>JABACO010000002.1:12847034-13033389 GCA_013339895.1 Ephydatia muelleri | reverse complement strand
TCTGTGATGTGATGTACATGTACATGCTGTCAGATATTCTTATTATGATGATATGCAGTGAACATGGCTAGAAGTCTTATTGATTTTTAACACCACTTATCTCCTGTGCAACAGATACACTGCTTTAGTTATAGTCGTACGTGGCTGTGAACAATGGGTATGTAGGGGTTCAAAGATGAACTGGAAGTAACAGTGATATGTAATACAACATCAGACTCCAGTCTGTTTTCGTTGTTGTTGCATGTGTTCCATCTAAAATGAATGGCCAACAAATGTATATGCATGCTGTAATATATCAGCTTGTGATAAGGACACAATGGTTACACATGCACAACATATAAAACACCATACAAGGAATGACCACGTCTTGGAGACAGTGAGGGAGTGAGGGAGGAGTAGAGCTACAAATAGTCCAGCTATCTGACTGATGAAATCCAGCAGTTAATAGAGTCTGTCTCACGTGCATGTTGACACTGTAGGCAGCTCAGCTCCACATCTCCAGCTTAGCATGCTACTGGTCATGAGCAGATCTAGCGCCAGAGCATTTCCCACACTGATACCATTGTGGCATCAATTAAGTCGTATTGTTATGTAGACTTGCATCTTTGTCAGTGTAGTGGTTTGTTGTGTACATGAATTGTTTATTACAACTTGAAGCACAAGGATACTGATGAACACTATACTTTCCTATTACTGGTAAGTGCATGTACGTTAGATAATTGAAGCAGTGGTCAATGCAAGTGCAGTAACAGTAGACTATTGGGCTGCACAATAGGACCTTTGTTATATTCACAAGGACAGACCTGTGTATCAAGGCAGGGCTGCACTTCTGCCCAAAAGGTTCAAAGGTCTCTACAGCTATTGGCACACATTGGTGGCCCAGATCAGCACAAATATGGTCAATGTTAGCGTGCTTTGTCTGTTTTGCTAGTAATGTAGCCACACTCACATCCACACTCGTTTCCAAAGTAACGTCAAATTTAAGCAGATATGCAACTGCAGCGTTGAATGCTGTGACATTTTCATCGACACTCCATGAATAAACACAAGCATATCAGCAGGACATATCATGCCCAGGCCATTCCCTGCTTCAAGCATAGGGTTTGAACATGTCAGGGTTTTTTTTTTTTGCATAGCTAGAAAACATTGTTTCAAAACTTGGTGTGCTTGAAAGTCACATGCGGTGGCAAGTCATGGCATGATGAATGTCCAAGGATTTACTGGGGCAGACACTACATGTACATACTTGCCCAAATTATTCAATGGGTGAGCCAAACCATCAGTTTCAAAGCAAAGTGCATTGCTTTTGGTGGAAGCGAATAGCGTAAGGCAGTAGATGGCGTCTCACTTGTTCCTTGTTGTTTCACTCATATGGTACTATGTATTAAATTTAGTGCATCATATTGTGTATGTCAAAATCGTATCAATGCATTATAGCTTTAGTTCAGCCTTATAAATTGACTTTTCTATGGTGTCTTCGCATATTTAGTTACAAGTTTTTATGGACCTTCTGAGCTCCAAGCAAACGGAACTGGAGGCAGTGAAGGCAAATCTGGAGGCTATGGAGATTATCATGCAGAAACAGTTAAAAGTTCTGAATGTCCAATTGGCTGAAGCACAGGAGGAGATAGCAGTGAAGGTGGCCCAGGTGAAGCAGTACCAGAAACAGGTGGAGGCTTACAAGGGACAGGTATGCACATGCTCTTATGTTTGTTGCATAGCAACATTACTGATATGCATGCATTCTGTAAAGTTTGGATGCTTTTTGTATAGGATGGAAATGGATGTGAACATGATGTACACAGTTTACAGATGCATTGTGTCAAGAGCAAAGTGATGCACATGTACACTTTCAACTCACCCGTGTAGACAGAATATACACACATGTATACAAGCAAGTAGTAAGACTTCAAAAATTGTCATAATGACTGCAATTGGTTGTACACTGTACGAGTAAGTGTCCAAACTGATTATGGATTAATTTACTTCAATGGTGACCTATTTAATTCTTAAGTTGAATTTGTTGATTTAAGTTTCATACTGAAGCAGTATAATAGCTACAGCTATTTATGATGTTTAATGTTCAATCTGGTTAGTATTTGGAAATTATGGACTTTCTTATTTGCACTGTGTAAAAAGGGAATGTTATACACTGCGTATAACAGTAATTAGCAGTGCATAAGAGTGTGTACTGTAAAACCACAATCTCAGGTTAACTTAAGATGTCCTGGGAAGGAAGAGATGTATCTATCCGATACTATACCCATACTGAGATTGAGTAGTGTGTACAGAGACATTATATGCAGTATTGTGTATCGTGTCTCCATACGCATTGGTATACTGTATCCTTTAAGAACCCTTTTTATACAGTTTTGGAATTAAGATAATGTAATTCTAATATTGAATAAAAGCATTGTACACATTTGTAAGCAACTGTAGTGACCACTGTGGCAGTTTAAAATCAAGCAAATGCAAGGAGGCAGTAGAATCGAAACTGTACTGGTCTTGGGATTATACTTCTGGTTTCTGTTCTCAACTAACTGCAAATAGTGACATATTCTCAGTTTATCTCTAAAGTGCAGTGAATTGCATGCTGTACTGGGTCTTGGGATTTAACCTTCAATTTATGTGTTTCACTGCATATTTTGTCCTGCATGTATCGCTTTAGGCACCTCAGCCAGAACAAGTAAGGAAACCAGACTGCAAGGGCACATCTCTGTCAGAGCCATTGCATCCTGTGCACCCTGATCCTGCATGTGATGGTGATAAAAGGTTGAACCCACCATCATCATCATCTCTGAATGCAGCTCCAAATGATGGAGATTGTAAAGAGGATGACAGTGATGATGACCTCCCTCCTCCTATGTTCCACAAACCATTGCACCACCCTGCTGTTGTACATGGGATGAAAAAGGAGGGTGTTCCTTTCTCCCAACTGGAGGTATCGAAGCCATCTGCAATGTATAATAGAAACGTAGGACACACACATGGCAATCCTCTCTCCATGGCAAAACTACCACAGCCAATTGACTTAGCAACTGGAATAGATGATGACATATCACGTGTGGCTGCTGAAGTTCAAAGAGAAACTGGCTACACTGTCTTGTAAGAGACAGATACATATATGTATGTTCAATTTGGACCAGGTTTGTCCAGTATTTGAAAAAGCATTCGTGGTGGATGAAATGCAGAAATATGATCAGCACGCATGTGCCGGAGATGAGGTGTCATAAGGGGACTTACATTTTATTCAGGAGAAATTTATCTTCCTAGCATTCATGCACAAGGCAAGAGCCAGTTCATATGCCTAAGCTTTTATAACTTGATTAAATTTTATGACATCATAATGTAGTATCATTTTGGTTCAAAGGCATGCTTCGTTGCCGCTAAGACTAATACTGGGCAGCTTAAAGAATTCACAGCAAGATTTTGGCACATGCATATGCAGTTTCCCCCTCATTGAAATACACAATTAGGTATTGCAAACGTGGTGATAAACATATCTGACTTTCATTGTTCAGCACATCCTCAAATAAATCTCTTGATGTCAAAATCAATTTGTAAAACAAAAGAAAGATATGTATCTAGTCAGTGGATTCATATAACCTTGATCCATTTGAATTTTTCCCACGGCAACAGCGCTATATAAGTATAATTTATCCATACAGTTGTACCTCCACAGCTATAAAGTTCAAGTATGTGTTGGAACTACTTAAGTTTAAAGTAGTTCCTTGCTTCCACTCTTCTTGAGTTCATTGCTGCTTACGCACATAGAATCGGGAGTATCTGTCATGGAGTTGTAAGGGGCTCTGAATTTTAAATTAGCCATACATTTCAAAGCAAGCATTGCACGTACTGGAATTTGTATAACGTGTGCATTAGGTCCCTAGCTTTTCGCAGAAACGATTCCAATTATTGTGTCAATAAAAGTTATTAATGTTAGTTTTATACATGTACTTTAAGACAACATTACACAAAAATAACACAAAATGAACAGCAAATAAAATCAAAAATACAACACACACACATACACATATAATGTCTACAACACCTCTGGAAAATTCCAGGAGGCACGACCCCGTGGTCCCGGTGTCGCGGTACACTCTATCCCGGGATATTTTTTCCGCCCGGGTAATTAGCACTAGGATATAATATTCGGCCGGATATTATATCCGCATAGTACAATTTATCCTACCCTGATATATTTATATTTTATCCTACCCTAGGATAAACTATCCTAGGATGCGTTATCCTATACGTACATACGTGTACGTATTTTATCCTGCCCTAGGAAAACTTTCTTATACAGGTGAGTTATAAAATTATCATACAGGTACATCCATGCATGTATAATGTACATAAATATGCACGCATTGTCCTACAAAATCCCTGAGTTAAATATTCACATGCAATGCATGCGCATAAAATACCATATATATGAGCTACACTTTACTTAAAATAACATTTTCCTAACAGTTTCAAAATGATGGCTTATGTTTCTTACATACATGTAGGTGGACTCTTCTTCGCCCATTTCACATGCTGCCATTTGAAGGTGGCCCCCCCCTTACCCCCCCCCCCCCCCCCCCCTGCCCCCCCGATGATGAAAAACAATAAATCGTTGCATTCAGCATGCATGGATACAGCTGCAATAATTTCCATTTCTGTTGCCCACACATTCAAGGCAGTGAATTTAATTGGGACAAACAGATGCATGCTTAGTAGCCACTTGTACATCTATTGAGACCATTTTCTGCACTCTCGATACGCTTATAGAAAGCTTAGGATGTGGAATAAGCGCTAGATCGCGTGGACTCCTTGTAATTGTATTCTGAGGAATTCAGTTACTTCTTTTGCGCGCGATTTGTAGTGATACCCATCAACGCCATCATGGCAGGCATGAATAATTTTGGCTTTCTTCTTTTCGTTTGCAACGACCCGTTTGAGGCTACAAATAATCTCATTCACCGCATCTGTTGCTCGGCAATACAGCAATCGGTCTCTTAGGACGAACATATAGCTGCTTGCTGCCGTTTCTCGTTTGCTAACTCCAGCAGGAAAATACGTGAAGCCCGAGGGTCACCATCTCTGCCAGAAGTCAGGGACTAACCCATACGCTATACCTTTGCTTGTAGATATGCGAAGCACACATTTTCAAGCCAAACGAACACACGTATAGAGTATCCCAGAGTGATCTCCAAGAAGAGCCAACATCTCTTCCATGAGGTTGGAGGGTTTGGTGTCGCCTAACTCGCAAAGATGCAGGAGTCGCAGGGATGCGCACTCAGGCCGAACGTGGCAATGAGCCGGTCCTTACGCCTAAGGCCCTACGTTTATGAAAGATCACTTACAGGGTGTAGAGCTCTAGATCGAAGTTAGCTTTAAATGTAATAATGCATACGATCGATAAAATGAATATGCATGCATGAATAGACACAGTTTCTAGATCCATATTGGATGAGCAAGAATTAAAAAATAAATATAATCCTCACTGGTACTGCTACAAGAATTAAAAAATATACATCTTCCGCAGTGGTACTGCTACAGAGTTCTGCATCGTACTATCTTTGGTATTACAGTCTTTTTTCCTCGTAGGCTGATACATTTTTGCAGCCAGTAATTCATGAAGACACTACGAGAAAGGGTTTCTATAGGGTCACTACAGTGGCACGACTTCCTGACCAAGCCTTTGTATTACAAGCTCCTTACATGTATGTACTCCAGCTCCTCCTCCGCTCCAATTCCCCACTGTACGAAATGAGGAATTGTGCCTCGCCCATTTCGTTGTTGGGAATCGCACTATTAATTGCACATGTACATACAACTGGAAGCGATGGGCAATTCAACAGCCTCTCATTCCTCGGTAGTCAGGAACAGATGGGTAAGTATGAAGCGATTGAGGGTCGTCGCTATATGGGCGCTACGCGCGATTTCTGTATTACATGTTCGTACACCGTTTTAATACATGAAACTGTGCCTGTATTTCTGTGTAGTCGAGCATGTGCCACAGTGGTGGCTTTGACGTACACAAACTATATGCATCCATTTAAACAGGCGTATGTTGTACCCAACGCTATGTGCTCATTAATTTAAATCTTTGAACGCCAAGTTCGTATATGCATGCATGCACAGACAATCGTTACACTATTCATGCATGAGTTAGATATTGCGTGCAAATATGTGCTGATCAGTCACAGCTCTGTGATGCATGCATATGCTTGCTGCACTTGTAACCTTATAAGTACAATTATGTTTCCTCTCACACTGGCTAAAGAACCCCATTATTCAGATGAGCCACTTCACTTCACTAATGCATCACTACAACATTCCAAGAACAAGAATGTGTAGCCCAGATCAGTGTAGTATATCATGCCTGTTCACTCCCCCCTTTTGCAAGTTTGCATTATGGGTTGTTGCAACAAAAAGCCAGCGGGTTATAATGGACACACAAGATGTGCTTACAAATGGGTCTACATATGTTCAAACATTTGTATGACTATGGGGTTACATGCAGTCAGTATTGCCCTTGCATGCATATTCAAAGTGATTTTGATCAACATAATTTAACACAAAGCACTGCAGGAATGGTGAGGCAGATTATTCTCGTTTTGTGAGCATGCATGTATATGTGCACTTGGCGTTCAAAGAGTTAACCTGTGTTCCAATTGGACATATGTGATTTTACGTTAGCATCTAAGGGCAACAAAGTGTGCGCCAACTTTGGAGGGTTATTCACTTATTCACTGTGGACCTGCCCTGAACTTATAGTATGGTGAGCACATTGTTACTGAAGAGAAATATTTGGTTCTTTTGTTCTTCCAGAACTCTTCCACAGGTGACGTTGTCTTCCCAAATAATTCTGCCTTGGAGCAGACTGATGCAGGCAACACAGAGAGTATGGAAAAGGTGTGTGCTCAAGAAGTGGCTGGTCTTGTTGTTATCATGGAGAATGGGATGTTTTGGATGCAGGATGGGAGGTGCTAAAACAAGGCATAGTCCAGTTACAGTGGAGTTTGATAGGATGCTGCAACAACTACAGTCATAAAATTTGCAAATAGAAACATTTCCCGTCTAAGACCCTATTTGCACAATGCACTGCAGTACTGTACACATACCCACACATGGTCATACCGAGTACCTGTGTTTGTACATGTGTACAGTGTATGTACATGCAATGTGGGTCTGTGTGTATATATACATGCAATGCAGGTCTGTGTGTATTTGTGTGTGTATTATGTACATGTATGTGTACAGTGTGTAATATGTGCGTGTGTACAGACAGTGTGTATATGTGTGGTAGGTCTACATATACATCTAAATCTGTGCATGTTCATCATTGCATACATGTCCCTAGACAGCTCTAAATGTTACATGTTGTGTAATGATGGGGAAGGAGGAGGGTTGATGGTATTACTTGAGGACCACCATAGGCCTACGTTACATTATGTACATGATGCTTGAACAGGAAGAGGACTCACATGTAAGCAGTAGAAAGACGAAAGAGGAAAAAAAGAAAGACGAAAAGAAATCTAAAACGACTGGAGGAAAAAGCTTGCATGTGACAGAGGTGCCTGTGGGGGCAGAGGTGTGTAAGTCATGTGTTGTGGTGTGGAGTGAGCTGGGTGCATGCATGTGTTCTTGTGATACATTGCACATTCGGTCACTGAGCATGGAATAGCTCCTTGTATGAATTGATTGTGAAGATATGACTTTTGCATGGGTACCGAAGGGGGGAAATGAGCTCCACTGCTCCACAGCAGTTAGACGGTTCAAGTGTTCCAATCCGACTGAAGTCTGCCTGTTTGGCCACACACTCTGATATGGAAGCTCTGCCCCATTATAGGCTTCCTGGTGCAACTTGATGTTCAGTTTCAGCCACATGGCTTGGAGACCAACACCTCAGCTGGTGTGGTGCCTTGCTGGGTGTCATCAGTCTTTGTCAGTAATTTGCATGTCATATATTGTGATTGTAATGATAGAACTAAGTGTCTCTCATTTCCAACCACGTTGTAAAAAACCCATGTTTGCCTATGAAGTTGGTTCAGGTCCAAGATCTGAGTGTCCCAAAACTGCACACACCAACAAATGAGACTGGCGTCATTCCCCGAACTGGTCGTACTTCGATGCCTTTGGATGGATCTTGAAAAACAAATGGCATGGAGGTGTGTCCAAATGTCACATCACCCGGGGGGGGGGGGGGGGGGGGGGGGCATCTTCCCATATTCCCATATGAAGGGTGAAGCTCTCTAAGATGACCAAGTAATGCTGTAGCTGAGTGCAACCAACTGGCAGACCAGTGGTCAGGGATGGCTTGCATTGGTAAAGCTTCTTTTGCATCCAGGATGGGACAAGATTGATTGCTACACAATGTTTATGGTTTTTGCTCCACAATCTGAGGGTCAGGATGCAACCTGGGTTTGTGGAACAAAAACCAGGAATGTAGTGTGGGAATTAATCTATTCCCATCCGGGATGCAAAAAAGTTTTCCCTGTGTTGAGGTCAGATCCATTTCATAGATCTAGTTTGCATCGAATGATTGTTTATATCAGCTCACAGTGACGAATTAATGGCCTGACAACATGGGGAAATTCAGATGCATGCCTGAGCACACACGTTGCACTTTTGTAAAACCTGTGTCCCTATGGTCAAGAGAGAGTCCTGGTAGAATGACCTGGAGAGGAGGGACTAGTTCATAATTGGAAACCAAAAAGATGTGATTTTGGTGCATTTTTTCGTAGGCACCTGGTATGTACCCTTGACAATAAAGAGGACTATATACTTTGTACAGTATTTATGAGTGTCGTATTTTATAATGATGCACGCACACACACACAACACATATACACATATGCATGTACACGTGCCTGTACATGCAATGAAATATATTTACATCTTGTGCAAAAGAAAGTGTGCAGAAAGAAGAATAAAGAGGAGAAAAAGAAAGACGAAATGAAATCAAAAAAGACTAGAGGAAAGAGCTTGCATGAGGAGCCAGAGCCTGTGGATGTAATGGTATGCACAACTGCTATGGGTGGAGGGGGGTGGGTGGGGTGGGAGTGGTTTGGTGTGGTGCATGCTTGCTTCTCTTTTTAAATGAAGTCAATAAATTGTATTGTACATGTACTTTGTGACATTAATGATTTGAAGCCTTTATACTTGTTGCCCGTCCATGACCCAATAAAAAGGCAAATACCCTCTTAGCCCCTATGGTTCATGTAGGTACAACCTTTCAAACTTGCAATGATATATTTTGTGAAAGTGGTGGGCGAATTATGTGTTGATGTGTTCACTGAACAATTAAATATATGGAAAAGTATCTTCCAAGCATGTGTTGTATGCTAACAGTTTCTCTCTTACCTTGTAATTGCAATTATTTTATTATATCATTGCAAGCATGCACACACACATGTGTGTGGTGTGGTGTGGTGTGGTGTGGTGTGGTGTGGTGTGGTGTGGTGTGGTGTGTGTGTGTGGTGTGTGTGGTGTGGTGTGGTGTGGTGTGGTGTGGTGTGTGGTGTGGTGTGGTGTGGTGTGGTGTGGTGTGGTGTGTGTGGTGTGGTGTGGTTGGGGTGGTGGTGTGGTGTGGTGTGGTCATGCTGCATGCTTGTGGGTGTGATGTTCTTTTTTGCAGTCACTTTGTATGGAATCGCTTCTTGTATGTATCGTATCAGTTACAGTTTAGTATTATGTGTGCATCCAAGCAGCAATCCGTCATAACTGACTAATATAATATTACTTAACCAGTGTTCAGAACATGTGACCATGGATACCATAGCTTACTGAATCAGAAACAGATCTCATGAGCTATTAAACTTATGCTTGTGACCCACCATAATTTGCAATAATGCTTGCGTTACGTAGGTTTGGACTAATTTACGTACATGTATGGACAACAATTCCGGACGTATGCAAATGGTTGCTACGATGATGTCATTGTTTAACAAAAAATGGCGAAGTGGGCGTTGGTAGCTGCCGAAAGGGTACGTCTGCATATTTGTAAGCCCACCTCCAAAAGTGCTGCAAATGGAGTGCTCCTGCTCCATCTGTCTTCTCATTCTACGTGAGCCTCACCTTACCAGCTGAGGTGTTGCGAGGCCATTAAATAGGTTTTCACACTTTGCCCACCTCCCCCTCCCCCTACCAAGGGTCTCATAAAGTTGCGAACAAGGGTAGACAAGGGTTTTTAAGCCACATTCATATCCTGCAAGCTTCTTCAAGGACCTGAACTACATATGCATGTACATGTACAGTATGTAAAAATAAATGTACAATCATTGTAAATGTTTAAAACTTTAATAGTTGGGTGTTGTATAAGATTCTGAGTGCTTTTAGGGCGCTCTCGAACGACGGTACACCTCCTTAATTTGTATGCGTTATCTGCATAATTGGTGTGCTCGGAAGATCAGAGAGTGTTAGGGTGGTTGGCTGGGCTGGAAGGAAGTAATGCATGCAACAGAAAGGTATTGGAATCCCTAGTGGGTCACCTGAACCACCCAATTCAGTATAGCCACGGATTCGCTATGTCCAGAAAAATTATCCTCGTCCAGGTGTAAAACATTATTGTGTGAAATCACCGCTCTTGAGAAATACCAGGTGTGTAGCTAGAAGATTTAATGATAGAGGTGTTGCTTGGTGCTTGCTTCACCTTTTTGTAAAATAGAGTTGCTGAGATACAATTTAATTTTATATTTGTTTGATCAAAAATTGAATTTCAATTATTTTATCCATTAGGTACAGTAGAGGTGGTCTATAGTTCCATATTCGTAACACGATCGTCGCATTTTAGAACGGTACCCGTCGAACTTCGGTCTAACTTTGTTTCGTAAGTTTAGCACTGCAAATGTGTAAACTAGTATTGAGACTTCGTATACAAACGATGACGTTTTCATATAAATACAAACTACATGTTTTTAACAAAATGATTAATACGAATCTAAGTACCTGTCTTAACTACATACCGCAGTAAACACAGAAATGCTTACGCTCCAGGTTCTTTGGAGTTTGTCACTATCAGGAACTTGCTTGTTGCTTCTATGAATTTCACAGCAAAAAAACGTGTAGAATCAATTCTTGATTTTCAATTGATTTGTCACTTACATTCTGGTACAAAATGTTTACATACCTGGTACAAACCGTTAAAACAATATGTACCAGAATGTAAGTGGCAAATCAATTGAAAATCAAGAATTGATTCTACGCGTTTTTTTGCTGTGTTTAGACTACAAGTGAGCTTTAAACTTAGGCTTCGAAACGATAGGCTAGTTAAAGAAAACCGTATGCGTGTTGACATTGCTTGATCGATGGGGTGTGTGCGATGAATGAACAGACCAACACAGTGGACAGCAAATGTAGTGTAGACAGTCACTTTGAAGAGGATCAGACTGCACTTGCACAATAAGACCAGGCTACATTTAGTGCAGTGGGTCAAAAGTCAAATTTACTTAAAAGATATGACAGACATTGTACTTATTTACAGACGTAGAGTGACTCTTTCATCCATCCAGTAAATTGTCATGTTTTGAAGAAATGATATGTAACCAAAATAATATCATGCAAGGGTAATTTTTCGCAGCCTGTACCAGCAAACAGAGATGCTGAAGCTAAGAGTAAACATGAGCAACAGCTGCAAAGCAAGGATGAAGAGGCACGTGTTTGTGTGCTTGTTGGATGGGATAAGTACATTGTGATGCATTGCTGTGTTTTGCATTGCTTAAATTGTATAATTCATATCAAATGTACACATTCTACGTGTGTGCTTATTGATGTCCATAACCCTCATGCATGTGCTGTAGCTCTTTTAGTTCATCCTATTATGGAAGTAAAAAATAAAATGCATTGCTGATGTAGATAAAGAAATTCAATGGCTCGCTGTCTTATTTTATGTGGCAGATTCTGTCGCTGCACACAATGATAAATGACAGAGATCAGGAGCTGAGGGCATTGCATGATCATCTCAAGGTAGTCGCAGCAGAACTGGAGGCGGCCAAGGAGGAGGTAGCAGTGAAGGTGGCCCAGGTGAAGCAGTACCAGAAACAGGTGGAAGCTTACAAAAAGCAGGTATACTTTAGCACTTTTCTTAATTATTCCACGCAACATATATGAAGCAATTCATGCCTTAACTCTGTTGCGCGGGGCAAAACCAATCATTGTGGTACATATGTAGTGCGAAATAAGCTCTCCACCTTAGGAAAACGTAGTTTGCCAACTAATATGACCAGGAAGCAACTGATCAATGTGTTGATGTCTGCAAAGTATTAACTGTTTAGATAAACAGAGTGGCTTTACTATAGTCTGTTGCCCGTGAAAGACTATAATTAGTCATTCAATGTATTAACCCCCCCCCCCCCCCCTCCAAAATACAAAGATAATTGTTTATTTAAGGCGATCTCCAGGAAGGGGGGGGGGGGGGGGGGGGGGGGGAAGCTTCAGAAGAAGTGGAGCTGCACGTGTCCAGGTCATGATGGAGGTAGATACATGTGTCTGAATCAAGGGGAGGAGGGAGGGGAAAGGGGTGCTGGAGAGTAAATGGAAGTGTACCTTTGGATGCAGTTATAAATCTTTTCCATCCTTTCATCTGTCATAACTACATTTTAGAACCAGGATCATACAACGATATTGGAAAAAGAGAAAGCTAAATACAATAGGGAGCTCACTGATCTCAGAGCACAGCTGCATTCAGCCAAAGAAAACCCCAGTGCTATTGAGTTGCAACGACATCCAAATGTCCAATTGAATGAAGCACAGGCAGTGAATTTGCAGTACCAAAAACAGGTGGAGCCTTACAAAATGCAGATGCATTTAAATATAAATTCCTTCTGTCCTGGTACAAAAAGGCTAAGTGTTATGGCTAATAAACATCCTCTTGCTGAATTAATGGCCTTATGTTCAAAATGAATAGCTTAACTTCACAAGCTTTTTTTAAATTTGTATCTTGATGGAATGGAATATGGCCATCACTGAATGGTTTTGCATGTACAAAACGCTGTATTAACTATTGGAATTATCAGCATTGCTTAATGTAATGCCAAATGACACTGTATGTGTACAATTGTAAAACACTTGAAAGAAAAGCAACAAAACAGATTCACTTGTAAACATCAAGGTTCTTTCCTCAGTTTTTAGCCGTATTACTAACCTTCATCAGTGTAGAGAAATGCATCCTGACACATATTGTCACATCCATATTACATGCAGGTACACATGATCTCCTTCTTGGAAGGTCTTGATCAGAGACTGGAGAAAGGACGTGGTTCCTATGGAGCTGTTTATGAGGTCAAGCTGAATGGCCTTCCCTGCATTGCTAAGGGACTACATGAAATACTGTTAGGGTTAGGAGGAAACGTCCAAGTTGCTGAGACTGACATACAAGCAATACGACAAAAGTTCTTGAATGAATGTGTCTTAATGAGCAAACTGAAGCATCCCAACATTGTACAGTTTCTTGGAGTTCATTCTACCAAGGACAATGAGTATCTTGTGATGGAGTACATGCATATGGATTTGGCAGAGTGCTTAGATACATATCATGACATACCTGCATCAATTAAGGTCTCCATCCTCCATGATGTGTCACATGGACTGCTCCATTTACACTCTCAGGATCCACCCATCATTCATCGTGACCTTACAGCCACTAACATCCTCCTTACACAAGATATGAGAGCAAAAATAGCAGATCTTGGAGTGTCAAGACTATTTGATGTTCAACATCTCCACTCAGCACCAGAGCAAACTATGGCACCTGGTACAACAGCTTATATGCCACCAGAGGCCCTGCATCCTGATCCGAAGTATGACCTAAAATTCGACATATTTTCATTTGGAGTCCTGTCCTTGTATGCAGCCATTCAGGAGTTTCCTATTGCACATGAGCAACTTACTACAGCAGTTGTTAGGAAGCAAGAAGTGCAAATATATAGAAGAAAGCATTGGATTGAAAAGATGGGGATGGATCATTTTCTTCATCCATTGGTGATCAAGTGTCTTCAAGACAGACCAGAGCTGAGGCCTACAACTAAAGAACTTTGTGGAATGATTGGAAGAGTCCTTCCCCAAAATAAGAAGGAATGGAAGAATGTGTTAGAGGTGGGTTGTTTGTTTGACCATTGTGCAGTTAGTGAGCTTGCCATTCAGCATTTTAACTTCTTAACCGAGTCAAAAGTCTCAACTTATCACACAGGCTTGTATATGACATTCAAAATGCAATTTGTCTGTTGTTTAAGATGGTCTCATAAATTGGGAGATTGATTTTGCCTATTAAGCTTACGAGCCTCGTGATGCAATTAGCCAACTACTACTGTATACAATTGCATGTAACACAAAATACGGCTGTGATTTAGTATAACATTACATAGGACCTGCAAAAAAAATAAGGGGGGGGGGGTGAAGGCATTCTGTAGCTCCTTAATTACTACATCATATGTAGCTTTGTCTCCTCTTTTCTAATCCTATATTGTGCATATGTATTCTTATTGCATTACTTGCTGTTTCTTTTCTTTGTAACTGTACTTCTATCCTACAGCTCCACAGGCAGGTTCAGATATTAAAAAGTGAATCTGATCAGCATATAAAACAGCTAGAAGTAATCTCCAGGAATGATGTAAGATATAGCGCCATGTGTGAAGCACAGCATCACTTCCGTGAATGCTCTGAGTGCATAGTTTGATCAATTTCATTTTTATGATTAATACGTATTGCATTAACAACGACACTTCTTTCTGTCAGCGCAACTGATATGTATTTGGGTCTGGCATATAAGCCCCATAGTATGTTTGCATTTATGTATTTAGTACTGTTGCTACTAACTGGATGAACTCCAAATTTATGCTCCATTATAGCTCTTTATGTTCTGTGTGTACCTACTGTGCACAATACTGTTTCCTTGCGATAGTCTGTATTGGACGTATCTTGCGTGCTTATAGAATTGACTGATCCTCACCATACTGATAGGGCTATATACATGTACATGTGTACTATAACCTACTGAATGGTATGTGATGGGTATAATTATCAATCAAGCACTATTTACTACAATATAAAATGACAGGCATGTGTGTGCGCACTTGCAAGAAAGAAGCAAAACATAATATTCATTTGTAAACATCAATGTTCTGCCCTTTATGTATTGAGCTCATTTTTATACATAATGCATGTAGCTTCTGAAATGTGCCATACCATATGTACTGTAAATGTAATGTCAAAATTATTTTAGCGTAAGGCCAGATTATCCATGCAAACACATTTTACATTTATTTACCAATATACCTACATCTACATGTACTAATGTTTGTGGAAAATTATTATTTTTAATTAGCCATACATTTCAACGCGTTTTATAATGCATGCTTTAGGTCTCTTTTCGCCGAAACGATCCCAAATGGGATTGTTTCTTTGAAAACCTAGGTGCATACATTAAAACACTTCCAGTATGCACAATAGAAATGTGCGTTCAAATATATGCTTAATTAGAAATTCAGAGCCTTACTACTCCATGACAGATACTCTGAATCTCAGTGCGTAAGAAGCAACCTTTCAGACTTCCAGAATATCAAACAATTTAAAAACATGTGTTAGGTCCCTTTTCGTGGAACCGATCCCATTTAGAAGCTTAACTACTATACTGTGAACAAATTATTTGTATTGTGAAATAATGCATTTAGGATAATAAACAAACCAATTGATTTGCTACAACGTTAACACGCCTGCAAAAAGCAGTACATCTATAGCCCCTCCCTCCCTCCCTCCCTCCCTCCCTCCCTCCCTCCCTCCCTCCCTCCCTCCCTCCCTCCCTCCCTCCCTCCCTCCCTCCCCAACACCATTGCAATAATTATTCAGCCATGTCTGATGGGCTGTATTTCAGCAAATGCTGATTATTTCACAGTGCATTGTTCAATGGATAAATTTGTAGTGAATGTAACCACTGCTTACCTATATTTTTACCACTGCATCCCACCCACCATCCCACCCACCCATCATCCCACCCACCATCCCTCCCATCATCCCTCCCATCATCCCACCCATCATCCCACCCATCATCCCTCCCACCCATCATCCCTCCCATCATCCCACCCATCATCCCTCCCACCATCCCTCCCACCCATCATCCTACCCATCATCCCACCCACCATCCCACCCATCATCCCTCCCACCATCCCTCCCACCCATCATCCTACCCATCATCCCACCCACCATCCCACCCATCATCCCTCCCATCATCCCACCCACATCATCCCTCCCACCATCCCACCCATCATCCCACCCATCATCCCACCCATCATCCCACCCATCATCCCACCCATCATCCCACCCATCATCCCTCCACCATCCCACCCACCATCCCACCCATCATCCCACCCATCATCCCACCCATCATCCCTCCCATCATCCCACCCATCATCCCACCCATCATCCCACCCATCATTCCCACCCATCATCCCACCCATCATCCCACCCATCATCCCACCCATCATCCCACCCATCATCCCACCCATCATCCCACCCATCATCCCACCCATCATTCCCACCCATCATCCCACCCATCATCCCACCCATCATCCCACCCATCATCCCACCCATCATCCCACCCATCATCCCACCCATCATCCCACCCATCATCCCACCCACCATCCCACCCACCATCCCATCCATCATACCAGTCACCCCAAAGACATCGTGGATCCTCAGCTTCAAAAGGTAAGGCCTTACTCGCCCACCATACTTTGTCCAAATGTCTCATTATTTACGATCCCCCATCTCCCCCCCTTTAAAAAACAAAACAGCCAGCACAGAACCCAGGCACGCTCGCATCTCCCACAACAGTGATGACGACCTTCCGCCTCCAGTTATGCTGCCCAAAGCACACCATCCACCCAAAACAGTTGGCCATCTCCCTCAGAGCAGTAGACCACCAGAGGCCAGCCAGCACCACAGTGTTGGGGCTGGTCGAAGGATAGCATCAATGGACATAGCCTTCGATCCCAACCTGGTGTGCCCCGTGTGTCAGAGAATGTTCAAGAAGGGAGAGACACATCTTTACAGGCAACATGTGGAGTTGTGCCAAGCGGCTGGGGACAAAGTCTGACATACTGTGATATCATCTGTAGTGATTGGTCGACTGATGTTGTTGTCATGCATGTTACATGTGTCTGATGTGTATTGTATAAGCGCTGCTTCACTGAAAACTAGAGAGAATGCACTGTGCAGTTAAGTCCAAATGCGTGTGAACAGTAATTATGATCTGCTTCCTTTCTGTGTACTAAGTTTAGCAATTATCATTGTGTCTGAGCAACCACTTTTTTTTTGTTTTGTTTTATTTTTTTCTTCTTCTATTTATTTATGATCACTAAACAGCTTGTAGCATTTCATAAGATGTCGATGAAAATTATTTACAGTAGTCTTGCAAGCCAGACACGAATGTTGACAACATGTGTTGAAGTGCGAGGTCATTCATAGCCCCATTCTGCCTTTAAGGCTATTCATCTGGAATGCTATTTAATTTTTTAATAGACATCTGAAACTAGGAAAACGAACGGCTAATAACACCCTTGCATTCAGAATGGGACTATGAGGGATCACACATGTGAAGATGGAACTATGTCCCACAGTTACCAGTAATCCTCTCAACCAGAAAGTTTCATATTTCATATTTCATTAAGTTCATATACAACTGTTTGAAGTTACAGCTGTGTACCCATAACGCGTGTCGCAGATACCACCTTAAATAGGATTGCAGCTACATGTGAGCAGGTCTGGTTGAAATCATGCACTTGTTGCACGTTTATGATTGTACCTTATATCCAGTCATGCACACAGTGTGCAGTCACTACACCCCCTGCCTTTATCACAGCTATCCAAGCGCAGTGAGTGCTTTTGGATCTTTCATACGTGGATTTACAAAATGCTTTGAATATGACGCAATGGAATGTGTTCTTATGATCCCGCAATTTCTACCGTCTAACGTACTGACACCCACTTACAGAATAGTTGTATGCATCTAGCTGCCTCCACTGAAGCATTTGCTGTAGTGTGTACACTCCAGGGCGATCGACAAAGAAACAAGAGATATGACCTAACTCGACCGGCAGCCAAATTCAAGGGCAGATACAGGAATAATAAAAGGCGGGGCTAGAAAAAGGGGGTCTGGGATCACCGCCTGGCAAAAATTTTTGTGCATTTTATTCCTGGTTTTGATACCATTTTCACACCTTCAACATACTTAGGTAAATTATGAAAACACAGCACAAATTATACAGCATTATGTGGCACTACTAATCCATTAAGTATGATTTTATAAGAATTGCAGCTTTCGTGTGTGTAGTCTTGCATATCTATCCACAGCGTCTTCTTAATGTATTGCTATATGTTTCTATGGACATGCAATAAAGTTACATTACTAAGTCTGTTCTCTCCCATTGCCGTCTTCAAGAAAGGCTTAAGTCGATGTAGAGCTGAGAATGTACGCTTGGCCTCACAAGATGTTACAATAATTGTATTCATTATTCTCAGCAAAGTAGAAATGTTGGAAAACACTCACAGTTATTTAGGGCTTCAATAGGGCTGTCTGGCAGGTCATCAGTCTTAACGTGAATTTTCCAACAGTGCAGCTCAGTTTGCAGTGAAAGAGGAGCAGGTAAATCACCCTGATAGAGTGATGCAAGATTGTTGACACGAGTCTGCCAATCATCCTTCTTGCAAATAGTACTACAAAGCCCAAGAGTTGCTACTATTGCATTTGTGGAAAATCTGTCCTCCATCTCCTGCAAAAGATGATCAAGCAGTCAGTGATCTTCAGCAATACACAGCAGGTACATCTACCTCAAAACTTGTTTTCTATGTTTGCCTATTACACGTCTGTGGAACAGAGGGTTTTTCTGTTCCTATACCTCTTCTGCATCTCCACTGCCAACTGGAACCAGATTTTATTCCAGTCATCTTGTTCCTCTCTCAGTTCCTTGAGCTGGCCTTGAACTTCTTCAACCAGTGTTATTCCTTGTACAATATCAATAGATTGTTGGTGAAGCAACCGTTAACCTTTGATATAGCTGAGGATATTGTACACAACAACCAATGTCAGCAGAAAAAAAAAAGCTTTTCTATTGCTGAAAGCAAGCCATTTGCATCACTTACAGTTTCTCTGTTCCAAGAGACATAATCCTTTCCATAAGCTATATCACTAAGGGCTCCTATATAATGACCAGGTACATGCAATTCAACTAATACCTCCAGAGAACCATGCCTTTCTACCCATCTGGTTCTACGAAATGGATTTTCTCGTTTCTTCCTTGCTTCTGGCAATTTACGTTCAATCACTTCCTCCAGTTTATCCTGCCTCTTGCCATGTTTAAAGAGTTTGGACACTTCACTAACAGTTCCCATCACGTTACGGACCAGCACTACAAAACATGTACTGGCAATAGACAGCTTCAGTATATGGCTGCAGCAGTGATTATATGTTGCCAAAGGATACTTCTGTAATATACTATGCATAGTAAATAAACCTGGAGAGGCTCGCCGCAGATATAAAACTGGTTTTTTGGGGGGGGCTGCTATGATAGAGACCTTTTTTCATTGCCGATTTTTTCCCCCCTCAATCTAATTTCATCACGCTGCGTGCATTTGTTGTACGTGTAGGCATAAAAAATACTTCTTTATAAACCTGTACCGTTGTACTGTAATTTCTGGGGGGCCGGGGGGAGGGGGGCGGCGGAATGATCCTTCCGCCCCCCTATGGCAAAATTGGGGGCGACAGCCCCCTTGCCCGCTGCCTATGCTATACTGCTTGCACCTTTCCTTATACCAGCATGGATCCACGGTTGTGGTACAGCTAGCTATGAATTTCTCATCGTCAATGATTTGTGACTTGTTTTCGTACGTGTGAGATTCAACGTACCACTGCGCCACAGCATTTAGTATGCAGAGCTGTGCAGAGTCTGCATACCAACCATATGCAGATGAGTATCATTGAAGTGTTCATATGCAGACGTCTGCATATGAACACTTCAATGATACCCGTCTGCATATGGTTGATATGCAGACTCTGCACAGCTCTGCATACTAAATGCTGTGGCGCTATGAACGTTGCTATCACGTGTTGATGCATTACAGAAACTTTTAATCTTACCGAATATACAAACAGGAATTTGGGACAGTTTCCGCGAAAATTGCCCCACGGTTAAAATGTTATAAAAATGCATCGCGTTTGAATCGCTATAACTTCCCAACGGATAACGCTATCGACTTCCTATTTTCAACAATTCATACTACACCATTTCACTATGAAGTGTCAAAAATAGGAAGTCGATAGCATTATTCGTTGGGAAGTTATAGCGATTAAAACGCGATGCATTTTTATAACATTTTAACCGTGGGGCAATTTTCGCGGAAACTGTCCCATTTACAATAAAATAAAATAATTAAATTCTTCCAGTATACATATGCTGTTATGCATGAGCAATCTATAAAATCTGAACCTGCGGCAGCAGGTTCAATATAGGATTGATTGAGGATTGATGAATATCATTAAAAACTTCACTCGCGTCTGGAGGGACAACGGAGAAACGGATCGCGTATCTCTTTGTCGCGATGGAACGAGAACTCAAAGATCTACAGTTCTACGTTTGTTCCGTGTCATAAAACGGTGTGCTTTTAGAGAAACAAACGAATTCCTTTTTCTCGTGCCCAGTCCCAAAATAATTTTTGGTCGTCGTCTTCTTATTCTTCTTCCTTAGGAAGGTATAACTCGAGCTACGAACGGTTTTGAATAACGGCAACAGCACCAATATCTTTGGAATTCACCTGCACGGTGCCCTTTAAGGTCATATAGACATCTAGAAAGACTACAGCGAGAAGTACCCTCATGCGGTAGCAAGTTCTGTATAGGATATGAAGTTATTGCAGAAGTTTATTTGGTTTATTGTTGATTAATGAAGTTATTTTACAGCATGCAGTATAAATACTCCGACCTGCACGAAATTTATTTGGTGTTCCTATCGCAGTTTAATACTTTGGCTAGTGAAGTTAAATGCCTTCGCGTAATCGAAAGAAGAGATCTAAGCAACGAGCGGAATACTTTCAAAAGCAAGACGATATTTTATCACAACAAAACAAGGCTAAAGCCCGAGCGCGCTACAAGGCCGATCCCGAAAAGAAGAAGGCCTCTGTACGCGACAGCTACAAGGCCGATCCCGAAAAGAAGAAGGTTTTTGTACGCGACAGCTACAAGGCCGATCCCGAAAAGAAAAAGGCCTCAGTACGCGACAGCTACAAGGCCGATCCCGAAAAGAAGAAGGCCTCTGTACGCGACAGGCCGACAGCTACAACGCAGATATTGAATCTAAGCAATCTGCTAAAAGGCAGCGATATCAAGAGGACCTCGAGGAGAACCGTGCTGCTAAAAGGCAGCGATATCAAGAGGACGTCGAGGAGAACCGTGCTGCTAAAAGGTAGAAATACTAGTACAATTCAGCTGCCATTAAGGCATCTGAAAGGAATCGGTATTGGAATGACCCCGCTGTCCGATTGGCTAAACGTGCTGCCGAGAGGAAGCGGTATCGCAGGGGTCACCGAACTACCACTACCACCCAAAGGTATGTCATGGCATGTTGTATTGCACTAGCATTAAAAAGCTATAGGAAGATGTGCATGCAACATGTGTACAGCACGCATGTAAGGAAGGTATCTGCACAAAACCATTCACTTCACATGTACAGCATGCATGGTGACCCAACTGTTGTGTACAGTACATGTAGTCCTTTCTCCTTTGTGACCTGTCTATTGAATATTGGGGTGTCATCCTTAATCTGATGTACAAAAAGGCTTCCTTATCTGATGTACTACGGCTGCAACTGTGTATGAATTTAATTGCATTTGGGAGCACTGCAACCATATCCTTCTCCCATATAGCTACTCCTTGTATGAACCCAAATCTCATGCACTAATGGAGTATAATGGTGGTCTTGAAAAAGCTATTCTTAGGGATAGTGAGCTTCTAAGTGAAGTAAATGATGCCTTTTGTAAGTCTCATCCATTGCTAGCTCAAAAGGTTGTTACAAAGATCTGCCCGTGTGCAGCAGTAAGTAAGATTGGTGCAGATGCATTAGTCGGAGGACGAAGTACATCCTCCAACTCCTCTTCCCTTTACGCAGCCACCGCTGCTAGATACATTGCTGCCCCCCTACTGTCCGCCCGCCAGCAGCAGCTGCAGCACTGCCCCTGCCGAGCAAAGCTGCCCCCACCGCTGCCCCCACCGCCAACAGCAGAGCTGCCCCCACCTCCAGCAGCAGAAGCAGGAGCACCGCCGCTACCTGCACCAGCCCCACCACCATTTTGCCTGCTGCCACCCTGGCCGCTGCCACCACCACTCGCATGGCACCCATGGCCAGAACCAGGCCGCCGCGGCCATAGAAGAGGCTGGGGGAGACAAAGAGGACAAGGCGGAACCGTACAGAACATTAAGAACTCATATACATATAATTTCTATTATTAAATTTTTTAACCTCCCTTCCTCCCTTCAAAAATTAAAATTAATTTGTGACCACTTATAAAGACGCCAGAGGAAAAAACTTATGAAACAAGTAAATAAAAACATTCTCTAACGAGAAAGTTGTTGGTATATAGGATTGACAATGGTGGTGTAAAAAGCACAGAAACAAGAGTGACAGAAATTTGACTGGAAAATTGAAATAGGCCTATATTTAGCACACTAACCTTGTAACAGTACATGCCTGAGTAATGGGCAATTTTCCAGTCAAATTTCTGTCACTCTTGTTTCTGTGCTTTTTACACCACCATTATATACCAACAACTTTCTCGTTAGAGAATGTTTTTATTTACTTGTAGAGTAGAGAGGTGCTCCATCATCCATCCCAAGTCCACTCCTCCACTTCACTCGTAAGCCCCTTAGACACAAACTGGTTGCCCTTATGATAGCAAAGGCCAGTCGGGCCCTAACATATCCACATGTTTGAGAATAGGGCTTTTCCCATTTGTGAGCCAGGTTGGCTGCCATTCTCTTTAGGAAATGTTCGGCCTCTCTGTGTAGCAAACCATCCACTGACAGCACTATTGGTGTAAAGTTACCCCTCCGCTTCATCTTCACAAGTACGAAAAAAGTGCAAGATCGAGGCGCTTCGTTTCAGCTTCTTTCAGGAGGGTTCCACCATGATGTACAAGTTATCACGTGCGTACATGCGCAAGCCTCGTTATAGTACACCTGAAGGGGCGGGGTTCGGGGTGTGTTCTAAGGGAAAGTTGGGGGTGGGGGGGGGGGGGGGGGGCCTTGAATTATGTAGCATAAGTTCTTAGCGTTGGAATAATAAGGGTACCCTTCGATCACCAATCCCAGCAATGAAAGCTTGCTCAAATACCGCTTCCTAGCAAAGGAATCAAAGTGCTCCTTTTCCGACATAAACATCAAATATGCACGTGCTGCTCGATAGAAAGGTTTCTCATCAGTAGGCGTGGCCTGCGTGGGCTAAACTACGAGAAATCGGTAAACAGTATGCAATATAAATGGAGAGTATACAACCGTTCAAGATAAAGTTGGAACGATCGAATGAAAAGGTATTGCCGTTGGGTGCCGGAGCATATGGCAAAGTGTACGGAATTTCATACAACGGAGCACCGTGCATAGCTAAGTCCTTGCACAACATCTTGATGGGGCGGGAGCTATACGAGCCCGTGCCCAGCGAGCAGACAAAGTCACTCTTCACCAAGTTTGTTCAGGAGTGCCATTTGCACAGCAAGCTTCGTCATCCCAACATCGTCCAGTTTATTGGGGTAGAGTACGGAAATGACCCTGACAACTACGACCTCCATCTCGTCATGGAAAAGATGGACACGAATCTGGAGTCGTGTTTAGAAGCCATTCCAAACATTCCTCACGCGATCAAACTCTCCGTTCTTCGTGACGTGTCCGCAGGATTGCTGTATCTCCACTCCTTCAACCCGCTCATCATCCACGGTGACCTCACCATGACCAACATCCTCCTCACACATGATTGGAGAGCAAAGATAGCCGACTTTGGTAACAGTGTGGACAAAAGCATCCTTTCCACGGCACCTGGCGCTCTCATCTACATGCCTCCAGAAGCCCTTGTGAAACCACTGAGATATGATGCCAAGCTGGATATCTTCAGTTTCGGAACAGTATCCCTCTTTACGAGCCTCCAAGTCAAAGCTTGTGATTATGGCAAGCGAGAGGAACTGATTCAAAGGTTAAGTGCTGATCAACAGTTGAAGTACATCTACCAAATAGTCACATGGTGCTGTGAGAAGGATCAGAGGAAAAGGCCTACCTCAATGGATCTAAACTCTCACTTGCGAGAGCTGTGTCCACACAACAAACATGTATTGGATATGAAACATATGATGGTATGCATTAATTTCTTAACTGACAGGGTATATGCACTTTCTGCTGTTCTTGCTTAAACTGCCTCAGTTGCTGCTATCACTATCTTGTTATCTGTACACCTGTGTGCAGGGTTTACGAATCTTTTTATGTTTTTAAATCTATTGTAAAGTTTGATGCTTTAAAATGTAACACATAAGTGGGTCTGAGCATTTTATATGCATGTTATGTGATAATTGTCTAGGTACATTTAGACAGCACCTCCTGGCTTTAGCAAGATGTGTGTAACTGCTTATAGGCAGCATGGATTACATCATCATCTTAGGATGTTTAACCCACACTGCAGAGCAGGAGCATCACATGAACAAGCACCATTCAGAATTTACAATTTTGTCTCGTATTTGACTTTCTTTACGCATCATATCAAATTTGTATTATATTATATTCTAAGAAATTATACAGTACCCTAACGGTGGGCAGCTGTGTAGCAGACAGAAAGTTGGTGGAAGCCCAGAAAGATTTGGAGGAATCGAAAAGCAGTAGAGAGGAAGAATTTAGAATGCAAATTGAAGCACTGAAGAAGACTGTTGAAGCCCAAAGAGTACAGGTCAGTTAAATGTCCACAGAACTGGCAATGTTGTCACAAGTGCAACAGATTTGATACCTCTGTGTTGCAAGGCGAGATGCCATGCAGTGTCCCCATGCTCCATTAAATGATGTGCTTGTTCTTTTGCATGCTCACATGGTTTACTTATGAATTTGTACACATGCACATTAATGTTATACTAACATTGAACCACCACAATGTGTCACTCAACTGCACAGGGTAGCAGCTTAGTGCATTGAGCACACTGGATTTAATACACGTCCGACTGTTACGTGTACATTTCATGTGCTACAATTTGTTGAAAGCTCCTCACAGAGAGTAGCAGAACTTGTCCATGGCGGATACAGGGGGGGGGGCAAACCCGGCCAATGCCCCCCCCTAACTAATAAGGATACGCCCCTGTCCATTGTATTGAATTTAATTACATGTCATCAGCGACGCACTGTCGGAGCTCGTGCAGGCCTAGACCTGTTGTACGTGTTAAATATCACCCCTGACACGTGGCCCTTTTTCTATTGTGCTGTTGAGCGTTCAGTTCGTACATTGCGAATTTCAATTGCCGTCAGGAAAGTAGTAGATCTGCGGAGTCCGCCGTCATCCGGATCCCATGGCTAAGCGTCAGCTGACTATTGCTGGCGGCAAGCAAATAGTGTATGTGCCAATGAATCATTAATCATACGAGCGAGACTTTACAAAATGAATTGTAGCGAAGAAAGCAGAGTCCACTCTTGAGTGCCTTCCAGACCCTGATTTGGCAACATTGCCAGAAAGTTTTATAGTGATGATCTGCCTTTTCCACAAGCATTTCATCAAGAGATTGCGCTTTGGAAAACCATGTGGAATAATTCCCCTATTAAACCAAACTCTCTTGTCACAACCATAGCAGACAGAAATGCATCCCTACCATGTTCCCAAAGAATTCATTGAAACATTACACCAATTAGAAGTTATTCACGTTCACGCTTCATTTAATATTGTTGAAACCCTCCTTCCTGATAACTAACATTCTTCTGCTGCCTCATTTAGTTGATTTTGGACAATTCTGCTTTAGTTTATTCCGGCGTTAATCGGTTAAGCTACTGCTATTGACCTGTGTAACATCAAGTGGAGTGGCTAATTCCACTTTGAGATTTATTAAAAATGTCTATCGCAGCACTATGGGAGAAGATAGCGTTAATGTTATTGTATGTGCACAAAGATATTGAACTATATTGATGCTATCATTGACAGCTATAGTCGAAAATACCCTTGGAGGATCCTTCTAATTGACCCTATTTGTGAAGTGTGACTGTTATAATAGGAATCTTTAATCATTTGTATCCGTGAGTACATGTTTTATAATTTCAAAAAGTGCAAAAACAAAACCCCAGTGGCTAGGGTTTTGGGGCGGGGATGATGGTGCTTACTGCGCTTTCCCAGACACCCTGGCAAGTTTGGAGGGGCACGCCCCCATTCCCATCCCTATATGCCCCCCCTAACACAAAATCCTGTATCCGCCCCTGCTTGTACTAGTAGTTCTGTATCCATATTGATAATGTGTCATGCATTAGTCATTAAAATACAGAACTGGCATTTAAGAATACATGTACATGTACGTGACACAATTCTGTAAATGTATATAATTCACTCATGCGGCTCATTTTCTTTCTTTCCGTGCAATCCTGTATCACACCAACCTTCTTGAATAAATCAAAATGATCACTGTACAAGTGTATGTACTTACAGCTGCAGCACTATCCTCTGATATCAAGTCTCAGTACTGTCCTCAGTTATGTTTAATTAACAAGCATATTTTCAATTACAATCAGATACAGGCATACACAGAAGACTTCCAGAATGAGCGAGCTGACAGGACCAAGGCAGCTGCAGAAAGGTATCAGCTTGAAGAACAACTGGAGAAGTGCAAGGCTGAATGGGAAGAAAGCAAAGCTAAAATGCAGCTGGTCATTGATGATCTTACGAAGGCTGATCAATTGAAGGTGGGGCGCATTCATAGAAGTGGGAATTACATATAGAGGGGGAACAGACCATGATGAGTTCTTAGCCACACACCTGAATTGATCATAAGGGTACGCACCTCACCTTGTTTGTTGCATACAAGCTCTTGAATGTTTTTATTATTATTAATATTTTCAACCTTTAGCATGAAAGATTGCAATCATCTGAAGAAGTGATTTGTCATTTAAAAGCTAAGCTGGATGAATTATTATCTCGAGTGAGTTAAAAAAAAATCTGCAAACCCATGCCATTCAAAGTGTGTAGAACTATAAATCTGACGATATTGTACTGGATACACTGGTATATGAAGAAGTATACTGAGGTGCTCATATACAACCTGCTGGGTGCATACATGTAGCCCTCCCAGGTATAACCTTACGTACCCAGAACAAAGAGCTAATCATCTAGATGGCCAGCCACACTTTTAAAAGCCACTTGTGTAGAAGCACTAATGATTGTTTACTGAAATTTATGATTGCTTTTTATTTGTGTATATCATATGGATCTTAGATGTTTTAGGAAATGTATTGGTTATGTCACTAAAGACTGACTATATATAGTTATCTTAAACTATAAAAAAATTAATTTGACCTGACTTGGGTTTTAAACTACACATCACTGGAGAAATTCAATAAACAGGTACCCAACTATCTGGTTAATAAGCATACAATTTAGTTGCCGAAGTTGTGAGACACCCCTGTGCATGTCGGTACATGTAAGCGAATAGCCTCATGAATGGTGCTATAACATATAACCCCACAACATACTCATCTGATTGCAGACAAAAATTGTGAACAAAAAGAGAACAAGTGACAAGGTATGCTTTTGTATGCTGTGGGGGAAGCAAATTTGTTGAGGAGAAATTGCACTGTATGTGTCTATGAAACCCAATTCTGAGATTGCTATTATTGGGCGTGCACAATTGCTGTGCATGTACATGTATTACTGAAACCACCTTCTATACAATTCATGCAGACAGAACAGCTTCAAGCAGAAAATGAAGCTTTTCAAAAAGAAATAAAGCAATGTACACAGAAGGTTTGATACTACATGTATATTTATGGCTTTGAGTTGGGTGCAGACAGGCATGTGATATACTGGGTTATTCAGCACCATTGTAGTGAAATACGGAATAGGGAATTGCAGTGGTTCAGGGTTTCAAATAACAGTTACTTACAATGTTTTGTCTATCCACCATCTAATCACCTATCATCTACCTAGTTGGATGTCGTCACGAAAAGCCTCACAGATATGGAGTGTTGCATGCTAGAGCAAACAAAAGCTTTAAACTCTGAACTGAAGGCAACAATAGCTGAACTGGAGGCAGCCAAGGAGGAGATAGCAGTGAAGGTGGCCCAGGTGAAGCAGTACCAGAAACAGGTGGAGGCTTACAAACAGGTTAGTTGACTTTAAGCATTGATCTCTAATAGGACTGTTGGATTATATTAACTACAACAATTTAAGGCACAACAAAAGAATGAATCTGAGCAGCTGTACAATGAGGAGAAGCAAAGGAATGCGCAACTAGTGGAAGAAATCAATCAGCTAAAGAAAACTCTAGCACATGGTACACAGGCATCTTCATCGAGAAGTGTGGGAGAGAGAGTAAGTTGATACATTATTGTATTGATTAGTGAAGTCCATTCATACTGTGCATGAGTACATGATGCTGCTAGGTTCAAAGGTCAGACAATTTTATTTTATCAAAACAGTCATTGTATAAATAATCTATTGAGTAAAATAATACGAGCACATCCAAGTACATGTATATGTGTTAAAAGCAGGCATAAATCAGGAGCAGGTACATGAGCTGAAAGGTCGACCAAACAAATTCATCTTTGTAGGTTTGAACCTTAAGTTATTTGACTCATGCAGTGATGTTATACGATATAGGAATTTTAAGTGATTACTGCAGATTTTACCGAATATAAGACCACCCCTACTTGTGCCTGTCATATTTATAACTTCTCAAACCTCAATGCATCACCCCAGCCACTCCATGAACATCCTGGATCCTGGGCTTCCACAGGTAAGGCTTGCACAACTTACATGCTTTGTCGAACGTTAATGCTTACAATGTGCACTTGTCTCTCTCCTCAAACTAGCCACTACTGATCCTGATGATGACCTTCCTCCTCCAATTATGCTGCCCAAAGCATACTACTCAGTTAGTCACCTCCCCCAAGAGGGTAGGCCATTAGCATATTCAGCACAGGCCAGCCAGCACCAGCATGAAGATCCTGATGGAATGACAGCACCGGTGGACCTAACATTTGATCCCAACCTGGTGTGCCCCATATGTCGGAGAATGTTCAGGAAGGGAGAGATACAACTCTGCAGGCAACATGCGCAGTTGTGCAGTCCGTCGTCCTGTAATGATTGATCACATTCAACTGTTTTTGAACTTTTTGTTTTGCGTGAATCTTTCATGCACAGGAAGTTTACTTCCATTTACAAAAAAAGTAGAACGCCAATAGCTCCAAAAGCATGTGTATAAACTGATCTGTGTTAACTTAATCGTACATAAGCAGTCAGGGGCCGAGGTGTCGTGTATAATTGTGTTTATAAGTCGAGGACAACAAAACAAAAAAACGTCCCTCCAAAAACATTGTGCTTTGCTCCTAGCATTGCCAATCTCTCACCACATATGCGTGGTAAGTGATTTTTGATGTTATGTTGATGTACATGTACACTGTAGATGAAGATGTCGAAAAATGAAAGAGAACAAAGAGGTGGCCACATTACCTCGTTCTCCCGCCATATATCATCTTCCCTCCTGCTGCACAGTCCCCTCCCACTCCCCTTTTGCTCCACCTGTCGCACCCTCTGTGTACATGCAAAGTATTGCGTACGCGGGGAAGTATAGCCTCCGTGTTGTCTTGGGAGTTAAAAATACACGGGACTAACAAGTGCGGGGCTTCAATTCACTAATATAACCGTGCCTACAGTATTTCTTTTATTCTAGCGCCCAATAGTGAATAAAATGCCTAATAGGAGGAACTGAGAAGCTCATTGGTGTCGCTGCTGTGTTCAGAGTTTGCTAGTCTGCATGGCTTAGCCACACTTTCGCTAGGGTGCGATGAGACTATACGCCAGCCATCTAAATAGAGGCGTTACTTTTTTTTTCTTCTTCATTAGCGGATGCATAAGGGTTGCTTAGGTAGTTATGATGGGTAATTTGAAGGGCTTTCAACACAAAGCACAACATAATTATGTATACATGCACATGGACCATGTAGGGAATGTACGTATCAGGCTCTTGCAAGTGGATAGGACATGTGAGGGTGCAAGGTTCCATCAATAAGTTACTGCCTAAAAAATGATGATTTTGCATAGTAGGAATTAAGAAGTTTTGGCAAATGGGATGTAAAGTGGCTTGTTATTGGAAAGAGAAGAGGGAGGATGAAGTGTAAAAGGAGATTCAGGCAGACTTGAGTAGTGATGGGAACTCCTTTTTGTTGCCCATGCAGTGTGGTAACTCAGGATGCGTGACACCCATATGTGTTTGCATAGACAGGGATGCAGCTGTATGGATTTGCCATACTCTGCATGATAAAGGTATCTCTGGTACACCTCTCTTCAGTCAGACCAAGATGCATGTATATGGGGTCAAGGCAGTGAATAGGGACTTAGCGCATATTATAAAAATTTCCAGGAAGGAGCATCAAAGTCCACGCGTGCAATAAAAATGTACGCGTAATTAAAGTAATTAAAGTAAATTAAAAATTCAGGACCCTATAACTCCATGATGGACAGGCTAATTACCAGTGCGTAAGAAGGAAGTTGTAGAGGACATACAGTGTACATGTAGGTGTCTCTTTAAGTATGAAATAATTTGAAAACTTGGAAAAAAAATGCGCTAGGTGCCTCGACCCCTTTATTTTTGCCTACATGTACTGTTTAAAAACAAACCAATGACACAAGAAGGCTTGAACATACTCCCATGTGTTACCACAATAATCATGTTGGCATAATGCAGATAGTGAGTTCCCCATCTGGATGTAACCACTCAAGGGCCAGTTGTACGAGAAAGGTCTGTAGTCATTATATATGTCACATATTTTGGTGAGTATCTGATAGTGCCATATGCGATTACACTATCAGGACTCACAGTCTCTCTGAATGTATTTGTGCCTTTTGCCTAGTTGCACGTACTTGCATACTGTCTGTCCTCCTTGACCCCTCCTTTGGTAAGAAAATTGTCTTCATTAATGACGAATTAAAGTGCATTTCTTAATACCAAAAGGAGTTGTGCATACTCTCACGTGGTATAGTTGCACTACAAAAAGTAAAATTGGTTACTAGAGAGATCTAAAATACAAATTTCATATCACCACACACATGCTGGTATTATGAGATGTGTGTTCTCTTGCCAAATGTTTTCTGCACTACTTTAGCTGCGAAATCTCTTTATTTACAGCATCTGTCATTGTAAAAGGCACAATAATCTAGCAAAGTGAAGGGTATATACCGTACACTGGGAGAAATGGCATTTTATGATGCAAGAGCAGAAATGGAGAAACTGAATGCAAGAATCATGGAACTTACAGCAGAAAATGAATCGTACAAAGCATGTGTAAGTATAAGCTTTGCAGGCATTTATGAGCAGCATTGCAACATGTATTTCACGACAATGTTAATATTTATATGATGAGCTGATAATGCGTTTGTGATAGCCACAACTTCGGCCCCATCAATTATAATGTATTTATATGTGTACAGTATGTGATCATTACACATTCTAGACAATTGCTAATTGTGAGCATATAATAGTATCTGGCATGTTATGCTTTGAGGTCATATCACTAGTGTATTAATACAGATGATTCAATCTGTGTGAATACATTCAACACCAGAGATAGAATACTGTATCTATGTCAGCCGCCGTTAATATTCACAGGCTGGAGAAACAGCGGTACATTATATTCTGTGAATGTATATTTACTCAGTCACAGTTGTCATCATCCAGTTTTAAAATTGCATGTCCATACATGTACATGTATGTGATTATAGACAATTGGAATTGTATGCAAGTATACAGTGTACCTTAATTACATCCAGAAAATTATATTAATTATTCATGTTTGCAACTTGGAGTGATAAATGCTCGATTCAACTTTGGTGATGTGTAATGTGTGCATATCTGTGTGCACTTGAGGCATAGCAATTTATTTACAGTTGGTAGAACATGTTGTGGTATTCAATTACCTCTTTACAAAAAATCGAAAGGGATATTAGCTGTAATTTACTCAGTCAACATTGCTGATAAATATTCCTTGTTGAACTGTCGTGTATGTACATGTATATGTATGTAACCAATTGAATAGTCATGCACTTTTACTGGGTGTGAATCAACCCATGGAATGAAGCAATTAATGTGCACATGAGATCAATTATGACAGCTCAGCTCATGTCATACATTAGTACATGTAAAAGTCAGGTCATCCAGCATGGCTTGTCATGACACCAGGTTAAAGGCTTTAGTCATGTCAACCTTGAGTACTACAATGTCCTTATCAGAACAATGGCCCCAGAGGTGGTGGACCATTCATTATATTAAATTAGCAATTGATCTGTATCATTAAATTAGCAATTGTAATTGGGATCTGCATTGAAGGTAGGTGAAAACTTGGAAAAAATATGTAATTGGGATCTGCATTGAAGGTATTTCAGCACGAGAAAGACTTCAAAATGGAAAGAGAAGACAGGATTCGAGCAGTTCGTAAAAGGACGGTAATGGAGGAAAAATTAAAGGCCTACAAGAAACCCACTGAAGTCCAACCAAAATCCCCTCCAAAACAAGTGAGAGTGTACTGCAAGTGCTGTAAATGTCTAAATGATACATGTAGTTCACATGCCATACATGTATGTAATGTGCAATCAAGGTTTCTGATAGTAGTACTGCTGTAGATTTTATTTGATGATTCCAAACTGCTCCTGCAGATGTTGCATGCGGGTGTCTGGAGGTTTGTGAATATACTTGTTTTTATCATTCTAATAATACTGTGGCCATGTAATTCTATGATTGAACAATTTTGCACACTTAAAGCAGGAGTTGCAGTATAAAAGGAGCTTGGATCCAAAATTTTCAACCGGCCGTGCGGCTGTTTTAGATTAAAAATGGTGGATCCATATTTATACATTGAGCTAGAGGCTTGGCAACAACAGTTACAGCGTACAACTTCAAGCGCACATGCATGTTTTGAATGCCATATCATGCAATAATACCATTTCTGAAGTTAATAACACTAAGTTAACAAACTGGATCACATGTTCGTATAATGGCGACCTCTTCACCAGAAGATAAGTATAGACTGCATCTGCAAGGGCCCTTTTCCTCTCAAGAGGAAAAGGACACTTTTCTGAGTAGATTTGAGGCAGCGAAGCAACTGCTTGCACCCGGTTGCAAGCGGAAGTTGCGGAACGCTACTATTGATCGATACCTATATCAGCGTGTTGAATGCTTTGCTGGACCGTGTATTGACCCAACCCGAGAATATCCAGGCCTCAAATAGCAAAACATCCTTTTCTATGAATGAGATGATGTTGGATTCTGCAGGTTAGTTGGATAGATATATACATGTACGTTCGGTTATACAAAATTGGGTTTACTAAGGGATCTATACGGGAGACGAAGACGCCAGTGACCAAAACCTCCTTGTGGTCGAGCGTAAGACCTGGCGATGCTGCACGTGGCGAAGGCGATGCTGCACGTGGCAAATGCGGTGCTGAACGTGGCGAATGCGGTGCTGAACGTGGGGAAGGCAGTGCTGGACGGGGTCCAGCACCGCCATCATCATCGCCATCTCCCCGTCCACCACCACCTTTTAAATCCCGCTCTATTTCCATTACTTCGTCTCTCGTGATGACGTGCTCCATATGCTGCGATGTGAGCATGGCTTTATAAATTGCTTATATAGGCCTTTCAAAATTATTACTTCCTCATCCTAATTGCTCTGGTCCTGCCAACGGCAGCAACAGGGCTGGAAGCAGGTCAACGTCCTCACTTAGCAACCATTGGCGTGCATCTGACAGATTGAAAAAGAGATTATTGCGCACGTGCCCAACGGATCTTAGTTTTAGATATCTAATTATGCGTCTTAAGCCGTATAGTCGATTGTTTACCATGCAATATATAACATCAACTATTAATTTGATCCATAAAGGACCTCTTCCAGCCAATTCTGAAGCTATTGGTGACAATTGCAGCGTTTAAAAGTGTTTCTATCCCGCCAAGGAGGAGGAGACCCGCCCATTGTTCCGGGACATTGTTGCTCTTATAGGATTGCTAAAACAAGCTAAACGATCCGATCGTCGGAAGTCTTGTTACAGACGGGTCGCGTATTTTTAATGAAATTCATAGTCGGGGTCAAATCCTATATGGAAGTTTCTAACGAAACTTCCGATGTATATGCATCAAACAGGCAGTTAGTGGAATTCCATGAATGGTCAGAATCCGCCTGTGAGAATGGGTACAATGCAGTCTTTTGTTAACTTTACAGCCACTCATGTTGGCACAAAGATACTGCAACATGTTTCTTTTTTGATGGGAGGGAGGGGGGGGGGAACTTCATTTCATAAAACACATCTGTGTATGTGAGATCGTTTCCGCAAAAAGAGACCTAAACTACATATGTAAGAGACATGTTTTTTCAACATTTCATTTATTTAGGCATTTTAGAAGTCTGAAATGTCCTCTACATGTTGCTTCTTACGATTGAGTATCGGAGTACATGTATCTGTCGTGGCTTTGAATATTGAATTAGCCATACATTTCAATGCAAGCGTTACATTTCTTTTGCACGTACTGGAAATTAAATCATGTATGCATTTAGGTCCCTCTTCGCGGAAAAGATCCATATATTAAGATGTAAAAAAAGTCTACTAAATTTGTGAATTTAAATAAGTTGTTTTTTGGATTAATAATTTGCATTATCTGAAATTTAGTTGTGGTTGGTGATAGATTTAAATAGCACTTGTTATCAACTATTTGTATTCTCAGCTTAAAACAGTGCAATGCACTGCATGTACAAAGGTCATAACACGTGAAAGGAAAGCAACAAAACATTGTATTCAAATGTAAACATCAAGGTACATGTATGTTAGCTCAGTATTTGCTGTTGACATGTTTTATATGTATTTTTTTACACGCACCAGTAAAGAGAAAGATATATTGTCCACTCATGTGCAGGTAGGTACACACGATCCACTTCTTGGATGGTCTTGATCAGAGACTGGAGAAAGGACATGGTTCCTTTGAAGCTGTTTATGAGGTCAAGCTGAATGGCCTTCCCTGCATCGCTAAGGGACTACATGAAATACTGTTAGGGTTACGAGGGAACTGCAAAATAGCTGAGACTGATAAACAAGCAATACGACAAAAGTTCTTAAATGAATGTGTCTTATTGAGCAAACTGAAGCACCCCAACATTGTGCAGTTTCTTGGAGTTCATTCTACCAAGGAAAATGAGTATCTAGTGATGGAGTACATGCATATGGATTTGGCAGAGTGCTTAGAAACATATCATGACATACCTCCATCAATTAAGTTTTCCATCCTCCACGATGTGTTATATGGACTGCTCCATTTACACTCTCAGGATCCACCCATCATTCATCGTGACCTTACAGCCGCTAACATCCTCCTTACACAAGACATGAGAGCAAAAATAGCTGATCTTGGAATATCAAAGATATTTGACATTCAGCAGCTCCACTCAGCATCAGAGCTAACTATGGCACCTGGCACGAAAGCTTACATGCCACCAGAAGCCCTAATTCCTCATCCAAAGTACGACTTTAAATTAGACATATTTTCTTTTGAGTCCTGTCCTTGTATGCAGCCATTCAGGAGTTTCCTACCGTGCATGAGCATCAACTTACTGCAGCAGTTGTTACGAAGCAAGAAGTTCAAATATATAGAAGAAAGCATTGGATTGAAAAGATGGGGGTGGATCATCCTCTTCATCCATTGGTGATGATGTGCCTTCAAGACAGACCAGAGCTAAGGCCTACAACAAAAGAGCTTTGTAGAATGATTGGAAGTATCCTTCCCCACCATAAGAAGGAATGGAAAAATGTGTTAGAGGTGGGACATAGAGTTACCATTTACTGTTTGCAGTAACAAAAAGTAGCTTGCTGTGGACATAACCCTATTGATGCTATATTTGTGGCATGTATACTGTATCATCTATACACAAGAAACAATGCCTACTATACATTGTCTCCATCACAATTTAGAACCCATACTTTTACAAGCACTCAGCCCATAAATTCAAGGTTTATAGCTGCTGATATATCTTCGTGCATGGGAAAATGTCACTGAGTGTGCCAATTAATGTACATAGCACATTAATAATAATGACTTGCTACATAGAAATAAACAGTATACATGTACATGTACAGTACCTGTAATAAAAGCTCACTCAACGTATTTTGTTTCATCGTCTCCCAGTGCTAGAAATATAGTAACCCTGAATTGTTTGAATAATACTTATATCATACCACCATCATCCGGGTGTCTATAGTTTGAACTATGAATAATTTATTGTATCAGCCCAGGATAGTCTGCCTCTGTTATGCAATGAGCAATGACATGAGCTCCATCAAATTTTCCATGAACACAGCCTCTCAATGCATTCTACACAGTCAACTGAGCTAGATTCAATCTAAGCAAGTTTTTACACAGCTACGCATGTGTAGTCTATGAAATTACATGCGTTTACAAAAGTGTGGTATATGTGCTTTTTCCCCCCCCCCCCCCCCCCCCCCATCGTATATATATTTTTTCATTTCTTTTTCAAAACGTTTGTGCTACATTATTTTTTACATGTACACAGTACAGTAAATTAATCTATGGATATTTCCGTTCATGTGTGATTTATTATTAGGCTATGTTTTCTATTCTGCATATAGCTCTGCAGCCAGGTTCGGATACTAGAAAGTGAATCTGATCAGTACAGAAAACAGCTAGGAGTAATCTCCAGGAATGAGGTACATGTACATGTACATGTAAGAAGTATTAATGTGCCAAGTGAGTGGCCATGCATTGGAGTCCTGCTGTAAATTCTCTGAGTGAAAGTGAATCATGTTTCATTATTAAGACCAATGTTTGCTGCAGTCACCATGTTACTTTTTCTCTAAGTTATTATTTTTCGTGCAGCCAGCATGCAGGGCTATTTGTGTTAATTGTTATAAACTCCATAGTGACTAATACCATATTTGCATCTATGTGTGCAGTGTAGTGGTGTTAATTGACTGACGTATAGGTTGTCACGTGACTAGCTGGACTACACTTAGGTTGAGACGTTTCCGTGTACTGAGTAACTGTATTTGCTGTATAGTATTAAGCATACCCTAAGGCAGCGCCCTCGCAAACGCGTACTACTACATGCAGTACAAATCTGATATTGCATTCAAATGCCACAACATTAATTGTTAATAGTAATGACTAGGTTTTCATCATTAATTAATCGCAAAACCTATAACGTACGCCAAACCTTTGTTAAATTATTTTGGTTTTAGACATTTTAAATGCTGAAGATAATACTGTATCTAGCTACATTTGCTTTCGCATTAGCCTTTAAAAAAAATCACTTTTCAACAGGGGCGCAAAGCAGCTCTGGAAGAGAATGAGAGGATCAAGATGGAGAACAAATCTCTCAACATGAGGGTAGCAGAACTAAGAAGACAGGTACACATGTACATTAATGCATTTAATAATTCATTCATGTACCAAGAAGTGTACTTAACAAAAATTAATGGTATGCATAATAGTGCGTTTTTATGCACATTGGGAGTCAATAGGTTTTAAATTTGTTACGTATCTTTGTTTTTACCTAAGTGGTGTCTGGATAATTGATTATATGCATATGCTAGTTTTTAGGAAGATATGCAGTTTGCAGCGGCTTAAAGTGCAGAATGGTCTCAATGTTTATTTATTGTACTGCGTAGTTAGCAAATTGATTTCTTTTCACATGTTCAGCTAGATACTTGTAAACAGCACCTGAAAACTTCTTCCAAACAATACGCTTCAGCAAAGAGAGGCTATAACTCACTAGAAAAGAATGCCAGCAGTACAGAGGAAGTTCTGGCGATTATGATGAAAAAACATCATGTACATTGGCTTGAACTGGAGGCAGCCAAGGAGGAGATAGCAGTGAAGGTGGCCCAGGTGAAGCAGTACCAGAAACAGGTGGAGGCTTACAAACTACAACTCGAGCAGGTACATAGATGGAGAAACACACATGTAAAGATGATTACATGTATGTGAACAACGTTGGTACGGGACATGTAAAGATGATTACATGTATGTGAACAACGTTGGTACGGGATAATACACGTTTGGTAAACAGGTGTTTCTCAGCAATAATAAAGTGTACACAAATGAAAATAAGGAGTACACAACACATGAAACATTTATCTCACTCCAATACAACATACACAGTGATGCTTTTTATAAACAACTGATATGGGTTAGCATGCAGTTGGAAAAAATTTAAAAGTGCTATGTACTGATGTGAGAGAAGCTTGATTATTAAGTGTGGGTTTCTCATTATTTATATGTATTATCATGTAGTGTTGGGTCTACTGTGATCAACAGTACACTTGCTTACTGTACTTAAATTATATTTGTAGTGTGTAAGATAATTAAACTTGTAATACTAATCAAAATGCTTTGGCATACTTTTAGTACATCTGTGTAGTTTATAAATATTACAATCAATTTGATTTCAAAAATTACGAAACTGGGGAATGTATTCTTCATTTATCATCAAGCACAATCTCTGCTTTCATTGCTCACTAGATGATAGATGACTACGCATTATGATGTAATGGATATATCGCTATTCCTTGGCCACATAGTATAGGTCATCAGTGGGCTTACTCCCAAGCCAAGCTTCACAGTTGTCGCAGCCAGAAGACATCAGGCAACCAGATTTTAAGGCTCTATTGTCAACTGAACCACTGCATCCTGAACACTCCGATCCATCGTTGAGAGGACAAGCAAAGAGTGCATGTGATGGTGATAACAGGTTTAACCCACCATCATCCGGAGCATCTCAGAATGCAGCTTCAAAATGTGTGCCTGAAGGAGATAGTGAAGAGGATGACAGTGATGATGACCTCCCTCCTCCTATGTTCCACAAACCATTGCACCATCCTGCTGTTGCACATGGGATGCAACAGGAGGGTATTCCTTTAACTCCACTTGAGGCATCGAAGCTATCAGTTGCATGTCGTCAAATGGCACACACAATTGGCAGCTCTGCTCCTGATCTAGTGCAGACTGTTAATACAGCATGGAGAATAGATGGAGACATATCACATGTTGCTGCTGCTATTCAAAGGGACAATGATTATAGAGGGTTCGAAGAGACTGACTCAATAGTACCGCTGGATCCGAATCTGAAGTGTCCAACATGTGGGAAAGTCTTCAAGAAGGGAAGAATCCATAATATCCCATGTATCCCTAATTATACAGGGTGTCGTGTTTACATTTACTATGGGAGTGACTGAGCTATATAGCTTCAGATAAGAGAAAATACGCACAGCAATTCAGGGTGGGCCCCATGTCAGCACACAATTTCAACCAGAAGAGCGTCCTTCCGAATTTGGTGCGCCTTTGGTCACTGTGTGGACCGATTTCATACAAATGATTTCACAATCCCCGCGTTAAGTTTATTTAGCTTATTATAATGTTGCATAACATTGTATCCTTACTTTAGCCAATGACATTCATTCAAGTGACCAAGGCCCGAAACCCGACCACATCTGTTAGTTCAAGGACTGTGAAAATGAGATGCTCTGAGATGCTGACCGTGTGAAGCATAGTAAGAGGAGAACCATCTGCCCTCATTCAGAACAATGTCCTTCATTGCACTCAATGATGAAGAAAGAAGAGCTTTGTTGCAGAAAGCAGGCAATAGCTACATGTATTGGGGCAGCTGAAGTTTCGGCAATAAAAGCCAGTCTTGTTATTCCCTGGAATAAATTACGACTTCTTAGACGGTAGACGTACAATACTGTAGGCAAAACATAGCAGCAATCAGAACCCACTGCCTTTTTCAAGTGGGTCAAATCTTCAGGCATTTCGCAGGCTGATGAGGAGAGAATGAGACACATTTCAGGACAAATCGATTTGTGATAATCTGAAAGGAGAGCTTGCACCTTTTTCCTTTTTGCTTCCATCGGGTGGAGAGGAAATCAAAGGAGCTCCTTTCATATACCAGAGCTGGTTGCAAAGGTTGTCCACCTCTTAGAAGAGAATGAGAGGTAATGAGTTTAGACAAGCATACCATTGCATAGGCCAACATTTTCGAATGCACCTTTTCATGCAGGACAGAAGGCTTACCTGGCATGAAGGATTCATACCTGCCAGTGAGGTGTGGATAAAGATAGGAGGGGACAAGGGCGATGGAACGTTCCAAATGAATTTCCAAATTGTCAATATTGCCAACGTGCGTATCGATTTTGAAGTGATTTGGACATTCCTGCAGGGAGCTACCTGGATTTTGAACCCCTCGGGGTACTGTGCCTTGTAACGTCGGCAAGGAGCAAGGGTAAGACACCAAAATAAATTTTCGTAGAGAGAAGTGGTGTGGCATGAAGTGTTAGAAATAGGAAGTTGATTGCTTAAACCGTTATGGAGTTTTAGCGATTCAAACGTGAAGCATTTTTATAACTTTTTATATATATAGCCACTTTTCATTTTCTCGGAAACTGACCCATATAATATGGAACGTTCTATACGAAAATGGGTCTTGTGGATTTTATTTTATAACATAAAAGTTAAATCGATATATCTTCCGCTATTAACGCTATCGGGTTCCTATTTTTAACACAACATACCACACCATTACTATATGTGAAAATCCATTTTGGTGTCTTGCACATGCGGGGTACCGACGTTTCAAGGTCCGATACCCCGTAGGGTTCAAAACGGCCAAATCTTCAGGTAGGAGTGTTCAAAATAGGTACCTATGTAGAAGGGTCCTACCGCTATTGATTTGTTCTGTTCGTTAATTTTTGCTTTATCCGTTATGGAGATACAAGTGTGCAAAGAAATTGCAAATTTCCCGGGCGTTACGCGCCATTAACGTATTACGACTGGCTCGAGGACGTCCTCGTAATACGTTAATGGCGCGTAACGCCCGGGAAATATGCAATTTCTTTGCACACTTGTATCTCCATAACGGATAAAGCAAAAATTAACGAACAGAACAAATCAATAGCGGTCGGACCCTTCTACATAGGTACCTATTTTGAACCGATTTGGACACTCCTACCTGAAGATATGGCCGTTTTGAACCCTACGGGGTATCGGACCTTGAAACGTCGGTACCCCGCATGTGTAAGACCCCAAAATGGATTTTCACATATAGTAATGGTGTGGTATGTTGTGTTGAAAATACGAACCCGATAGCGTTAATATGTCGGAAGATATATCGATTTAACTTTTATGTTATAAAATAAAATCCACAAGACCCATTTTCGTATAGAACGTTCCATATATATTTACTACACTCAACACAACGGATATCCACCATTGCATTTTGATGTGAAACTTCATTACATTTATCAAATACTGGAAGAAAAAATACTGTGGGGTTTTCCTTTCTGCGATGACCAAGACCTTTAAGAGAAGACAAGGGATTGTGTCCCACCGTAGTACCAAAGTAGAACAGCAGGCCATTAGTGAGGCACAGCACACTCCGCTGTCTAACTTATAGTACCCCGAATATGATCCGCATATAATGTCGACCCTCAAATACTTGTACTGTAGGGTTTCAAAGGCAATAGGAATAATAGTAGTTATTTGTTGGGCAATTAATAATAACGACTATGCAAACCTTCAAACCGCTTGTTAAGTATATTGAAAGCTGCGCAGACCCATTTGCACAAAAGCATAATGCGATGAATGTATAGTGTATTCTTACATCAGGGAGTGTAGTTGTTTGTGATAACCAACACAATCTAGGACCTGAGCTCCTTCATATGTTCCTGTGACCCTAAAACTGAACGTTGTACTGGTAAGGCCACACCAAACTAATCTTTAGTTTCTGGTCCCCGCCCGCATCCTTTTATCAGAAATAAGTTTATTGAGACTATAATAATATTCATAAGAATTATCATATTCATTGCTCCTTGGCGTCCATATTAAAGCATGCATGACCCTAGTGAACTGTAGTGTCGTTTCTTTGAACAAGACGATATATCCTTGGAAGATATGCCAAGCCAATGGTGAAAATATTCTATATCAATACAATTGAACCCTGTTTGGAAACGGAACAGACAGGCGTTCTATTATTTGGGTAAGTCGAAAGACATGCAGTTTGGACGCGATAGACTTAGAAATTGATATAAAAGACAGTGTAAGCGCATTTGTGCCATTCATCAAGTTTATAATTGGCGATAGAAGTACGACTACTACTGTCCCGGGCCAGTCAGTATTTGAAGTTCTAATGAGCGCCCAACGTATCACGAGTCTTCCTAAGAGAATAGAAATATAAAACAACAACTGTTTCGTGGCATACACCATTGCTTGTCTCTCAAGGGTCTGCATACTTCTGCTGTTGCTCGCGCAGCATGTATCCAAGTACTCATCAGTGTTCTATTGAAACGTACTAAAATAAGGTAGATGTCATGTATCAATGTCAGTGGTGGGCCGTTAATAAAGTCCTAAAGTCCCAATCACCCGCCCGCCCGCATGCTATAATTATAATGAAGAGGACCAGAAACTAAAGATTAGTTTGGTGTGGCCTAAAGCCGAGACTATTGACTTATAAATGTAGGACCCAGGACAGTCTTGATTTATCCCTTGGCAAACACTTACATTGAGCATGAGAATTGATTTTAAGTAAGTTATGTGTACTCAGCAATATTAAAAAAAAATGACTTGTTCAAGACTAGCTTGGGAGACATTGAGCACACAAGTTATACAAATCAGAATCTTTCCGTGAAAAGGGAACTAGCACATTCACGGATCAAGTATAATTCTTAATTCAAAATACAGTGCCTTACAACTGCATGACAGATACTCCTATTCTCAGTGTGTAATAATTTTGGTGTAGAGGACACTTTAAAACTGATAACAAAATGTAACAACAGGAGCTACATCCCTTCTCGCGGAAACGATCCAACATTATAACATTGTGATCGATTGTATTTGTACTCAATAGAAATCGGGAAAAAGAATTTATAGAAAAATAGTGCATTCCATTTTGGATTAAACACTCTATAAATTTATCTTCGATACATTGAATATGGTCTAATAGGCATATCGTAATTTAATTCACACACGATCAGTGCGTTTCTTAGAATGAGGCTTTTTTTTCTTTGTTGCTAACATTTTGTCTATCTCATGCAGTAAATGTTACTTTGCATGTTATGAACTGGACTATCTCATTTATAAACTACATCTATCATATGCAGGTAGAGGATGCAGGAGTGCGGATTGGTATTTGTTAGTACGGGTACTTGCAGGTTAATGTACTGGTAAGCGCTAGTGCAGGCACGGCTGTTTGCTCTCATTGAACTCGTGGAAACAAGGCCCTACGCCCAGAAAGTTTGAATGACTGGACAACCGATGACCTAATGCCTAATGTGCTATACACAACTAAGTGGAATGAACACATCAATCCTCTAACACGATTTGATACTTACTTTAGTATATTTGATACTGAAATGTATAAACCAGCTTATATCACGTGGTCTTAGTGTGTTACAACGTCGCTGTAGCCACGCAAACGCAGCCACCTCCTACCTATTCTGAAATCTGAAAATCGTTAGCTTCCATCTCTGGAGCATACGATGCTGAAATAAGCCGTTGATGGTAAACTTCACAGATTGTGCTACCATTATTTGCCTAGGTAACGCATTTTCTAAAGTGGTTTTTAAGTCGTTGCAAATCGATCATTTTAATGAGTTAAGTTTGATGTCGTATTCTCATTATGCGCATGCATGTATTTAAAGTAAACGTGTAAATATAATATATATATGTACAAACGATAGTGGTAGCCTAGCGACTTCTTAGGGGACACCACATCAGGGTACTAATTGATCCTGTATAATGCACCTCAACCTTTCAACCTTGTCTGGTATGGCAGTGTATGTTCTTGCTATGCATTTAAACTATGCATGGATGGATTCAGCCCCCTGCTCCACAAGGAGACCGAATACAACACGAGTGAGTCTTGCCCACTGTATAGCGTTGTCCTCCAAAATGTGCATTTTGATTGAATGCAGTACGAAACTGAGTAGCTCAGAAATTCTTTGATGCATTGTCCTCTTGATCAATTCAATACACAAGTCAAAGTACACTGACACACATTCGAAGGGTTGTCAGTGGTGGAGAGCCATCTGCAGGTGCTCTCTCTTAGTGATGAAGAATGAAAGTGTTTGCTAAAGGAGGCAGGCATCTCTGATGAATCTTTGATTTCATCAGAGATGCCTGCCTCCTTTAGCAATGAGTTCTGTTCTTTATCACTAGCACTTTGCAGTGAAAAATGCTCTACTACTAAAACCCAGCTTGACTTCAGTGTCCTTGTAATTGTGGTAGTGGTTGGATTGTGGGCATTGGTTACATGCATGCATGTGATTGGATAATAAAAGAGAACATAACATGTTCTAATTAAAAAACAACATCTTATGAATGTGATTATGTAAATAAACCTATATTAGCGTACTGGTAATCGGTAAACAGTATGCAGTTAATGGAAAGTATACAAGCCTTCAGGATAAAGTTGGAACGAGCAAATGACAAGGTATTGCCTTTGGGTGCCGGAGCATATGGCAAAGTGTACGGAATTTCATACAACGGAGCACCGTGCATAGCTAAGTCCTTACACGACATCTTGATGGGGCGGGGGCTGTACGAAGCGGTGCCCAGTGAGCAGACAAAGTCACTCTTCACCAAGTTTGTTCAGGAATGCCATTTACACAGCAAGCTTCGTCATCCCAATATCGTGCAGTTTATTGGCGTAGAATACGGAAATGACCCCCAAAACAATAATGACCTTCGTCTAGTCATGGAAAGGATGGACACGGATCTGAAGTCCTGGTTTGAATTGATCCCGAACATTCCCCTCGCGATCAAACTCTCCGTTCTTCGTGACGTGTCCGCAGGATTGCTGTATCTCCACTCCTTCAACCCGCACATCATCCACGGTGACCTCACCACCACCAACATCCTCCTCACACAAGATTGGAGAGCAAAGATAGCCGACTTTGGTAACAGTGTGGACGAAAACATCCTCTCCACGGCTCCTGGCGCTCTCATCTACATGCCTCCAGAGGCCTTTGTGAAACCACTGACTTATGATACCAAGCTGGATATCTTCAGTTTTGGAGTTGTTTCTGTCTTCACAGTCATCCAAGCCGTACCTCAAGGATGTGGCAAGCGAGAGGAACTGATTCAAAGGTTAGGTGCTGATCAACAGCTGAAGTCCATCTACCAAATAGTCACATGGTGCTGTGAGAAGGATCAGAGGAAAAGGCCTTCCTCAATGGATCTAAACACTCACTTGCAAGAGCTGTGTCTACATGACAGTCATGTAATGAATATGAAACTTATGATGGTATGGTGGTGCTAATTTTAATTTCTTAACTGACAGAATATGTAGGCACTTTCTGCACTTGGTTCATCAGTCTTAAAAATTTATTGCTAATTAAGGTTGAGGTTTAGGGTGAACAATACACTATTGTTTTTGAAATACATCAGTGGGGTCTGAGTATTTGTGTATAGACACGTCTAGCCAATAGAAAGCTCAGAGCGCTTTAGCAAGATGTGTGTACTGCTGAGTTATACGCAGCCTGGATTACATCATCATCATAAGGTGCTAAAAACATACTGCTTAGTAGCAGCCACAAAACATACATTTACTATTTCAACTTGTATTGTACATGTATCTGACATTCTTTACACATGGTATTATATTTGCTCTATTCTAAGAAATTGTACAGCAGCTCTGTGGCACCAGAAGTGAGCAACAATGTACCAGACAGAAATTTGGTTGATGCCCAAAAAGAATTGAAGGAGATGAAACCAAGAAGAGAGAAAGAATTAAGTATGCAAATTGAAGCACTGAAAAAGACGGTTGATGCTCAAAAAGTACAGGCAAGTTATGTTCACTAAAGTGGCAATTTTATCATACTCAATGACTCTGTGTGGGCAAGGCTAGGTGTCAGCGTCCCCATATCCCATCACACAATTGAGCTCACTCGTGTACTATGTGCATAGCCTTTAACACGTTACCTCTACATTGTACATGTATGTGCAAGCCTCAAACTGCGCATGGTACAGACTATTGCATAGGCACACTGGATTTATACATGATGTACCTTGCACTGTTACATTGCATGTGCCAGAATTTGATTAGTCCATTTTTTGAAAGCTCCTCGAGTAGCAGCACTTTTGCTAGTACAAGCTGCACAGTTTATTGATAGAATGTGTTGATACAGAACTAGCACTAGGAGAATAAGTGACACAGATCTGATGTTAAAATGTAAATGTGAGTTTCTTTTCACTCAGGCTCATTTCCTTTGCAATCCTGTATCACATCAAACCTTATTGAATGCAATGTTTTGTTTTTTTCTGGATTAGGCGTTGATTCAGATAGCTGAGTATATTTAAGTTTCACTTGCTTTCTAATATTGCTACACGTATGTGCATTCCTCTCATAATCAAAATGATCATTGTACAAGCATATGCACTGTACATGTAGCTGCAGCACTATTCTCTGATATTAATTTTCAGCACTGTCCTCAGTTATGTTCTATTAACAAACATTGTTTATATTCTTCAACAATTCTGATTGCCCCAGATACAGGCATACACAGAAGACTTCCTTCAGGAACGAGCCGACAGGACCATTGCAGCTGCAGAAAGGTTCAAGATTGCAGAACAATTGGAGCAGTGTAAGGCAGAATGGGAAGAAAGCAAAGCAAATATGCAACTCTTCATTACAAATATGCAACAGATCATTGATGATCTTACGAAGGCTGATCAATTGAAGGTGAAGTGGGAATGACATGTAAAGGGGAAACAGACCATGATACGTTCTTAGCCAGACATCTGAATAAATCATTAGGGAGAGCACCTTAACTTAATTGCACATGTATTCATATGAATATAAGCTTATGACTTTTTATTTAGCATGAAAGATTGCAATCATCTGAAGAAGCAATTCGTCATTTAAAAGCTAAGCTGGAAGAAATATCTCGAGTGAGTTTAAAAGAATTCTGAAAACCAAATTCAACTTGCGTAGAACTGTTAATATTGCTGAGCACATAAGGAAACACAATATATCTATAAACCTATTAATCCTCCCAGTTATAACTTCTCAAACCCAAAACAGATGCTATTTGCTCTCTGCATGGCCAGCCACAACTTTTAAGATCCACCATTAATGACTATTTACTGAGCTCTTTACTTCTTTTTTTTTGTATACCATATGGACTGTTAAAAGCTTTTGGCATTAATTAAGTAACTTTATAAGTACACAAAGTACATTTTCTGATACAAATTTGTAGTTTGAATTCTTTTTTCAGAGTTCTTTTTCTGAGATCATGTCCTTTAATTGATTTGAGCTGTGATCTAAAAAATGCAGTTATTATATTATTACTGAATCATGTGGAACCTCCTATCTTGATTACGATTTCTGTATATTTTCAATTAACTATCATTTTTCATTTCACCCCTGATCATTTATGAAATGCATTTGGTTATTTCATGAAAGACTATAGCTATTTTCCATTATAAAAAATTTATGCTAATTGTCTTTACTATATACAAACTATGGGACAGAAAATGCATTACAATACCGATAATAATATTGTTTTTTAAATACATATGTAGTTCAAATAAATGCACATTATTATTTACATCCTTATTTCAATATAAATGCACCAGATAATAAAAGGTTTATGGCGGAGGAGCTATCCTAGAAAGGATAGCTGTGGTATTGGCACACACAAGGTTGAGATTCAGCCGACCATAGATCTCGTGGAGTATGGTGAACTTTGGCCGGCATGTGGAGGTGGCAAGTCTGGAGGCTACAGAAGAGATGATGGCTGTGGCTTCCTTTCCCCAAGCCCCATAGGTTTCCACTACCATAGGGACACATACCCAACCTAGTTCAGAACATTTAGGGTCATTGGCTTGGTGCTTCCTAGCCTCGGTGGCCTGGGCTGCAGCGGTGGCCGACACTCCCGCTTCAATAATAACAGATTATACATACGCATACAAACTGCACATACACACACATTTCAACATGCACATGTAAATTCCGGTAGTCCAGCTCCATCATCAAATCCTGTACTGCTTCTCCATTTGGTTAGGGAGCTACGAAGACATAGATTGGTGGCCCTCGAAATGGCATATGGCTCGTATCCATCCTGCAACTTTAGAGTATGTATTTTTCCATCTTTCAGCAATTTTAGCAGCAAGGATTTGTATGAAGCATTCTGCTTCTCTGCCCAAAACTCCATCATCTGATACAACTAGTGGAGTAAATGATGCACGCCATGCTTCCGCTGCATCACTGTATATCCTCTTTTTTTTCTCTACAGCTGATCTTTACTTGATTGTAATAAATAACTTTATTATTATACAGCACAGACATGATATGATAAGAATATTCTAGGACCTGTACAGAACTGTCCAAGCATTGGCCCTCACTTAATGCAATGTTCAGTTTGAATAAAGTTCAAAGGTGGCATGAGATCTTGATTTCAATTGCATTTTAATAATTTAATTAAACATTACTGGTGAAATAAATGAACGGGTAGCTAACTAGCCATCTACATGTAGTCTGGAATTACTAAGTGTACAATTTGATTACCAAATTTGTGAGACACCCTGTACAGTTAACCTGTACATGTAAGTGGAATAGTGCTATGTAGAGATGTATGCATGCACATACATGTACAACCCCTCAAAATCCTCATTTGATTGCAGACCAATTCTGCAAAAGTTGCGAACAAAAAGAGTACAAGTGACAAGGTATGCTTTTGTATGCTGTGGGGGAAGCAAATTTGTCGAAGAGAAATTGCACTGTATGTGTCAAGTATATGTGTCTATGAAACCCAATTCTAAGCCTGCCATTATTGGGCCGCACAATTGCTGTGCATGTAAATGTATTACTGAAACCACATTCTATACAATTCTTGCAGACTGAACAGCTTCAAGCAGAAGCTTTTCAAAATGAATTAAAGCAATGTACACAGAAGGTTTGATATTATATTTAATATTTATTTATGGCTTTGAGTTGATCAGATAAGCATGTGCACATACAGTATACTGGGTGTATTCAGCATCATTGTAGTGCAATACAGAGGTGACCAAGGAATAGGGAATTGCAGTGGTTCTGGACTTCAGATGACAGTTACATTTCACTAGGTTTTGTGCATCCATCATCTGTCGTCTATATCTATCTAGTTGATTGTTGTCAAGAAACACCTCACAGATACGGAGTATTGCATGCAAGTTCAAGCGAAAGCTTTAAACTCTGAACTGAAGGCAAAAATGCTTGAGCTGGAGGCATCAAATGAAGAGATAGCAGTGAAGGTGGCCCAGGTGAAGCAGTACCAGAAACAGGTGGAGGCTTACAAACAGGTTAGTTGACTTTAAGCATTGATCTCTAATAGGACTGTTGGATTATATTAACTACAACAATTTAAGGCGCAACCAAAGAATGAATCTGAGCAGCTATACAATGAGGAGACGCGAATGACTGCGCAACTAGTGGAAGAAATCAATCAGCTAAAGAAAACTCTAGCACATGGTACACAGGCATCTTCATCGAGAAGTGTGGGGGAGAGAGTAAGTTGATACATTATTGTATTGATTAGTGAAGTCCATTGAATACTGCAGGTTCAAAGGTCAGGCAATTTTATTTTATCAAAACATTGTATAAATAATCTATTGAGTAAAATAATACGAGCACATCTAAGTACATGTATATGTGTTAAAAGCAGGTATAAATCAGGAGCAGGTACATGAGCTGAAAGGTCAACCAAACAAATTCATCTTTGTAGGTTTGAACCTTAATGACATTTAAGTTATTTGACTCATGCATGCAGTGATGTAATAGGATATAGGAATTTTATTTCTGAAGTGATTACTGCAGATTTTACCGAATATTACACCACCCCTACTTGTGCCTTTCATATTTATAACTTCTCAAACCTCAATGCATCACCCCAGCCACTCCATGAACATCCTGGATCCTGGGCTTCCACAGGTAAGGCTTGCACAACTTACATGCTTTGTCGAACTTTAATGTTTACAATGTGCACTTGTCTCTCTCCTCAAAGTAGCCACTACTGATCCTGATGATGACCTTCCTCCTCCAATTATGCTGCCCAAAGCATACTACCCCGTTAGTCACCTCCCCCATAACGGTAGGCCATTAGCATATCCAGCACAGGCCAGCCAGCACCAGCATGAAGATCCTGATGGAATGACAGCACCGGTGGACATACCATTTGATCCCAACCTGGTGTGTCCCATATGTCGGAGGATGTTCAGGAAGGGAGAGTCGCAACTCTGCAGGCAACATGCGCAGTTGTGCAGTCCGTCGTCCTGTAATGATTGATCACATTCAACTGTTTTTGAACTTTTGTTTTGCGTGAATCTTTCATGCACAGGAAGTTTACTTTCATTTACAAAAAAGTAGAACGCCAATAGCTCCAAAAGCACATGTATAAACCAGAGATTATCTGTGTTAACTTAATCGTACATAAGCAGTCAGGGGCCGAGGTGTCGTGCGTTATTAATATAATTGTGATTATAAGTAGAGACAACAAACGTCCCTCCAAAAACATTGTGCTTTGCTCTTAGCATTGCCAATCTCTCACCACATATGCGTGGTAAGTGATTTTTGATGTTATATATGTTGATGTACATGTACACTGTAGATAAAGATGTCGAAAAATGAAAGAGAACAAAGAGGTTCGACGGGAGGGGGGGCCACATTACCTCGTTCTCCCGCCATATATCATCCTCCTACCTCCTGCACAGTCCCCTCCCACTCCCCTTTTGCTCCACCTGTCGCACCCTCTGTGTACATGCAAAGTATTGCGTACGCGGGGAAGTATAGAGGAGTTGCATGTGACGTCGCGCGCATCTTACATCACTAAGTATGTTACTATAAATATGCGCTGCGTGGGTACGAGATAAACAATAACCGGACGGGAACGATAGAAGGCGGCGGCATACGCTCACGTGGTACATATTTATAGCGTGCCGTATACATAAATAGCAGCATACATATGATGTAACTAAACAATGCAAGGCGCGCGTGACGTCAATGCAACTCCTCTATAGCCTCCGGGTCTTGGGAGTTAAAAATACACGGGACTAACAAGTGCGGGTCACTAAGATAACCGTGCCTACAGTATTGCTTCTATTCTAGCGCCCAATAGTGAATAAAATGCCTATAATAGAAGGAACTGATAAGCTCATTGGTGTCGCATGCTGTGTTCAGAGCTGCATGGCTTAGCCACACTTTCGCGTTATACGCTAGGGTGCGATGGGACTATGCGCCAGGCATTTATATAGAGGCGCTACTTTTTTTTTCTTCTTCCTCTTTATGAATTAGCGGATGCATAAGGGTTGCTCAGGTAGTTATGATAGATAATTTGAAGGGCTTTTCCCAAGCGTAACAACACAAAGCACAACATATGTATACATGCACATGGGCCATGTAGGGAATGTACGTATCAGACTCTTGCAAGTGGATATGACATGTGAGGGTGCAAGGTTCCATCAATAAGTTACTGCCTAAAAAATGATGATTTTACATAGTAGAAAGAAGTTTTGGCAAATGGGATGTAAAGTGGCTTGTTATTGGAAAGAGAAGAGGGAGGATGAAGTGTAAAAGGAGATTCAGGCAGACTTGAGTAGTGATGGGAACTCCTTTTTGTTGCCCATGCAGTGTGGTAACTCAGGATGCATGACACCCATATGTGTTTGCATAGACAGAGCTCTGGGATGCAGCTGTATGGATTTGCCATAATATAGGTATCTCTGGTACACCTCTTTACAGTCAGACCAAAATTAATAGATATATGGGGGTCGAGGCAGCGAAAAGGGACCTAGCGCATTTCCAGGAAGGAGCATCAAAGTCCACGCGTGCAATAAAAATGTAAAGTTCAGGACCCTATAACTCCATGATGGACTGAGGCTAATTACCAGTGCGTAAGAAGGAAGTTGTACATACACTGTAGGTGACATCTCTTTGAATATGAAATACATGTAATTCGAAAACTTGAAAAAATATGCGCTAGGTGCCTCGACCCCATACATGTATATGTTTGCCTACATGAACTGTTTAAAAACAAACAAGATTACTCAATGCCACAAAATGGCTTGAACATACTCCCATGTGTTACCACCATATACATGTTGGCAAAATGCAGATAGTGAGTTCCCCATCTGGATGTAACCACTCAAGGGCCAGTTGTACTTGAAAGGTCTGCAGCCATTATTTATATCACATATTTTGGTGAGTATCTGATAGTGCCATATGCGACTACACTATCAGGACTCATATATAGTCTCTCTGAATGTATTTGTGCCTTTTGCCATTGCACATACTTGCGTACTGTCTGTCCTCCTTGACCCCTCCTTTGGTAAGAAAATTATCTTCATTAATGAATTAAAGTGCATTTCTTAATACCAAAAGGAGTTGTACATACTGTCATGTGGTATAGTTTCACTACAAAAAGTAAAATTGGTTACTAGAGAGATCTAAAATACAAATTTCATCTCACCACACACATGCTGGTATTATGAGATGTGTGTTCTTTTGCCAAATGTTTTCTGCACTACTTTAGCTGCAAAATCTCTTTATTTACAGCCCTGTCATTGTAAAAGGCACAATAATCTAGCAAAGTGAAGGGTATATACTGTACACTGGGAGAAATGGCATTGTATGATGCAAGAGCAGAAATGGAGAAACTGAATGCAAGAATCATGGAACTTACAGCAGAAAATGAATCATACAAAGCATGTGTAAGTATTAGCTTTGCAGGCATTTAGGAGAAGCATTGCAACATGTATTTCATGACAATGTTAATATTTATATGATGAGCTGATAATGCGTTTGTGATAGCCACAACTTTGGCCCCATCAATTATAATGTATTTATATGTGTACAGTATGTGATCATTACACATTCTAGACAATTGCTAATTGTCAGCATATAATAGTATCTGGCATGTTATGCTTTGAGATCATATCACTAGTGTATTAATACAGATGATTCAATCTGTGTGAATACATACAACACCAGAGATAGAATACTGTATCTATGTCAGCCGCCGTTAATATTTCCATTATAATCACAGGCTGGAGAAACAGCGGTACATTATATTCTGTGAATGTATATTTACTCAGTCACAGTTGTCATCATCCAGTTTTAAAATTGCATGCCCATACATGTACATGTATGTGATTATAGACAATTGGAATTGTATGCAAGTATACAGTGTACCTTATTTACATGTACATCCAGAAAATTATATTAATTATTCATGTTTGCAACTTGGAGTGATAAATGCTCGATTCAACTTTGGTGATGTGTAATGTGTGCATATCTGTGTGCACTTGAGGCATAGCAATTTATTTACAGTTGGTAGAACATGTTTTGATATTCAATTACCTCTTTACAAAAAATCGAAAGGGATATTAGCTGTAATTTACTCAGTCAACATTGCTGATAAATATTCCTTGTTGAACTGTCGTGTATGTACATGTATATGTATGTAACCATTTGAATGGTCATGCGCTTTTACTGGGTGTGAATCAACCCATGGAATGAAGCAATTAATGTGCACCTGGGATCAATTATGACAGCTCAGCTCATGTCATACATGCAACAGTCAGGTCATCACAGTCTTCTAGCATGGCTTGTCATGACACCAGCATTAGTCATGTCAACCTTGAGTACTGCAATGTCCTTATCAGAACAATGGCCCCGGAGGTGGTGGACCATTCATTATATCAAATTAGCAATTGTAATTGGGATCTGCATTGAAGGTATTACAGTACGAGCAAGACTTCCAACATGAAAGAGAAGACAGGATTCGAGCAGTTAAAGAAAGGACGTTAATGGAGGAAAATGTAAAGGCCTATATGAAACCCATTGAAGTCCAACCAAAATCCCCTCCAAAACAAGTGAGAGTGTGTTGCACTGTAACTGTCTAAATGATGCATGTAGTTCACATGATCTACAAGCCATACATGTACATGTACGTATGTGTAATGGGCAATCAAGGTAGTACTGCTGTACAGTAGATTGTCTTTGATGATTCCAAACTGCTCCTGCAGATGTTGCCATTAAGTGGTGTCTGGAGGTTTGTGAATACAATGTATTTTTATCATTCTAATAATACTGTGGCCATGTAATTCTTATGATGATTTACCTCCATCATTGACCAATTTTGATTGACAGAAGAGGGAAAGAGCCCACTTATGATGACAGTTCTGGAAAGTACATGTAGTTGGGTGCTGTACCCAAAAGCTATCATGATGATGGTAAAATATTTCGAATGAAGCTTGATTATCGAACTATTATTCCTAATAGTTTTTTTGATATGCAAATATTACTCACTGCATGAACATCAATGTTTGAATTTCGTGTGGCATGTAATGGGGCTGACATTCTGAAGTACTTAGAACTGCACACTCCTGGTGATTTTATCATCCTGCATAACAGAAATTGCATTATATCTACATGTATCAATTAGTAGCTTCCCCACATATACCGTGTATGTCATGTTCTCCGCGCAATTAGCTGAGCACCAAATTGTTTGAAGAACATACATGTAGTAAGCATGCATACAACAATCAAACTCATCAGCTTACATCTATATCAGGTTGAAAATATATTACTCAGAAATGTTCTCAATTTAAGAAATTCCAAATTACTTTATACTTGGTGGTCTTGAGAAATTAACAATAGGCATTGGAAACAATTGCCCACAGGCATTTTTCCTTCTTGCAACCTGTCTGCAATGGTATTAGAACCTCGTTACTCTATGCTGTGCAGTCCTTCTAATAACCGTACATGTAGATATCCATAGCACAGTAGCCAGCGCAGCTATACATGTATGTCACAGGTGCATGAGCAATGTAGCGGATCACTCTACGGTGGGAAACCTTTTTCTGTATGTACTTACAAAAAAGTCATGTCGTGTAAGTGAAGTGTGATTCATTGCCTCCTAGGGACTATCACTGACAGGTCTGCCTCGCTCTGCTGCCGATCGAGTGCTATCCTCCTTTTCTGTAGTGAGTAATGTACCTTTCTGTCATTCACGTGAGTGGTGTGATCTGGGTAGGGTTGGAGTACTAGTCTTATTCTGTGCAATGTCCCAGCACAATTCATTGTGATTTTATTCTGTATACAGCGTCTCATAATGAATAGAAATTATATACAAATCCAGCAGAAGTAGTTTTTAGTGTTAATATAAAAAGAAATTATTATTAAAAAAATAATATTGAAAAGTTCACAGTTAATAAAAACATGGAAATCTTTTTAATCCTTCAGCACGCTCGCCAGTGAGTGTCGGAAGGAAATGTGAAGTGTTGATGACTTGAATTCCATTTACGTATGCCCCTGCACCTTGACCTACTGGAAGCTTCTAGAATCTTACAATGTCTATTGTACTGACATACATGTAAATGTACCACATTTCGTTTAAAGTTGATCAATCATAGGTTGCGTTTTTTTTTTAAGACATGAAATGATATTTATTTCTAAGAACATGATTATGGGTCTTCTATAAACCACATGTACTCATCAGACACATCTGCTGATGTGAACTGTATCGTACAAATAATCATATGAAAGTTAGAAGTATCATTTGCTTCAAAATTAGTTTTGATTGAATGATTTTTGCTAAATGTACATGTATGCAGTTATGTTTCCTGCAGTTTTCAAAAATCGTGTACATGTTATGTATACATATGATAATGTTAATGCAATACAGTAAATTCTAGTAGGATGCCAACAAAGCTGCTTTAACAGAAGAAAATGAACGTTTGAAACTGGAGAACGACGATATGAAATGTAAGGTAAATGGAAATAGTGTGTCATTGCATAACATAGAGGCTGCATACAGTAGTGCATAGCGCTGTTCCAGAAACCAACAAATCGGTTAGTTCTGTCTCAACATATTAACAAAGATAATTGTGTTTCATTGGTAGGCATACAATGGATTCACTTTACATAATCATTATAATCATCCCATGTGCAGGTAATAAGAGTAACCCATTTACATGTATTAGACAAAGTCCAAAGCCATGCATGTTCTATTACTTACCTGTTGTAGGCCGGTTATTATCATAAAAGGTAATATGCCATACCTCAGATAGCACATGTATCATAACTAAATATTCTTGTATTCCTGTTACGGAGTGTGTGAGACAAAATCAGTAGACTTATAGATTGCAGACTCAACTGTTCTACTGTACAGTACAATAAGTTGTGACCTTTTTGTTAGCATACAGATTTATTTTCAGTTCAAAAATGTCAGATCATTCAGTGGGCATCTGACAAGGTGTCCCAAACTGGTTACTGTAACAGTAGGTGTTCTCTCAGGTTTTACATGTAAGTCAGAAGAGGCATGCACTAAAGCATGATTCCATAGAGAACAAGATGAACAATTGTAAGAGGTCAAGTACAGGATAGGCAAACAAAATGGGAAAGGCTCCCTGTACCTGGTTTGTTTACTGGAGCATGGGAATCACCTTCATCTAAAATTGATTGTTTCTGTTAAGTCAAATTTGGCTTCCCATATTATAGAATAACCTGGATTACATCATAATGCATGTCTATGATATAAAATCAGTGTGATCCAGTCTGTACTGCTAATGTTTTGTTCATGTTCTTATTATTCAATGATTAATTCCATGCACTTCACCGATGTGAGTATAGGATACTCATGCCATAAAAATTAACTAGAGTACTGTACAGTATGTCAGTAATGCATTACATGTACATTCGTTATAATGGCATTGTATCATGGCTGTAAGTTATAAAGGTTCTAACAGGTTACAGAAAAGTAAGCAGTTTATTGAACGTTTCGGTTTTAAAAAGAAACGGTTGGTTGAGTTAATCAGTTAAATACACTGATTGCATGTGTTGAATATTTTGCAAGTAATTGAAACAGCTGTTATTGTTTGAAACTTGAGATACACTGTAACTCTTCCATGTTGTTATACCATTTTAAGTGCATTTAACATACTATAAAGTGTACAGTTTAGCCTCTTGCTATGGTTGTTAGTATTTTATTTCCACGGTTTATTTACATACAAAGTATAAAGATCTTTCAACTTAGTTGATTTTGTAGCTTGACATTAGCAGGTTACAAAGTAATCAGTTTAAATTTTTTAGGAGGATAATCTGAGCCACAATCACAAGGAACTGAATGCATCAATTTGTGTGTATCCATCCCTTGAGTTTTACGTACTTGTCACTGCGCCACAGCATTTAGTATGCAGAGCTGTGCAGAGTCTGCATATCAACCATATGCAGACGGGTATCATTGAAGTGTTCATATGCAGACGTCTGCATATGAACACTTCAACGATACTCATCTGCATATGGTTGGTATGCAGACTCTGCACAGCTCTGCATACTAAATGCTGTGGCGCAGTGTGTATAGTGCCACGTTTCACTTGATTTATTGGCTTCTCTATGTATTCAGATAAGTAACTATGAGTATATTCTGCGCTCCAAGCAAAAGGAACTGGATTTAGTGAAGGCAAATCTGGAGGCAGTGAAGGCAAACCTGGAGTCCATGGAGATTATCATGCAGAAACAGTTAAAAGTTCTAAATGAACAATTGGCTGACGCAAAGGAGGAGATAGCAGTGAAGGTGGCCCAGGTGAAGCAGTACCAGAAACAGGTGGAGGCTTACAAGGGACAGGTATGCATGTATCTTTTTATTTGCTGTCTAGCATAATGCTCTCTGAAAATTGAATGTGGAGGTTGGCTTTTTGTACACCTGAGGAATGAATTTTAGGCAAAATACATTTGCATCAGTAGCAGATGCTGGATAGCTCAATTGGTCATTCTAGAGCAACAGTTGTGTCTCATGTCTTCTGGTTATGCTCCAACTTCTCATACATTGTATATGTTGGCCTTGATATGCACCACATTTTAACTTTAATGGTTAATGAATTACACGCCACTGAATAAGTACTTTTCATGAAAATTGCAACTACGAACACTTACCAGTATCTTTGTTATTATATGGCTGGCAGATGTGTTCTTGCGTATTTAAAGCACATTTTGTAAAATACATGTAGAGGTGTCTAGGAAGTTGAAATACATGGTTTTCATAAATAAAGGCCCTATCCATGCAAATACTTGTATGAAATAAATGTAGAGAACCACACACGGTTCCCTCATAAAAACTCACTATTGTTAACTTATGTCTTAAGTTATGTAACTGTCTCACCACAGATACCATGTGCTATAGCCGCTAGTGGTTTAATTACCTAGCAGAAGAGTTTCCTTATTTGGCCACATTCGCACACTTTTTGGTTTTTCTCAAAGATTGTACAACTGCCATGTTGATAAATTATTGTTGTTTAAGAAACATCAGCGGCATGTTCACCTGACACCTTTGAGTTGCCTCAGCAAAACTTATAAGCGATCATCAATCATTGTCCATGAGAAGTGATGACTTGCTGTGCGTGAACTGGCATGGACAACGATTGATGTTCTCTTATAAGTTAACTAACATGTAATAATAATGAAATACAACCTGTATTTTTCAGTAGAAAATAACGTCCAAATACAAATCAAATATTTCAATTGCTACATTTTTGTTATTAAAATTTCAAATCAACTAATCAAACATGAAACCCTCACACAATCGAGTTAATAGCTTACTATTGAATTACGGTATTTGATTACCAGAAATTGGGTTATGTTTGTCTAATTAAGGAATGTGTATAATTGCCAGTTATAAACAAAATTAATTACATTTGATAGTCCATTAAATATAAAATGCTATTTAACTTTAATAACTCAGTATTTTAATTAGCACATTGAAAAGTAATCATTTCAAATTAGTTAATTCGACGATAGGCAAATTAAAAGAATCAAGTATTGTGTGCTAACTTGAATATTGATGATTACATAGGGCCTTGATAAATTATATTTGAATTTAGTTACTCAATCATTTCTATATTATTTTCTTAATGAGAGCCATCTATAAGCAAAATATCAGCTAATTAACTGATTTCAATATAAGGCTATAAACAGTTAAACCTGTCTTGTTCATTGTTACCCTGTATAATGTTAAAAAGGGATTGAGCTATGTGGACAAGTAAAAGTATGATGCATTTGAAAATATTCCAGATGAAATACTAAACAATATGGTTGACCGTGATAAAATTGGTTCTGAAAATGAATCAATAAAATAGACAAACAATTGCTTGGATGCGCATACCAAGAAGACATAATTGGCATTCAGTATACATGTCACTTGTCATAAACATGGCGTATGTGTACAATCATGTCTCTCAGGAACCCTTAGCTTACTCAAGCTGATTGCTAACCTTATGTTGGGTCCATAGTGGAGGTAGGCAACAGCTGCATTTATCTTAGAGGAGCGATGGCTCCTTACCACAGATCCTACAGAGGACCAATCGGTGGTGCTGGTAACCATTCTATAAGCCTGTGTCCCAAACCAAGATGCTGGTCCTGGTTTGGTGGCTGGTTGAGGTTACATTGTTGAGGATTGGATACAAAAGGATATAAATAAAGGCACAGGTGGGTTAATGATTGGAAGCAACTGCAGTCAGAACTGATCTGAGACTACCCTTTTACAGTAGTAACCTGTTTAGGAGCTCGATTGAGTGCAGTTCGATGAAATGGGATATCAGTTGTCTGCTGAGGATAGGTTTATTGATAACATGCATAGGCTTTCATTTTTAGCACAGGTAGTAGTCACTGCAACTAACAAAAGCATAGTCCCACGTTTGTTCCAAAGCGATAACGATTGGGGTTAAGCTCAAAGATTGACATACATGAGGAACTGTTTCAAGATCAATGACATGTACAGTACATGTACACTGTAGTGGTTTGGATTTCACATTCAAGCAGATATTACATGAAATCATGCCGGAACTGTTTCAAGTTGATTACTATCCCAAATTACCATCATCATTATTGTATATGTACACTAGCACAAGAAATCGCGCAACAGTGCAATTTATTCCAGGTTAAGTACTGCTTAAAAGTGTTGCACTCGTTTACAACACCTTCGGCAGTTTGATCAAGATGTTGCAAATTGTGCCTTTACGTGGACCTGTATCTAAAAAATGTATACTGCATTATAGTACTGGTCTTGGGATTTTTTGTTTTTGCATTCTGGGCTCATTTCCAGAAAAAAAATCTGTTTTTGTCACTCTAGATGTCTCAATCAGCAGAAATCAAGCAACCAGACTGCAAGAGTTCATCTTCATTTGAACCATCACTTCCTGAGCACTCTGATCCATCTTTGAGAGGACAAGCAAAGAGAGCATGTGATGGTGACAACAGGTTGAAGCCATCATCCGTAGCATCTCAGAATGCAGCTTCAAGTTGTGTACCTGGTAAAGAGGGTGACGTTGTGGATGATGACCTCCCTCCTCCTATATTCCACAAACCAAATCTACTCATGTACCATCCTGCTGTTGCACACGGAATGCAAACAGAGAATGTTCCTATATCTCAACTGGAGACATTGAAGCCATCTGCAATGTATAATAGAAACGTAGGACACACACATGGCAATCCTCCCTCCATGGCAAAACTACCACAGCCTGTTGACTTAGCAGCTGGGATAGATGATGACATATCACGTGTGGCTGCTGAAGTTCAAAGACAAACTGGCTACACTGTCTTGTAGGAGAAAAATATGTACATGTATGGACCTGGTTTGAAATTGCAGATAAGGCATGATTGAAGGGCACATTTGTAGCCCAGTTTACCGCATGTACATGTAATAAACTATAACACTGGTGACTGATCTCAGTTTCAGTTGCATGCTGTGATTATTGACATGAAATGAAATCTTTATTTTCTGCCAGTGTTTACAGAGAACTTCAAACAGAAATATAAAAAGACATAAATGTAAATAAAGAATATTTTCCCTGCTGATTAGCATCCTAGAAAGATTAATTTATCATCCAATTTCAATGTTCGTTCTTATGATTAGATTTGCATATCGTCCGTTTAACGGTTTCGCCAAAATAATAAATACGCACATTTGCCTTAATTGCCACTTCGGCTTAGCTAGCACTGCTCACGGCTGCTTACTCCGTTGTTTTTGATATGGGACAGCCGGAACAGCGGGAAAGAGAACGCTAGAGATCTGCAAAATCTCTTGACAGCTTTTTCCTTTCCAAGAAACGGAAAATGGCTGAAAGCTGTAGCAAAAGTGCAGGGACTTTCACTTTGCTAGAAGGCGAAGCTACTGACTCCAATGGTAGCTAGTTTGCAATTGCCCGATGACGATCAAGGTGTACAGAATGTCGGGAGACGGAATGTCGATCAATGGACACGGAATATCGACACAGAATATAACTCAAACTCCAAGTGAAGTAGTGGATGTAGATGTAGATAGTGAGCGCCTTCAAAATAGATATGTCCAAACGGAGTCACACTTACTTCAAAGCACTGCATGCACAAATGACATTGGAAGGCTCATAAATGACAATTTATCTCCCAGTGAAGTTACACAAGCTATAGGGCGACTACTACCAGGAGAGAAATATGCATTTCTTAAGCACCATGCAGTTCCATCACAATCTCATGTTTATCCTAGAAGCTATCTTGGTGGAAGTAATCGTAGCTTCCAACGGAGCTGGCTGAGTGAACACCCTTGGATGGTGTACAGTGAGGTGTTAGATGGAGTGTTTTGTATAGCTTGTGCTATTTTCTGTACTAATCCTGAATATAAACGTCAACTTGTAAACCACCCTTTTCGTAAATGGCACAAGAGGAGTGTAAAGTGCAAGAGTCATGTGAACAGTCTCAATAGAACCAGGAGGCCAATGCAACTTGCTGATGCTTTTATAATGTCTGTGGAAAAGCCAGACACTTCTTTACCAGTTCTAATAAACACAAGAAAAGATGACAATATACATCACAACAGGTCTATTTTGAAGACAGTGGCAGATGCTATTTTGTATTGTGCCAGGCAGTGCCTTGCTTTGTGTGGTGACCATGAAAAGCTAGATCATCCTTGAAATGCAGGAAATTTTATAAGCCTTTTAAAGCTGCTGGCAAATGACAATGAGACTTTGAGTACTCATATGAAGGCTCCAGAAATGAGATGTGTCACATAATGTCACCCCAAATTCAGAATGAACTTCTAGATGTAATGGGGAAACATGCTGTTCTTCATGACATTGTGCAAGATATCAAGGAGGCAATGCTATACAGCATTTGTGCAGATGACGTAACCTCTCACAATACTGAAGAGCTTGCCATCTGTGTTAGATTTAGCTCCTCTCAATCTGAGTATATCGTGTTTTTGCACTTGTGAGAGCTCTAGAGGCATATGCAACAGGTCTCCCATCTTGTAATAGGACAGCTCCTAGACCATGTTGTGAAGCATACTATAGGTTTTGTCCCATTAAAGAAAGCAATTAAGTGCAGGTGCTGCTGATAGTATCTCCTTTACCCTTTCAAAATGCTTTTTATTGTTCCCATTGCCATGTGAACTGAACTTCCTTCTTGAGTATTTCTCGGATGGGGTGTGTGATTGTAGACATGTCAGGACTGAATTTGCCTACAATGTAATTGATAACACCAAGTAGTCTCTCCACCCCTTTTTTATCTTCAGGAGGTGGCATCTCTGTAATTGCTCTCACATTTTCCTTATCAGGTGAAATCCCTTCTGTACTGATTATGTGTCCAAGGTAGTTCACCTTTGGTACATTTATCCTTGTTAAGTGTTAAGCCTATCGTCGGACATCTTTGAAGTGCAGCTTCCAAATGATTGTTTTGATCCTCCATGGTTTTGCCCCAGACTAATATCTGTTTCGATTCCAGGCAGATCTCCAAAGCTCTGAGTCATCCGCTTCTGAAATATTTCCTGCGCTGACTTGATACCGAATGGAAGCAGTAATGTCCAAAAGGGGTGTTGAAGGTTGTCAAGAGTTGGGAGTCTTCATCTAGTGGTACATGCCAATATCCATGGTTTGCATCATGTGTTGAGAATACTGTTGCCCCTGATAATCGAGTTGTAACATCTTCAAGTGTGGGTAATTGGAAATGCTCTCTTTGTATAGCCTTGTTGAGGGGCCTTGGATCCAAACATATCCTCAGCTTCTTTGTCTTCGGCTTTTCAACCAAAACCAGGGAATTAACCCACTCAGTAGGTTGCTCAATCTTTGATAATATCACTTTCAACTCTTCCATTTTGTCCAACTTCTCTTTTAAGCATCCCCTCAGTGCTACTGGTTGGTTTCTTACTGGAAATACAACAGGCTGGACACTGCTATCAATATCGATGTGATATGGTTGTTGTAGGCATCCTAGACCTTGGAAAACACCTTTATAGCATGTTACTATGTCTTTAGTTCTGTTGATGTTCAAAACAACCTTGATCAGTCCTAGGATCTGTGAAGCTTTCAACCCTAAGATTAGACTTTGGTCTGTGTTTATAATGAAAAATTCCAGACATTGGTCCTTGACGTGGAGATCACATAGTCCTAGTGTAGGTAGGGTGTCACCTGTGTAGCTGATTAGTCTGACTGATGTTTGTTTCAGTGTGGGTCTGTTCCGTAATGTCTTGTAGTAGCGCAAGCGTAAGATGTTTGCCTGTGCACCTGCATCCACTTTCAGTCATATAGAAACACCCTCCACATCCAGGGTTACACAGTATTAATTGGTAACAATTCTTTTCCGACTTGTTTATGCCTTCAACTGTTCATCACCATCTTCATATCTCTCTTGGTCCTCCGATACTTTCTTCCTGTCTCTGCACACTTTAACAAAATGATTCAGCCTGTTACATACGGTGAACCTTTTCCAAAATGCTGAACACTTTTCTTTTGCATGTTGAGAATCACATAAACGACAATTGAAGATCCAGTGTTCTATATCCGTTGACGGTCTATAGGCCCTTTCACACTGAGTCTCCTGGACCTGGACTTCAAAGAGTGTACGACTACATCATCATCCATTGATTTCAACTGCTTCCCGATCCCCGACCGTCTTCAGCACGACGCGTGAGAAGAGCTTTGTCCAAAGTGAGGTCCTGTTCACGTAGGAGTCTTTCTTTTATCCTTTCGGAGTTGGTACCACACACAATCCTGTCCCTTATGAGCTCATCTTTCAAATCCTTAAATTCACAGTTACGTGCTATGAGCCTAAGTGCAGTCACATATTTGATCCACAGACTCACATGTTCCTTGAAAGCGTGTGTTGCATGTAAATTTATACCGCTCTACTGTGACGTTTTTCTTTGGCTTGCAATATTCCTCAAACTTCTTAAAACAGGACTAATTCAATTTTAGTGAAAATGTCGCGACCCGCTGGTCCTATCACATAGAGAAAAGCTTTGCACTTTTCCTTTTCTGGCTTGTCAGATCAATGTTTAGCCACATCGCTTGTTGCCATTATTTTTCCGCTATAGAGATACCACCTGCTGTTGAGAAATCCATCTTGTTTGAGGTACATGTAGTCTGGGGACCAGACCTATGGCCTAGCATAGATCTGGTCCCCAGACTAGTTTGAGGTGCTCCATTTTTCAAAATCGTACTACTGACACCATGTAACGTTGATATAGCGCGGGTGAGTGATTGACTGAGATTTTGTATCTTCCCACACAAAGACAAAAGGCACACTATCACAACTCGTACATGTACACGACAAGTCGCTCACGTGAGATCTCATTATACTACAAATGGGGTAGGCAAAGAAATAAGGGGGCTGTGAAGAAGACTCACACGTATTGAGACACCTTCCGTGTATGGTGGGGCGGCAATTTGTGCACGCCCGTTTCGCTCTAGCACAGGCATTAACACCATTGCAAGTACAGCACGGCCCGCCGCGTTTTCGGGTTTGGCGGGTTTCCTGGTCTCATAGTTATTCATGCCAATGGTATATAAGTCATGAAAAGGACGCACGTAATTACACAATCAGCATTATCCCTTCAATCATCATTATTAATAATAATACAAATTAATTTTACTACCGTAGTAAAAAGCACTTACTACATGTAACGTCGAACGAGCACGTGCATACATGTACCATCCATATACTCCCCCGACCCATAATGCTATTAATACGCTACCTTCATATACAACCTCTTGCTGAGGCATCACAGTGAATTTCGGCCCGTCCCTCGACAGCAGTAACACTTGCTCGGCTGGGAATTGCATGCAGTAAGTATAAGCTACAATACATGTGCGTTTGCATGTTTTTATCGTAATGTTTGTGTGCTTTAGTCTGTATTTGTGTGTGTCTGAACAGTATCTGTGTTTTGTGTGCTACTGTTCGTGTGTGTGTGTGTGTGTGTGTGTGTGTGTGTGTGTGTGTGTGTGTGTGTGTGTGTGTGTGTGTATGTGTGCGCGCGCGTTCGTGTGTGTTGTTGCACTTAGCTTAGCTAGCTAATATTAGGACTACAGTACTAAGGGGGTTTAGGCTGTAGGGTACTAGGTCAACACCCGTCTCTTATCACGGCCGAGCTTTTTACAATTTTATTCAGCAGCATCGAGGGTCGCGCGCTATATATCCAATTTCCTGTGGTGCGCGTGTGTGTTGTGGTGTGATTGTGCACGTTCACGTGACGTGGCCTGGGTGCATGCACAGTGCGTTGCTTCCTCGTCGTTCCTATCGTTTACGGTATTCGTGCAATGTTTGTTTGATTCTCATAAGACCCTTGCATGCATGGTGTCCTCGTTAAACTGATGAGTATAACCGTGTTAGTGAACCTTCAAGTTTGAATGAAACTTAGTAGTATTGTGTGAGTTTTTACTCTGTTGAATAGAAGTTCAGCAGAGTTCCAATGGAACAAAAGCTTGTTTTCTTAAACAGAACAGCACAAAACACTGTACACTTATGTACAAAGCCGGGCTGTGATAATGTGTGCTACAACTATTGGTGTAGTGCACAAACATGATATGGCACATACATGTACATGTATTCCATGTATGTACCACATTGCTGGAGACATTCATTAGAATGTATAAAATAAACATGCATTTTCTGCACAAAATGTAACAAGATGCATTAACCTACATCATTGCAGGTTGTCATCAAACAGCAATTCAAGGTACCCTTAGGTGAAACATACTGTCATGCAAGTAGTGAATGGAACTAAAACGAGAGATAGAAGCCCTAAAATTAGAACTCGAACTTCAAAGATCGCAAGTAAGTTGTACAGCATGCCAATATTGATTGTACCTCTACTACCAGGGTATAAAAGGCTTGATTCACTATGGGATTAATTACAATGACATAATGCAATAATATGCACTTTACCGGCACAGATTTCACACCTGCATAATAACAGGTCCTTTAACTATTCTAACACACAAGTGCCATTCTAATCATCAGGCTGTTTTGCTATTTTATGCAGTTGGCAAGCTACGAAGAGAACTTTAGATGTGAAAGGGTTGACAAAACTAAGGCAATAGAAGGAAAATTGAAGGCAGAAGAGGAATTTAATGCTTACAAAAATGTCAGTATGGTTCATTTGAAACAACTGAATAAACAGGTGAGTTCACCGATATGACATTATGCAGTGTATGTTTAGCTCCATTCAGTGATGTTGGATTCTTGCGTCTAGGGCTGTTCTGCAGTGTAGTTTACTTTTTAATTTAAGAAGTGCAATTATTTAAGCATCAGATGTGTTCTTGCATGTAATGTGGGAAGTGTATCATTGTCATCATGTTGTCAATTGCTATTAAAATTATTATGTTGGTGAATGCACTAGCTGTGTCTTTTCAGGTGGAAGACATTTCATTACAGCTGATAGAAAAGGAAGAAGTTATTAAACAGTTTGAAGTGCGCAATAAGGTATATTCATGACCATATCAGCTCTAACATGCAGTCTAGGTTACCAAATCAGATTTCCAGCTGACTGGTCATGGTGGTATTATATTATAATTCAAATCGCTGACCCTGCTGTTATCCTTGAATTTTAGTGTACATGTACATGTATGTGTGTTAGTCCAATAAAAATTAAATTAATTTATCTTTGTTATAAATTTTGATTGCTTGCAAATTAAAATTATTATTATGTGACTGTGTGTGTGTGTGTATAAATTATAATTTGCAAGCAATCAAAATTTATAACAAATAGAGATGTCTCCTGCCTTCACAAATATCTAAACCAACACCATTTTAACCTAAGTGGGGTGTAAATGTTGTTAATGCCAACTATCAAAACATTCTATGGCAACTAAACTTATAGTACTATGTATTTCACACACACACAAACACAATAATATTGTACTATAAGTTTAGTTGCCATAGAATGTTTTGATAGTTGGCATTAACAACATTTACACCCCACTTAGGTTAAAACGGTGTTGGTTTAGATATTTGTGAACGCAGAAGACATCTCTCAAGGTTGACGATTCTTTTAATTGGCCCTTTCAGGAGGAGCTGAAAGCTGCTCTGGAAGAGAATGAAAGACTGAAAAGGGAGAACAATGCTCTCATCACGAAGGTGCAGTAAAAGAAGTAGGAACGAATACACTTAGTGCATGGAATAATACTCTTTGCCCCACAACAGTGGCCATAGCAACACATGCACAATCCTGTATTTGTTTCTTCACTCAACTATACATAGCCGTATAACCCATTTTTTGCACAGTCTGAGCTGAGCATTCATGTACTTTCAATTGATGTGCTTTCTGGTTCGCAAAGATAGTAACTTTCATTAACCTGGATCCTTGTTGCTTGTGTGTGAAAGTACATTATTTGAATAGAGGTTAAGCCCAAATATGTAGAATTGGTTATGCTTAGAGAGAAAGATGGTGCTGCACTTTTGTGAATAGTTCTGCGAGACTTGTATGGCACTGTTGATGCGATTAGTCTGAAGAATGTCTTTCCATAACCTCAGCTACATACTTGCAATGAGCGGCTGAAGTGCTATTATGAAGAAAATGCTGCAGCGAGAAGATGCTCTCAGTCATTCGAACACTATGCCAGCAGTACTGAGGCTGTTTTGCAAGAAGCAGTGAGAAAACTTTATACTCATTTAGACGCAACAACCATTGAACTGGAGGCAGCCAAGGAGGAGATAGCAGTGAAGGTGGCCCAGGTGAAGCAGTACCAGAAACAGGTGGAGGCTTACAAACAACAACTGGACCAGGTACACATTTGCACTGCAGTAACAAAACATGTACATAGATGAGTTACATAGACAAGTTGCACATTATGCATTTTGGATGTTTTTGGCATAACACAAAGTAATAATCATAGGACAGATGTGCACAACAGCTGAGCAGTGAATTAATAGTAATTAATAATAGATATCTCCTTTCAGTAAACAAATATATAGTGGTGCTTAAACATTAAAAAGAAATCAAAAAAAAATCAGCTGCATGAAATAGCCCAAGCATAAAATGACTTTTGACATCTTCACTCATATATAATAATCATCTAGAGTGTAGAATAAAGTTGCTCTACTGCATGATGCTAGAAAGATAAAAATATATATTTCCTTTGCTGACCAAATAATACCATACTAATCCCTCTTATTTGCTTGCACATTGTCACAAAGTTGTCAGTGAATTCAGTCACAAGCGATGCATTTCAGATACAGCAGCCTGTTTACATCAAGACACCAGACTGTAGGAGCAAACCTTCATCAGAGGCCATGCACCCCGATCATGCTTTGAGAGGGCAAGCAAATTGTGAAGGTGATGGTGATAATGGTTGGAACCCACCATCATCGTCATCTCAGAATGCAGCTCCAAATGATGGAGATAGTGAAGAGGACGACAGTGATGATGACCTCCCTCCTCCTATGTTCCACAAACCATTGCACCATCCTGCTGTTGCACATGGGATGCAAAAGGAGGGTATTCCTTTAACTCCACTTGAGGCATCGAAGCTATCAGTTGCATGTCGTCAAATGGCACACACAATTGGCAGCTCTGCTCCTGATCTAGTGCAGACTGTTAATACAGCAGGGAGAATAGATGGAGACACATCACATGTTGCTGCTGCTATTCAAAGGGACAATGATTATAGAGGGTTCGAAGAGACTGACTCAATAGTACCACTGGATCCGAATCAGAAGTGTCCAAAATGTGGGAAAGTCTTCAAGAAGGGAAGAATCCAGAAGTATAAACGTCATGTGCAGATGTGCGGGATGTAAATCTACACTGGGGGAATGAGTGGTGTTAGTGTTTACATCAGTATTTTGAATCAATTAGTACTCCCTTTGCATATGTGCAATAGAATGTAATTATGTAGTAAAAATCTCAAATTATAATTGTATTAATTGAACAACAGCATACACTAGTTGAATGTTTCTCTACTCAGAAACTTGTGGCGATCATTAATGCTGCCTTTGTATTGATAAATGGTCTCTGTACCTCAATTCATATTCCATACAGTGCTACGTATAAATGCAGCGTTGTTATAAATAATTATGCACCATTACATTGAAATAGTGCAAGGGTTCCAGTTTGAAAGCAGTCTTTGGTACAGTTCAAGTTGCCGGATGCCCCCTTACTGAGAACAAGTTGGCTTCTCTGCCGCGCTTGAGGCCCCCATAAACCAGGTCTCGTCCCCTACCTGGTGTAGTCCACTCACCACTCGCTGCTGTGTACTTTGGGATCTTGGAATGAGACTACCCGTAAACAGTACGCGTATATTTATATGCCGTTTACAGTGTTTTCTCAGCGTAACGTAGCTCGTAAATTAACACTTACATATATGGCCCTGTTAATACTGTACGTTGCGTGTTTGCACAGTGGGAGGGAGGAGGAGCCCAGGCTAGAGCTGGATCACGGGCCATTAATGCATGTCAAGCGCATATAATGTACGTAAGATTCAAGGGCGGATACGGGTACGTTTTTAACCTCTTCCCCCTTCACTCAGGGTGAAATATGAATATGATTATCGTCATGTTCGAAACGAAAAGTGAGTGCGTATAAGTTTGCAAATGAATGGTGCATCGAACCATAGGTCAAAAATACAGAGGCTGAGCTTTTTTTTGTCTTGCTGGGTACCATGATGGGTGTTTTATAGGGATATGTGATACTAACGATTGAATAAGAAATTCACTCCATACAAATGAGTATCTAACTTAATGTACTTTTCAGCGTAGTTTTTGGAGTGTTTTTACGCAAATATAGCCCTTTGGAGTTTCTATGGGGTAGCCTACAGCGCTACCTTAATACCTCTTAGCCGGGTGGGAGGGTACTGCACACCCGAGGCGACTCTCCCGCCCCCTAATGGAACCCCCCATCCCCGTCACCAAAATCCTGCGTCCGTCCCTGAGAAATATGTAATCATAGCTACAACAGACATCCAACTCCATAGGCAAGGAGCTCCTAGGTATTAAAACTTATTTAGTTGAGACGTGGCCGACACTGCGTTTGGAACGACATCCCGAGGTTGTAGCATTAAAAAAAAGGACAGGGAGCGCTGTGGCCACAGTGGCAATGTAGTCAGTAAGTTCCACATGGCTGCAAGCAAAAGTAAGCTGAGGTGTTCATTGGTCCAGAGGGGATGGAAAAGATGCAGTTGGATGAAAGTGCCACACCTGCATGAGGAGGACATCTATTAAGAGCAAGAGTTGGCAGGTGCTTCCCCAAAAGGCATTGCAGTCTTCGGCATGGATGACAGGGGAAGAATATGGTCACGCTGTCTACCCATAGTTGTGTGTTTATGCCCCACCCATCTCAACATTACTGGGTGGACCAGGGGTCACAGTTCTTGTACGATTGACAAGTCACTTTTAAGAAGTGTATTAGTCAATGAGGTTTATATTGTTTCATATCATCATTGTATGGAAGAGGTCTCCAGCAGGAGGTGTGAGGTTGATGGGCGTGTCACACAGTCCTGACATGAGATGCTTGCAAAATGGTGTGCACTATATAGCGATGCCAACTGCCAACACCTTTTCCCCCATCTTCAGAGCATTATATGTGTACGTAGTCGGGTACAATAGTTCATTCCAAACAGTGCATGGGCAGCTTATGCTTACATGTAGAGAGCTGCAGGCTGGAACTGGTATATCTCACATTGCCCAACACAGTACACAATAACGAGCCAAACCACACACAGCACCAATGCTATTATGTGATATGACCATTTAAAATTGAGACGCTCTCGTTAATTTTCAGCATAAATAGGTCATCCTCCCATTTTGCACCTACTCTTACGGTCACAATTATATATGCAAACCCCCCTCCCCATATACAATTTTGTGTATTTATGTGTACCAATGATACCCCTGACCCCGACTTACTTGCAATATTTTCTGCGTGCAACTCAGACGTTAGTAAATGGAAGAATTACTTCCATTCATTGCCAAGATAAAGTTGGAACGACCAGACGCAAATATATTGCCGGTGGGTGCCGGTGCGTTCGGCAAAGTTTACGGAATTTCTTACAACGGAGCACCATGCATAGCTAAATGCTTGCACAATATCTTGATGGGACGAGGAGATTACGAGCCCGTCGCCAAAAAACAAACCACTTCACTCTTAGCCAAGTTTGTGAAGGAATGTATTTTACACAGCAAGCTTCGTCATCCGAATATTGTCCAATTCATTGGAGTTGAGTATGGAAATGACACTGACAACTATGAACTACATCTGGTCATGGAAAGAATGGACACCAATCTGGAGATGTGTTTAGAAGAGATCCCAAACATTCCTCTTGCGATCAAACTCTCTGTTCTTTGTGATGTGTCCGCAGGATTGCTGTATCTCCACTCCTTCAACCCGCCCATCATCCATGGTGACCTCACCATGACCAACATCCTCCTCACACATGATTGGAGAGCAAAGATAGCTGACTTTGGTAACAGTGTGGATGAAAACATCCTTTCCACGGCACCTGGCGCTCTCAGCTACATGCCTCCAGAGGCCCTTGTGAAACCACTGAGATATGATACCAAGCTGGATATCTTCAGTTTCGGAACAGTTCCCTCTTTACGAGCCTCCAAGTCAAAGCTTGTGATTTTGGCAAGCGAGAGGAACTGATTCGAAGGTTAGGTGCTGATCAACAGTTGAAGTACATCTACCAAATAGTCACATGGTGCTGTGAGAAGGATCAGAGGAAAAGGCCTTCCTCAATGGGTCTAAACACCAGATTACAAGACCTGTGTCCACACAACACACAGGCTTTGCACATGAAAAAGGCAATGGTATGATTATGTTAATGTCACTATTTGTGCTAGATAAAATTTCAGTTAGGAAACTGAGGTAGCACAGCATATTGGATTCCCCTCTGGATGTTTAGAGACCATATGTTACGCATATGGATATGCAATTGCAAGTAGTCTATCACAAGGGGTTAATTACACATGACAATTGCCCTAAACAATATAGTGCATGAGTGTAGTATTTCGATTGTAAAGTTTAGCATTTTTCCACTTGAAAATGCACAAGCAGAATATTTTAAGAGTGTTGTACACTAGAGCATCATTTGAGTAAATTTGTATATTACAAGCATGTGTATGCAAAAAGAGGAGGTTATTGCACGAGTACACAATAAACAAAAGATGATACAAATTTCACTGTTTATATTATGTTTCAGAAATCCAACAGCACACTTCAAACTGCTGCCGAGACACGAGAGATGGAAGTGAATAGAAAACTCGCTGAAGCCCAAAGCGAGTTGGAGGAGATGAAACGAGGCAGAGAGTATCAATTGGAAAAGCATAGAAAGTCGATTAGTCAACTGAAATTGGATCTTGAATTACAAAGAGCACTGGTCAGTCACAAATAATACAATACGACAATTGCCTATTGAATGCAATTGAAATGCATCATGTCTGCATGCCACTGCAAGTGTTACAAGCCAGTCTCTCTCTGTGTGTGTGTGTGTGTGTGTGTGTGTATGTGTGTGTGTGCACCCAGGTGTGTACATGTACATTGCATGTTGTGATTTTTCGTACAAACGAGATAAATCAGGGCTGGTAGTACTCATTTAAGACATGGGCCCATAAACATTCTTAATTTTAAAATAGCGCAATTTATTGAAGTGAATATAAATCTGGAATTATAAAATGTTGAACATATTACATATGCAGTTTTATTTGCACTTGTGTTTTTAGAATTTACTTACAGTACCACCCTTGAGAGAGTTAAAAACTTGCGAGCGCTTCGAGTGTAACTCGAATGGACATATGTTTGCCACACAAAATGTGTGCTACTCCCAAGTGACACATATTGCGAATAGCGTCTTGTTGACATGCAAGAGTATGTGTAAACACAAACACGCATGAGTGAAATGAAACTTCATGCATGCACACATGCACGAGACTTCACCAATCGAACTTGCCACTTTGAACAACTCAGGCATATTGGCCTCATGTGACAATAAACCAATAAGTAATAATAAGCAAAGTAGGTGGGTGTAGCACAGTCAATGAATTCCTATAAAATTATGCAAATGACGTGCTTCAACAACTCTGGCAAAGTTAGTCTACAATTACTGAGGCTTTAAAAAGTTGATTCCCTTAGTTCGATCTACATGTACCAATATAAATAGATCTACAGTGTAAGTGCAATGCGTTTTAGATCTAGCATTGTGCGCTGTTACCTTGACAATGATAACAATTTCCGAATCATTAAATGACATTTGGAGTAGAATGATAGGCGGAGAACTATAGTAACCAGAATTGCCATAAGCTACTACTTTGACATTCGTAGTGACTAAAGAATCAAAAGGTCATACGTTCAGTTTAACAGATGACAGAGACAGAATAGTAACCAACAATTGCATGCTGTTGCCTTGATGAATTGATAGTCAAAAGAATAAATTTCCAGCATAGTAACAACAAAAATAAAATAAAAGACAGAGACACATAATGAGTGAACAATGTATAGTTCAGACATGTCCGATTTTGTGTGGTGTGCCATCATCTGATTCTGATGCTAAGTAATAACCCTGACTGACAGAACACTAACAACATGTACATATGAAAAATCTACTGGCTGCATGTGCACTATGCAGAGACTAAATAATTCATCGCTCCACTCAAGTGGTTTGAGGAGTTTGAATTATTTGTACTTACACAGAGACACTTGTCAATGACATGAAAGGAATTCTGTCATGCACGGCGCAGCTGGTTATTTCTTTCTGCAACTGGTAGACTAGATTTTGGTGTCACAATGGTGTGTGGTCTGCTGCATAGTGTTTTCTTGTGTACTAACCTTCCGTAATATATGACTGCATCACCTCTCGAACAAGGATCATATATTCTGCAGTGACTATTGAGAATTATACATGCACATGCATGCTGTTTAGGTTTAGACATTTGCCCCCTCCACCCCCCCCCCCCCCTCCCCCAGTAAACCTTCCATTGAATCCCAGAACTACATGTATTCAATGTGACGACCCATTTCCGCAGTCTTCTCTTGCCAATGATTAGGTACATGTACTTAGTTTTGATAGGGAAAAAGAGGTCGACTTTGACGATTCATTGCTCAGAACGTTAATGGAACTGCACACAGCTGGGCACCATTCGCTGCACGAAATGCGCGCGCATACATGTAGCGGACGTTAATCAGTTTACTATGTTACATCTCGCGCGCATATGTCCAAGTAAAATGCACGCAAGTAACTCGCGTGTGCGTGGCACCAAGCGAGTAAAATTGTTTAAACGCGCGAGTTTTATACCTTCTCGTGGGCGGTACTGTACAGTTATTGTAACGATATTATAATATGAAATGGAAGACGTGTCTGTAGCCACAGACTTCTTTATACATTCAATTACTGTATTGTAATTTACAACAAAGGTATCGCAGTATGAGGAAGACTTTAAACGTGAAAGAGAAGACAGAGTTCGAGCAGTCCAAGCAAGGATTGAAATTGAAGAAGAATTGAAAGCTATCAAAGAAGCCAATACAGTTCAGTCAAAAGTTTACAAGAAGCAAGTGAGATATACATGTACACAAACATGTCATAGCAATTATTAAAAGCTGTTTAAGTGTGATACAATGCATCTAGCCACCAAATACAACTGCAGTTTTCAATAAGAAGCTAAATATAAGTACTGATTTTCAGTATTACCTCTTGCTATACTGGTATTGTATGTGAATGTATATTTTTGGAATGAAAGTCACTCTGCATGCTTCAGGAGTTACACAGCTTTATAGTGAATGTCCTTCCACAGTGTGCGAGGTGAAACTCAAATTTTTGATCGCATTTCGATTCTGCAATCAAATGCACGTTCGTTATGCACTATTTTCATTCTATAAATGTTACAATCATTTTAAGCAATTGTACTTGTTGGATTGTGTCTGTAACTAATGTGCGTGAGTCATTGGATCAATCCCTCTCCATGTGATAACTTTTTCCTCCCCTTCCTACTTTTTCCGTATAGGTACAATAACTGTGAGATACTTGCAATCATGATTTTGTATCTAGATGTTTTAAAACATAGTTTGTATTTCGGGGCATTCCAGATTATAGGAATGACAGACACTCCGCTATTTTAATGTGGCAGACACTCCACAAGGGGCAGAGTGCGTATCATATCAGCTTCGAGATGCTATAGTTGGAACAATGGTTACTTTGTGTTTTGGAGTGCTAACAGCTCTTTTCTTTTCTTTTGTACAGTGCAATGCATAATTCACAACGGGGAAAATTGCTAGAATCTATTACACTTCACTACCATCTTACGTGTGTTATGAGTGTAAATACCATTCCACATGGTAATTTTAAGTTTCCATACTTTTTATTTCCACAGTTTTGAACCCCAGAAATGTTATCTAGCATGATATTACAGTACATGCACTTTGATTGTAAACTACTTACTGTATGCATGGCTATCTTTAAAAGATGTGTGCACAGTTCCTCTTCTCCTCTTGTTTTATATTATCCATTATCCTTCACACATTTAGTTAAGTGGCTTCGAAGATCTTCTGAGATCCAAGCAAAATGAGCTGGATGTAGCCAAGAGAAATCAAGGGGATTTTGAAAACATAATGCAGAAACAGTTACAAATCCTAAATGATAAACTGATACAAGCAAATGAGGAGAAGGTGTCCCAGATGAAGCAGTGCCAGGAACAGGTCGAGGCTTACAAACAAAAGTTGGAACAGGTGCAGTAAATACACTGTATAGGAACATACATACTGTAAGATTGGTCATATAGGCAGTAATTATAATCTGGCAAATATTTTAGTTTCTAAGCATTATTAAGCCCAGTAATATTAGCACATGCATGATGCCCAATAAATGTAAGTAATGAAGCCACACAGTGTAGTACCAGTAATTAATCATAGCACAGTGATGCTACACTGTAAAACAACTCAAAGTGGAAATAATAAAATTTGATAAATATTGTTACTGCATGTACTTGGAGGAGTAGAATGGGAAAATCTAAAAAGGTGATTTTCTTAATTTGCTTAGCAATATCAAGATTTTTGAACAGGTGGTTGCAAGCTACATGAAATATATGTACCCATGCATAATGAAGTTGCAATGGTTTTGATTTGGTATAAACCTTGCTAAATTTGAATTCGTGCATTGGCATGATAAATAGAACTAATGAAACCTCACATCAGGTATAAAATATATTCAACTGATGCATCTATTCATGCAAATTACATTGTATAGCATGTCTTAGTTCTGCTTCCATTGGTGTATGGTACATGTAGATGGCCACATGATGATACCAGTACAAGCATGTGAACTAATATATAAAACTTTCTCTTCTTGTCCTTATAGTGTACATGTAGGACGTCAGTGGGTTTAGTCCCCAGGCATGCGCCGCAGCAGCAAACCAGACAACCAGATTGCCAGGCCACTTCATCATCTCAGCCAGTGCACCCTTTTGGAGGTCATGATAAAAATGCATATGATGGTGATCGCAGGTCAGACCCTTTAGCCAGAACATCTCAGAATGCAGCTTTGATGTGAAAACCTGGTGGAAAAATGGATGACAGCGATGATGGCCTCCCTCCTCCTATATTCCACAAACAAAATCAACTCACGTACAATCCTGCTGTTGCACATGGGATGCAAAAGGAGAATGTTCCATCTCAACTGGAGGTATTGAAGCCATCAGCTGCCTTCAGTCTAGTGGCACACACAAATGGCAATCTTCTTCCCACTGCCCCAGATCTAGCACAGAGCCGTGTCATTCCAAGGGAACATGATTATAGAGGTTTCGAAGAAACTGATTCAATAGTACCACTGGACCCGAATCTAAAGTGTCCAATATGTGGGAAAGTCTTCAAGAAGGGTAGAATCCAGAAGTATAAGCGTCATTGCAGATGTGTGGGATGTACATGTAGAGCTACACTAGGGAATCAAATACATGTACCCTTGCCTGTTGTACATGTTGGAATCATCAAGCTACACTTTTATTAATGCACAATTGATTATGTAAGTAAGCTACAATGAAGGAAATTCGACAACACTAGTAGTTATTTTAGTTGGTACTGGTCTTTAATAACCAATTCAAATAGGAAGAAATTCTGACTACCATAAATGATGTTTTAAGTGCTGGTTCGAATAAAAAATAATCGAGAATCTGCATGCGAAGTCATTAGCTGTACATGGTTTAAGCTCAGCTTCTATTTTTAGAATTAAATCAGGTTCTTCTAGATTGTTTTTCAAATTATGTTTTGTGCAAAACTTTCACTACCGTAGAATGACACCTTAGGCATGATATTTGAATTCTCAAAAGTTATGGCGCTCCAAACACTGCTCTGAATTTGCGTAAACGGTAATGGTATACGAAAGAATTATGACGGTTTATGTTCTCTTTGCTGCAGCTATTGTAACATTCAATGTTATCTTACCAGAACTAGGGTACACACCTTTACAGTATACATACACATACGCATCAGATTAACGACACTGGAAACATGAAGAAAGACACTATATGAATTCTTAGTTGACTATGTAACCGATACTCCATACTTACTTGAGGGGGGGGGGGGGGGGGGGGCAAAATACTTTGGGGTCGGTCCACAATTCTCTGCAGATTCAGTGACGGGCGCCCTACAACAAACATATTATTTGCATGACCTGAGTGTGTTTGATCTGCAATTCTGATGAAACAATGGTGAGGCTACAGGCTACTATCAAAATACTCTCACATTTGTTTTTCAATTACTTCTATGAGGCTAGCCTACTTTTATGGGAGTATCGGAAATGCTACTGGCCGTTTTGAACCCCGTGGGATATCGGATATAATAGCGTCGGCACAAACCTTGGTGCAAGACACTGAAATATATATTCACACAGAGAAATGGTATGGTGAAAATAGGACGTCCGTTCGGCGATAGGAAATGGATCTGTCAGTTTACTCGGTTATCGCATTTTTGGCAGTACAGTATCTAATTAAATAGATGTACTGTACACTTTAGGAACCACCAGAACCCTTGCACAAAAAGCGGTTAGAAACCCTCTGCCCTCAAGCAATGTGTCCGTGTGTACCGTAAATTTTATAAACCACTAATCCGTTGCTCGTCTCGTACCCAGACCCACCATGACGTAAGTGTTTATCGCTTACCGTATACGTCTGGTGGGTCTGGGTACGAGACTAATCGCGCCTGTACAATTCAGCGGAACCAGTACGGTACGTATGTCCGTGTGAGTTTGTTAGTGACCATATTTCTTAGTGTGTGCATATGTGTGTGTATGTATGTGTGTGTGTGTTGTGTGTGTGTGTGTGTGTGTGTTGTGTGTGTGTGCACACACAACACACAGAACACACACACACACAACACACACACACACACACACACCACACACACACATGCACATACATGTGTGTGTGCGTGCGTGCGTGCGTGCGTGCGTGCGTGTCTGTGTGTGGTGCGTGTGTGTGTGTGTGTGCGTGCGTGTGTGTGTGTGTGTGTGTGTGTGTGTGTGTGTGTGTGGTGCGTGTGCGTGCGTATAAGGTGCGTGCGTGTGTTCAGACTACTTTTTATGTGCGCCGAAGGCGCCCCCTGGCATGTATGTTTCATTTTTTAACTTTGGAATTTGACACCAGATTCGGCTTTGCTGAGTCGCCTTCCGCGACATCCTAAACGCTAAACCTTACTAATAGGGCCTTCGGACCACCCTAATTACTTCTTGTAAACCTCGCTCCAGTATAGATAGTTTAACTATCAATGGTTTTATGTGTGTCCATGTGTGTGTGCGTGCGTGTGTGTGTGTGTGTGTGTGTGTCTGTGTGTGTGCGTGTGTGTGTGTGTGTGTCTGTGTGTGTGCGGGTGTGTGTGTGTGTGTGTCTGTGTGTGTTTGTGTGTTTGTTGTGTCTGTGTGTTGTGCGTGCGGTGCGTGCGCGTGCGTGTGTGTGTGTACGTGTGTGTATGTACGTGGTGTTTGTGCATGTGTGTGTGTGTGTGTGTTCATGTGTGTGCCCATGTGTGTGTGTGTTCATGTGTGTGTTCATGTGTGTGCCCATGTGTGTGTGTGTTCATGTGTGTGTTCATGTGTGTGCCCATGTGTGTGTGTGTTCATGTGTGTGTTCATGTGTGTGCCCATGTGTGTGTGTGTTCATGTGTGTGCTCATGTGTGTGTGTGTGTGTGTGCGTGTGTGTGTGTGTGTGCATGTGTTTTTCAGCGTGCCTGGTTGTAAATAATATTCATTTGGTGTACTGTATACATGCATGTGCGTGCTGGTTAGTTGGGCGTAGCCCGAAACGCGAAGGTCGGGCTACGCCCAACTACGTGCTGGTGATGTGGTACCGACATGTACTAATATATAAATTTGACTAAAACAGACATACATATATGTATGGACTCGCGGAGAGTGTGACCAATATAAATTAACCGTGCTTGTATACAATATATGCCCAAGATTAAATGGGAGGCTTCATGTATATGCAAAATGAAGACGTCATATGTACAAAATACTACACGCATGTTCTGTCATTCTCACGTTACTCAATGGCGTATTGTGAGCGGATAACGTGCATTGACATTTCTTCCTTACGTTTTCATGTACTCCTCGCGTATGAGTGCGCCACAGCATGTAGTATGCTGAGCCAGTATACCAACGATATATACATGCAGATACGGGATCGTTTTCGCGAAAAATAGACCTAATGCATACATTATAACATTTCCAGTACGCGCAATAGAAATGTAACGCCTGTGTTGAAATGTATGGCTAATTGATACTCCGATTCTCAGTGCGTAAGAAGCATGTGTAAAGGACATTTCAAACTTCTAGAATATTGAACTCTTGAATAAACAGAAACGATCCCATATACAGATTCATATCACTGATTTGTCTATATGCAGCCGCAAATGGACATTCAATTGTAAATGAAGATTCCGCACAACTCTGCATTCTGTGATGTCGTGGGATCTATTTTTGTGTCATGAATGGCGCTGTTGTGACTCATTTTCTCTACATAGAACCAAAATGGCCTCCTCCAGTAGGGTGGACCCATCCCCTTGGCTTTGGTAGCACACATACCACACAGCCTGCTTCCTCATTTCCATGCATGCATCTCGTCTGTTGCTTCATGCTTCAATTGCTTATACTGATAATTGTCCATTAGCCCTTTGATCAGCCTCCTCTCCCCATCCTCATCACTCCTAGTCTTGTCTTGCCTTCAGGTAGCATCATATACTCATTGTGCAATTTTGTTTGAAGCTGCACCATTGTCAATAGTAATATCCTTGCATTGTGTCCTTGTTACAACAGCCTTTCAGTGAACCTACATGTATTTACAGTGAATAGTTTCAATGATGTTTTTACCTATAGATCTAAAGTTCTATTCAACAGAACTTCAAAGGTATTGTCTTAAACAGGTACTTTTTTTAAAAATAAGTCACACGTGTCAGGGACTGGAAGATGTTTCAAGAGCATTAAGGGAAGAGCTTTTTCCCTGCAAATGTTACTTAGACAGTGTTTAATCAAGCACACACTTCCTGGCAGCTGATTTGCAATGTTGAACCCTACACTATATATTGGTACACGTTATTGTTCCACATGCATAACAGTATGCATAACAGTATTAACACAAAAGATTATTTCTGCACCAAAATGCATTGCCCTACTTCTTTGCAGGCAGTCATCAAACAACAATTCAAGGGAATACTCTCAGTCAGGTGAAACATAGTATGCAAGGGAATGGAAATGAATGTAAGAAGAGAGATAGAAGCCCTAGAATTGGAAAACCAACTTCAAAAATCACAGGTGAGATTGCATATTATTCTGGTGTAAAAACTTGCTGCACACGAGATTCTGTAGCTCTTTTAGTACCAGCAGGATATATGTTCATGTGTAATGTTTGATTCACTAATAATTTTGCAATTGTCCCATGGCGCTCTTAATCAATTTCATGGGAAGGGATATTCCAAACCTGTTGATCCCAGTGGTGATATTTACTCAATACCAATTTGCACATATTATTTCAACAATAGCAGATCCTGCAAACTCTGTTCATGTGAAGAACTGTAACATTCATGTAAAATTCTATTAATTAGACTGTTTTGATGATTAATGCAGTTGGAAAATTATGAAGATGACTTTAAACGTGAAAGAATGGATAGAACTAGGGCAGTTGAAGAAAGGTTCAAGATAGAAGAAGAATTTAATGCTTACAAAAGTGCCAATGCACTCCAGCTGGCGCAACTCAATAAACGTGTGAGTTAATGTGCGTAATGGGGCTTGAAGTGTTAGTGCATCAATTTAGAGCTATTAAAAGTGAGTCTTGGGCTGTTCTCAGGTTTCCTTTGTGTGGGATGAAGTGATTAGTGCATCGGTGTTGTTGGATGCAATGGTTGCAGGATAATGTGTATTACTGATGGGGTGTTCTGTGCCTCTCAGTGTGAGCAGATGCTGATTGTTGTTCCAGGTGGAAGAAATTTCATTGCAACTGATAGAAAAAGATGAAATTATTGAAAGGCTTGAAGCGCATGATAAGGTAACATTAACTTATCACATGTTACATGCATTTTTATACTGAAGAGCAGTTAATCGGATTAAGACATCGTGCGATTAGTGCAGCCTGCAAATTCTATTTACAGCAACAATAGTGTGTTGTGCATGTGTGTGTGTGCGTGTGTATGTGGGGTGTGTATATTGTGTGTGATGTATGTGGTATGTAAAGGAATATACTGCATGAAAAAATCTGAGAGTTTTAGAATGGTTTGAATATATCCATACTTACATATTACATTCTAATGCCACAACATTAATTTTTAATAGTAATGACTTGGTTTTCGGTATTACTTAATCGCAAAACCTATAATGCATGCCAAACCTTTGTTAAATTATTTTGGGTTTAGACATTTTAAATGCTGAAGATAATACTGTATCTAGCTACACTAGCATTCGCATTAGCCTTTAAAAGAAAATCCCTATTCAACAGGGGCACAAAGCAGCTCTGGAAGAGAATGAGAGGATCAAGATGGAAAACAAATCTCTCAACATGAGGGTAGCAGAACTAAGAAGACAGGTACATGTAATACATGTATTAATAATTCATTCATGTACCAAGAAGTGTACTTAGGTGTAACAAAAGTTAATGGCATGCATAATATTGCGTTTTTATGCACATTGGTAAAATAGTTACGTATCTTTTTTTAAGCCTAATTGGTGTCTGAATATATGCATATGCTAGTTTTTAGGAAGATATGCAGTTTGCAGCGGCTTAAATTGCAGAATGGTGTGTTGATCTTTATTTATTGACATCTACAGTTCCGAAATGTTTGTACTGTGTAGTTAGCGAATTGATTTCTTTTCACATATTCAGCTAGATACTTGTAAACAGCTCCTGAAAACTTCTTCCAAACAATACGCTTCAGTGAAGAGAGGCTATAACTCACTAGAAAAGAATGCCAGCAGTACAGAGGAAGTTCTGACGATTATGATGAAAAAACATCATGCACATTGTCTTGAACTGGAGGCAGCCAAGGAGGAGATAGCAGTGAAGGTGGCCCAGGTGAAGCAGTACCAGAAACAGGTGGAGGCTTACAAACAACAACTAGAGCAGGTAAATGTACATGGATGGAGAAACACACATGTAAAGATGATGACATGTATGTGAACAACGTTGGTACGGGATAATGCACGTTTGGTAAACAGGTGTTTCTCAGCAATCATAAAGTGTACACAAGCATCACTGTGTATGTTGTATTGGAGTGAGATAAACATTTCATGTGTTGTGTACTCATTATTTTCATTTTATAAACAACTGATATGAGTTAGCACGCAGTTGGAAAAAAATTAAAAGTGCTATGCAATGATGTGAGAGAAGCTTGATTATTAAATTGTGGGTTTCTCATTATTTATATGTATTATCATGTAGCCTAAATGTGTTGTGTCTACTGTGATCAATGGTATGCTTGCTTACTGTACTTAAATTATAATGTAGTGTGTAAAATAGACTTGTAATGCTAATTAAAATACATCTGTGTAGTTTATAAATATTACAATCAATTTGATTTTAAACATTATGAAACTGGTGACTCTATTCTTCATTTATCATCAAGCACAATCTCATTACGCACTAGATAATACATGTAGATGACCACACAACTCTTACCATTATGATGTAATGGATATATCGCTATTCCTTGGCCACATAGTATAGGTCATCAGTGGGCTTACTCCCAAGCCAAGCTTCACAGTTGTCGCAGCCAGAAGACATCAGGCAACCAGATTTTAAAGCTCTATCGTCAACTGAACCACTGCATCCTGAACACTCCGATCCATCTTTGAGAGGACAAGCAAAGAGTGCATGTGATGGTGATAACAGGTTGAACACACCATCATCCGGAGCATCTCAGAATGCAGCTTCAAATTGTGTGCCTGATGGAGATAGTGAAGAGGATGACAGTGATGATGACCTCCCTCCTCCTATGTTCCACAAACCATTGCACCATCCTGCTGTTGCACATGGGATGCAACAGGAGGGTATTCCTTTAACTCCACTTGAGGCATCGAAGCTATCAGTTGCATGTCGTCAAATGGCACACACAATTGGCAGCTCTGCTCCTGATCTAGCGCAGACTGTTAATACAGCAGGGAGAATAGATGGAGACATATCACATGTTGCTGCTGCTATTCAAAGGGACAATGATTATAGAGGGTTCGAAGAGACTGATTCAATAGTACCGCTGGATCCGAATCTAAAGTGTCCAAAATGTGGGAAAGCCTTCAAGAAGGGAAGAATCCAGAAGTATAAGCATCATGTGCAGATGTGTGGGGTGTAAAACTACACTGGGAGAATGAGTGGTGTCAGTTGTACATGTATATACCTTACTATGTATGTTTGAATCAATTGACACTCACTTTTCAAGGCAATCAAGTTAAGTCATGTACCGAAAAATGTTCAGTAGCACAATTAATTCTGAGGCAATCAGAAAGTATGCCTGAATACTTTCTGCTTTTTATTAATTTGTATAGCTATGTTGATAGTTGCTCATACTCAGACTCTTTGATGCAAGTATGTATTGTCTCATATGATACCTGAAATATAATATCCCATGTATCCCTAATTATACAGGGTGTCGTGTTTACATTTACTATGGGAGTGACTGAGCTATATAGCTTCAGATAAGAGAAAACACGCACAGCAATTTCAACCGGAAGAGCTTCCTTCCGAATTTTGTGCGCTTTTGGTCACTGTGCGGACCGATTTCATACAAATGATTTCACAATCCCCCCATTAAGTTTATTTAGCTTATTATAATGTTATATAACATTGTATCCTTACTTTAGCCAATGACATTCATTCAAGTGACCAAGGCCTGAAACCCGACCACATCTTTTTAGTTCAAGGACTGTGAAAATGAGATGCTCTGAGATGCTGACCATAGTAAGAGGAGAACCATCCGTCCTCATTCAGAACAAAGTCCTTAATTGTACTCAATGATGAAGAAAGAAGAGCTTTGTTGCAGAAAGCAGGCATATCTTCCACCATAGCTATTGGGGCAGCTGAAGTTTCGGCAATAAAAGCCAGTGTTGTTATTCCCTGGAATAAATTGCGACTTTTTAGACGGTAGACATAAAATAGGCAAAACATAGCAGCAATCAGAACTCACTGCCTTTTTCAAGTGGGTCAAATCTTCAGGCATTTCGCTGGCTGATGAGGAGAGAATGAGACAAATTTCAGGACAAATCGATTGGTGATAATCTGAAAGGAGAGCTTGCACCTTTTCCCTTTATGCTTCCATTGGGTGGAGAGGAAATCAACTGAGCTCCTCTCATATACATGTATATTCCATGCAGAGCAGGTTGCAAAAGTTGTCCACCTCTTAGAAGAGAATGAGAGGTAATGAGTTTAGACAAGCGTACCATTGCATAGGCCAACATTTTCGCATGCACCTTTTCATGCAGGACAAGAAGGCTTACCTGGCATGAAGGATTCATACCTGCCAGTGAGGTGTGGATAAAGATAGGAGGGGACAAGGGCGGTGGAACGTTCAAAATGAATTTCCAAATTGTCAATATTGCCACTCCCAATTCTGTCCACAACACATGTGTGTTTTGCTGCTTTGCAGCTGGAGAAAGTGTCACCAACCTCCATGCAGCACTTGACCGTTTCAGAGACCAGGTAGAACATCTTAATGGAATGAAATGGAGGTAAGAAGTTATGTAATACATCGTTGCGTAATTGCAGACAGGATATTCATATGTGGGGACTTTGAGTTTTTAATTGTCAGTAACATTATAAACATGCAATAAGATGCTACCCGTGTCCATATTGCATCATCAATAGTGAGATGATGGCTACCCCTTTATCAGTCCGAGGACTCGCAGCTCAGAGGACCCTTGAGACTATGCATGTTGACCATCAGCACTATGTCTCGGCAGGGAGCATCAAAAGAGATGCACAGAAGTTTTATAACTGCATCTCACCACCTATTTTTGACATCCCAGTTTCACAAGTACATACATGTGTATCCAATATTGAGCACATAACTCACATGCATCACTTAAATAGATCTGTCCACCTAGCCTCCATATTACATTGGGTATCTTCACCACAATGTTCAATTTACTGGAAGCTGTATGCTGTAACCTAGATCTCCAGCTTGCATTGCATGCAACTGATGTTGACTCAACCAGCTTTTCAAAGTACAGCTTGGAGCTGCCGAATCTTCCACTGAGCTAGAAGTCCAGCAAGCACAGGAAAATTTACAACATATGTGGTCTTGGTTGGTGGTGCAGAGAGAAATCCATGAGCTGTGAACCTCCTGAAACAAGCTGCAGACAAAATAAAACATGTCAAGGCACTTGTAAGTTCGAATGAGTATAGTAGTAAAGGAATACAAAAGATTTTTATTCACCGTAGGAAACACAGGTTAAAATGCAGAGCAGCAGTGAAGAAGGGGTTTAATGAAAAAAGGGGCCCTTTGTTAAGAGATTTGATACTGCTTTGCAGGAAATTGGAGTGAAACGCCAGCAGTATTTTGGAGGTGCATGTACTGAAAATCATGCTCACAAAGCACTAAAGGTATAGTACACACAAATATGGATATTATATGCATATGAATAATCCAGTAACATCCAACATCCAGAAATTGTGCACATGAAATGACACTACAGAAACTGCCCCACCGATCGGAAGAAGTAGCAGAGAAAATGGCACAGTTCGTTTCTGCATTTTCCTTATTTGGAAAATGCCACAACATTTGCGATCAAAACTTTATAGAGGAAGCATGTGTGCATGCATTAGACAGCATAAATAACATTTTTGTTTATTGCGTTCTGCACACGCACAAATAACACCCCCTTATAGCTACATGTATGTACCAGTTTGTAGTACTCTCATTGGCCGACTAAAATCCATCAATTGGTGAACCTTTTATATTAGGTTGTACAAAATAAAAATAATATCCGTAGGTCTCTTTCCAGTGTGATTTATGGATGATTTGGTCACACACACACACACACACACGCACACACACACACACACGCACACACACACACACACAACACACACACACATAATAACGCACATACACACACAATAACACACACACATGCATACCACACACAATAACACAACTCATACACACGCACGAGTCATGCTTCAATCACAAACATATACCGCTTGGTACTCCACTTGCACTCCGGCCCACAGTCATATATACCTCCAGTATTATATCCTATAAACCTTTCATTTTTGTGTTTATATATGTATTCACCTTATGCAATTTCCCTTTTTTTTTTTTCTCTACTGGCTCTGTCCCTTCTACATAGAGGGAAGTATTTATATTTGGTTAAAAAATAGACTTATTGACCTACTGATCTTTAAGAAACTGTTTATATTCATATCCAATATGCTCATGTCCCATCACTAACACTAGATGCTCATGTCCCATCACCTACACTAGATGCTCATGTCTCATCACCTACACTAGATGTTCATGTCCCATCACCTACACTAGATGCTCATGTCCCATCACCTTCACTAGATGCTCATGTACCATCACATACACTAGATGCTCATGTCCTATCACCTACACTAGATGCTCTCCATCACCTACACTAGATGCTCATGTCCCATCACCTTCACAAGATGCTCTTTACCATCACCAATCTGTCACCGGCCACTGCTACATTTCAGAACATCCAAATTATTAATCCAAAAAACTACTTAATTTAATGCATAAAATTTGTAGATCTTTTTAAAAACAACTTATCTGATTCACCATTTGGAAGTTCTTGATCAGAGACTGGAGATAGGACGTGGTTCCTTTGGAGCTTTTTATGAGGTCAAGCTGAATGGCCTTCCCTGCATTGCTAAGGGGCTACATGAAATACTGTTAGAGTTAAGAGAGAACTACAAAGTTTATGAGACACATACAACCAAAGTTCTTGAATGAATGTGTCTTATTGAGCAAACTGAAGCACCCCGACATTGTATAGTTTCTTGGAGTTCATTCTACCAAGGACAATGAGTATCTTGTAATGGAGTACATGCATATGGATTTGGCACAGTGCTTAGAAACATACCATGACATACCTGCATCCATTAAGGTCTCGATCCTTTAATGTGTCGTATGGACTGCTCCATTTACACTCTCAGGATCCACCCATCATTCATCGTGACCTTACAGCCACTAACATCCTCCTTACACAAGATATGAGAGCAAAAATAGCAGATCTTGGAGTGTCAAAAATAATTGATATTCATCAGCTCCACTCAGCACCAGAGCAAACTATGGCACCTGGCACGAAAGCTTACATGCCACCAGAGGCCCTGATTCCTCATCCAAAGTACGAATTTAAATTAGAGATATTTTCATTTGGAGTCCTGTCCCTGTATGCAGCCATTCAAGAATTTCCTATTGAATACGAGCATCAAATAACTGCAGCAGTTGTTAAGAAACATGAATTTCAAATTTATAGACGACAGCATTGGATTGAAAAGATGGGGGTGGATCATCCTCTTCATCCATTGGTGATCAAGTGCCTTCAAGACAGACCAGAGCTAAGACCTACAACTAATGAACTTTGTAGAATGATTGAAAGTATCCTTCCCCAACATAAGAAGGAATTGAAAAAATGTGTTAGAGGTAGGACACAGAGATAGCATTTGCAGTTTGCAGTAACAACGTAGCTTGCCATTGAATTTATATATGGGATCGTTTCCGCGAATAGGGATCTGACACATACATTATAAAATTTCCAGTACACGCAATAGAAATGCAACGGGAAATGTATGGCTGATTAAAAAGTCAGAGCCCTACAACTTCATGAGAGATACTTGTATTCTCAGTGTGTATGAAGTAATGTGTAGAGGACATTTCAGACTTCTAGAATAGCGAAACAATTAACATTTTGAAAACAAACATTCACTATAGGTCCCTTTTCATGGAAACGATCCCATATATATAATGGAACTGAGGTTCTATACGAAAATGGGTCTTGTGGATTTTATTTTATAACATAAAATTTAAATCGACATATCTTCCGAAATATTAACGCTATCGGGTTCCTATTAACACAACATACCACACCATTTCTATATGTGAAAATCTATTTTGGTGTCTTACACATGCGGGGTACCGACGTTACAAGGTCCGATACCCCGTAGGGTTTAAAACGACCACATTATCAGATAGGTGTGTTCAAAACAGGTACCTATGTAGACGGGTCCTACTGCTATTGATTTGTTCTGTTCGTTAATTTTTGCTTTATCCGTTATGGAGATACAAGTGTGCAAAGTAATTGCATATTTCCCGGGCGTTACGCGCCATTAACGTATTACGAGGAACCTCGAAGCCGGTCGTAATACGTTAATGGCGCGTAACGCCCGGGAAAGGAATGCTAGATGGAAATAATTTGTCATATTTGTCACATCAAGTACTATATGGAACATTCAGGTAACAGTGGATGTGTGAACTTCAAAGCGGATGGCCAAGTCTTCATTAAACAGACTTAGTCTGAGTTTCATAAGAAACATAAGAACCATCTGGTACTTTGAAAGTTTTACAGAAGGTGACAGAAGATTTAGCAGGGCATTGAAAATGCACCACTAAAACAAATTTGGTACCAGAACCGCAAATAATGCTATTGACTTTATTCAACACATAATGAGGCCTGATTTCTTGCAAAAACGATGTCTATAGCATTCACCATTAAAGTGCATGTTATCAGTTGTGATAGAAATGCAGTGTATTTTTATACAAGGCAACATTTTCACATAGATCGTTCCATAATTCAAGATTAACATAGTTCTATAATTACCTGCATATGACTTTGAATCCATCTTCAGGCTCACGCGGAGGTATTTACTTGATAGGTAACTTACAAATGCTACGCTATCTGTTCTGGCAACTAACATCAACACTTCCTGTTTAGCTGGCTTGACAACCAATGGATGCCATACTACTGGTAGGTTGACAAGGAGTCACGCCAGCATCAGCAAGGACATTATGAATAAAGGTCGAATCAAAAATGATCTAGTGGCAGTGACACAAATCATAGCTTTTTGCTTGTAGCCTAACCTGATCACTATCTGCATTTGGATGTGCAATGTGCTGTTTATTGGCATTAGGAGGAACCAATATTTCCTCACAGTCACTACCCTGGTGAAATTCAACAATGATCTAGTGACACAAAACATAGCTTTTGCTTAAGTAGAAAAAGCAAGCTAAGGTACCTGAACATTGCCGTAGTCATAATTGCTGTTCTTCAGCGACTTCTTCAGTTGGTCTACTGCCAGAGCACTTTCGCCCCCGATTAAGAGAGCGGTTGTAACGCTTGCAGCGTGGTGTGGATGATGTATACCCCAGATTAGCAGTCGGAACCCAATCCGGATTGCAAGAGTCTTCTAGGCTAGGGTAGCAGGTTTGCCTAGTAAAAAGTGCCAATAATGCACTAAGCCCTACTTTGTTCAGCAAATAATTCATACCAGTCAAAAAATGAACAGAACACACGCGTGCATTCTTGGAAGGCAGGCAGGGCCGCCGAGAGCCAGCCCAAGGCCCGGGGCAAACATTTTCCTGAGGCCCCTAGCCTAATATGTTGATATGTATGTATGCATGCAACCTAAATGTTTAGCGCGTCTCTAGGTTTGCAATTGGTGCATGTCATGCAGTGCAAACCAAACCAAATTAACAAAGAACATACACATTCATAACTCGAAGGCAGTGCCGACGGCAGCCTTGTGCGCTTTTTTGTTAAAAGATTCAATTATGACGTCGAAATTAATAGCACTTCATGGCAGTAAGTACAGGTACAGCGGTATCATGAGGACTTTCTTCTGACAGTATAGTTGTTTTATAACTAACTATACATAATTTCATACATCAGTGCAGGAGTAAATAGCACAGTGAACCTTTGTTTGTTTTGTTTGTTTATTTGCCAGTCGTTACTTACATTTAATAATACAGTCTTATTCTCACACAGAAGTGCTGGCTGAACATGAAAATCCAATTACTCGCATTGTAGCTTCGATTCAATGGTTCAAAAGCACTTTTGGAAGCTCTATAGGTGGAGAACACATGTCTATATTAGCTTCGCCACACCCCTCCTGCACAATTTAGTCTGGGTACCCGACTGTTTTGTTGCATCCGTAGGCGTAACTAGTGTATATGAATTTAATTATAGTTGGGGGATCCGCCTCTGAAGTTTCAATGGAAGAATTACGACCGTTCAAGATACAGTTGAAACGACCAGCGACAAATATATTGCCAGTGGGTGCCGGAGCGTTCGGCAAAGCGTACGGAATTTCATACAACGGAGCACCGTGCATAGCTAAGTCCTTACACAACATCTTGATGGGACGCGGGATGTACGAAGCCGTGCCAGGTGACCAGACGAAGTCACTCTTTGCAAGGTTTGTGAAAGAATGCGTTTTACATAGCAAGCTTCGTCATCCCAACATCGTCCAGTTTATTGGGGTAGAGTACGTAAATGACCCTGACAACTACGACCTCCATCTTGTTATGGAAAGGATGGACACGGAATTTGGAATCGTGTTTAGAAGCATTTCCTAACATAGCGATCAAACTCTCTGTTCTTCGTGACGTGTCCGCAGGATTGCTGTATCTCCACTCCTTCAACCCGCCCATCATCCACGGTGACCTCACCATGACCAACATCCTCCTCACACCAGATTGGAGAGCAAAGATAGCCGACTTTGGTAACAGTGTGGACGAAAACATCCTTTCCACAGCTCCTGGTGCTCTCATCTACATGCCTCCAGAGGCCTTTGTGAAACCACTGAGATATGATGCCAAGCTGGATATCTTCAGTTTCGGAACAGTATCCCTCTTTATGAGCCTCCAAGTCAAAGCTTGTGATTATGGCAAGCGAGAGGAACTGATTCGAAGGTTAGGTGCTGATCAAAAGTTGGAGTACATCTACCAAATAGTCACATGGTGCTGTGAGAAGGATCAGAGGAAAAGGCCTACCTCAATGGATCTTAACACCAGATTACAAGACCTGTGTCCACACAACACTCACATCTTACATATGGTGAGTTAATTATTGGCAGCTGCATTATGCTCTTGAGCAATAAAGAAACTGTGAGAGGACGCATGCATTTGTAGCTTAATTAATGCACCTCCCATGTTTATTTAGAAACTAAATTACAGCACACTCATTCATGGAGTGCACTAAAAGAAGTGTACAATTGTACTCATATTTTTACAAAGTAGCTACCTGCGTGAAAATAATAACGATTTTGTGTGTTAATCGCATGTAATAGAGTGTATTAACTCTTATAGCAATTTCCGCTGCCACATGGACTAGAGCATTAGCTGATGGTATGTAATGTGTGGAGAACTGTTAATCAATAAATAACTCAGTCAAATTGAACTAAGGATTTGATTGTAATTGTATGGATTTTATCCAGACCAACTATTATGATACATACTGGCACATGTGCTGCTGAGTGAATTATACAATGTGCATCATTATACACTCTGAAATATGTGCCAGGCACAATCTGTAATTCATACATTCAATCAGTGCATCAGACTGTTATGTGAACTCTCTTTTTACATACGTAGGTGAGCAATACTGTAGCAGACCGAAATTTGGATCAAACGCAAACAGAATTGGAGGTGGCGAAACGTGATCAGGAGGAAGAATTAAAAAATCCTATTAAGCAGATTGATGAATTAAAAATTAAACTTCAATTACAAGAAGTACTGGTTAGTCACATGTCAGCTATAGTGCATGTTAGATCATTTGCATCAATGAAAAATCATTTTGTACTTTATTTCATCTACTCGGATGCAATGTGTACTGCAACCTTAGTGTCGGGGTCAATCCACCTCATTTGACAAAGCAGATGGACAGCACCTCTCAGATTTTGATGCAACTTCCCATATATAGTTGTCTTATAAGAAGACATTTGACCATTTATTGCTTTAATAACCTTAATAGTTTAGGAGATACGCATTGCTGAACAATTAACCACGTTACTTGTTCATTTATGGGAAGTTGCATCAAAATCTGAGAGGTGCTGTCCATCTGCTTTGTCAAATGACCGGTCGGCCAACAGCACATATACATTTGTCATGCATTTTTAACTCTGGGCTGAAATAGGTAAGGTTTAGTTCAATCAATGAAACTTCTAAACAGCTGGTCAAAGTAAAGCTCACCCAGCTGTGCCTTGCATATACAGGTCTGGCATGCTTCAGATGACCTCACTTCTGAAACTTGGTTAGAAGTTGTAGAAAGAACAAGACCTTATCTATTCCGTTCAGGCTAAAAATGCATGACAAACATGTATATAAGGGTGCAAAGCAAAGTGTCATTGTTCTGAATGTCTGTACAACTACCACAAACGTACCCAAGGATGACACCCAGGACATTAAACATTAAGATCAAGGAAGTGTGCTGTTAACTAATTATATCTGTTGTGAGGGCATTGCTACTTCTGAATGACTTCCAATCATCTGTGCATTGCATACCAGGCCATAGCTAGATTTAGTGGACTTATTCATTCAGCTATATCATGTCCTGCATTTGTTTTAAGAATGAGTCTGTTTTCATGAATTATTTATCCGTCTCTCTATACTTTGCTGTTACTCTGCATGTATGGTGTGCTATTGCATATTTTATGCACAATCATAGCATTGTGAGAAACAGACATTTGCTTGTTAGAGCATGCTTTGTTAGTATAGAGGGTGGGGTGCAACTCGTAAAGGGACTGAATTTGAGTAATTGAGCTGATTGTATACAGCTGCATTGAACCACAGATTAGCTATGTCCCTGTTACATCAAATTAGCTATTTAATTGTGAACTACTCAGCATGAGGAAGAACTTGAACATGTAAGGGCAGAGATGATTCAAGCAGTCCAAGCAAGGAAGAAAATTGCGGAAGAATTTGAGGCTTACAAGAAAGCTAACGAAGACCAGCCAAAGGCACCCCCCAAAAAAGTGAGACCATTACATATGTCAAAGTGATAGTTTACACCGCTAGATAGATATATGCATGGAGTACGTTAATTAGCATGATTGGTCTAGTAAACCAGTGTTATTTTCAGACCTGTTGCTGCATGTAGTCGGAGTCATTGGTATCCTTCAGTGGTGTCTATAAATGAATACATTTTAAATACTGCATGTATACAGTGTACATCCTCACATGTATGTGGAATTTTGTTAGTAACCCTTTTTTAAAGAAGTATAAGGCACATGTGATCCGATCCCCCTTGAGAGTACGAAGTGTTGCTGTGTGTAGTTGCATTTGTAGCTAGGCAGCATGCAGCAGCAGAACCAAGGGGGCCCAAATTTCAAACCAAACATTTACATTTATGTGCCCATGCATGCTACTGTTACAGTAGTCATACTTGTGAAGCTAATATGTGCCATTGATCACACCACCACCATTCATTCCATCTCCTTATGCCTCAACTGCTACATGTAGCTGTATTGCAGCCTTGTAGTAAAGGTAAAATCAGTGAGGAATGGTCTGCCTCTGATAGACTGACAAGTGATCACCCATGAATGCCGTGTGCACTCCTTTGGAGATCGTATTATGTGCAATTTCTTAAGTCACAGACGTGCATGGCAATTACACATGCATATGGATTCCTCGCAATCATACAGATTGATTATCAGAACTGCACTCTGATATCTCAACAAGAAAACCAAGCTACATAAGTTGACATGGCTACAAATAGTCTCCAGAGGGGCACAGGACTCAGTATGCATTAGAGGCAAAGAAGCACAATTGTATGGGAGGTGTACCCATCAGCATGCGTTTTCAGTCTCAATGTATGACTCCTTACAAGTATGGAGTGCACCACCCTGAACTATGCAGTTGCACAGTATGGAAGCAAGCAAATTTCGATTGGTAGGAGGAGTTTACCTCCTCTAAGGATGTATAGACACTGCCATATCAGTAATCTCATCATCACCAAAACTCTATTTACATGTACGTTTAGTGGGGCATGCACATATGTGCTTGCGGAAGACTTATATCTTGAAGACTTATATCCTGGTTCCTGTGTCTGATATGGACACTATAGCTCATTTTAGGCTCAGTGAGGGTCAAAACATATCTTCTTCACACCGTGCAGTAAAAGTAAAGAGATATCACGTATAACAAGGATATTTCCAATTTGCATGTTTGGTGACCGGGCCTCGAACCATTTCTATTCCTCCCATAGTGGATGCGACACTTCTGTGAAAACATGGATTATTAAAGTAATAGACTCCTAATCCTATGCAATATGCATGGGCATCAAGATGGTGTTTTTCGCTTTAATACGATTGTGTTCTGTCTACTATGCTCATTAGCAAATGTAAGCAATTAAATTGGAGGAATAGAAATGGTGGCTCAAGACCAGGTCACCAAATTGCCCAAAATCTCAGGAAATGGAATTTTGCATAGAGAATACAAGTTGTCATCTGTTCTGGAATATTCTGGTAATTGCATGTATGCATGTCTTGCCACAACAGGCAAGGTGTGTGCAGGATGCCATCTACAGTGTACAGTATGCATGTCACTATTTTGCAAACTGTTATGTATTATATATAAATGTGCTCTTTGTTGTTTGTATGTGTATATACATCAGATGATATTAGTTCCACATAAAGCATAATAGAAGAAATTGAACGGCTAAGAAAACAAATGACAATCGCAATCATGAGGTAATCTTATACATGTATTTCATACATGATAAGGATTTTTGTTAGTTTAGATTTATTAAATTTCATGCACTAAATGAACTTTTTAAATCAAGGCATTATGCGTGTACAAAGGCTGCATATTCATCATAGATCAGAAGAGGGGAAAGTAACACTTAGCAATTGTAAAATTTTATAACACTCCAGTGCGATATTTTGGACGTGAACAGGCCATCATGGTGCATCCTTTCCTGTTGGAATGCAACGAACTGTGTAATTTCCCGTTCCAATGTTTTAATTTGCACTAATGGGCATAGCAATTATTACCGGTATGTCAATACCATGTTTTGTATCACTGCTTTATAACATGATTATCAAGAACTATGTACATGTGCCATGTTTGTGAAGTATTCATTATTTCTCCTCAGTTACGTGGCTTTGAGGATGTTCAGAGCTCCAAGCAAAAGGAACTGGATTTATTAAAGGCTAATCTGGAGGCTATGGAGAACATTGTGACAGAAACAGTTTAAAAGTCTAAGTATTCAATTAGCAGAAGCACAGGAGGAGATAGCAGTGAAGGTGGCCCAGGTGAAGCAGTACCAGAAACAGGTGGAAGCTTATAAACAGCAGCTAGAGCAGGTACATAATGGGGACATACTGTGTACATGTAAGAATGATCATATGGTCATTAATTATGCAAGTGGGATGAATAAGAATTACTCAGTGTTTCTAAATATTAAGCAAGAAAACTATACCATACACTTATACACTTATTGTGCAATTGGACTAAGCCTTCAGAATGAAAGTCATAAGCTTTAGATAAGTTTGCCCCAAAATATTATGCATGTATGTATCAGTCTTAATCTTTTTAAAGTAGATGCAAGAACTGCAACTGCATTATTGGAGACTGGCTCTCCAGTGATACGAAAAAATAAAGGACTTTCCCCCAATTCAAGCATTTTGAATGCAATATGAATAAATTCATTAAATATAAATATGCACACCTCTGTTTTGCAACCAACCTCTTTGTTCAGTGGCAGAAGGGGGTACATGTAGGTGTGAAGTAGCCAAACTGTTTCTGCATATGGCATCTTGTAGTAGTAGCAATTACCATGACATGCCATCAGGTCTTAAGCCATCAGCTCAAGGTGAGATGGTAACTTTGCTGGAAGGAGGGACCTTTAGATGATACCCTCATGAAATCTACAGCTGGTGGCCATGGGAAATGCTAATTCAGATTGATACTTGTGGCAAACATTATGCAATAGAAACACTAAAATTCCACAAAGTGGTGATTTAGTATGTTAATGAAATTAAATCGTAGTCATAAACTACTCTGATTATTGTTAACTAAAACTCAACCAACAAATTGAAGCTCAAACATTTGCACTGTAAAAACTATCATCCATTAAGATACGTTTATTGAAATTCTTAATGAGATTTAGATTTTTAAATAACTAGCAACAAACGATTATCCAAAGTAGGTATGACCATTCATTCATCTTGAATATTTGATCACAGTTTTAGTCAATTATAGAGTGCCTTTGTTTATCATTTAACAAATTCGTTTACACCACCATTATTTACCCAGTATAATTGAGGTAAAGCAGCTAGCTAAGTGATTTAATTGATACTGAGATGTAACAGTTTTTGCTGCTAACACCTGATATAATTGCTCTGTTTCCTGTCCACACACATGTAGTGTAGGTCATCAATGAATTTAGTCCCAAGCCAAGCACCTCAGGCACTGCCTTCTGCAAATGTTGAACAGCCAAACTGCAGCAGTACTTCTTCGTTTGAACCAGTGAACCCTGAACATTCTGATCCATCTTTGAGAGGACAAGCAAAGAGTGCATGTGATGGTGATAACAGGTTGAACACACCATCATCCGTAGCATCTCAGAATGCAGCTTCAAATTGTGTGCCTGAAGGAGATAGTAAAGAGGATGACAGTGATGATGACCTTCCTCCTCCTATGTTCCACAAACCATATCAACCAATGTACCACCCTGCTGTTGCACATGGGATGCAAAAGGAGTATATTCCTTTAACAGCTGCGTGCAGTCGAATGGCACAAACAAATAGCAGTATTCCTCCCTCGGCTCCTAATCCAGAACAGATTGTGGAACATGATTATAGAGGGTTCGAAGACACTGATTCAATAGTACCACTGGACCCGAATCTGAAGTGTCCAACATGTGGGAAAGCCTTCAAGAAGGGAAGAATCCAGAAGTATAAGCGTCATGTGCAGATGTGTGGGATGTAAAGCTAATGGGGAATCATAATGCCAAATTACATGTACCCTGTTGCACCTCAAGCTACTGTTTTGTTAACACACTAATAATGCAATGCGGTATACTAACCTACATTAATTGTAGCTCCTTCCCGCATGATCTTTTCAACCAGTTTGGATTGTAGTACAGTGTCACCTGCTTTTTGGACCTTGACATGCAGCTGCCACAACCAAATATTTAAACGAGGCACAATCATCATGCCATTGAGTGCATGCGCGCGCGCGCGTGTGTGTGTGTGTGTGTGTGTGTGTGTGTGTGTGTGTGTGTGTGTGTGTGTGTGTGTGTGTGTGTGTGTGTGTGTGTGTGTGTGTGTGTGTGTGTGTGTGTGTGTGTGTGTGTGTGTGTGTGTGCCTGGTAGTGCACTCTAACGCATTGGCAGCAATTGCCATTTGGGGTTTATTTTGTGCATATAGCGGAAACGCCAAACGACACTGCCCATTGGTTGATACAGGTTTTTTGGGTGGGGAGTTGGGGTATGGGGGAGCGCTAGCTGGAAGTTCCGGCCCATCGGGTCCGGAACTCCGCCTCAGATCGAAGCCTTCACAGAGAATGTAGGACCTACACTACACAGCAAAAAAAACGCGTAGAATTTATTTTCAATTGATTTGCCACTTACATTCTGGTACATATTGTTTACGGTTTGTACCAGGTATGTAAACATTTTGTACCAGAATGTAAGTGACAAATTAAATCAATTGAAAATCAAGAATTGATTCTACGCGTTGTTTTGCTGTGACTATCTATGCTTTAGCATTTTCATGTCCCAAGAAGCAATGAAATATAAATACTTAACTACAATTTAATTTGGTATATGCTGTAGCATTCACCAAATTAGACTCGCGTACGCCAAAAAATGACCATTTATTACGTCACGGCACGCGAGACTATCACCGAATTAGATAATAAACGTCTTGAGGATAAACAAGCTAAGATTTATAATTTAGAATGTACATGTATGACATTATGCATAAATCATAGCCCTTTTGATAAATTTTTGAAGTCTAAATACCATAACAAGATTTAACATGCTGAAGAAGTAGTGTATACATGTAGTATCTTATTGCTCGTAATTTGACGTCTCAAGCACCCAGAATGCATCTCTATGAATAATTCCCTCAACCGAAATGGGGAATTTTTGATGATCCATCATCAAAGCTAGGCCTGATCTTCCTCCATTTTGTCTTAATCTGGTGTAGACGTGAGTGTTTAAGCCCTGATCCGCCATTAATATTGCTGCTACGGTATGTTGTTTCAGCCGGCCTTATCGCACTCGGTTGAAAAGCACCATTTGGAAGTTCGATCACTGGCGCCTTGCCAACAAGATAAATATTTTACAGTATTCATGAACAAAATGTGTGTGCGAGGGAGAACTGAGCGACGTCAGCAATTGCTGCCCTAGGCAAACTTTTGAAGCACGAAGTGTTTCGCAGTGTGCAGTAAGCGGTTGTAAGATGAACTCTTCCAGTGGACAAGTTTCTTCACTTGATATCGTCTTTACGGCATCTAACGGGGCCTCCGTTCTAGTGTGTCTGCTGGCTGTCATCTTGGTGTGTGGTCTCAGATTACACAAGAAAGTTGTTTATCGCCTTGCTATGTACCAAGTTTTGTCTGCTTTCGCCTTTGCTCTAGCAGAGTTGTTGCAGATAGTTTATTTCAGCTACCAGAACGATCCAGGAGTCTACGATCGGCTTTGTATCGAAATCGGATGGCTGGTCCTTTATTCGGCATGGATGAAGCTGTTTTTCACGGTGTGGGTGACGTTTCACCTCTTCTGCTTCGGAGTACTCCACAAGAACCTGAAGAAGCTCGAATTGCTTTACGTGACGACCTCATTACTAACACCGGGCGTAATAGCTCTGATACCTGTGGTCACTGGATCATACGGGCCTACCAGTGGCGGTTGCTACATTCATAACGATGACGACAATAATTACACGCAGCAATCGGCCATCATCGAAACGTTTGCTCTGTGGGACGGTCCTGCCATGTTGATTCTCTTAGTAGCATCTGGACTTATGGTTGCCATGGTGATAAAGTTGGCACATAGAGTGTACTGGAGACGAAACTACGAACAGATTACTGAAGGTGACCAGTTCTGGAAGGTTCTTAAACAGCTGCTTCCTTTGGCTGCTTTTCCGATTGTGTTTTTTGTCTTCGTCGTACCTGTGGTGATATATCACATATACTATTCTTTTAACACATCGACCTCGGCATCCAGTTTTGAGCTAACACTTTCTGCTGTTTTATTTATCTCTATGTGGAGCATGTCTTCAGGTTTTATTCTAATTGTCCACATCTCTGTGGTGCAAATACCAGTATCGTGTAGAAAGCTGCGGTCTGTACAATTCAAGGGTGTCAAGCACCGCAGTTTTGACCGCACAGGTAGACTGGAAATAGAATTACCTGTGGGAAGTGCTACGAGCTTTCCTCTACCACTCTGCAGTGTCACTGACTAATCTTATAAGTAAATTTGATGTTGTGACAAAGCGTGTCAAGTTATTATTCCATTGTGTTTTGCACGTGACATGTGCAGTGTACAGTGTGTATAAATAATACTGCTGTGTGAGGGTGCGCAGAAGATAGGGTGTCAAGCGAAGAAAGTAAAAACATCCGCATGAGATTAGTTCTATCTTCCTACTGGTCCACTGCTAGACTAGCCTCACATGTAGGGTAAGACCGCTGTACTTTTGAAGTACAATGTACAGCAGACTCTGAAATAAAAGCAAAAACGGTTGCACCCCTGCTTCTTGATCTCCTTTCTCTACCTTCACTTAATTGCTATAATATAATGAATGTGCTCAGAACTATCATATCCTTTCTCTCTCTCCTCCCATCTATTTCCATATGCATCATTATGGGCATTGTGTGTACAGCTAGTACATGTACATGTATATGGCTTAGGCACAATATGCCCCATAATCTACACTTCCCTCACTGACATCAAAGGTCATAAGTCACTAAATACAATGATATCCTGGGTGGTGAATGAAAGGCCAGCTTCCTGCAATCACGTAACTGCACTAGCTGTGCATTATGGCTCGTGAGAGTCAACACATCTAGTGTATATTTCTTCTTTTCTGAGAAGTCCTATCAAGCCAGCTTCCTTCTCATTGCAATGAAGGTAGTGGACAAAAGAAAAATCACTATGCTCAACTTGATGATCCTTTATCCTCTATTCTATTATATTTTGCCTGCTCGCGGATGCAGAATAAGAGAGGTTTGAGATGCATTTGGCATAATAATAACGTGCCCTCAAAACATGCCTCTTGTGAATATACCATTGCTGCTGCCAGGGGTTCAATGACTGGTGAGCAATAGTGTGCAGCAACACCATTTGATCATTCATTTGTTACTTAGCTAGATGTCCTACTCTTAAATGTACATGTATGCACGGGGGACATGCCATCAAAGTTAAATTGGAGATGTTTGTGTGACCTGAAACTGCTTAATATGCAGATTTGTCATTTGATGTCGCTTCAGGTAGAGATAATGTTCATGTATTATCTCACGTCGTCCTTATCACTTGTAGTGTAGGATCAAATTTTTGTCTTAGATTCTTGAGATTCCTTTTCTGTAGTTGGAATTGTCGCTATTATGGGCAGTAACGTTTCATTGAGGGATTGATAATAGTAGTGTAAATATGCGCTTGCCAGGTCAATGTGTCCAAGCAATGCCAGCGCCGTTACAAGAATGACAGCACTAACAGTACTACAAACTAATATACAGTACATGAAATGAATGCTCAATTAATTAAAGTCTGTCGGAAAGACACTCGTTGCCGGTGTCACAGGGAACTCGGTCCCCCCCCCGAATTTTCGGTCCAGAGGACCCACTTCCCTAGGGAACTCGGTCCCCCCCCCCCCCCCCCCCCCCCCCCCCCCATTCCGGACCGAAATCCCTGGATGCACAAAATCAATTAAACCGGACCCACTTCCCTAGGGAGTTGAGTCCCCCCCGGACCGAAATTCCTGTCCGAATTTATTATACGCTCGTCCACGTGCATCAGAAACTAGCTCGATTTGACAGCCGTGTGAAATGGAGAGTTGTCGGCAAAGTGTTTGTGATGAAACCCTGTCGCAGGTCAAAGTCTACCTTGCCGAAGGCAGCTACCCCTTGGGGGCTACGGGTGACGTTAGACGTATTATTCGGAAGCGTTCTAAAGACTTCCAGGTTGACGGAGATACAAGTACAATGTATTACATAAAACAAGAAAGTAAACGGATTGTCCTTTTCGGAGACATAGACAGAAGACGGGCTTTTACTGAGTGTCATGCGTCGTCGAGTGGTGGGCATCAGGGCAGAGATCGCACCGAAGGCAGAATGAAGCAGTACTATTGGCCAAGTATGCACCTGGACATCCGTAAATGGGTACGCGATTCTGTCCTCGCGCATTATACTTCTGAACAGTCATTTCTTCTATCAGATATCTGAATGCGAATCCTGCCAAAGGATGAATCCATCTGTGAAATGCCCAACGCTAGATCTACAGCCTGTACCTGGGACAGTTTTATGGGAAATGTGGGGAGTGGATATCATAGGTCCTCTCACGTTGACACCTCGGGGAAATTGCTATATCATCGTTGCTACAGATTACTTCTCAAAGTGGCCTGAAGCAGCTGCTTTGCCCAACAAAAATGCTATCAGTGTAGCAAAGTTCTTATATTCCTTATACTGTAGGTTTGGTGCAGGAGATATTGTTACAGATCAGGGAAGAGAATTTGTGAATAAGGTACCTTTGTGCAAAATTTTACGTGTGCTTGGAAGAGAGACAGTGGTGGTGGGTGTGTGTGCCATCTAGCCACAAAGGCTGTCCATACACCTTGATCATAATCTAACAGGTGACACAGTAACCCATAACAACCAAATGTGTGGTGGTTTGCTTACACATAGACACCATTTATAATACACAACACATCGATATGAAATATTAAGCCGATTTGGGGTGTCACATGATGGTTTGCATTGTTCATTGCATTCCATTCCTAGATTGTAGATTGTCTTTGCAACAACTTTGAAATGGATAATCGAATCACTTCTGCTTACCATCCACAGTCAAACGGATTGTGTGAACGCATGAATCAGACAATTATTCGGTTAGCTGCTATAAGTGCAATGTTACATCCACTTATGCAATTTATGTCCAACAGATCATTGCAAAAAGTTATTTCTGATTGCAGTGATGAATGGGACAAAGCATTGGAGTCTGTCTTTTTTGCCATTCGCACTTCAGATCAGTATTCAACTAAATATTCTCCCTATGAAATTGCATTTGGTAGAAAAGTCACATTGCCTCTTCAGCATACACTTCAAGCAAAAGAGTTATTTCCAATGGTAAACAAACCAATGGATGAAGTTCATCATCAAAACTTAGTGGCTTACAGAGCAAAATTAATAGAAACGGTTAGTTCTCATGCTTGACATTATTTATAGCAATGGTTTATTCAGAATATGGTGATCCTGTTGTTTTTCATCTATGTACTAGGTGAAAGATAATATTACCAATTCTCAAACAAAGCAGATGCAGTTACATTGCAAACATCAAAGCACAATTAAAAAAGCATCAGCAATAAAAGTTGGTGATAAGGTGCTTCTAAAGAACAGAAGGAAGGAAGAGAGAAAGGGAGATAAACTTAGTCCAAGGTATCTTGGACCATACACAGTTAGATCTATTTCAGCCAGAGGGCAGCTATGTATTGTACTGCAAATATTATTAATTGGCTACGTAAAATTCTTCGCAAAAGTTTCCCTTGTAAACATGAAAGGAGTGGAACTTAAAGTAAAGCACTCAGTTAGGAATGTTAAGAAGTTTATACCTCCATCTGAACTGAAATTGATGGAGATTGGAGGTACCTCCAAATTTGTACAATACACAACTTTTTGTATTAAAGTTTGCAATGTAATGTTAGACTGTGGTGCAGATGAAGCCATGCGATGCATTGAGTCAGAATCAAATAGGAAAGACAACAAATATCAGCCCAACAGCAACCTTAAGGAACAAGACACTGATGTTGTATCAAAATGTTCTTCTGCTGAAAGTGAAGGTATAAATTTTAATTAGTATTTAGACCTATTCTATACAGATGGTTTTTTCACTTTTAATTAAAGAAAGGATCTCAAATGAAGATCAACATATTTGTAGTACTAAACTATGCATAGAAGTACAAGAAGGTATGTGATGAACTTTTTTTAATCTCATGCAGTAGATGACTCTTGTATTGCTACTTTTCATTTATTATCAGATGATGTACCAGGTGAAACAGATGGTGGGACTCGAACATTAGTTGCAGAGGAAACTGATTCTGTTCTGTCAAGCAGTTCAGCAGGTTGCAGTCAATGTAAGCATTACAAAAAATGATCATACTGTATAATGCTATTTTTGGATGTACAGAATTTATGATGAACTTTCCCATTTGTGTTTATTTTTAATCTCATGCAGTAGATGACTCTTGTATTGCAAAAAAACCTACTTTTCATTTATTATCAGATGATGTACCAGATGAAACAGACGGTGGGACTCGAACATTAGTTACTGATTCTGTTGCGTCAAGCAGTTCAGCAGGTTGCAGTCAATGTAAGCATTACAAAAATTGATCATACTATTTTTGGATGTACAGAATTTATAATTTTTCTTTTTACATATCAATGTTTCATGTTTATTTATAATAGCAATTGTAAAGCAGCAAGAAACTCCAAAATTTTACCAGCTTATGAATAAGCACCATGCTGATGTGAACACAGATAGGCATTCTATATTTATACATAATATCAGTCATTTTGGTCTTAAAGTGCGTCGCAATGTCCCTGGTGATGGTAACTGTTTGTTTACTGCTATTTGTGACAACGTCATCACATTTTAAGACAGGATGTGGTGAATTTCAAGAGAGAGAATCCTTACTCAGTATTTTCAATCGTTTCCCATGCTGTTTTAATAAATGATTTCCCTTCAGCCTGATGGAACTCATTTGTTTAATTTTGTCACTGCTACATCCTGGGAATCCTACCTAACTGACACTGGAACTTGGGGAACACATCTAGAAGTGCAAATTATTCTGCTGGTACGCAAGGACAACACTGCCATGAACTACGAGGAAGCCGCTGTACATTATTTAGAACATATTACAGCTCATTTCAAGTGACACAAAACTAGACAAATGTACACACATAAAACTGTATAAAGCAATGCATTATCACACTGTATCATTAAATGAAACATGATCGGTGACAGTCAATTTATTAGATACTTTGCGTGCAGTGAGACTCGAACAATATTCAGGAAACTCGTTCCCCCCCCCCCCCCCCCCCCCCCCCCCCCCCCCCCCGGACCCAAATCCCTAGATGTACAGTATTCGCGGAGGACCCAGTTCCCTAGGAACTTCGGTCCGAGGGGGACCGAGTTCCCTAGGGAAGTGGGTCCTCCGGACCGAAAATTAGTGGAGGACCGAGTTCCCTGTGACACTGGCCTTTTGACCGCGCATTTCTGGATATGGAGAAAATAACATTTGTGAAGTCATCTGAACAATGTGTTCTTCAGAATCGAAACATAATTACTACAGTTGTAAAGTAACCAAACATGTCACGTACTTATGAGGTCACAAGTGCAGCAAACATTTGCATGCATGCATCATGAAGTTGCGATGTACACATTTCTTACTTACACTGTCATGTAGAATTCATAACGGTTGTGTGTATATGAAACGGACACAGTCACGCTCCCATCAAGCATACCGCCGCGTCAAGCAAATTCAAGTCACTACTCGCTACGTGCCCAAATCAGAAGTCTATGTGGAGGTACCTCCCGAAGTTATGAGCACAATTTGAGTAAAAATGAACTGGCACATGTACATGTCATTTCATAGCAGTGATTAATTGGAGATTGCAAAATTAAAATCAATCAAACGATTGCATGGTGACCGTATGTGTGTAAGCCATTACGTGAGTCCCCTAGGACTTCCGGTGTCACAGGAGTACGCGTCCCCCGACGTACGCGTCCGGCCGGACTCGGGGTCCTAGGATACTAGGTCCGCCGGACAACCAGTCCTAGGAGCCACTGTCCCCCTGGACAACGTATTCTAGGATAATGTGTCCCTCCTTAGGAGTAGCTGTCCCCCCGGACAGCGTATGCTAGGATAGCATGTCCCCAATATAGCATTATTTTCTTTTCACTTATCACCAAGTCTAGTCTAATATGTATACTAGTTAATGGTATTATTGTAGCATTTTCCTATATATAGTCATTGTACCCAAAAATATAATTCTAAGCTGAGCTAGCTACATGCACATGCATGGTATGCTATATAGCCATCATGGTCAGGGTAGTATAATAGTTCTTTAGTAGTGGTGTTTCATGTAGTTATAGTTCTTTTATATTAATAATAATTATATAGCTTATCAAGGTTTTCAATATAGATTATACATGTACCTATAGCTTATCGTGGTTTTTAATAGATTATTAAACGATATATCTGATCATACAACATGTCAGTGATAAATACATGAAACGAGTATGCATAAAAAATAATGTTCATTTGGGCTGACATTCTTTACTATTCCATTTGTATTTTCTATTGTTCCACGCTTCTTTTGGAATGGATATGTCACATTCTTTGTGGAACCATTCTTTACAAGAATTGCACTGAATCATTAATCCAGCATCTGGCATCCTACAATGTACACCTCACGTGTACGCTCTTTTTTTGTGCTATAGCACGACTACTGATTGGACAATCTGAAGCAGGAAATGGAGTAAATCTTCTATTTTGTAAACAAAAATGTGTAATAAATGTGTAAATGTGTAATAAATTAATGATGGAACTAAATGAATACATACAACCAAAAATAATTGCTCAAATCTTCTTCTTTTTGTGGACGCATCAGTACTGCACTATAGTTCCTTTTACACACGTCTTGACCAGAGCATAGATCTACGGCAAAAGCAATGTCATATAGGCCGCAGTCAGAATGATTGGTTTGCTTCACAGCATCCATGAAATGGAGATGTACCGCATCGTTAGGTGTACATAGAATTGCACATATTTGTTCAATGATAAAATTATTGCAGGTGTCATAAAGACTATCGAAAACGTTCACGTGGCCAGATGGCAATCCAATGGTCGAAATAGTCACCCAATGATCTTCTCCATTGTGTAGAATTTGAATGAATTCTCTCATTACATCGAATCTTAAATTATTAGCCAAGGTTGTAGCTTGAAATCCCGATCGGCCATATTGGCTATGGAGAAGGAACTGTGAAGCATTAATCAGCACATCATCTACCCACTTGTTACTCTCCAGGATGCATCTGTGTTCTTCATAGAGCTTAACATCTTCCACTTCCATCCATTGTTTACGACATCTAACCTTTCTGGCTTTCTTTATCGGCTTCTCTTCATCACTGGTTTTCTTACTTTGTTGTTTCTCCTCATCACAATCATTCATGCTAACTTTTGCTTCATTTGTTGTACAATTATCAGGTCGTAATTTAATGAATCCAGAGGCGCAAACATTCAAATCTGGCTTACTGGCTAAGTTTAGGCTGTCAAGAACCACACCATCTTTATTGAACAACTTTCTTGTCTCCATAACCTACTGACAGAATGCATCAATATTCGCTGCAGACATTAGGAAGTATCTTTTGCCATATCTAATAATGGTCTTAATACTAATGCCACTGGATTTGAACCAACACTCCAGAAGTTGAAGAGACTCCACTGGATAGAAACTTCCATTAATGTCATGCTTTCTGAAATGATCAAACTCTTCGGAAAGATTTTCATTTATTATTACAAACTGCCCTCCGCAGAAATCTCTTAAAGGTGCTTCTTTATTATATGCACGATGAGTCAGCCAGTGCTCTACAATAAGATCCTTGTTCAGGGCATATTCACCAGCTTCAGAATTTAATCCAGTTGTCTAAAAAAAAGTAAAACCAAGTAAGGTAATATTTTTATACCGGTGTACTTAGGAAATACATGTACGAGTATATAAATTTACATAACGTACATAAAATAACGTGTTAAAGACTGAATTACTTACTTCAAAGTCATCATCATCTTCTGCTGGATTAAATGCAAGTTCATTGGCACCTGTTCGCCATAATCGAAACAATTGTGGTGAAAACAATTGCTCATGAAGCAGTTCACGAGTAGAAATTTCATTGCCATAGATTTTTTCATTGTGAGAATCAGTCACACCTATGGCCAGTCTCTCTTTGCTTGCACTTTCTTCATTGTGAGATGCAGTAAAATCCTGTTCAATTTTGTTTGCTATCTCCTCGTCACTAGCACCAGCATGAACTTGCCCTAGATCACTAGCAGCTTCATAAATTTGCCTTTCTTCATATGTTTTCAACTGGATTGAATTATATAAATTTTTTAAAACCTTGCTGTATTCATTCTTTAATAAATACAACCCCTTATCACACACTTCAGCTATTGTAAAAGGGCCTGTCCACTCATCATCCATTTTCCCTCCTTTTCGAGAAAGCTTTCTCATATTTCTTAAAAGAACTGGGCTTCCTAGTTTGAATTCTGCCTTTGCATGCTTGCGGTCATAGTAAAGCTTTTGTTTAGCTTGAGCATTTTCAATGTTAGATGCAACTTTCATAAAAGTCTCAGTGCGTATCGTATCCAGCCTTGCAGCATGCCTCTGAGCTTCACTTTCAATTTCTGGGATTGCATGACCATTATCCACATTACTGGTGTGTAGCTGGATGGGTAATACTGCTCTCTACCGTACATAAGAAAAAAGGGTGTGTATTTAGTTGTAGCATGAACACTTGTATGATATGAGAAAAGAACTGATTCTAAGTGTTCGTCCCAGTCATCTTGATCAGCATTAATATATTTAACAAGCGACTTTGTAACAGTTTGATTCAGCCTTTCGTCAAGTCTGTTGGTTTGCGGGTGGTATGCGCTTGCAATACGATGCTAGTTCCCGTCAGTAAAAAAAGCTTCTCATTTAGTGCATTTACAAACTCACGACCCTGATCTGAAATGCATACTTTAAAACAGCCAAACCTAGCAATTAGGGAATAAATGAAATTGGCTATCCCTTCAGCACATTTGTATGGAAGAGCTTGAGCTTCGGGCCATTTTGAAAAATAGTCTGTGCATGTTACTAGAAACCTGACAGAAGTTCACAAAATGGCAATGTGAGGATAAATAATGTCAAATATCAGTGCTGTTTAATTATCAACTTACACACTGCACAAAAACGTACCGTAGAGTCCCGGATACAACACCCCCTCCGCCCTCCATGGAGAAAATGGAATGTTTTTTTACACGAGCATATCTCCATCACCATATTAAGCGCTAGGACTAACCAATTATGTTGTTTGAGAAATAAAAGTTTGTTCAATATTAATTTTATTATAAGTAACTACTATAGCGCTTATTTTTTTACTGAGATACGATCGGTTAAGAAAAAAAGTAATTTTTTCTATGCATACATGGGGATGGAGAGGAAGGTATTATAATTATACCCGGAACTTTACGACATTTGTTCCATAATAAATAAGGAAGGAGCAATGTACAAAGAGAATAAAATAAGTACCTAGTACAAATAAACACAAGCCAATATTTTTTCACACTGTTGCAAATATGCAAGGAGTTGCTTAAATTACATCAATCCCCAAACCACATTACCATTTCACTCTGGAGCCATCAGTGCAAAAACAGGCTAGGATATATAGATTATGAACGCAAAAGATAACCTTGTTCGAACAAAATAATATAATTTTTTTGTACAACTTCTCCCATTTTGTTGCATAATTACTTGTTTTTATACACTATGTACAATCGATTACATGAAGCCCAGCATGAGAACTTTACCTGTTATTATTACGTGTCAGTGTCAACGGTCCAACGAGATCAATTCCAACTTGATGCCACACTTCAGACCTCACAGAGGCCTTGCTTAGCTTCTTATTGGTTCGCTGACATGTATCACACGTTCTAATATGTTCTTTAATGTCGTTGGTCATATCATGCCAATAGAAACGAGAGCATGCCTTCTGCAATGTTTTATCCCTGCCAAAATGGCCTCCACCTGGTCATGCATGAAAATGGAATACAATGTCATGATGTTTACATGATACACAAGGAGATATTACCTAGTTTTTCGTCGTGGCAAGCTTCGGTCACTCTCTTCTGGTCTTCTTCGTCAAACACCCAACGTCTTCTATCATCACCTTTGGTATACAACTGACCATCCTCGAGTACAAACTCTCCTGCTTTCCTGCGTATCGTCCTCTTCCAGTTCTTTTCAGCATCCACTCTGTACGCCCTTTCCATAATATATTTCATTACGTCTTGATAACTTTTCTTGGTCTTTCTTCTCACTCCTACTCATTTCCTTTTCACTCCCTTCGCTCATTTCCTTTTCGCTCCTTCCGCTCAATTCCTTTTCGCTCCTTTCCTTTTCACTACTTACGCTCGTTTTCTGTTCACTCCTTCCGCTCATTTCCTTTTCATTCCTTCCGCTCGTTTCCTTTTCCGCCCTCGAATCGCTCATTTCCTTTTCACTCCTTCCGCTCGTTTCCTTTTTCCTCCTTCCACGCGTTTCCTTTTCACTCCTTTTCTTTTCACTCGTTTCGCTCGTTTTCTCACTCATTTCATAAACTTTTAAACACGTGCGCATGTTTAGTATTATTAATATTGCGTCTGTCAGGGCCAGACGGATCCTGCCTGGCCACTGAATGAGATGACAATTGAGACCTGAAATGGAGAGGGGACTGCGCTTCTAGAAGGATCGCGGGGTGTGTGTATGCTGACACATGGTTGTGCATTGGTATTTAAGTGTATTGGTGCATTGATTATGATTACTTTTGGCGTGGAACGACCTAGCGAACGTGGTGGTAACTCGGATAGCGTCACTGAGATTTGAGGGCATCGGATGTTATATGGGACAGTTTCAAAATTGCCCCACGGATATATTATAAAATGTTATAAAAATGCATCGCGGGTGAATCGCTATAACTTCCCAACGGTTAACGCTATCGACTTCCTATTTTCAACACTTCATACTACACTATTTCACTACGGGGAAACTTATTTTGGGGCCTTGCACTAGTTCCTTGCTGATGCTACAAAGTCCGATACCCCATGGGGTTCAAAACCGTCACATCTTCAGCTAGGAGAGTTTAAATAGCTTCAAATTCCGTACGTACATACAGGGGTCCTGTTGCTATTGATGTGTTCAGTTCGTTAATTTTTACTCTATCCGTCACGGAGATACAGCTGTGCAAAGTTAATGCACATTTCCCGCTCGATTGCACCATTTTTGCATGCAACCCGTGTTCCATTCTCCCAATCCACAATAAATTTTGATAACTTCTTTGTTCCGCCCATTTCTCCCTTAAACTAAGCTAGCCGTTCCCAACTGTTTTTGTCTCACTCAGGCAGTGAGTTTATGCGGGAAAGTTAAAAGAAGAAGAACGCTGCTCAGTTCCAGACGATCGTACCAAATTAACGGACCCCAAGTGAATATAACCTTGCGCCTCCCACGTCGCCGGCAGTATTGGGCTATTCCATTATTTAACCGTACACCCCTACAGATGACAATAATTGCAAACGTATACCCCCGGGACAATTTATAAAAACACCCCTGGACAAGCTTGTATTATACCTCTACCCCCCAGGGACAGACTTGTAAATGCCCCCTGGACGAGCTTCTGTTTTGCCCCACCCCCCTGGACAATCTTCTATGTTGTTCCACTCCCCCCTGGACAAGCTTCTATTATGCCTTCTAACCCCCCAGGACAGGGATTTAAATGACAACCCCCCGGGGACATATTCCCTATACCCCCCTGGACACCATTTATTGTCATCTGTAGGGGTATATAATTAAATAATGGAATAGCCCATTCAAAACGGCGCACGCGTAAGGCTATTTGCTAAGCACTCACATCATCCTCTAGTCGTGTAATAAAGCTTTCCTATTTGCCATCATCTTGCTAAAATCATCGTCTTATATCTGCCACGCCCACTCGGCTACGATTTCGGTCTCACACAATTAACTTTCAGCTCACACATACTCATGCTGGCTCCCACTTGTGCACACACTTGCATTGTTACGTACATGGCCCTGTACACTATCGTATGGCATATTTTCTTATACACAACCACACACACACACACACACACACACACACACACACACACACACACACACACACACACACACACACACACACACACACACACACACACACACACACACACACACACACACACACACACACACACACACACACACACACACACACACACACACACACACACACACTCATGTACAGCATACTTGCACACACCAGTTATACATGTGGCAAACAATACACCTGTCTGATGATGGTACAAACACTCTCACTCACAAACATTGTCACACGCACATGTATTCTATTCAATTCAACTGTACTTGTGCATGCCTGTACAGACCACTGATTCTATGTAAATTTGTGTACCAAGCTTTCTCTACATGTATCGTGACTCCAAGGATTGAATACATTGTGTCCCCATCTGGTACTCTAAATGTACACAAACATTGCACACTTGCACACACACACCACTGTATAAATGTGGCAATACACATGCAAAAACGCTCACACACAACATATAGATACACAGACACACACATGACGTACACCCACAAACACACACACACATACGGACACGGACACACAGGTACACATGGACACACACACAACACACACACACACACAGACACACACACACAGACACACACATAGACACACACACAACATACACACAGACACACACACACAGACACACACACAGACACATACACAGACGCACACACACACAGACACACAGACACACACACACATAGACACACACACAACACACACAGACACACACACACAGGCACACACAGACACACATGCACACACACAGACACACACACAGACACTCACACAGACACATACACACAGACACATACACACAGACACATGCAGGCATGCACAGACACACACACACAGACGCACACACAGACACACACACACACAGGCACGCATAGACCCACACAACACACTCTGACACGACAGACACATACACAGACACAGACACAGACACACACAGACATGCACAGAGACACACACAGACATGCACATGAAATACACAGACACACACACGACATACACACAGACTCACACACATGACAGACAGACACACAGACGCGGGCACACATGGACACACAAGCATAGACACACACATGCACAGACACACACATGCAGACGCACACACATGCACAGACACACACACGCACACACAAGATACACACATGCCATACACACACAACAGACACAGACACACAAGCACACAAAGACACACACATGAAATACACAAACACACCTACAGACACACACATGAAATACACAGATACGCACACAGACATACATGCACACAGACTCATACAAAAAAATACATATAGACACACACACGAAATACACATAGACACACACATGCAGACACACACAGAGACACACATGCACACACATGGACACACAGATACACACACGACATGGACACACAGATACACACACGACATACACACAGACACACACATATACAGACACACATGTAGCTACATGTACCTGTGTGTATGTACCGTCTCTAAAGTGCGAGCTCTATGTCATATATTGGTCCTCAGCCCCCATAGGATTGGTGTCCAGTACCACTGTATGCATGTGGCAAAGTATATCACTGTATTCACCACAGCACTGGGCCCCATGGTACAATATTAAAAAGTGTGTGTGTGTGTGGGGGGGGGGGTGGCTGATTTCTTTGGAGCAAAATGAATAATTAAATATACAAGTCTACATGTAGAGATGCATGAATTTATTTTTAATCATGAAGCGTATGATGTTGTCATCGAAAAAGTTGTTGTCGGCTATCATTCCTTGATGAGATTTACACAGTTGGCCAAAAATTGTGGTGTGTGTGTGGAGGGTCCCTGCAGCAACGTGCATAAGACTTTAAGTTCTTACACACTCACATCCATCTTTTTGTAGTTAAGTACAATTGTGTAATAAAGCTTTCTTGTTTGGCAAAATCCTTGATCCTTGAACAACTTCTTATCATTCTTTATGCCTCCACTACTCAGCTAGGTGGCTTGTGTACCAGTTGCAGAGACTTGAGTCTCTCTTTGCCCATACAATATTTAGCTCACACAGAGCACATGAACATGCGGTTCACACACCCTGATGCATGTGTATATGTTGTGCAAATGCGTCTGTACATCCTGAGCGCGCGCACACACACACACACACACACACACACACACACACACACACACACACACACACACACACACACACACACACACACACACACACACACACACACACACACACACACACACACACACACACACACACACACACACACACACACACACACACACACACACACACACACACATCAATCTCTGTGTGTTTCCTCTGTATTGTTGCAAGCAGACGTATACTCTTCTCTCATTTAGCACTCTGTACAAGTGCTCGTCTGACCTGTAAAAAAAGCATTTTCGGAGTACAGTATAATGAATATCGTTACTAGCTTGCTATCGATATGTCTGTGTAAACTTACCTGACCTACCACGATCTGCAACGATAAGGGAGGTACCGCAGGTCTCACAGGCCTACTGTTTTCATCAGCACAATGTTGTGTGTCCCGTGTCGTACTAATTGAATGCAGCGAATTAAACGAGTGTACATGAACTCAGATTGCTGTTCCTCACCATAAGTACAAAGTATGTAGTGCCTTCTACGAGTAGTCATTTAATTTACGCTAGTACAGTGTGCTGCCTTAGTCTCGTACCCAGACCCAGTTTCCCAACAGATGCGGGTGGCGCAGCTGTTGGGAATCTGGGTCTGGGTACGAGACTAGTGCTGCCTCTTCTAGAAGGATGTACCACGCAGTTTTTTATGAAGGGCGATGGTTCTGCCTGGCGATGTCATTGCTGATTGCGGTAGGTCAGGGCCCGTGGTAAGTTTACACAGACACAATGGATAGCAATATTCATCATTCCACAAGCACTCAGAAGCCTTGAGGTTGTTAGCAAACCATGGCATAACCTTACATGCATGACTTGTCCCTTGTGTCAGGGGACAGTTCTATAAGGACACAATGTATGCATAAAGGACCACTCCAATGACACTACATGTGTAGACATGTCTCATGGTCTCATGAGCTGTTCAATAGATAGATCAAAAATGCATGTGCAGAGAAGGCATTCAGTGAGAGAAAATTTGTGTACCATCATTATCAGAGAGCACTACTGTTTTTTTCCACATGAACAACAGTGTGTGCTTTGTGTAACACGTGTCTGTGCACATGTGCGAGTCTGTGTGTGCGTCTGTATATCTGTATGTGTGTATCTGTATGTGTGTCTGTGTGTATTGTGTGTGTATCTGTGAGTGTGTGTCTGTGCATGTGTGTCTATATGTATTTTGTGTGTGCGAGTCTGTGTGCAAGTCTGCGTGTCTGTGTGTTTCTGTGTGTGTGTCTGTGTATTTCGTGAGTGTATATATTTTGTGTGTGTGTCTGTGTGTGCTTGTGTGTCCGTGTGTGTGTGTGTGTGTGTGTGTGTGTCTGTCATGTGTGTATGTTCCTCTGTGTGTCGGTGCATGTGTGTGTCTGAGTGTTTTGTGTGACTGTCTCGTGTGTGTGTCATGTAATTCTGCGGGGCGATTAAATCGCTCCAGAACAGTGGCGGACTTACAGGCCAAGTCTACGCAACCAGCTGCCTCTTCCATCGAACATGTGCAGTTTCTAAGAAAGCACCAAAGAATGTGTGTAAGTATATTGAACTTTATCATGCATTATATCAATACGTGCTTTCTATAGACTCTATTCACAGTGTTTGTGAGGCATCTTCGAGAAAGATGGATGCACTGTGCAATGGGACACAAGTTCAGGTAGCATTGCATTTGAACATAGCCTTATAATTGCTGTATGCACAGTTTTCTTCGCCTGAAATTGCGGGTGACTCGGATTGTAACAGCCTGTGTCAACGAGAAGTATCCTGCTTCCGTGTACAAAGTAGTGTCACTATCCATGCAAGGAGTATACATGTATATATCAACAATGTTTTACGAAGCCAAAAAATACTCACACTCTGAAGCGGCGCTCGCGTCTACAACTACAACAACTTCAGACGCGAGAAAAAAACAACGAGGCTTCAGCGAAAGCCCACTACGTTATGACTAGCGATTTAACGTGATGTGTATTAGCATTATCAATAATCATTGGCATACAGAACTTCGAATCGCAAGAGTCTCTGTCGGGGATCAACAACTTACACAGGACAGAAAGAAAGTTTTCTTCTATTCTTCGCATCGATAAGTCTTCGAAGAAAGCGCCGAGAATCGGTTGAGGACGAGCACATGGGGGACGATTAAAGGTGCTCTCATTCACACTCTCCCGTGGAGAAATCACGGAACGAAATGTTCCATCACTGGATCGCAAAGTGCAAAAAGAACATCAAAAATTGCCGAACACTAACCATCCTGAGGATTTACAGCAAAACCTCCACACCTGCCGCGTGGCAAAAGTGTCTACGTTATTTTATTATCGGATGCTATGTACTGTGTAATATTGATATCAAAATGTGTGTGTCTGTGTGTGTTTGTGTGTGTGTGTGCGTTAGTGTGTCTGTGTGTGTATGTCATGTGTCTGTGTGTGTCTGTGTGAGTGTGTGCGCGTTAGTGTGTCTGTGTGCGTGTTTGTATGCGTCTGTGTGTACAGTGTATGTCATGTGTGTGCGTTTGTGTATGTGTGTGTCTGTGTGTGCATTTGTGTGTCTGTGTGTGTATGTCATGTGTCTGTGCCTGTGTGTGTGTGTGTGTGCATTAGTGTGTCTGTGTGTACATTTGTGTGTCTGTGTGTGCATTTGTGTGTCTGTGTGTGTGTGCGTTCGTGTGTCTGTGTGTGCATTTGTGAGTGTATGTCATGTGTGTGTGTGTGCCTGTGCGTGTGCATGTGTGTGTTTGGTACACAAATTGAAATGCAGTCTGTGTGTGCATTTGTGTGTCTGTGTGTGTATGTCATGTGTGTGTGTGTTAGTGTGTCTGTGTGTGTATGTCATGTCTGTCTGTGTGTGCATGTGTGTGCTAGTGTGTATTTCATGCATGTGTGTGCGCATGTGTGTCTGTGTGTGCTAGTGTGTATTTCTATGTGTGTATGTGTACGTGTGTGTGTGTGTGCGTGTGTGTGTTTGTCATATGTGTGTCGTGTGTTTTGTGTGTCCATGTGTGTCTGTGTATCTGTGTGTGTGTGTTTGTATGCGTCTGTGTGTATGTCATGTGTGTGTCTGTGTGCGTTAGTGTGTGTGTGCGTTAGTGTGTGTGTGTGTGTGTATGTGTATATGTCATGTGTGTTTGTGTGTTTGTGTGTGTGTGCGTTAGTGTGTCTGTGTGTGTGTGTTTGAATGCATCTGTGTGTATGTAGTGTGTCTGTGTGTGCTAGTGTGTATTTCATGCATGTGTGTGTGCATGTGTGTCTGTGTGCTAGTGTGTATTTCCATGTGTGTGTGTACGTGTGTGTGTGTGCGTGTGTGTGTGTTTGTCATATGTGTGTCGTGTTTTTTGTGTGTCCATGTGTGTCTGTGTATCTGTGTGCATGTGTTTGTATGCGTCTGTGTGTATGTCATGTGTGTGTCTGTGTGCGTTAGTGTGTGTGTGTGCATTAGTGTGTGTGTGTTTGTATGCGTCTGTGTGTATGTCATGTGTGTGTGTCTGTGTGCGTTTGTGTGTGTGTGTGTGTTAGTGTGTCTGTGTGTGCATTTGTGTCTGTGTGTGCCTGTGTGTGTGTCTGTGTGAGTGTGTGTGTGCATTAGTGTGTCTGTGTGTGTTTGTATGCGTCTGTGTGTATGTCATGTGTGTATGTGTGTGTGCGTTAGTGTGTCTGTGTGTGCATTTGTGTGTCTGTGTGTGTATGTCATGTGTTAGTGTGTCTGTGTGTGCATTTGTGTGTCTGTGTGTGTATGTCATGTGTTAGTGTGTCTGTGTGTGCATTTGTGTGTCTGTGTGTGTATGTCATGTGTGTGTGTGTGTGCCTGTGCATGTGTGTTTTATGCAAGCTTGGTACACAAATTAAAATGCAATCAGCTGAATTGAATACAATACATGTACTTGTGCATGTGACAATGTTTGTGAGTGAGAGTGTTTGTACCATCATCAGACAGGTGTATTGTTTGCCACATGTATAACTGGTGTGTGCAAGTACGCTGTACATGAGTGTGTGTGTGTGTGTGTGTGTGTGTGTGTGTATGTGTGTGTGTGAGTGTGTGTGTGTGTGCGGTTGTGTATAAGAAAATATGCCATACGATAGTGTACAGGGCCATGTACGTAACAATGCAAGTGTGTGCACAAGTGGGAGCCAGCATGAGTATGTGTGAGCTGAAAGTTAATTGTGTGAGACCGAAATCGTAGCCGAGTGGGCGTGGCAGATATAAGACGATGATTTTAGCAAGATGATGGCAAATAGGAAAGCTTTATTACACGACTAGAGGATGATGTGAGTGCTTAGCAAATAGCCTTACGCGTGCCGTTTTGAATACTGCCGGCGACGTGGGAGGCGCAAGGTTATATTCACTTGGGGTCCGTTAATTTGGTACGATCGTCTGGAACTGAGCAGCGTTCTTCTTCTTTTAACTTTCCGCATAAACTCACTGCCTGAGTGAGACAAAAACAGTTGGGAACGGCTAGCTTAGTTTAAGGGAGAAATGGGCGGAACAAAGAAGTTATCAAAATTTATTGTGGATTGGGAGAATGGAACACGGGTTGCATGCAAAAATGGTGCAATCGAGCGGGAAATGTGCATTAACTTTGCACAGCTGTATCTCCGTGACGGATAGAGTAAAAATTAACGAACTGAACACATCAATAGCAACAGGACCCCTGTATGTACGTACGGAATTTGAAGCTATTTAAACTCTCCTAGCTGAAGATGTGACGGTTTTGAACCCCATGGGGTATCGGACTTCGTAGCATCAGCAAGGAACTAGTGCAAGGCCCCAAAATAAGTTTCCCCGTAGTGAAATGGTGTAGTATGAAGTGTTGAAAATAGGAAGTCGATAGCGTTAACCGTTGGGAAGTTATAGCGATTCACCCGCGATGCATTTTTATAACATTTTATAATATATCCGTGGGGCAATTTTCGCGGAAACTGTCCCATATTATATTGTACATAATGGGACAGTGCCCGCGAAAAGGGACCTAGTGTATTTATATAAAACGATATAAAATTTTGTTCATATAAAACTGATATAACTTCCGAACGGTACACGCCATTGACTTCCTATTTTCAACACTTCATACTACACCATTTCTCTACGGTAAAATACTTTTTGGGGTCTTGCAATTGCTCCGTGCCTGTATTGCAACGTCCGATACCCCACAAGGTATGAACCCGTCATAACTTTCGGCAGGAGTAATCAAATCGCTTCAAATTCGGTATGTAGATAGAGAGGTCCTATACCTATCGATTTGTTCTGTTCGTTAATTTTTATGCCATCTGTTACGGAGATACAGTTGAATAAACTACGTGCACGTTTTCCCGCTTGATTCGCGCCAATGTAATAATCCCCGCCTCCCCATACATTGAGCGGAGCGCAATTTGCCCAAATCATTGGCGCGAAACGAGCGCGAAAATGTGCACGTAGTTTGTTCAACTGTATCTCCGTAACGGATTGCATAAAAATTAACGAACAGAACAAATAGATAGGTATAGGACCTCTCTATCTACATACCGAATTTGAAGCGATTTGATTACTCCTGCCGAAAGTTATGACGGGTTCATACCTTGTGGGGTATCGGACGTTGCAATACAGGCACGGAGCAAGTGCAAGACCCCAAAAAGTATTTTACCGTAGAGAAATGGTGTAGTATGAAGTGTTGAAAATAGGAAGTCAATGGCGTGTACCGTTCGGAAGTTATATCAGTTTTATATGAACAAAATTTTATATCGTTTTATATAAATACACTAGGTTCCTTTTCGCGGGCACTGTCCCAAATACTGATTTCCAAAGCTACATATTATTATATATATATATCTGCTGCTTATGGGCAAAGCTTAATTTATTTGGCTTACCTATATACCTCCTGCTACCGGTAACGAAGTCAACAAGGGGCAATGGGGGACCTCGTATCCTAGGACCACGCGTCCGGCCGGACGGGTAATCCTAACGGCGGACCTAGTATCCTAGGACCACGAGTCCGGCCGGACGCGTAATCCGGGGGGACGCGTACTCCTGTGACACCGGCACATTCGGATGCTTTCCGCCGTGCATGCCACACATGTCATTGACACTCGATATGTATCTGTATGTCACGACTCACGTCAGCCTCCCAAGGAATACCTCGTGTCGGCTGCGTGCAATATATTGTGGGTGTAAATACCTCACTTCTGTATTGCACCTTTCATCCGATCCACCGGAAGACATGAAAGCTTTTTCCTTTCTGTTCGCAAGCTGTCTTCTGTGTACAGCCCTCACTGCCTCCTATCCTGCACCGCGGTATGAGGTCAATCAAGATGGTGGGCGTTCATGGAACATCATGGATGAGGATTTGAGCGCCGAGGGTGTACAGGAGAAAGGGAAGGAGGCGGAGGAAGACAACACCCTTCCCGCAGCGACGGTATCCCATTTTAGGTGGCGCACCTAACGTCAATGCTCCATTTCCTGCTGATGACGTATACCAAGTACTCCGAGCACGTGGAAAATAGCGGGAAAGCTGAATATCCATTCCAGAAGTGTCGAGGGTCGTTAAGCAAAATATCGTCACCCAGAGCTTCCTGCGGCAAGTCCACCGGACAGTCGTGCAACGGCTTCACCATCGCAACATCGGAAGTCAGCTACAATTAAGACCGTCTGCGGGAGGTTCCGAGGCTATCAGGTAGGCTCACCCGATGCTTTCAGCGCGAGAATGGGGAATTCCCTCGAAGACCTGTAAGTCGACGGCATCAGCATCACCTACGGGGCCCCCGGGAAGTTCGGACATTGAAGTTCGCCTGTGTGCTGATGAATCACTGGCGAACGAAAACCTTGCTCTGCATGGTATTTTTGAACTGTACATTAAATGAGGCCTCCGCGTCTCCACTCTGCTAATACAATAGCGCTGCTAGCAATAAGAACTACTGATCATGCACGTGTTAGGTTTTGTTTTGTTTTAAGGAACAGTCAGTAGAGTGTGTTACATGTAGTTTTCAGTATCAAAGTATGCATTTTCGCTTCGCAGCTATATCGATCGCTAACTGCGGGTGGGGGATATTCAGTCTGCAGTCCTGAGGCGAGGTGGACTGTGCATTTAAAAAAATTACTGATGTCTGAGTGCATGTATGCATGTAGCTATAGATTGCTTTATACATACCGTATAAAATGATCTGTCGGCACTTGCAAGTATAATTAAGACTAGTCTCGTACCCAGACCCAACTGTACGTAACGATGATCATCGCTTACAGTATGACATCACGTACAGAGGGTCTGGGAATGAAGTCGTGAGAAATGGTTCTTGGAATGTCGTTGGAATGCACATTGTTACATAATAGTTGTGTCGTCACAAATTCCGACCTACGTCACTAATTCGAAATCAATTATGGATTACTGCAAAGTGTGCCGTACTTCGGTCGCAAACGATAGATATCGACGGCTACTACAAAATCACGCGTCTTGTAGGGAAGGGATAGCGGTACTGGTATGTCAGCTAGCTGTAGGCATTTGTGCAGAGGAAGCAGTAGAGGAATTCAGTTGTGGCTACGTATGCAAGAATTGCTTCGATGCAGTCATAAAGTACCAGGCTAAGAAAAAAAGCGTTCGCTGCGCTAGAGAAGGACCTGCTTGGTAAGCTATCTGCAAAGACGATGCAATCAGGTGAAGGCAGAGGAGTCAAGCGTCCCCGCGTATCAGATTCGGCTTATGACGAAAGGCCAAGTGTAAAGGTTTGCACACCGCTATTAGTTATACATGTAACCATGCATTTTAAACACATGTAATTACTTTAGATTGTTGTTACACATCAAGACTACGTGAAAAGATACACGCTTACACCATCCAGAAGAGAGATTGGGCGATCGTTGGGACGTAAACTAACCCACAGTTTTGCACGCTACGTCATGGAAAACACAGAAGTACGACAACGTCTGATTTTGAGATTTAATTAATCGGTTGCTCCAGGCAGAGATGAAAGCACTGTACTCTGAGCAGGCTTTATTGAACAACGACCTGAATATTGCCACATTGTCCACCTTCACCTGGGATAGGTTGAGCCTAATTCTACACCAAAAAGCTCCTGTGCTGTTAGGGTTTCTGAATTCCTGCATTCCACGTGGCAGCAAGCGCAGAAAACCCATCTTGGTTGTATGCATTGCTATTTTGATAAACTCTCATCGAAGGACAACAGTCATACAAGCCATTGCATCAGTCATCCTGAATTTAGGGCACGCTGGAAAACAGGTGAGACTTGTATCATATCATGCTCTTCATTTGTCACATGCATGGATGATGAAAACTTTCAGGTCTACACAAGACTTCAACAGTTTGGCATATGTCTCTCTAGCTATGGAACAAGACATGTTGTTGAAAAATTAGGGGTTGACCATGATAGCGCTGTACTACAATGGATGGAACATCTCTTGCCAAGTACACCAACAGTTCAGGAAAATTACTGTATCTGTAAATCTTGCTAAATAATTAGTTCAGCTCATTTTGCACAGGGTTGCATTGTAGCCATTCAAGGACACTATTATTCAGAGTCTGCAGATTCAACACTGAGTTCCACCAACATATGTACTATGCTGGTTGATGACAATGCTTCACCTCACAGAAGACTTTCTCCACTTCACGAGTCCACTCCAAGAGTTAGTACTGTGTCTTCAAGTGATGAAGAGGAGTTGCTTCATAGTCCAACCAGTCCCAGTATATCTCTTTTCAGTGAAGATAAATCAGTAGACGTTACCTCAGATGTTGTTCCCAGCACTCCTTCAATGTCTGGTATGAAACCGTTTGTGATTTTAAATTTTTGTAAACATTTTGTTTTTCAGAAAACCATACTCCTGTACAGTTTCTTGATGGCAGTACACCACCATGGTTTGGCTTCAGATTAGTTGGAGATAATATAGACAAATCCATCAAACCAAGAGATATGCGTCTCAGTAATCAATCGAATCTGTTACACTACTTTAATGTGTATGCTGTGAGGGACAGAATAGACTTTCATGATTTGGAAGGCACAGCCCAGCTAATTGATCCTGGTGCAGTAGATTTCAGTAAATTCTTCCCAACTGCTGGGGATGGTTCTGTGCTTTTAGCTAATTTTCAGGTATTGATGATGAGGATTTTAGCTCAGCACATACCAGGAGTTCAGGATTTGTCAGTAGATGTCAAAGATCACATTGACCATCAGTATTCCAAAGAAATGTGTAGAAAGTCAGAAGTTGTAAGTTTTAACATGACTTCAATATTCCTAATCACTCTTAATTTGTTTGTGCAGGTGCCTATTGGAGTGTTTCTCAAAAATGAGAACAAACTTGATGATATGTCTGAAATTTTAGATGAGTTGCACAAGTATGTTCCAATGATAAGAACAACCCAAGTGGTTGAGATATCTGGACCAGGAGAAACCACAAGACCTATCACCATTCATACAGATCACTTCAACCATATTTTGATAGGTGGTGATCAGCTCACTGTGGCCAGAGTTCGGGGTTGCCAGAGAGTGAAAGCAAACTCTCATACTGGAAGAAGCAGGTATGAAGGCTTGGTTCCAATTGTAGAAGACTGGCACACCAAAATGTGTTTTATGAAGGTATGTGCACATGCATAGACTGCACATAGACGCCAGACTGATTGATGAGTGAGATAGATAAGGCCTTGTGTGTGTGGTGTGTGATAACTAAGCAGCAGCTGACCTGAATAGAACAGCTGCTGGGGTCATATGTGGTAATAATAAGACCTTATGTGGTGACAAATGTATCAGCTGTATCCGCCCTTGGTGGTGTTGTGTTGTGTGTGTTGTTGTGTGAGTGTTTGTGTGAGGTGGGGATTGTAAATATTTTATAAATTGTTGCTTTAGGTCATATGGACCAAGTTGTACAAAACAACGTCAGGATTGGATGGAGGAACACTGTTTCAAATCAGAAACCTCATAAATAGAAGAAATGTCATCACTGATGTTAGTAAAGACATGAATGCATGTGAAGATTTTCTACACCTAACAACATCTGCGCACGTTTTTACTGCAGCAATGCAACTTCTTGGCGCTAAAAGTGTTCCTGAAATGCATGCCAAGATAATAGCTAGCCCCAACCAATCTGCATTATTGAGTACACTTGCACATTCCATCTGTAACCAGTATGTGGAGTTAAACTTTACACCCTCTAAAATTGCTGGAGCTGGGCAATTAGACCATGTGTTGGAGTATGCAAGAGAAACATTAACACTGGGAATGCTCTTTCTAGAATTTAAAGATTCCATAAGAGAAGGAGATGGAAATAGAGTGCTGCGTTGTTGGAAATATTTTCTTTTCTTGTTTCGTGCCTCTGGCCACGTAAACTACTGCATTGAAGCATTTAATTTGTTAATGCAATATTATTATACACTTACACCTCGTTTAGCTGAACAGATGATGTGGGGTCGGTTTATCAACTATGAAGGGAAACCAGGTCACAATATCTCTGCAGATCTACACATGGAACATTTAAATAGAACATGCAAAGATGCCATCAACCACTTGGGAGCTAATAAAACGCCCAACGCCATCACGAGAACAGGTAAGGCTGTTTGTGGTCTTACTTTTTTTGTCCATAATTTTGACAAGCTGAATGGGACAGTAATATCTGGTAGACATACCAGACGATCAGAAATGGAAGACTTAATAAGGATCATTGAAGAACTCACAAGACTAGAAGTGTTTGCGACTCAGCCTGGAAGGCATCATTCAAAGTTTCCCAATTTTTTATCCAACAGAATGCTCTCTTCTGTTAATAATGCCAAAATGAATCTATGGATGAAATCCAACTTATCTAAATCTCTAAAAGATTCACATCTCTCTCACTAGATGTAGCATGCTTATCATTTCAATGTATATTGCAATTTCATTCATTCATTTCTTCATCTCACAGAACTGAAAACAACATATGGGACAGTTTCCGCGAAAATTGCCCCACGGTCAAAATGTTATAAAAATGCATCGCGTTTGAATCGCTGTAACTTCCCAACGGATAACGCTATTGATTTTCTATTTTCAACACTTCATAGTAAAATGGTGTAGTATGATTTGTTGAAAATAGGATGTCGATAGCGTTATCCGTTGGGAAGTTATAGCGATTCAAACGCGATGCATTTTTATAACATTTTAACCGTGGGGCAATTTTCGCGGAAACTGTCCCATATTGTATATGAATACAATAAAATTACTGAACTGAAAACAAAATTGTATTATTACAGTTACTGCACACACATGATCTAGCACAGATATCACAACAAGAATAACCAGTTACAGATAAGCGATCACAATCAAAGTATGAGCACAGTAAAGCTCTCCTACACTCTGATTTGTTGAGGCAATACTCCTTCATTTCCTTTGACACTTTTTTAAGATCCGAGCGTTTTACGTAGAGCAAGGCATCTGAAAACTGGCCATTACGACCAGCCCTTCCACACTCTTGCATGTAACTTTCAAGATCTGGAGCTGGTCCCCAGTGGATCACCTCCTTCACATCTACACAATCCAAGCCCATGCCAAATGCTATGGTACACACCACTATGCGTAGAGGGGCTGATGCTTGGCAAAACGATGAAATTATAGCATCTTGTACATCTTTTTCTGTTATGCTTGTATACATGTCTATCAGTCTAAACTCTGATTGGTTCGATGCTGCTATAGGCTCTGTAAATTCATGCTTTAATGATGAAAGAAAATACTCATATATAGAAGCACATTCTTCACAACGTCGACAATATACTATAAGTCGTCTCATTTGGGTTCTCTCTTTTTGAAGCCTGTTTAAAACAGGCCCAAACACCTCTTCTATGCTCCCTCGATGTTCTCGTACACAATAACAAACATTAGCTTTGTCTGGTGTGGCAGCAACTATTATGGGGTTATCCATTCCAAGGATGCTAATGACTTTTTTAGTAGTGTCCTTTGTGGCTGTTGCAGTCACGGTCATTATTTTCACATGTGAGGGAATCAAACTCCTTACTTCCCCCAACTTACTGAATTCATTTCGAAAGTATTGTCCCCTGAAAATGAAATTAATAATAGTTGATCTTGAGCCAAAATAGCATCTTACCATTTAGGTATGCAGTGTGCTTCGTCTACAACGAAAGCAACTAAGTTATTGATGTATGTACGAGTACGTATCATTTCTCTCCATGTTAGATTTGTCAGCAGTAGCTCGGGACTAATGAAGATTATTTGGAACTTTCCATTGAGTATTTCAGTCAGCTGGGACTTATCGTTCTCCGTTTCTCCAATAACATAAGCTGTTGACAAACCTCTCGACGATAGCGAGGAAACCTGCATGCAAGCCATTCCAACAGTAAATTTCACCATCAAAGTTGCAACTAAGAGACTTACTTGGTCCTTCATTAGAGCCTTCAAAGGAGACACGATCAGGGCAATGCTACCTACGCGACCATACATATCGTCAAAAGCAAATGGCAAGATGGCATAGCACAAGGATTTTCCGCTCCCTGTCGGTAGGGTTACAAACACATCCTGTCCTTCTAGGAATGATTTTATAGCCTTATACTGGTTTGGCCGAAGAGCGGAGTAGCCAAGCCTTTCTGATGCACGAGCTATAACACCGTCTAATAACGTTGACATTTCAATCACGCCGGACCTTTGGGTGTGGTTTCACAATTGGCATGCTAGAAATGCAATTAGCTGATGGCCAAAGCATTGGAATGTCTACGTCACAGATCGCTGCAATTTGATTGGTGCCACAACATTCCGTGGCACTGGAACCATTTCTCACGACTTCATTCCCAGACCCTCTGTACGTGATGTCATACTGTAAGCGATGATCATCGTTATGTACAGTTGGGTCTGGGTACGAGACTATACCTAGTCCCCACCCATGTAGCTTGTTATTCACTTGTTATTCTAGTGCTGACTCACTTGCTCGATGCCGCGACCGTTTGTAGCGATTGCGAGCTGGCACGGAACAATATGGACTTGCTACGAGGTTGCACCACAATAATATTTGTACGCACACAGGCGTTTGCGGCCATATATTTTGTGGACAAAAAGTATGTAATCCGAAAAATTGAAATGATTGCGTAATGCCTATAGCAGCGCCCTTGACAACCTGGAGAGCTGAAAACGTGAGCTGGCACAAAAGACAGGATGGCTACAAGCGCCATTTAAAAGCAGATTACAAAAGAAGCTACAGTTTCCTCTTTTTGATGCAAGTCATTAGGGCCAGCAATTCTTGCCACGGCAAGTTATGGCGTTGAAAGCGGGTAACCCTCGACGTACCTTTCCTCTTCGAAGTGTGTTTTCCACGTTCCCAACCGATAGAAAGTTTGAATTCAAGCTAGAAATTAAAGGTAACAGAAGGTACTAACTAGTTCTCGTATGTTCTTGTAGCCACGATTTTTTTTACCAGCGATACTTACTGTTGAAGTTTATCCTGAATTGCGGTATTATTCCTTTTAGGAGGAGGCGCCACATTTTGTTCGGCTGCAATCAGTAAGTGCTCCTTAACAATGAGCAACAAATGTTTCACAGGATCTGTTACCGAATGGTACATCCTTTGCAAGGTGCATGAATGGATTGGCTCTTTTTCACCCCATGAGACCGAATCCAATATGTGTTTGCCATGCCAATACGCTCTTTGAGCATATTTTATTCTTAGTTATACCTGGAGGGTCTTGTGTATATGGTTGCCAACTAACACACCACCTAAGTATTGTTGCCAATGGATGTTAAAAGATTGGAGGGCTTCATCCAATTGCTTGACAATGGGACCAGCAAATTCCTTGTCAGTCACTTTGGTGCTGTTGATTATTTCCTCCTTCTGTTTGCTTGCTTTCAATCAGTGTTTGTTTAATCCTTACCATCTTCTCTACAGACTGTCTCATGTCTTCCACCTGCTGGACGATAATCTGAGTTTGACCTAGCCACTGGATGGTACATTTAGTGCATACCAATGCTCTACATGGTAGCTCCAAGCTCCAGTGGTTGGCTCACAATCATTAGGCATATGGGACACCACAGCTGCTCCAGGATTACTGGATGATTGGAACTGTGCTCATCCAGTGAAAATCCCATTTGGATGGGAGGGGCAACTGCACGAATGCCAGCAACAATTTTTGTGTGGATTTAAGTTTGCTGGTTGACCACCTGACTTTTGTGGTTGGTAGTTTTGGTAAGAAAAGACCAGTGTAAACTTACATGTATACATACATGTATACATGCATCAATTCAGTACACATAATTATTTTATGGTACTTTCTTGCAGACAACTGCTGTGCACTGTCCAATCAAAAGGGCGAAGTAAACTATGTACTCTTCAGATAATTTCCATCCATCACTTATTTGCATAAACAAAAGATTGTGGGTGAGTGGCCCATTATGTCATTGCCTGTGTTAATTGCACAGACTGAGTGCAAATCGTCTGCAAACTCTCTGCACTTGTATGAACTCCTCTTTCCCCTTCTAGCCTCCGTCAAGAAGCGGCCATACACTCTGCATCGCTGTGTTTACCTTCATTACGTGGATCCCCATACAGTACTGCCCCTTTTATTCATTAAAAAAACTCACGTCTAGATCAAAAAAATCGCGGCTACTTCTGTGTGTTGTATACATGTTTCCCCATGTGTGCTGATGAGCGTTATTGCTCGCCAAACGTTTTCTATCGGTTGGTTCCTCCACTACGCACGCTTAAAGTAACCCCCTCTTTTCCCGCCAAAGACACATGGGCGTGAAAACGGGCTGCGCATATCACTGATAATAATGCTTGTACTTGCGCGTCGATGGTTTTGTTTACAGATATGCTACAGCATTTGCAGATGCTATTTATTTTTACTAAACGTCTCAAAGTAAGTATGATGTGTGATTCGCAAAACATGAACAGTATAATGAGATATGATATTACTTTTGGTTTTGGCTCTTTGTAAATTACGGTATTGTCTAATTATCGACTTTTTGTCCAGCCGCAAACGTCCGTGCGCACGTAGACTATTTGACGGAGCGCGCGGTTAGATCACCAGATCCAAGCAACTTCTCTATGTGCAGAATTATTGGTAGGGTTGAAATGTCCCTTTGCCTCTGTATACATGTACGTGTGTCCATGTAAACTAGACAGTTAGTTGCAAGGGTTAAGGCATTATATACTGATTATTATACTACATTCCTCGATCGGTTCTCACTTCACTGTAGGTACTTCATGCATCCGCTTTGACGAAAGTACCTCTGTTCTAATTTTCAAGCAAGTTAACTCTTTGAACGCCAAGTGCATATAAATGTATACATTTAATCTCACACAACCATCTATGTGATGCATATCAGTGCCGGTTGTGTTTATTACTCGCTTTGAATATACCACATTGTACATTTGCATACATGCAATTCAGTGACATGCATGTAAACCAGCCATGTAGATGCTGAAGTCGAACCCAGGAGGAGCACTGGGGTACGCACATCTTGCGTGTCCATCATTATCTCGCACTTACGGTTGTAGCAAACGGCATACCTTATTATGAACTGCATGCAGATGGAGATGGAGTGAACTGGCATTTGAAAAATGTTGTACTACACTAATGTGGGATACACACTCCTGTTCTCGGAGTAAATAGCATTAGTGAAGTCATCTGAACAATGGGTTCTTCAGAATCGAAACATAATTACTACAGTTGTAACCAAATATGTCATGTACTTATGAGGTCACAAGTGCAGCAAACATTTGCATGCATGCATGCATCATGAAGTTGCGATCTACACATTTCTTACTTACACTGTCATGTAGAATTCATAACGATTGTGTGTATAACTGTATATGCATGCATGCATATATATGAACTAGCATGGCGTACAAAGAATTAAGTTATCCCAATAAATGTACACGTGGCGAAACGTGTCTAAAGGATCTACACTGTAAGCGCTAAAGATAACCCAGCTTCCGCCTTCGCTTTCGAGAGATTATAATAGATCAACTGATTTCATCAGCAGCACAAGATTAGAGTTTCGCGTTACTATATGCATACTACATGTATAGTTTAGCTTCTCATACGTTACATCTGTAGCCGCCATAAGGTTTAAATCAGGTGTTCAAAACATGTCATGTATTTATGACTTTAGTGCGGGAAAAGCAATCGTTGTTTTGTTGCATTGAGAAAGTTTTTTCAATGTGTTACCGCCATTTACACTGTACATGCAACATGTAGGTAATATAGTCAGACAGTGGATCAGTTCATTCTTCGCAACACCTATATTTCTATTTAGCATCTACAGCGGTCAAAAAAAAGTTCCCGTACCTTCTACGTAAACTGTATAGTACGGTGGCCCGGTAGGTCGCCTCTTGAGCGCAAAGCAATTTTTTAATTAAGCGCAGAGCGCAAGGCGCAGAGCGCAAGGCGCAGAGCGCAAGGCGCAGAGCGCAAGGCGCAGAGCGCAAGGCGCAGAGCGCAAGGCGCAGAGCGCAAGGCGCAGAGCGCAAGGCGCAGAGCGCAAGGCGCAGAGCGCAAGGTGCAGAGCGCAAGGCGCAGAGCGCAAGGCGCAGAGCGCAAGGCGCAGAGCGCAAGGCGCAGAGCGCAAGGCGCAGAGCGCAAGGCGCAGAGCGCAAGGCGCAGAGCGCAAGGCGCACTATGGGATGGCATAGGATTTTCGTTACGTCACTGTTCATTCACGAGATCTACTTGCTTCGTATTCCCCCATAACTTAACTGTTTTCGTTGTTGTAGCTAGTTAAATATCCTGCTTCTCCGCTTGCTATAATACTTCAATTCATCCACAGAACTTGAGAAACGGGTATCCGTTTCGTCAGCCGCACAGGGCGTCGTGTGGAAAGTACGTTATTTAGCTCTTGTATGCTTCGCACGGCTGTTTGCGGCCCATTTAATGTTGGACAATAAGACCTACGCCCCGAAATATTGAAACGATGACATCACGCATCATGACCTAACCAAGCACTTTGTTATTTCGAGCTATATAAGGACTGTACTTGTTGCACCGACATGTAACAGCCATTTTAGTATAGACATACCATTTATCTATGCATCGTATAAATTTTGTGCCTCAACTCTGTAGCGCCCGCTAGCTATAGCGCTCGCAAGCCGAGTACCTCAATTGGATATCCTCCACAAAGAACTGAACAGTGGACCACTGCCAATTTTCCTAGGAAAAAGCTAAGCGTGATAAGTTAGCGGAGGGTTAAGACTACCTAGATAGCGTATAGACTAAGTGCGGCCGGCTGAAATGATGGCGCTACAGATCGTCAAATATCCCTGATTTTACAAGAGTTTTTAATGCCGTGTCAAGCATAACGATAGGTATAGTCCTGAAAGTTCAATCTTCGTTGATTGTGGTATTGCTGCCACATCTTGTGACACGATGTTGATAAGGTGCTCCATCACACACTGCATTGTAGTTCTGCAACTGCATCTCTTATACGTAGGCATATGATATTCTGTGCAATGATGCATGGTATGCATATACATGGATTTGACTCCTTGCAATTTTTCTGCAAGCCGGAAGGAGACTGACTGAATCCTGCCACTTTTCTACAAGCCTAGTGCATGTGATGAAGATGATGTTAACTAGGTCAGTGGCATTAAGAGCTAAAGGTTATAAAGTCATGCACCATTTATACTAGCTGGCATTCAATGTTCAGTTGATGTTGTAAAGGCAGCAAGATTCAATGCTGTTGAATCAGATCTATTATTCGATAACTATCGTTTACAGTGAGTGCATAAACTTTATTGATGTTTCAAGGTGTCAGGTGGTAGGTCGTTGACAACTTTAGTGATGGATATGCATGGTGTTTTGATAATCCAATGCTTTGGAGTACATAGTGCCAGATTCAGTGCCTGATAAAGATCAAGTAGAAACCTTTACACCTGCAATGTAAAGTACACATTATTGTGCCTCTCCACCCTTGCAGAGGTCCAAGCTTTATCTATACCATACTTCATCACTGGGGATTTAGTTGTCATGCAGGGTGTTCCTGTAAACTATGCATAGCGAGTTGATTTATAAATATCATCTTATTTAAGCTATCCATGCACCCAGCAGCTTTTCCATCAATGTGGAACATATATAGGTGACTTCTTGTATCTCCTTTCTGCCAGAACAATGGCAGTAAAAATGGAGAGCTATCTCAACCCGGCCCCTTTGAGGTTTCTTGCACTTGACCTCTACCTGGAGATATAGTAGCCTTACGTGCCATTTACATGCATGTATGTATAAGTAAGAGCAAATTAGTTTTAGATTTTTTGTAGTTGATTTTTTTTTAGTGTTGCGCAGCTACTGCTAAGTGATTGCTAGGCCAGCTGTGATTGCTAGGCCAGCTGTGATTGCTAGGCCAGCTGTGATTGCTAGGCAGCTGTGATTGCTAGGCCAGCTGTGATTGCTAGGCCAGCTGTGATTGCTAGGCCAGCTGTGATTCTTGTTCTGCACTCACTGTAATCCCTGACTCCACCAATGAATGCTTCCTATTTTGATCACTGATCACTTCATAGATTTTAATTCTCAGGTAGTTAGTACTTCCCTAAGTTATGCACAAGGTTCACTCTGGAGACCTTCATTACTGTGTTGTCATGCTGACTGATGTGGTTGCTAAGGCTTGTGGATATTCCCTCACAGATATGCATGTAAGGAATTATAGAGTCAAGCTATTCTTTGACTAGGTTTGTGCCATTGTCAATATTACAAAACATCTAGGGTCTCAGATGCCATATACATATCAGTAACTGATTAAAGCCTTGATGTCCTGGAACATTCACTCTGCTACAATGTTTAATACCAAGCTAGGTATCTAAGGTAATAGTTCTGTGTCATAACAATAGGGATGTATTATACAACTGCAAATACAGATGCAGCTCCAGAGGCAGCCTACCTCTCTATAAACATAAGCAAAGAGAGAGGGCACAACAAATACTGTAGAATTGACATGAAGGTGGTTCACCTGCACGATGTATGTGAGTGCATTGTGCAGATTGACAAGAGCATTAAATGGTGGGGGTGTGAAATAGTGCTAATGTACTTTTAAGGCTTAATAGCACACCCTAGCAGGCCTGGTGAACCACTCCTTTCCACTGGCATGCTTGAGTTGTGGATGGAACAAAACCCGTGTATAAGCATAGCATCATTATATTTACTGGTCAATGACAAAATATGCATTAACATCTTACTCTTGTGTTTTAGCTATTAATGAAGTAAGACAACCATTTGATACTAGCATTTGAAGTCATTGCTTGCAGGGAGCTACACTATTAGCTGGGCTTTGTGGATACATGGCTGCATCCTCCTCAGAGTGAAATGCCACACCATGCAAGGCCTGAATACTTGTATATGGTGTCCTTTTTGCTTGCTCTTTTATAAGACATGCGTTTTTCAAGTTCTGCAATGCAGCTGAACGTGTTGGCAATGGTACTCCATTGTACGTGTCATGATTATTCATAGAAAACAGGCAGCCCGTTCAGGCCGAAAACAGCCGGCCGCGCTTAGTGGACAACATAAACCAACTACTTGAAGCTTTCACATTGCCTGTATGTCAAACTTATATGTGGTAAAATTGGCAGCTACATGCAATTCGCGCACCTTTCATACCTATTCGATCTTGCCGTACCTAATATGCCTATGAAAACGTGGCGCGTGTATTAATTGGAAAGCGTAATTTATCGTTTTAGGTGTGTGTCTTGAAGCCAGATGATTGCTGGTACTACTGCATATGTTTATAATAACGCCAGATGTAAGCGTCTAGCAAGGCACGTCGTTGAACATATGGTGTCGATAATGAGGCTAACCGCCATGATTTCTATACCATATACCGTAACGCTCTAATTATCAAACTAAATGTCCAGCCGCAAACAGCCGTGTTCGTTACACTATATAATCGCCGCAGGGCTCATAATCAAGTACTGGAGGCAGCATAAAAGCATTGTCGTTATACTTGCCTATTTACGCCTCGTACACCGGGTGGTTGTTGGGTTAGTTTGTGTGCGGTATTGCCATGCGTGCGTGCATAATCCTTGCAAAGCATTGTAACGCTGAGCCCCACCCTCGCATCCATTGAAAGGGTGGGTTCAGCGGCGAGACTAGTATAATTTGTTTACACGTACATGAAAGCTGTGGCCAGAAAATAACAATTTCTATATATACATCTTCATCAATATGTTGGACTAACTTGATCACATACTAGTTTTTGCCATGCTCTTTATTATTTAGGGAGTAAACATGATTTAATATTGTCACGAAGAGGCCTTAAACCCCATCCCTGCTTAGATAACATGATTCAATGTTGTCATGAAGAGGCCTTAAACCCCATCCCTGCTTATAGATAGGGCATGGGTAAGCATATAGCATGGGGCTTTGTGTAAGGTTTGTAGGCCAAGACTGCCTCTCTGTCCCAATTCTCACCACTAAAACAACCTATTATATATATATATATCCCCAATTTACATTGTCCCTTTGTCTGGTTCCTTGTCTGCTTCCAGCTGTACTCTGCACTGTATTCATTTTCTAAACACAGGTTACAGATGTTGGTAAGCTACAAAACCAGCTAGCTATAGCTACCATCCATATGTCCAAAGGTGTAGGGGCAAGAACTGTAATAATTTAATGTAACAATAAATCACCAACAATGTATCATGCATGTCACATGCATTCCTGGGGTGTGCATGTCATTTGCTGAAAGAAGCTGACATAAGACAGCTTTCAGATCCAACATAAGGTTTATAGTTTGTTCATTGTCTAAAAAAGCTTGAGTGAACTTTCATTGATGGAGTACAGAACGTTTGCAAGGATATTGTCTATGAGCATCAACTGCTCTTCATTTCTTGCAAACATCAACTGCTCTTCATTTTTTGCAAACATCAACTGCTCTTCATTTCTTGCAAACACATGTTGCATTGCTTATAATTACTTGACAATAATCCTACCATTACCACTTGTGCAAACCTTGTGTATCATGAACATAATCCCAGTATAAACACTTGTGCATTATGTATTGCAACATAAATTCTAATCCATACTGGATAATACATACAATAAATAACAATAAATAACTTCACAATTCCCAGCTGTGACTTCATTTTGGTGCATTTCTAGGCGTGAAAGAAGGTTATCAGCCAGTAGCTTGAATTCATGAGTGTAGAATGTGGGTGGCTGATTGACATAGTTGACCAAGCAGTATGCCAGAATACCAGGATCCACTGTTTGCCTGTAGTCACCACCTATCATATTAACAGGGATAAACTTAACCATATCAGTTTAAAGAAAACTCCCTAGCTGTACCTATGTGTCCAACAAGATGATAAACATCATTTGGCACATAACAGGGACATGTTGAAAACATATTCCAACGAATCCTATGGCAATTCCATCTCTTCTTAAACTCTTTCAACTAAATAACGTACTTTCCACACGACGATCGGTGCGGTTCATGTCCTGTGCGGCTGACGAAGACGATTACCCGTTTCTCAAGTTCTGTGGATGAATTGAAGTCTTATAGCAAGCGGAGAAGCAGGATATTTAACTAGCTACAACAACGAAAACAGTTAAGTTATGGGGCAAGTAGATCACGTGAATGAACAGTGACGTAACGAAATCCTATGCCATCCCATAGTGTGCCTTGCGCTCAGAGCTTTGCGCTCTGCGCTTAATTAAAAAATTGCTTTGCGCTCTGCGCTTAATTAAAAAATTGCTTTGCGCTCTGCGCTTAATTAAAAAATTGCTTTGCGCTCAAGTGGCGACCTACCGGGCCACCGTAGTATAGCACGTCCGTTGAAAGGACGTGCTGTTTCAGGTCACATACTATGGCGTGTTTTGAGCGTGATTCTAACGCGCCATATTCGTAAACACGCCGTTTCCGTGTTGAAAGCCGAACGATAGTGCATCTTAATAAATGCACAGTGGTTGTTGGTTGTTCGATCCCTCGTGCTAAAATGGCGTATTCAACGTACAAAAAGTTGCGCGTTCTCTTCTACCATTGTAAGGGCTATCGTTCGCCATACATCCAAAAGTGCTTGAAGGGCGAGGGCATGGTGGCTTCTCGACGTGTTTATTGAAACTGGTAGGATAAGGCGTCATTGCGGCGGTGGTAGGCAGTCGAAAATAACACCTGATTCGTTGAAGAACAAATGGAGAAATATGACGAGACCACTAAATCACCGCGCATGTGAGTCACGTTTTACAACACGTCGCAACGTGTTCTCACCTCCGTGCAACGGTTAACTCTTTGGACGCCATGCTGGTTCATATAATATGCATGCATGCATATACACACAACCGTTATGAATTCTACATGACAGTGTAAGTAAGAAATGTGTATAGATCGAACTTCATGATGCACGTATGCATGCAAATGTTTGCTGCACTTGTGACCTTTTAAGTACATTACATGTTTGGTTACTTTACAACTGCAGTAGTTATGTTTCTTCTGAAGAACACATTGTTCAATTGACTTCCCTAATGCTATTTACTCCCAGAACAGGAATGTGTATCCCACATTAATTTTGTGTAGTACAACATGTTTCAAATGCCAGTTCACTCCATCTCCATCTGCAGTTCAAAATAAGTATGGTTTGTTACTACCGTATATGCGAGGTAATGATGGACACACAAGATGTGCGTACACACCAGTGCCCTTCCTGGGTTTGACATCAGCATCTACATGGCTGGTTTACATGCATGTCACTGAATTGCATGTATGTAAATGTACAATATGGTATTCAAAGCAATTCTTTTTAATAAACACAACACTGATATGCCTCACACAAATGATTATATGGTTGTGTGAGAATGCATGTATATATGCAATTGGAACGTTCTATACGAAAATGGGTCTTGTGGATTTTATTTTATAACATAAAATTCAAAGCGATATATCTTCCGAAATATTAACCCTATCGGGTTCCTATTTTTAACACAACATACCACATCATTACTATATGTGAAAATCTATTTTGGTGTCTTACACGTGCGGGGTACCGACGTTACAAGGTCCGATACCCCGTAGGGTTCAAAACGGCCACATCTTCAGGTAGGAGTGTCCAAATCGGTTCAAAATAGGTACCCATGTAGAAGGGTCCTACCGCTATTGATTTGTTCTGTTCGTTAATTGTTGCTTTATCCGTTATGGAGATACAAGTGTGCAAAGTAATTGCATATTTCCCGGGCGTTACGCGCTATTAACATATTACGAGGATCCTCGAAGAGCCAGTCGTAATAAGTTAATGGCGCGTAACGCCCGGGAAATATGCAATTACTTTGCACACTTGTATCTCCATAACGGATAAAGCAACAATTAACGAACAGAACAAATCAATAGCGGTAGGACCCTTCTACATAATTATATATTTTGAACCGATTTGGACACTCCTGCCTGAAGATGTGGCCGTTTTGAACCCTACGGGGTATCGGACCTTGTAACGTCGGTACCCCGCATGTGTAAGACACCAAAATGGATTTTCACATATAGTAATGATGTGGTATGTTGTGTTAAAAATAGGAACCCGATAGCGTTAATATTTCAGAAGATATATCGATTTAAATTTTATGTCATAAAATAAAATCCACAAGACCCATTTTCGTATAGAACGTTCCAATTGCCGTTAAAATAATAATGCGTTGGTCAAACGTGTAGCTGTACCGTGACGTAATATGGCTACGCCGTGCGGCATTACGGGAGCTATTTGTTTGACCGTTACTGTACTAACTACCAGAGACTATACAATCGCTGAATCGGGCTACAAGATGGCAAAATAAAATAAAAATACAGTAACTGTTTCCTGCACTGAGGTCTGAGTGCATGCATGCATACATGTAGATTAATTGTTCTATCAGTACATTCCATAAAACGATGCCTGGGACTTCTCCTTTTTGATGGCCATAACGTTGGTGATCAGGATTTGTTTCTCAACCCAGCTGGCACTATATATGTCTGGTGATGGTTCCTCAATAACACGTATCGGTTGGTACATATCTATCTGCATATCACGCCTCTGCATGAATGATGAGGCAGATAATTCTTTCTATGTGAGCATGTGCGTGTATATGCACTTGGCGTTCAAAGAGTTAACCCAGAGACGTGATATGCAGATACATACCAACCGATACATGTTACTGGGCATGCATGAGGAGAACCATCACCGGACATATATAGTGCCAGCTGGGTTGAGAAACAAATCCTGATCACCAAACATCAAAAAGGAGAAGTCCACACACAACCGTAACACCATTCCTGCATGATTTAGATAATGCATGCAAATACCATACTGACATGCATGTAACACCATAGTCATACAAATGTTTTAACATATATAGGTCTACATGTATGTGGTTACGGTGTAAGCACATTTTGTGTGTCCATTATAACCCGCTGCACTGTGTAAAAAGGGTTGTTATACTCACCTGTATAACATTGTTATACAAGTAGTTATACAGTATTTGTTATACACATTGCGTATAATTGTGTATAACTGTGTATAACGGCAGTGTGTGCTAATCAAAAAACCACAGTGTAAATAAGGGTTGTTATACACGCCTGTATACAAGTATCTCAACTTTGTTAATTACATTCTACCGATCCGCGAGGGCGTAATTCGTTGCACACAAGTGAATGCTATTGTAGCTATTAACAATTTAATGCCATCTTTCTAATCATTGTACGCGTAATGAAGGAATAGAATTTGGACTCCAAGCGTTTGAAAAAGCGTTAGTGAAGACGCGCGAACTGCGTTCAGACGAATCTACTTTGTATGGACAACTTTACTTTTCTCGCTTGGTAAGGGGTTGAAATACTTTCTTTCGTTTCCTTTTTAATAACATCGTATTGATCCTACATGTAGTTGCGATCGCGCGATTTGAATCGCCATTTTTTAGGCACTTCAAGGCCATTCGATCCTGTGTGTGTTTTGTGCGTTCTACTTTTCGTTATGTAAGTTTTAAGATGATGAGAACTGTTGGAAGACACTTTGGAGTGGTGAAACTCGTTCCGTTGCGCGTAAGTAGTCGTTTGGATTATAATTACGTGGTTTTGAAAGAGTGAGATAGTTAAAAACTCAGTTGTGGCTCCTGTCAGTTGTTTGTGTGTGCCGTTTTCTAGATTCAATGTACTTGTGCTTTTCTGAAGTGCATTCGATTTAGAGCACAATTTAATCTATTGTTGCCTGTGTCTGTGTCCATAGTCGCCTGATATGTGTGCAATGTTACTAGACTGTGTGTATCAGTGTTCAAGTAGTCTACACAGTGTTGCTTGGTGTTTGTGCATCAGTGTTGCTTGGTGTGTATGTGTGTGTGCATCTGTGTGTGTACATCAGTGTTGCTTGGTGTGTGTACATCAGTGTAGCTTAGTGTGTAGTTTCTATGTGTGTGTATGTGCATCAGTGTTGCTAGGTGTGTGTACATCAGTGTTGCTTAGTGTGTAGTTTCTATGTGTGTGTGTGCATTAGTGTTGCTAGGTGTGTGTACATCAGTGTTGCTTGGTGTGTATGTCTGTGTGTGCATCAGTGTATCTATGTTTGTGTGTGTTCATCAGTGTTGCTAGATATGTGCATGTACATCGATGTTGCTAGGTGTGTGTGCATCAGTGTTGTTAGGTGTGTGTGCAACACTGTTGCTAGGTGTGTGTACATCGATGTTGCAAGGTGTGTGTGCAACACAGTTGCTTGGTGTGTGTACATCACTGTTGCTAGGTGTATGTGCATCAGTGTTGCTAGATGTGTGTGCATCAGTGTTGCTAGGTGTGTGTTCATCACTGTTGCTAGGTGTGTGTACATCGATGTTGCTTGGTGTGTGTACATCCGTGTTGCTTGGTGTGTGTACATCAGTGTAGCTTAGTGTGTAGTTTCTATGTGTGTGTGTGCATCAGTGTTGCTAGGTGTGTGTACATCAGTGTTGCTTGGTGTGTATGTCTGTGTGTGCATCAGTGTTGCTATGTTTGTGTGTGTGCATCAGTGTTGCTATGTTTGTGTGTGTGCATCAGTGTTGCTAGGTGTGTGTACTTCGATGTTGCTAGGTGTGTGTACATCAGTGTTGCTAGGTGTGCGTGCATCAGTGTTGCTAGGTGAGTGTGCAACACTGTTGCTAGGTGTGTGTACATCAGTGTTGCTTGGTGTGTATGTCTGTGTGTGTGCATCTGTGAATCTATGTTTGTGTGTGTTCATCAGTGTTGCTAGGTGTGTGTACATCAGTGTTGCTTGGTGTGTATGTCTGTGTGTGTGCATCTGTGAATCTATGTTTGTGTGTGTTCATCAGTGTTGTTAGGTGTGTGTGCAACACTGTTGCTAGGTGTGTGTACATCAGTGTTTGCTAGGTGTGTGTGCATTAGTGTTGCTAGGTGTGTGTGCATCAGTGTTGCTAGGTGTGTGTACATCAGTGTTGCTAGGTATGTGTTCATCACTGTTGCTAGGTGTGCGTTCATCCGTGTTGCTTGGTGTGTGTACATCAGTGTAGCTTAGTGTGTAGTTTCTATGTGTGTGTGTGCATCAGTGTTGCTAGGTGTGTGTACATCAGTGTTGCTTGGTGTGTATGTCTGTGTGTGCATCAGTGTTGCTATGTCTGTGTGTGTGCATCTGTGAATCTATGTTTGTGTGTGTTCATCAGTGTTGTTAGGTGTGTGTGCAACACTGTTGCTAGGTGTGTGTACATCAGTGTTTGCTAGGTGTGTGTGCATTAGTGTTGCTAGGTATGTGTGCATCAGTGTTGCTAGGTGTGTGTACATCAGTGTTGCTAGGTATGTGTTCATCAGTGTTGCTAGGTGTGCGTTCATCCGTGTTGCTTGGTGTGTGTACATCAGTGTAGCTTAGTGTGTAGTTTCTATGTGTGTGTGTGCATCAGTGTTGCTAGGTGTGTGTGCATCAGTGTAGCTTAGTGTGTAGTTTCTATGTGTGTGTGTGCATCAGTGTTGCTAGGTGTGTGTGCATCAGTGTTGCTTAGTGTGTAGTTTCTATGTGTGTGTGCATCAGTGTTGCTTGGTGTGTGAACCTCAATGTAGCTTAGTGTGTAGTTTGTATGTGTGTGTATGTGCATCAGTGTTGCTAGGTGTGTGTGCATCAGTGTTGCTTGGTGTGTATGTCTGTGTGTGTGCATCAGTGAATCTATGTTTGTGTGTGTTCATCACTGTTGCTAGATATGTGTACATCGATGTTGCTAGGTGTGTGTACATCGATGTTGCTAGGTGTGTGTACATCAGTGTTTGCTAGGTGTGTGTGCATTAGTGTTGCTAGGTGTGTGTGCGACACAGTTGCTTGGTGTGTGTACATCAGTGTTGCTAGGTGTGTGTGCATCACTGTTGCTAGGTGTGTGTACATCAGTGTTGCTAGGTGTGTGTGCATCAGTGTTGCTGGGTGTGTGTACATCAGTGTTGTGTGCATCACTGTTGCTAGGTGTGTGTACATCAGTGTTGCTAGGTGTGTGTGCATCACTGTTGCTAGGTGTGTGTACATCAGTGTTGCTAGGTGTGTGTGCATCAGTGTTGCTAGGTGTGTGTTCATCACTGTTGCTAGGTGTGTGTGCAACACTGTTGCTAGGTGTGTGTACATCAGTGTTTGAGGTGTGTGTTCATCAGTGTTTGCTAGGTGTGTGTACATCGATGTTGCTAGGTGTTTGTGCATCAGTGTTGCTAGGTGTGTGTATGACACAGTTGCTTGGTGTGTGTACATCAGTGTTGCTAGGTGTGTGTGCATCAGTGTTGCTAGGTGTGTGTGCATCAGTGTTGCTAGGTGTTGTGCATCAGTGTTGAGTGTATATCAGTGGCACTAGGTGGTACATGTTTGTGTTCGCGCATAAGGTGTGTGTGTGTGTGTGTGTGTGTGTGTGTGCACGCACGCTGGTGCGCACATGTGTGTCTGTGTGTCAGTGAGAACATGTATGTGTGCATTTGGTGCATGTGTTCATTGTATGCCCCGGCAGCCTCCCAGCACTCCCCGGTGCTTCAGGAGAGCTTGTTGGTTCACATCACCCACCCTCCACCCCTGCATCACCATTGTACCCCTTCTGTGTATTTCTTAATCACTGTCATGCCTATTAATATTGTGATAGGGTGGGTCCCTACCAGGCTTGACCTTCTAACTCGGGGACCCAAGCCTGGGCCAGCATCCTGGCTTGGTATGCAGGTCACTCAGTGGGTGGCCAACGCCACCATCTGGTGCCTGCCTCCCTGAGTCTCCCCCAAATGACCTAACAAGCCACGCATGGCTTGGCCACAGGGACTCCCAATTGGTGACCAGCGTCACTCACGGGAGTTCCCCACAGCCAACAGGTCGGGGTTGGCAGAATCACAGCTCAGAGGGGTTCTTGCCCTGGCCCCCAATCAGTCAACTGGGCACGTTTTGACAGAAGCATATAGCTGGGGAGCTCAGGGGCTGAGTGCGTACACCTACACACCTACTTAGCCTGGGGAAGTTACAAGGCTTGATAAGTAATGTGTTAGTGTACACGTGTATATGTGTACACATGTACACATGTGTGTGTATGTGTATTAGTGTGTGCGTTAGTGTGTGTCTGTGTGTACACGTGTGTGTTAGTGGTGTATGTGTGTGTACATGTACATGGCACACATGCATACACATCTACACACACATGCACAAATTGTAACCAGATTTTCAATACTGTAGTCTTCATCAAAATTGTATGTATGATATGTTTGCATGGTGTGATGTCTTAATATATTTTTATCCTGCTAGGATCAAGCCTTACATTGATGGAAACTGGGAGATTTGATGTGAACTATTTGTATTTGTTGCATTATTACATCTGTACATGTAAATGTTGTCAACCTGCACTTGTGAGATGTAAATGATCTTTTCCATATATGTACATGTCATGTTAATATACATTCATACATGTCATAAAGGGGTGTGGCCATATCATATGACCATTATAAAAAAGCAAGTTTGTGAGTACTTATAGCAATGACCCAGTACACTTCTATACATCATGCTATCACCAGTCCCTGGTGTGCATCTGATAGAGTCATGTACATCAAATGAAATGAGGATAGTGGCCACAGCCAGACCTGTGTGCATCAGATTGAATCATCAGGCTATCCAGATTGTATCTGGTCGCTACCAAGACACTATTACACTAAAGTTAATAAGATTCAATTTGATGCACACTGGCTGGGTCAAGTCGCTAACATGTTTCTAATTGATGCTCACCAGGGTCAGCTGGTCGATACCACAATCCTATCAGCTGCACACCAGAGACTGGCCAATAGCATGACTTTATTTGATGCACACCGGACTGGCCGCTAATATGATTCTATCTGATGCACACTGCTACAGTGACAGGTAGCATAGCTATAGTTAAAACTACAAATCAAGTCATGGTAGTGGAATCCCTGGTGTGCATCAGATAGAATCATGTTAGCGACCACACCCAGTGTACTTCAAATAGAATCAGGATAGCGGCCAGACACAGGTTTGTATTGAATTGAATTTTTTTAAGTGGCAGTCCCTGGTGTGCATGTAATAGAGTCATGGTGGCTGGTGTGCATCAAATAGAATCATGTTATTGGCCAGACCCAGTATTCTGATGTGCATCAAATAAGTCATATGTCTGTAATAAGTAGCTTTTGAAACCCCAGTTTGGAACAAATACAGCGTACGAGACTTCCATTTCAAATGAATGTAACGCGCATGCGTAGACTCTTCAAAGCCACATGCAGGTATGGCGTCATCGTCGGGAAATCTACTGCAACTAACCGTACGTTCCTATCAGCCAGAAGAAGTATCTTGCGTAGGTCTTCAAGTAAATTGAGGGACTAGTTGCTAATTCCCAGGTTTCTTCTCTAACAGATCCCTGAGCAACGATCGCGTCACAGCAGAACCTATCAGTCGATATACTAGTACCATGACGACGAAGATACCCGCGCCGAACCTTAGGTCCTAGGCAGCATGGCGATGCTACTCCTGCAGGAGAATCATTTTCAGTAGCGGACATGTATAACAATTAGTAAGAGAGGTTGCGACCAAAACTGTCTCAAAGCGATGCTGTAACATCAACTCGATAGAGGACATCACTTCCTGTGCAGGTACAGTAACGTTATATCGGCTTCTTTTTTTTTTCCTTCCTACTGAGGAGAATCAGCTGAAGTCTCAAGAAGCGTAAGCAGTGTGGCTTTGTATTGGTAACGGGAATTCTTTGTTCTCAGAATCTCAAGCGTCCATAACGCTGAAGTGATGTCTCGGATATCAGCATAGAAGAGGTTGAAGGTATACTTGTTGACGGTTAAAGGTGTGAGTTCTATCATTTTTGCTATGTAGCTGGCATAGCGAACTACAACCGGACTCTGAAATGAAGCCGATTTAAAAGAAGGGCAGGCAATTAGAGCACAACTAGGTAAGCGCTCGATTTCAAAAATGTTGTACGTGCGTTTTTAGTCTTAGTTTTATACACTATAGCTATGGGAGCGGCGATCCGCACAAGTAACAGATCATGCAAGAAAGGGATGTACTGAACGTGTCGGAACTGGACAGTGGGACGATGCTAAGAGGAGATCGGAGGAACTAAACGCGTTTTTGGACACACTCGGGAGAGCAAAACAAGGCGCCACGGAAGGAGAGACAATTGGGCCCACCGCGCTCGGAACTTTCCTGATGGCCTTTCCACCTGCATGGATGCTTCACCGTCGCCGAATGAACTCGTTCTCTGTTGATTATTATTTTTTGTTCCCTGTATATACGTTCTATTTACTCGCTTATAACTTTATAGAAGAGGCCTGGAAACGAGGATATGCAGGAAATGAGGGACTAATTCAAAATTCATAATTATGTTATACACTGTGTTATACTCTTTGCTACTGTTATACATATTGTTATTCATTGTTATACAAAATGTTATACAGAAGTTATACACAGTGTTATACTATAGTTGTTATACGCAACTGTGTATAGAGTATCCATACGCAAAGTTATACACATGCGGATAACACGTGTATAACGTGTGCATAACACATGAATACACGCGTTATACAGTACTGTATAACAACCCTTTTTACACAGTGCTGGCACCTTTTGTTACAAAACCCCATAATACGCGAAATGGCAAAAGGGGGGAGTGAACAAGCATGATAAACTTGGCGTTCAAAGAGTAACATGTAATGCAATCATCGATTGTAGAGTCGTGCATGCGTGCCACGTGCAATGTCGATCGGTTGCATGTATTCCGGGTATAAATACCTCTTTTCTGCATTGCTCGTTTCATCCACAAGCAGATATGATACCTTTCTTCTTCCTGTTCGCAAGCTGTCTTCTGTGCACAGCCCTCTCTGCCTCCTATCATGTACCGCGGTATGAGGCCAACCAAGATTATGGATTCACGCCGCGTCCAGGGAACAGCATGGATGAACATTTGAGTGCCAAAGGTGTACAGGAGAATGACCAGGAGGCGGAGGAAGATAACACCAATCCCGCAGCGACGGAATCCCATCGCATCTCCATGTTGGGTGGCGCACGTAACGTCAACGCTCCATTTCCAGCTGATGGCGTACCAAGTACTCCGAGTACGTGGAAATTAGTCGGCAAGCTGGATATGTCTGATCCATTCCAGAAGTGCCCTGCGTCGTTGAGCAAAATATCGTCACCCAGGGCGTCCTGCGGCAAGTCCACCGGAGCGTCATGCAACGGCTTCACCGTTCCAACATCGGGAGTCAGCTACAAAACCGTTTGCGGGAGGTTCCGAGGCTATCAGATAGCTACAACCGATGGTTTCACACAGCTCGGCGGACAGCATAGCATCGAAGGCGCGTACGTCGACGGCATCAGCATCACCTACGGGGCCCCCGGGAAACGACAGCATATATTCACGTACGCGGCGGGAATTATGGAAATCGGCCAGGACAGCTACAAGTGCCCCTGTAGCGGAGGGAGTGCACCTCCTGCTTACGTAGGATCTGATTACTACTGCGAATCGGGTAATGCGGGACCGAATTGGGGCTGGAGACTGTTTCACGAAGATCCTCTATGGGATGGACAGCAGTGCGGTGGTCTGGAAGCGACGTGCTGCAATCCTCCTAACCTAGGGTGGTTTTGTAAAAAATTCTCTACTACCATCACTGAGGACATAGAAGTTCGCCTGTGCGCTGACCAAGGACTTGGTGACGAAAACATTGCTCTGGAGTTCTTTGAACTGTACATAAAATGAGGCCACCTCGTGGAAAACGTCTCTCTTCTGCTCATAGAATAACGCTACTAAAATAAGAGCTACTGACCATGCACGTGCTAGGATTTGTTTTAAGGAAAAATCAGTGAAGTGTGTTACATGTAGTTTTATCGAACTATGCATTTTCGCTTACAGCTGTGTCGCTAATGGAGGGTGGGGATATGCACATTGTCCTGAGGCCAGGTAGACGGAGTGACGTAACAACTCTAGCGGACAAGTACAGTACCGCTCACCCACAAGTTTGCACTCGCGTTAACAAGACTCGCTCTCGCCTCTCGCAACTCGCGCGCGCTCAACTCGCACAAAAAATATTCTCGCGCGAGTGGTTTTGTCTATACATGTATACAAGTACTGTCGCGCGAGTAGCGGATAATTAGCTACGTACAGTACATGTACATGTTCATGCAGAAATAATATGTACATGTACTGTACCTTGACTTTTCTATGCTCGCATATGACGTAATGGTGCTCGCATATGACGTAATGAAGTATAGCATCCGCGTCGCCATAAATTGGCGGTAGCCATTAGCTCATTGAAGATCTTGACAAAATATGGTCCATAGTTACTCATGCCATCCAATAAATGAAGTTGGCACTCTTGCATCCCAAAAATTCTTCTATCATGTGTTGATTTTAACCAAAATGCTATATGGTTATCATGATTGATGCTTGTACTACTTAATTGTGAGAAATATCGTATTGTGGCAGGTCCAAGACCTCATTGGCGATTAAACAGTTTTTGCCTCCCTGGGTGTGCTCGTATCTGGGCTAGAGTCAACATACATGTATAGGGGAGTGTACATGCATGCATACAGCAATCCCTTCCGCTAGCAACCTTTCTCTAATGTATTTTACACTGTCACACATTTGCGCAAAAAAAAAGTTCCCGTACCTTCTACGTACACTGTATAGCACGTCCGTTGAAAGGACGTACCGTTTCAGGTCAAATACCATGGCGTGTTTTGAGCGTGATTCTAACACGCCATATTCGTAAACACGCCGTTTCCGTGTTGAAAGCCGAACGATAGTGCATCTTAATAAATGCACAGTGGTTGTTGGTTGTTCGATCCCTCGTGCTAAAATGGCGTATTCAACGTACAAAAAGTTGCGCGTTCTCTTCTACCATTGTAAGGGCTATCGTTCGCCATACATCCAAAGGTGCTTGAAGGGCGAGGGCATGGTGGCTTCGCGACGTGTTTATTGAAACTGGTAGGATAAGGCGTCATTGCGGCGGTGGTAGGCCGTCGAAAATAACACCTGAGATTAAGCTTCGTAGAAGAACAAATGGAGAAACATGACGAGACCACTAAATCACCGCGCATGTGAGTCACGTTTTACAACACGTCGCAACGTGTTCTCACCTCCGTGCAACGGTTAACTCTTTGGACGCCATGCTAGTTCATACAATATGCATGCATGCATATACACACAACCGTTATGAATTCTACATGACAGTGTAAGTAAGAAATGTGTATAGATCGAACTTCATGATGCACGTATGCATGCAAATGTTTGCTGCACTTGTGACCTTATAAGTAGCATTCCATGGCACTAGCCGGAAGATCACAACTAACGGTAGACTACATCTTGGTGCTCCTCTGGGAATGCAATCATTTGTCACTCAATTGACATTGGGTGAATAACGTGCTTGCATTATCCTAGATTGCTACTACCCCCCAGCGTATTCTGCATTTACTCATGGTTTGGTACATAAATGGTCTTATTTGGTCAGAACAGTTCCTGACATTGAAATGCTTTTCCAACCTCTGGAAGACGTCATTTGCTCTAAGTTCATTCCAGTCTCACTAGCAGGGCAATACACAGCCTCAAGATCAGTGTGTAAGCCTCTTTATGACCTCATCCTGTTGCATGATTCAAACTACTCTACTGAGGCAATTCAACAGCATGTTGAATCCAAAAAGGAAGTTCTAAGCTGAAAACAAAAGCACAGCCAGGACAGTGCTTCCAACCTCTGTTCCCAGCTGACTAACTCCAAACAACTGTCATTGGACCTGGCTCAGGAAAATAGAGCATCCATCTGGTTGACAATGCTACCTATTCATGAGAATGGCTTCACCTTACATAAAGGTGACGCTATTACTCTTAGGTATGTAAATGTTTAAGTTGTATGAATTATTCGCATACACATGCATAGCACATGTACACTTTACTTTCAATGCCTTGTGTACATGATTGCCAATAAATGCCCCCCCCCCCTCCAAAATACTACTGTCGTACACCAAATGATTGCAATGCATTGTCAAGTGTCTTGACAAAGGGCCCTTAAACACCTTCACCGAGTATTGCCTGTAATTTATAGCACTTTTATATTTAACATGATTTAGGTATAAAGAGAGCTCTACCTCCACTTCATTCCATGTAGATGTTCTACCTGGTCCTTAAAGAGATCAAGTGCCACATTTAGATTGGTGACGCTGTCACCAGTGGCAAAAAGCTGGATACACAGGTGTTATGGACTGAATTGGGTGTGGCAACATTGACAATCTGAAAGGTCATTTTGAATCTTCCACCTCCCTTGTCTCCTCCAATCTTCAACCAGTTCTCATTGGCTGGTATAATCTCTTTATGCAAGGTAATTCTGCCAGTTCTGCAACCATGTAGTAACAACCTTGGTATTTCATTGTCTTACTATTACACTGTCTTACCTTTCATTCCCAACTAAGAGCTGCACTACTTTATCCACCAGATGTGGAATGAATACCAAAGGAGCGCCTATTATTTCCTCTACATCAAATGAAATTGTAAAAGAAAACACGGCTGTTTCTCCTTTGTATCACCAACAATTTTGCTGGAAGTGTGGCCCGCATTCTTTCCTCACCAGCCAGACAGATGCCTGGTGATGTGAGCCACCTGAAACACCAGGGAGTTATGGTTATGTTGTGACATACCGCCTTAGAAGCCTCAGTCCATGAGCAGGCAGCTGTGGTTTCTTGGTGAGCTCTGGTAAAATGCATGAATGTCATTGGCTAAAGTGTGCATAGATATTATGTAACCTCAGTACAAGTCAATGACATTCACTTAAATGTTCCTCCTGTAGGAAGTTGTACGATGTCTTTGTCAGGATTGGTAGAGATGGCCCACTTCAGCAATCCCGATGCTTGCTTCTCCTTCTCAGGTGTAAGTGATGGTAGTCACCAGCCTTAACATCCCTGCTGCAGTCTGTACAATGTACCAAAACATCCAATAGCAGCAGGAGTATCACATTGGTGCTGGTCTGACATGGGAGGAAACCAAGGGACCACCCTCAGAGCAGCAGGGACAGTTCACAGCGCTAGATGCTGCCATCCACTTTTGGAGGCACTTGGCGCATGCACACCAGTGTACCGCACTGCAGTTCTAGTGTCTGTGAGAGGATGTTGGAGCACACTGCACACTTCAGCTCCTTTAGCATCAACTGGGACTAGGCTCACAAAACAGAACTGGAGTAGGGGCAATCTTCTCAAGATGAGCTATGAGTAAATTAGGTGTGACGCCTGCCTGACGGCCTCTACCAACTGTTGGCCTCCTCATGTGTCCACTTGAGCATGCACGGAACCTCAACACCATGATAACATATGTTTACCAAATATGTACTTTTTACCTTGCATTCATGATCTGTATGTTTTTGCCATCCAAATAGGATCACTGCACATTTGTGGTGCACTCCCTTTGTGATGGCATAGATGGTTCTATGCATTGAGAGTTTACAGTGCATGCAGAACATCTCAGGGTGAATTTACACCATCCCCAGACGTGTCAATGTCAAATGCTAATTTCACCTCAGCAGAGAATGCCTTGCACTCACGCTTCTTTGCCCTGTACTTCGTTATCCTCTGCCCACAAACTATGGGAACTTGTTGGTTGTGGTAATGCATACCTATAATCATGTATACATGTAGGGACAAACCTCAACGTATGTCGCGCGATTATTCATGGAATTCGCTCAGCTTGTTTATGGTCATAGAAAATTCGTTACCACTTCAGGTTTGCAAAACTTATAGCCACATGCCTCCTGATCATCGCTGTAATATGCTTACTTTCCAGTTCAGTCACCAAAAGCCACAACGTCTTATTTAGTAACGCCCCCCTACTAAATACGTGCCGCGTGGCCTTATAAAACAGTATGCGCATGCTAGCTAGGAGGGATGTCAATTGTGCGCATCGACAGGACATGCCAGGAAAGGGAATGCAGTGTAATTTTTTGCTGGTTCTGCTGAGTCATGTTCAGCTTTTAAAACATGGATGTCTGTAATGAGGCATCATTTTAGAATGTTGTGCAAATTACCTAATTGTAGACCTAGTTTCCCGCCGCATTCAACCGTGCACGGCGGTCTCATTGAACGCGCGTGGAAACTAGGCCCTACGCCCCAAAATATTGAAGTGGTAGCGTCGCCCCATAGCAACGAACCTAGCAACCGATGTCCTTTAGAACCAGCTGTGCACGAGGTACATGAAAGGTAATCAACACCTAAAAGCCATACTAACAGTGACAAACGCCTCTGACCTTTATTGTAGGAATAAATCACGTGGCCTGGCATTTTGACACCTATTCACTTGCGCACGATGAACACCGACCGCGTGTGTTCATAAAACGATAACGACGCTCGGTGACTGAGATGGAACATGCCAAAATCACCACGGTAAAGTTAGTTGAATGTACTGTCGATTTTTGGTACATTTTAACGGTAACGAATTTTCTGAAGTAGTTTTCAAGCCTTTGGAAATCCACCATTTTGTGTCTTTTTGGGGGTGGGGCGCAATGAAGTTTGGTTTCATTTGATATCGTGTTAATGTGTATATAGATTGAGCTTGAACTGCATGAATTACGTATTCTTTACTCTCATAGCCGGAGGGGTATGGCAGCTACCAATTGTGACTCAATACTTTGCAAGTGTTCTTTCACTATGCACATCAGGTTCTGCATGCGGTCTTTGATACGACCAAATGCCAAGCCAAGTCAATTAAATTTGGCATGGATTGACTCATCCCCCTATTTACCTAGGAGGCCAAAGCCAACATGGTTAGTATTTGCCCACTGCAGAGTATGGTCCTCCAATAGGTGTGGGACTGTTGCCTCAGGATATGTGTTCCCATGAACTCTTGAATAGCCTATTTAGTTGAAATGAAGCATATAGTGAACCCTACATGTACACTGAACGTTGTTTCCCTACCTGGTCTAGTGCATGTGCTTGTGCCGCATCAATGAAGTTCTGATCACATATATTGTGACATTTTCCATATAAGGAGAATGCGGTGATGAACTTTGACACTTGACCGGCTACCTCTCCAGATCAGTGGGGCAGTTTCTCTTGTGCCATAGATATGCACAGAGACAGGATGTTAGGTACCTGTAAATGTTTAAGTTGTATGAAATATTCACATACACATGCATAGCACATGTACACTTTACCTTCAATGCCTTGTGTACATGGTTGCCAATAAATGCCCCCCCTCCAAAATACTGCTGTCATACACCAAATGATTGCAAGTGTCTTGACTAAGGGCCCTTAACTCTTTGAACGACAAGTGCATAGATACATACATGCGAGAATTATCTGCCTCACCATTCATGCAGTGCTGTGTGTTATGTTGTGTTGATCAAAATCACTTTGAATACCATTGTAGATGCATGGAAGTACAATACTGGCATGCATGTAACCCCATAGTCATACAAGTATGTGGTTCTGGTGTAAGCACATTTTGTGCGCTCATTATAACCCGCTGCCATCTTTTGTTGCAATAACCCATAATACGAACTGGCAAAAGGTCGGTGGGGGAGGGGGGGGGGGGAGTGAACAAGTATGATATACTACACTGATCTGGGCTATGCATTCTTGTTCTTGGAGTATTGTAATGATGCATTAGAGTCAAGTGAGGTCATCTGAATAATGGGGTTCTTTAGTCAGTGTGAGAGGAAACATCATTACTTTGTACATGTACTTATAAGGTTACAAGTGCAGCAAGCATTTGCATGCATCATAAAGTTGTGACTGATCAACACATTTTTGCACGCAATGATCAGTGGGACAGTTTCTCTTGTGCCATCTTTGATATAGATATGCACAGAGACTGGATGTTAGGTACCTGTAATTGTTTAAGTTGTATGAATTATTCACATACACATGCATAGCACATGTACACTTTACAATGCCTTGTGTACATGGTTGCCAATAAATGCCCTCCTCCAAAATACTGCTGTCATACACCAAATGATTGCAAGTGTTTTGACTAAGGGCCCTTAACTCCAAGTGCATAGATACATACATGCGTGAATTATCTGCCTCACCATTCATGCAGTGCTGTGTGTTATGTTGTGTTGATCAAAATCACTTTGAATACCATTGTAGATGCATGGAAGTACAATACTGGCATGCATGTAACCCCATAGTCATACAAGTATGTGGTCCTGGTGTAAGCACATTTTGTGTGCTCATTATAACCCGCTGGCATCTTTTGTTGCAATAACCCATAATACGAACTGGCAAAAGGTTGGTGGGGGGGGGGGGGGGGGGGGGGGGGGAGTGAACAAGTATGATATACTACACTGATCTGGGCTACGCATTCTTGTTCTTGGAGTATTGTAATGATGCATTAGTGAGTCAAGTGAGGTCATCTGAATAATGGAGTTCTTTAGTCAGTGTGAGAGGAAACATCATTACTTTGTACATGTACTTATAAGGTTACAAGTGCAGCAAGCATTTGCATGCATCATAAAGTTGTAACTGATCAACACATTTTTGCACGCAATATCTAAATCATGCATGAATGGAGTAATGGTTGTGTGTGCATGCATGCATATACGCACTTGGCGTTCAAAGAGTTAAACACCTTCACTATGTATTGCCTGTAATTTATAGCACTTTTATATGTAACATGATTTAGGTATAAAGAGAGCTCTACCTCCACTTCATTCCATGTAGATGTTCTACCTGGTCCTTAAAGAGATCAAGTGCCACATGGAGATTGGTGACGCTGTCACCAGTGGCAAAAAGCTGGATACACAGGTGTTATGGACTGAATGGGTGTGGCAACATTGACAATCTGAAAGGTCATTTTGAATCTTCCACCTCCCTTGTCTCCTCCAATCTTCAACCAGATATCATTGGCTGGTATAAACCCTTTATGCCAGGTAAGTCTGCCAGTTCTGCAACCATGTAGTAACAACCTTGGTATTTCATTGTCTTACTATTACACTGTCTTACCTTTCATTCCCATCTAAGAGCTGCACTACTTTATCCACCAGATGTGGAATGAATACCAAAGGAGCGCCTATTATTTCCTCTCCACCAAATGAAATTGTAAAAGAAAACACGGCTATTTCTCCTTTGAGGTTATCACCAACAATTTTACTGGAAGTGTGGCCCGCATCCTTTCCTCACCAGCCAGACAGATGCCTGGCGATTTGAGCCACCTGAAACACCAGGGAGTTATGGTTATGTTGTGACATACCGCCTTAGAAGCCTCAGTTTATTCCAAGGTATGGCAAGCTCAGCCTTAGTGGCAAATACGTCAGCTGCCCCAGCTCAATTGATGATGAGATTCCTGCCTTATCCAACAAAGATCGCCTCTCTTCATCACTCAGGATGAGGACCTCCTTTTAGATAAGAGCTGATGCTTCTCCACCATTGACAATGCCTCGGATTTTCTGCATTTGAAAACATCGCATTTTCACAGTCCATGAGCAGGCAGCTGTGGTTTCTTGGTGAGTTCTGGTAACATGCATGAATGTCATTGGCTAAAGTGTGCATAGATATTATGTAACCTCAGTACAAGTCAATGACATTCACTTAAATGTTCCTCCTGTAGGAAGTTGTATGATGTCTTTGTCAGGATTGGTAGAGATGGCCCACTTCAGCAATCCCGCTGCTTGCTTCTCCTTCTCAGGTGTAAGTGATGGTAGTCACCAGCCTTAACATCCCTGCTGCAGTCTGTACAATGTACCAAAACATCCAATAGCAGCAGGAGTATCACATTGGTGCTGGTCTGACATGGGAGGAAACCAAGGGACCACCCTCAGAGCAGCAGGGACAGTTCACAGCGCTAGATGCTGCCATCCACTTTTGGAGGCACTTGGCGCATGCACACCAGTGCACCTCACTGCAGTTCTAGTGTCTGTGAGAGGATGTTGGAGCACACTGCACACTTCAGCTCCTTTAGCATCAACTGGGACTAGGCTCACAAAACAGAACTGGAGTAGGGGCAATCTTCTCAAGATGAGCTATGAGTAAATTAGGTGTGACGCCTGCCTGACGGCCTCTACCAACTGTTGGCCTCCTCATGTGTCCACTTGAGCATGCACGGAACCTCAACACCATGATAACATATGTTTACCAAATATGTACTGTTTACCGTGCATTCATGATCTGTATGCTTTTGCCATCCAAATAGGATCACTGCACATTTGTGGTGCACTCCCTTTGTGATGGCATAGATGGTTCTTTGCATTGAGAGCTTACAGTGCATGCAGAACATCTCAGGGTGAATGTTGACACCATCCCCAGACGTGTCAATGTCAAATGCTATTTTCAGCTCAGCAGAGAATGCCTTGCACTCACGCTTCTTTGCCCTGTACTTCGTTATCCTCTGCCCACAAACTCTATGATGTATGGGAACTTGTTGGTTGTGGTAATGCATACCTATAATCATGTATACATGTAGGGACAAACCTCAACGTATGTCGCGCGCGCGATTATTCATGGAATTCGCTCAGCTCATTTATGGTCATAGAAAATTCGTTACCACTTCAGGTTTGCACAAACTTATAGCCACATGCCTCCTGATCATCAGTCACCAAAAGCCACGTCGTCTGATTTAGTAACGCCCCCCCTACTAAATACGTGCCGTGTGGCCTTATAAAACTGTATGCGCATGCTAGCTATGAGGGATGTCAATTGTGCGCATCGACAGGACATGCCAGGAAAGGGGGTTCAGTGTTTTAGTATGTTATAATTTTTTGATTTGCTGGTTCTGCTGAGTCATGGTCAGCTTTTAAAACATGGATGTCTGTAATGAGGCATCATTTTAGAATGTTGTGTTAATACCGTAAATAATGTAATTGTAGACCTAGTTTACAGCCGCATTCAACCGTGTAGAAGGGGGTACAGTATTTTTGTCTATAGAGCCATAATGGATATCGTTACTAAATTCCTTCTGTCAGTTCTGTGTAAACTTACCAAGGCCCTGACCTACCACAATCTCTACTTATAGCATAGATGCAATAAAATTCATCACCATGAAGGCCTTTCAACCTTTCCTTCAGCATGTCAGGACTACAATTGTATCTATGGTTGTATGCAGGGGAATGAAATGTCTCACGATAAGTACACATTACATATCCACTTAATGTGCTTCACAACCAGCCATTGCAATACCCTATACACACATTTTACTCAAAACACTGTGCTGCACTTGATAGAAAAGAATGTACTACGCTGGTAAGAAGTTATTGTACCACTTTTTTGTCAGAAAGGCGAAGTTCCTACAAGAATGGGCTATGGCAATAAATATAAATGTTCATGCTGATTGTGGTAGGTCAGGGCCAGTGGTAAGTTTACAAGAAGCATGTAGTACAAATATTCATTTTCATTTGATTATGCCACACTGCCAAGACAAAAAAAAACAGCCTCATATGGCTGGACTCAAAGAAAACATTTACACTGTGAGATACAGAAATTGAGAACAGGATCAGTGGCCTCATGAGCTTCAACCAGAATAGAGGCAGATTAAGAGAGTGTGTGTGTGTGTGTGTGTGTGTGTGTGTGTGTGTGTGTGTATGTGTGTGTGTGTGTGTGCCATCATCATTAGTGAGTGATATATTTTTACAGAGTGTGTGTGTGTGTCCGTGAGGGCATATACATGTACTCTGTGTGACCTGAAAACTTTGAGAAAAGTCATGCAAGTGGAACAAAGCTGAGCATAGCGAACAAAAATAAGTTTTGTAAGGGTTGTGCCCAATAAGACAGTTTTATTTCACATCTCAGAGAACGGTGATGTAAGTGTCTATGTACAGAGAACCAGCCATAAGGGAGCTCCACACCCAAGGAGCAAAGGGACAGGGTATAGAAATCAAATACATGCATGAAGCAGTTAAATGGAATATAATGCATGTGCAGGTGCAGAGAACAAGTTTAGAATAGACCTTACGTGCAATGTACATGTGTGTGTGTGAGTGTGTGTAGACATGCTTAATGTTTTTCATTAGTATGCGTGCGTACAAGTGTACTGTACATGAGTGTATGTATGTTTTGTGCACAAGATTCCATTTCCGTAACAATGCAAGTGTACTGTATGTGTATGTGCTGTATGTGTGACAAATATATGATGTACAGGCTGTGTACATAACAACAAGTGTGCACAGGTGTGTATATTTATGCACATGTACACTTTGTGAAAACAGTGTAAAATGAGAACCCAACTGATGTCACTGCAAGTGGTACGAGCCTGTGTGTGTGGGCACGAGGTGTGTGTGTGTGTGTGTGTGTGTGTGTGTGTGTGGGACAAATATGGTGTACAGGCTATTTACATAACAATCAAGTGTGTACATTCATGCACATGTACGTGCTTTGTGAAATCAGTGACAGTGTGAAAAATAAGAACCCAAAGTCACTACAAGTGGTACTGTGTGTGTGTGCACATGTGTTCATTCATGCACATGTACGCTTTGTAAAAACTCTGCAAGTGGTACAAGCCCAGTCTCTGTGTGTGTGTGTGCACATGCATGTGTGTGCGTGCGTACATCCATGCACATCTACGCTTTGTAAAGACAGTGTGAGAAGAAAGAACCCAAAGTATCTGCAAGCAGTACAAGCCTATGTCTGTGTGTGTGCATGTGCATGTGTGTGTGTGTATGTGTGTGTGTGTGACGAATATGGTGTACGGGCTATTTACATAACAATGCAAGTGTGTTCTTGCACATGTACATGCTTTGTGAATACAGTGTGAGAAATAAGAACCCAAAGTCACTGCAAGTGGTACAAGCCCAGTCTCTGTGTGTGTGTGTTTGTGTGTTGTGTGTGTGTGTGCATGTATGTGTGTGTCATGCGTGTGTGCACAGGCGTGTACATTCATGTACATGTACGATTTGTGAAAACAGTGTGAGAAATAAGAACCCAAAGTCTCTGCAAGTGGTACAAGCCCAGTCTGTGTGTGTGTATGTGTGTGTGTGTGTATGTGTGTGTGTGTGTATGTGTGTGTGTGCATGTATGTATGTATGCGTGGGTGTGAGTGCACAGGGATGTACATTCATGCACATGTACAATTTGTGAAAACAATATTAGAAATAAGAACCCAAAGTCTCTGCAGTGGTACAAGCCCAGTCTGTGTGTGTGTGTGTGGGGGGGGGGAGGGGGGTACAGGCTATTTACATTACTATGCAAGGTGTGTTGTTACACATGTACGTGCTTTGTGAATAAAGTGTGAGAAATAAGAGCCCAAAGTCACTGCAAGTGGTACAAGCCCAGTCTGTGTGTGTGTGGGTGCATAAGCATATGTGTGTGCACATGTGTGTACATTCATGCACATGATGTGTACGATTTGTGAAAACAGTGAGAGAAATAAGTACCCAAAGTCTCTGCAAGTGGTACAAGCCCAGTCTGTGTGTGTGTGTGTGGGTGTTTGGGTGTGTGTGTGTGTGCCTGTATGTGTGTGTGCATGTATGTGTGTGTGCATGTATGTGTGTATGCATGTATGTGTATGTGCATGTATGTGCGTAAGCGTGTGTATGAGTGCACAGGGATGTACATTCATGCACATGTACGATTTGTGAAAACAATATTAGAAATAAGAACCCAAAGTCTCTGCAGTGGTACAAGCCCAGTCTGTGTGTGCCTGTGTGTGTGGTGTGTGTGTGTGTGTGTGTGTGTGTGTGTGTGTGTATGTGGCGTGGGCGTGTTTGTGTGTGCAAAGATACAGTAGGTAGTGTGTGGCAGGTAACAATGCAAGTGCGTAGTGCATGTTCACGTGCTATGTGAGCTAAGTTATAGCATCCTTGCAGTGTAGCCGAGTTGGCGTGACAGGAATGAAGTTAAGCAAGCGAATGTGGGAGAGCTTTATAATACACTACTAGGTACCGAACGGTGATGCGAGTGACTAGGAAAAAAAATCCTTACGCGCGTCCGCAACGTAGGAGGCGGCGACAACCATCAGGCGCTAGCTGACAACCATTCATTTGGATCCGTTAATTCGGTACGATCGTCATACGAAGTGATAACTCATCTTCTTTGACCCGTATACCCACAGAAAATAAAACAAAACAACAAAAAACAAACAGACACTGCATGAGTTGCGAACGGCTATGTAGCTTAGTTTAAGGCGGAGAAAGGGGCGGAACAAGGAAGTGATTAATATTCATGCGGAATGGGAGAATGGAACTAGGGTTGCCTGGGCAAATCGAACAGGAAATGTGCATTATCTTTGCACACCTGTATCTCCGCAACGGATAGAGTGAAAATTAACGAACAGAACGAATCAATAGCTATAGGACCCCTCTACCTACAAGCCGAATTCGTAGCGATTTGATTACTCCTGCCGAAAGTTATGACAGGTTCATACCCTGTGGGGTATCGGACGTTGCAATACGGGCATGGAGCAAGTGCAAGACCCCCAAAAATATTGTACGGTAGAGAAATGGTGTAGTATGAAGTGTAGAAAAGAGGAAGTTGATAGCTTAAACCGTTACGGAGTTTTAGCGATTCAAACGTGAAGCATTTTTATAACTTTATATATATATAGCCACTTGTCATTTTCTCGGAAACTGACCCATATATATATAATTATTAGCACCGGTGTCTTTTGTTCAATTTAGGTGAAAAACCATCGCTAATTATTGAGTATCGTACTGATTGAAAGTCTATTGCCGATTTCTGGAAATGGAAATTGTAGGAATTATTTTCAAAGTGGGTACATGCGCTAAAGAGGTGGTTGATTACTTGAAACTAGTACCTGCGTGTGCGGAACGTCGACAAGAGATCGATCATGTTAAGACTAAGAGTGCGGATATCCTTTTACCTTCAACTTGCAACAAAGCATTTTGGCGATGCATGGATTCATTAAACAAATGTAAGGTGACATGTGAAGATTTACGCCGTCAAAGGATAACTGGAAAGTTATGGTACGCCAAAAGTAACGTGGAAAGAGTTGAGAAATTGGACAAAGAACTGTCTTTTGCCGTTCAAACTATGGGGTTATTTTGTGATTGCATTCTCAATGCTAAAGTTGACAGCATTTCTGAAGCATTGCGTAAAGTGAACAAATGTGTTGTCCAATGTGGTTCTGATACAAATAAAAAAATTGATGAAGCTGCTAAACGTTTGGAACAAACAATCCATCCAGATATTGGTGTGTATCGGGGTGTGTCTCACGGCAGTATTAAAATGAGACCAAAAGCGCCTGATAAACCAAACGTTACTGTACAAGATGACCTCATGGTGGTAAAATGGAACTATGCACAATGTCCACCTTTGCAGCAAATAGGTAGGTATGAAGTGCAATTGGATTGTGGCCCAATTTTGGAAGGGGATTTCACAAATCTCGACAAAGAAGACAGTTATTCGTACTCCGTGAGTTTGGGTTCACCAAAGATTACCGCAGGTCACAATTACACTTTTCAAGTAAGAGCAATCTTTAAGGACGGAGGGCCGAGTGAGTGGAGTCAACCTGCAGTCTGTGGGTATAAGACAGGGCCACCCAACAAGCCTCAGAAACCAACAGTCACGGTGAAACCACCGAAGGAGGGTATCACTATTGCTATCGAGCCACCGAAGGAAAACGACGAGAATGGCTATCCAGTCCAAAAGTGCATAGTCGTGATAGATGACGATGAGTTTCCATACTCCTTGGACGAGTTTAAAAATCCTGTTACTATTTCAGCTGAACCTGATAAAACATTGTTTTTAAAAGTAATAATGGTTAATGAAGCTGGACGAAGTCCACCAAGCGATGCCGTAGAGGTGACCACACCAGAATTGCTTCCAGGTGTGCCAGTAAATGTGCGCATCTCTTCCACACGCAAATGTGATTCCATTAAGATACAATGGGACCGTCCCGATGAAAATGCAGAAGCAGCTTTCATGTATGACGTTGAAATGATACGGAGTAAACAGAAACAGCCAATCGAGTGGAATATAATCAAACATAATGTGAAAAAACTGTACGCAAGAGTAGATCAACTCAACTCAAACACAAAGTACAAATTTCGTGTCCGTGCCCTCAACAGCAAAGGTCATGCCCTTCCTGATCAATGGAGTGATGTGGTAGAGGCCGAAACTCGACATGGAAAGGGTGTTGCAACGCTTGCAGCTACTGGAGCATTCATAGGTGGAACGCTTGGAGGACCAGTGTTAGGAGTAATGACGATTGGTGGAGTTTCAGGCATGGCTGCTGCATTAAATGTAGACAGCGAAGCAGGCAGTAAGACAGCAGGCGTTGCAGCGGGAATTGGCGGAGGGATTGCTGGCGGCTTTGCTGGAATTGTAGGAGCACCACTTTTCGGTGTGGGATCTGCGGTTTTAGCTTACAATGCGGTTTCTGGGAATTTGCCTACAAGTCCTCCGACAAGTGAAGATGAGAGCCCCGAGAGTTCCAAGAGCTACGAGCCGCCCGATTACTACATGTACACGTGACTGCAATTATATACGACAGCTTACACAGTTTCACGACATAAAATGTATTGTGATAGAATGCTAGGTATTAGTAGCTCGTTGTCAAATAAAAAATTAGACATTGCCAGAAATTCGGACACCGATTGATGACGTACTGGTGACCTTTGTTTAAGAATGGAGTTCATATACATGTACAATGTATACATACAATGTACCTTGTGTGTTTAAAAACAATCCGTCACACGCCGATCGTAACAGTAGCAGTGCTGTTCCGTGGCTTGTATGCCGATTAACAGTTGCATGAAGTGCTAGGTCACTCATCTTTGATTGTGACCAAAATATATTCATCTTTTGGTAATAGGAGGTCAGAAACCGTGCATAAGTAAGGTCAGCGCATGAATGAAGGGCAGCGCATAATTCAGGACTGTCCCCAAGGGGGGTCTTGCCATCACATCTAACGAATTGTCGAAGTATAAAAAGTGTAACCACTAACATGCCACTTACATTACATAGTCACACCTGCCCTCCCATAACAAAGAGTACTCTTTATGAAATGCAATTTCAGAGTCCATTCCATCCAAAGTTCTAATAGCGAAGTGTTGGCCAAAGGCAGGAATGAAGACAGTGATCCCTTCATGATATTCACCATCATCTGTTGAGAGAGTGTAATGATTGTGGTAACCATACACAGATTTCACATCTATTAAGTAGCAGTCACATACACACACACACACACACACACACACACACACACACACACACACACAAACACACACACACACACAAACACACAAACACACACACACACACACACGCACACACACTGTGTAGAAGCAACAGAACAGTTGAGGCAGAGAAGCAGCGTTTAGGCGGATGTATACCACATTTTTATACCGGTCATTTGTATGCTGTTATATCTGCCAATGCAGCCACATACATGGATGACTGAATATTTCCACCAGGGCGGGGTGCGGTAACAAACAGTGATGCCCTCAAATAGTGTAAGCATACCTAGGTACTGCTGGTGTATAGCCTCACATTTGTATGCATGTTGTCTTCCAATATAGCCACCGTCCATATACATGTGAGCATGCATCCAATAGAGCGAAGATGGTAGAATATTTCATCCAGGAAGGGGTGTGGTCAAAACAAATGATACACAGAGATAGTGGAAGCACACCTGTGTACTGCTGGTGTATAGCCTCACATTTATATGCATGCTGCCTGCCAATATAGCCATGCCCTCAAGCTGGCTGTCTTCCACCTGGAAGGGGTGTAGCCAAAACCAGTCATACTCTGAAGTACACCAGGTGTATAGCCTCACATTAACATATTTTTCTACCTGTTCTCACCTTATTTTTAGAAACAAAAATCATTCTAAAATATGCAAATACCATGATTTGACTTCACAGCGAAGAAACCAGCAAGAGAACAAAGAACAGTCAGAACCAATTGCAGTGGAGATAGGTGTGCCACACAGAATCATTGCTAAGAAAGTTGCGAGGAACATATCACAGGAGAGCTAAACCCTCCCACCAGCTACCCACAATACAAGTCAGTAGTGACTACAGCAGCTATCACCGACCAAAGAAAAACTTGAAGTGCCCACATGTACAGTGTATGTACTCATTTCAAAAAAAGTTACAAAACACTGGTACAAGAAACAATTCACTGAGCTCATCTCAACAATCCATGTAGTACTACGTAAGCCATCTTGTGGTCCATGTAAGCATACAAGGTGAGGGCAGGTAGACAAAATATGTCAATGTGAGGCAATGTCATGCGAATTTTTGTCCTACGTAAATTTTATCCGTGGGACTAAAAGTTTTAATCCTAGGACAAAAAGTTTCAGAAACTTCTTGTCCCAGGGATAAAAAGTTTCTGAAACTTATTGTCCTATCTTGAAACTATTTGTCCTACTTGTGAGAACGTTACTACCAGAAATATTTTGTCCTACTGTGAAACTTATTGTCTCAATAGTTGTGAGAACAGTACTCCATGGTCGAAAAAACCGCTTTGTACGTAATCCCATTACAAACCCCAGCTCCACTACACTGAGATAGAGTAAGATCGCTAAGAAAATAATTGGAGATTGATAAGCAATAGACTAGACAATAACTTTACATATGGCTTTATACATTTTCATCTAGAGTAAGATCACCAATAAGATAATAGTACATTGGTAAGCAATAGACTGAACATAACAATTAAGCATTCATCCATAAAGACATTCTTTTAATCATTTTGATGGTAAATATTACACAGAAAAGAAAAAGACCAATACAAAATGTCCATACATGGGTTTTTGGTGTACAATTGCAATTAACATAACAATAAGTAATTAATCACATATCTGATTTACATCCTTTTAACTGTTTCAAAGTGTTTCCCAATATTATTTATGTATATACATTCATTGCAATGGTTATCATCCGTTTTCTCTCTATGTGTCGTATGTTTTTGCCATTTGTTCATCTTCCTACATGGTCCATAGACATAGATTGTTGTCTGAAGCAATGAGGCTGCAGCTATTATTTCAATTTCAGTAGCCCATTCGCCCAGTGACTGCATATGTGACTGTTCTATATAACTATCCATTGTTTCACCATTAAGAAAGCAGGATAATTGAGGATCTGCTGAGTTGTCAACCATGTAGGTTGTATCCAATAAGCAAACTTCATGATGATATTCCTGTGAGTTTCTGAAACTTTCTGTCCCACTCTAAAACTTTTTGTCCCACTATTTACAATGGTCTCCAAATGTTCTATGCACATGGTCAGTTATTGGTTCAGTATTGAAACTATTGATACAAACTACAAAAGCACATTTAATCCTCATCAAAACAGAATTACATCTTTTTAACAGTTTCAAAATGGTTGGATATATTAGTAATGTAAATGCATTCATTGTAATGAATGTTTGCTTCTTCTTCACTTTCAAATGCATGCTTTTGCCACTTGTTACTCTTTCCACAAGGTCCATAGACATAGATTGTAGTTTGAAGTAACAAAGCTGAAGCAATTATTTCAATTTCTGTTGCCCATGTATCCAGTAGCTGCATTTTTGACTGTTCAATGTAGTTTTCCATTCTTTCACCATCCTTAATAAGGCTGGATCATTGAGGATTTCCCATGTTATCAATCATGTAGGTTGTAACCAATAAGCGAACTTCTTGATGATAGTCCTGTGAACCAGTAAGCACAAATGAAAGTGATCGAAAAAAAGTTACCATCAGCAACAATTCTGGCTGTTGAAGATGGACAGAGATTCACTGGAACCATCACTTGTGTAGTGTGATGTTCAATGTTTCCATGAATGTATGGGAGCCCAAGTGAATTCAACGATCTTTTTGCCATTCCTTACATACAGGCAATGTAACAAATTTGAGAAATCTGCTCATTTTCAACAATTCTCATAAGTATGTCATCTGATGCATTTTCTTCAAAACACAGAAGCACATTATCTTCAGGTACTAAAATGCTGTTCTTTGGTTCACTTGGTTGCAATGAATTTTCTTTGGTTACTTCCTTGTCAAAGCAATATTTCCTTTTGCTGTAGATTGAGAGGCATAACGCATCAAGATCTGATCCATCCATACTTGTTTCCCAGTACATTCACAGACTTCAATGTGGTGCTACAAGATTTTAACCAAATCTTAATCAGCTCATTTGATTTCACCATGTTGTATGATGCATTAGTGTATGAGCTAACGTTCTTGCTTAATTGCTTAAATTCATCATGCAGATGATCATTAACAATAATGAAGCTACCACTGAATACTTCCCTTAATGAAGTGTATCCATAATATTCTCTGAACTCGGTCCAAAAAGAAACAGCTAGATCCTTGCTTAGTGCGTATTCTCCGTCTTGTACTTTCAGCAGTGTTTCCTGTTATAAAATGTAATAGTACACAAACATAGTTGAAATGCACATTTGTAGCTTACATCAAAATATTCATCATCCTCTTCAGCTTCTTATATTTGTGTGCAAGCTCCTGACCTCCATAATCGCAATAAACTTGAAGAGTACAGTTGCTCTTGAAGTGTCGCATTATCAATAGCATTCGGCTGTGAAACACTGTCTTCATACTGCATGATTTCATCTTCGCTCTCTCCACTACAATCTTCATAAGCGCTTTCATGAGAATTGGAATCATTTTCAACAGTGTGATTCTCCTGCATCGACACATGTGATTCCTGATGTTCAACTGTTGCTTTGTGCGAATATTCTATCTGTTTTGGTACCACAAAAACTTTCAAATGATCTCCATGAGCAGATCTACCTTTCCATCGTCACAACGTTTCACAAAAAAAAGACCCTTTCCAATATCTTTCATTACTTCATAAGGGCCAAGCCGTTTCGGATCCAGAGCACCCCCTGCTCGTTTTTTGCGCCTAAAGTCCTTCTTCAATATCTTATCTCCAATGCCAAAATGAGATCCTTTGCCCCTCTTTCTGCTATAATTCCTCTTCTGTATTCTTTGGGCATCCATCACATTTCTTTTCACGCTTTCCAGAATCTCCTTTCTTGCATTGGTTAAGTATACATGACAGGAATCCTAAAAAATTATGAAAATTCCTAAATGCGCATAATTTACATGCTGTACATATATATGCTTACACTGTCTTGCTGAGTGTCATGATTGTCATAGTCATCCAACAATGTTTTTCCTTCGTCATTAAATGACAGTTCAATAGGCAACACTGCTTTCGTTCCAAACATCACTTCGAAGGGTGAATAAAGGGAAGAAGCATGCTTTGCAGTGTTGTAGGCAAACACATGACAGTCAATGTAGACACCCCAATCTTCCTTCTTCTCATTCACAAACTTGACAATCATGTTCTTCAAGGTTTGATTCCATCTTTCATCTAAGCCATTGGCATGTAGGTAATGGTGTATGGTTAATGCATGAAATAAATATGTGCTGTAAAAATTATATACCTGAGGATGATTAGGTGTCGTGAACTGCCTCTTAATACCCAACAGCTCTGTCATTTTTTTGTCTAAGTTATTTTTGAATTCCTTGCCTTGGTCAGTTGTAAGCAGCTTAGGGAGTCCCATTCTCATGAAAATCTATATATACCCAAGAACATTCATGTAACAAACAGAATATTAATATTACGATATACATGTAAATGTACCTTCAGCAGAGAAGCAGCAACGCCGGTAGCATGCTTACTAGGAAGGGGCACAGCATCTACCCATTTAGTGTAGTAGTCTGAAAGGGTTAGAATAAACCTATTGCCACTCGACGAAGCAGGAGTAATCGGACCAATGAAGTCAATCCCCACATGATACCAAGGTGAATGAATAGGGACTGGGTGCAGCTCAGGTTGAGAGGAAAGTGGCTTCCCACTTGATTTCTGACAGACATCACAAGCAGGAATCTGTATAGTGTGTTAATGAGTTATGTTTAGCAAAACAAGTAAATACTTACCATGCTCTTCACATCACTCAGGATGCAACCTTTATTTCAACGTATACAGTAAATTTTATACGATGGACACGGCTTTCCGTTGTTTTGATCGTCTCGATACGATAGGCTCGACAGAAGCTGTTTCCGCAGCAGCTAATGATAAGGCTGATGCCATATTTACAATCATGTCCAGAAATTGTGAATATCAGTGCATAACTCAGCTTAGAATTGTGCACATTATTATTTACATCCTTATTTCAATATAAATGCACCAGATAATAAAAGGTTTATGGCGGAGGAGCTATCCTAGAAAGGATAGCTGTGGCATTGGCACAGCATTGTGATTAAAAAAATTTCTGATTTCACCGTTACACTCACTACACACTATAGAGATTTATCACGTTATTAAAACAGCTAATTAATTTTAAAAATCTATTATTTTTTTCACATTATAAAATTCATAATACATAATTAGGTACGGTTCTACACTCTTCGGAGAATGGCTCTGGCATTTGCTTTAATTAAGCAAATGCTTAAGTTGGAGAACAGGTCGAAAGAAGCCTGTGACTTTGGAAGGGACTTGTGGATTGCAAGCCGAGCAGCAACTTGTGCTAAAAACAATGTAGCCTCTTTACCCCAAGCCCCATAGGAATCAACTGCTAGAGGGGTTGAGACCCACCCTAGAGCTGAACACTTTTCATCGTTGGCCTGGTGTTTCCTGCTCTCCGTTGCCTCAAGGACTGCACCAAACGTTGCTCCCGCTTCAGCTAAAGTTGAAGGGTTTAGCGGTGAGACTGCCTTCTGCCCTGCCCACAGTCTGGACCCTCTCGGACACCACGCTTTAACATGCAAATGTGGGGGTGATGCTGTATTACGCCATAATGCACTCAGGGACACTTTAGTGCACTTCCTTCACCGTGCGCATGCTTCTGTCCAAGTTGAAGTTGGCGCTGGGCTCTTTCCCGACCATTCGCAGTCAAGACCTGCCGATATTCTGTTACAGAATTGGAACCTTGGGAGGCCCGTTGCCCTGGACATCTCCGTTGTCTCACCGCTAAACCCTTCACATTATATTTAATTAATTGTGAGTCAGCATATCAGGGAAGTTAGGTAAGGCCATCGCTTTTACATAAAATCCTGCCAAACTAAGGCTATCATCGATTTTAGTGATCTAAGCATACGCATGCGCATCTGTCATATGCATTGGATTTAACTCGTGCCCCTCCTTTTATCAATTAGAGGTCACGTGATCTGTTATTTAATCATGTTATTAACCATAATACATCGACGTTCGCTAGCGCTGACCACGACGCAATCACGCAGCGCTACATTTATTGCGAACAGCTCTTCTCTTGGCGGTGCGCTCCTTTTCGAGTCCATTACACAAGGACCATCATTCGAGCAGTTTATTCATATTGGCCTACTGCTACTCTTACTAAACAAGAGAAAAGTTGTTTTCTAAGCTGTTGTAATAAGAATGGCTCGATTCATAATCACGTACCTACCACATTTGTACGTGGCGTGCATTATGAGATCACGGGACTATTTATTACTGTTTTGTGGGAGCTTATAGAGGTCAGATGTGTATCTGTATTTTAATGCTTAGCAATACCCTAACGTGCATACGTTTAGGATGGAACAAGTAATAAATAGGGGTGTAAAAATCAGGGGAAAATAAGGAAAAATGAAATATAGTCCTATCATTAGAGTAGAGCACACATTGTAGGACATTACATTGGTCATGTGTTAATTCTTATCATTCAACCCTTGTTTCCTTCCTTTTTAAACCCCTTTGCTTTCAAATCCTATATCCCACTAAGTTTCTCATAAAGAATGTTCTTTTATTTATTTATTTATTTACTGTGTAACTACACTAGCTATGGGATGTGTGTCTTGGACTCCTCCCCAAAATGCTAATTTCACTATGTAATGTTGCTAATATCCTCAGTCAATCAGAAATGTTGAGAATGGTTAATACATCACAGAATGTGTAGTGGTTATGAAACACAAAGAACTCACAGTACAAAATCATACAATACATTACGTGTGTATGCAAGTGGAGGAGGAAGTAGAGGTGGTGCTAGGTGACGAGGACGAGGGAGGAGTGGTGGTATCTGGTGATGTTGTATTCCGCCAAGATCTTTTTACTGCCTGAATGCCTCCATGAAGCCAGTATGCATCGTTTTTCTTTGTGACTGCCTTTTTGGCATACCATATAACTTTCGTAGGCAATCAATCCCGGCTTCTGTTCTGATGATGTCCATGGAGGCATTCCATTTATTACTAGAAAAGTATGCCCTCTTTGCATTGTCATTGTGTTTTTCAAATTGTAAGCATATTACAATTTCAATTCGGAATCACTATCATGATATACTCACCTTGGCCTGAAAATTTTCATAAGTTACATGTACCTTGCCGCCTAATGCAATCTGGTACGTGAGTGCATGTACGACATAACATGACACTTTTTGTAGCCTCCTGCAGGTATTTTTAGGAAGCTACCAATCCATTGCTTTGCCTAATAGAAAATTCAGTCAGTAACAGTTCTCAGTACTACCTACATCTTAACCTTCTGGTGTATAGTGTCAGGATGAATTGGCACTTCAGCAGATAAGGTGCTGCAAAGCTCTTGAAAGTTCTGCCATCCAAGTTAATGACACATTACTGATCAGTTAAGTCTCTGCTTACCTTCCGTAGTTTAATTGTTTCTTGTATGGTTTCATGAAGTAGGACTTCAATTAGTTTAGATGGCAGTATCAGTAGAATTAACCATACTAGTGAGACTGGTGTGCATACTATATACCTTCATCACTTTCTTTCTACCATCACCAGTAAAGGGGGTCCACTTTAGCTGTTCTCTACCTTGCTCCTTCAATATTACGCCACAGCGTCTGATGGCAGCGGTTAGGCCATCAAGGTGTTGTTTGCTTCCATCCCTTGCGGTTCTATCCTTCAATCAAGCCAATGAAATGTGATTGCTCATCAAAACATCAAATATTTGTAGAAATAAATGAAGTACGTCAATCACGTAGTGGTCAATAGGGATCTTTAGCAGGGGCAGGTTCACAGAGCCTTGCCTTGACAGTACAGACCTTCCCGTTATACAACAATGACTGAAAATTAATATGCTTAGAAACCAGTTAACACATCGAAGTGATGCAATTTTCCTTGCTTTGGTGGCAGTGTACAGTACTTCAGGCTTTGATGTATCCCATCCATGCATTCGTACATGCATATAAAGAATTGTTTCTGCATCATCAGATCCTTAATTTATACATACCTCTCATCCTTATGAACATTGCAGAAAGGTCACGCATAATTAGCATGAGCTTCATTGAGACCAAGAACTAACAGCATGAACTGCATAGACGCATTGTCATCTACACTGACACAGAGACATCTTAGCCTACATGTACCTTTATGTCTCCACCAAAAAACAGTTCAAGTTTGTAACTGTTTTCGCTGACTTCTATGCAGCCTGCATCAAATAAGCCATTTATTTCTCCAAATGGTATCGCAAATGCCTTAATTTGATATGGTCTCATAGTCTTCATGACCTTTGATGACAGCTATTGTGTGGTTGCCGCATGTATGTTGCATGTTTAGAAACAATTTAATACAAAGCACTTATTCTGAGGGGGAAAGGCATGTTGTACATATCTCCTTGGCAGGTTCTCACATACCCCTCTCATCAATCCACAATCTATGAGGCACAGCGTCACAGTGTATCTACCCAAATCTGTACATGCTGCCACCCTTTGACAAGCGCGGGTGGGCTATCACCCAATTGGAACCCCCAACATAACCCCAAACCGCCCTCCAGCTTGTGATCTGAACAACTCACCCTCTCCCTGATCACCCACACCACCATCAAGTACATGTAGCAAAGGTTACACACCAGTAGCCAGTAGTCTTTTAAAGCATTCACACGGCGGCGTACCCCATCTGGACGTGAAGTTTCATCCGGAATTCGAAAATTCAAATGGATACTCATTCCCAAGTGAGGCCAAAGATTGTATTATGATCACTGCATGAATGCACATGCACACACACACACACACACACACACACACACACACACACACACACACACACACACACACACACACACACACACACACACACACACACACAAACACACACACAAACTCATGTACATTGCATGCAAGGTGTGAACTTGTTCTCTGCACATACACTTGCATTCTATTCCATCGAACTGCCTCATATGCATGTTTAAGAGGATACTGATTCTATTCTCAGTTTCTGTAAGGGACTGAGCTTTGTACTCGTAATGTGTCGCTCTGTATTGTTTTATATAATTGACAACTTCTGCATGTGGAGCTCCCTTATGACTGGTTTTCTATATATACATGCATCATGCAACGTGAGACTCACAACCCCTTTTGCTGAGGTGTGAAACAATGCTTTCGCAATTCTTTAAACCTAGCTAACATTTTCGGACGTCGTTCTTTCTGCCTCTTGCTCCACTTGCAGTGAATTCCATCTCTTGTTTCTAACAACTAGATGTAGATGTAGTTTACAGTACTGTCTACCAAATTACTTTGCTGCAATACTATTCCCTCAGTACACTCATCTTGCACTCTGAACAAGTGCTCAGATTGACCACGGCGCGACAGTGTACCGTATGCAGCCTTGTATATTGCACCCATACTAATCGATACTCGTCTGCACTCGACACGTGGGCAGTTTTTCATACGTCACGAATGCGGCGCCATGTATACGTCTCAGAACGAACACTTCGCTTATACGTATGATATCGCGGTCTGCATATGGATTCAGTATATTCGTCATCACTTGTCTGCATACTTCAGATGAACGCGTGCAGACTCTGTACACGTCATGTATTCGAATCGTTTCAAATCCATTTTCTGTTCTGCATACTTGAAGGCTAGTGCTTAAACCCTGAACCACGCCAGCAATAATTCAGAATTTAACGGCAAACTTTAATCAAATTACAGCTGAAATACAACTTGGTCAAAAATAAACAGTATAGTTCCAAGCTGGCGATCAAAGTCTCCATCACATCCTGCTGATGTAGTTAGAGGGGCACTCTCCGCCTAGCAGAGGCCTCTTGGAAGGCGAGCACGAGCCTCTACTACTCTCGCGGCACTTGTCGACGGTTTCCTTACAAGCACACGCTAAAATATTACAGAGGTTATGCACAAAGAACTCAGCATTTACTTACTCTCTAACCGCGGTGGTAGCTAGCTTAAGCTTTTCAATGCTATCGTCGTCATCCCCTTGGTTGGCCATGCAGCGAAACGTTTTCATTTGGCCGTAGTACACCCTGGCGTCGGCTCAAGAGCTGTGGTCAGAAAGGAAAGCCATAGCATGCCAACTCTGTACCTGCGTTTCTTCTTTTGCCGGGGTTGGTCACTTCCACCATTTCAGTCTCGATGTACTCGCTTAAATATATCCTGACCCTGAAGTTATTGGCACACGCACATAATCCACATGCACATATACAACGTACTATGCTCTTCGCGTAATGGCGTTCTATTGGTCGGCACTGTGCTGAAGAGAACAAACATGACGTAAGCATGTAAACCTTTGTGACAACTTGAAACGCCGCCTAACTGCATCTACTGAATCACACACTTGTCCTGGTTTGACATAAGCAACACCGTATAGTGTACAGTGTAAACACGCACAACTTACCAGGCCTAGACTGCTTAAGTCCGTTTGGTATGCCTTTATAACCTCCGCCTGTCACCCGCGTTGTCCGAAACTCTTTATCTTGCACAGTTGCACCTCACTGATTCGTCAGCTATATAGTGATCAAAATCAACAATCCAATTTCTCTGAGGTTGGGAACGGCTCCATTAGTACTGTCTCCACAGATAGCCCAGTAGTCCAATTTTCCTTTCCTCCTATTTCGTTGGGAACTAAACCAAGTTGCCTATTTTTGTTTCCTTTGCTCGATCGTGCGTCGTCACCTCCACTAATGACCAACACGTGCAAAACTTAAAACCGAGCATGCGCAGATAATGATATCAAAATTAATTGCTCAAATAGGCCTACAGGCTACACCCGCTAGAAATAGTCACAGATGTAGGTATCAGAAGTTTACAATGATTATAGGGATTCAATAACTTACCTGTGAGTACGCGACTCGGTCGAGGTAATTATAGTAGCCACACTCATATGAATGCGTTTTCATGGGTGTGGTTAAAACGGCCTATATTCCTATTTATTGCGCACTATCGTAATTTACGGGCTAAACTGCTGCTCGCGATATGGGTGCGGTACGCACCCGATACTTAGCCCCAACAATACCCATCTGCACACTGCACTGGACATTGACATATCTAGGTACGAGTATGTATATTGGTCCGCACACGTGCATGTCTGGATATGTATCTGCATACCATGGCGTGGGCAAACTCTGCATATTACTGCATACGATACTATGTCACGCAGTGGACCTTCCTAGAAGGTATTTTTGTCTATAGAGCTGGATAATGAATATTGTTACTAACTTCGTTCTGTCAGTTCTGTGTAAATTTACCACAGGACCTGACCAACCACAATCTCTACTGATAGCCTAGGTGCAATAAAATTCATCACCATCTAGGCCTTTCAACCTTTCCTTCAGCGCTATCGAACTACAATTGTATCTATGGTTGTATGCAGGGGTCTCACAATAAGTACACATTACATATCCATGCGCTTAATGTGCTTCACCTCCAGCCATTGCAATACCCTATACACTCATTTTACTCCCTGCATACAACTAGTTTGAAATAAAACACTGTGCTTCACTTGTCAGGCCACACCAAGATTTAGTTTCTGGTCCCCGCCCGCATCCTTTTTTCGGAAAACCTGGGACTATGATCATATTCATACTTAATCATATACAATAGACCTTATTCTCGCGGCATAATGAATAAATTATCATGCGCTAGTCATGTGATGTTATTACAAAGAGTGCCACAGAAAAGGGGCGTTACGTATTCACAGAATGACGTCTAACTCCATAACCTGTAGAGAGTCTCAGTTTTATCGGCAATTGGATTCAGTAGGCAAACGGAGATACAGAGAGAAGCTGGATATGCTCCACTTAGATATGGATCCATATCTTACCACTCCGGATGTTTGGATTGGAACCCCGAATCGTGGCCGGACGTTACTTTTCTACCTACCTGCTTTTCTCGCCTAGCCCCTGCACTAAAGATGACCTAAGGCTTACAAGAGCACCGAAGCTAGGAAATATGTCACTTCTGGTTATGTAAGCGGGATCACTTCTTGCATCCAACTCATCTGTTTGTGTTCCTGTGTCAACAATTCTAGCATCCAATTCATCTGTTTGTGTTCCTATATCCACATCTGACTTCTCGACATGTATGGTAAGTGTTTCATAACAAAACGAGTGCTTTGACACATGCAACTAATTGTTGTATAATAAGTATAATAATGATTTAATTTAATATGATGAAAGTGGTCGTTAGTAGCTGAGGTGTTGTGTGATGGAAGTGGTCATTAATATTTAATATATATCAGCGTTAAAGTTGAGGTCGGAAATAGCCTAACACCAGACCACAGTCATACAAGACCAGCTGATGTCCTTGTCCAGAACTGGTCCAGAGGCAGGCCAGCAGCCTTCGACATCTGTGTGACCTCACCGCTTAATACACTTACTTTGTCAGAAGCGGGGGTTTGTGCAGGTGCCGCAGCCCAGGCTGGAGAGGTCAAGAAGCACTCAGCTAATGATGACAAATGTGGAGATCCGGGTTGGTTTTGTGTCCCCCTGGTGACTATGGAGCATGGGGACCCGAGGCCATGGCCTGTTTCTCCCAGCTGGCTTTGAGGCTTTCCATCAGGCTTCAAAAGCCCAAATCAGTCATTCTACATGAACTATATGGTCGCTTAAACACATGTCTCATTCGTTGTGTTGCTACGGCCATATTAAGTAGGATCCAGTCATCGTAACTTTTTCCTGTGTTTATTCTTGGTGTAATTTGGTCTTATTTTATTAATCTAATGATAATTAATAATAATAATAATAATACTGTTGTTTTGGCTAAGGCTGAGGTCCTAGCTGCCTTATATGGCAGGCTGAAGCTCAACTTAGAGCCAACGCCACAGCCATCCTCTCCAGATGTTTTGTCCCTGACTATTAGCAATAGTAGGGTGCATTCATTAATCTTATTATAATTGTATTTGTATACATACATTGTAACAGTTGTACAATAATAATAAAAAGTTTGTTTTGTGTATTCCCTGTAATGTTGTTATTTAATATACAGCATTGAATAGGTCTTTTCACGTAACATATCTTGTACAAATTATACCTGACACATCTATAACCTCTTCGGACATTGTCAGAGACCATGATCTCGCTCTCTTCCGCCGCCTTCCAATGTGAATCTTTCGGGGTCCCATGTAATACTGTGTGCGTACACACACACTTATTCTAATAAACGCATCTTAGAAGCAGAACGTCAAGAGATACAGCAGTAAGTTCAGTTGCACCCAGCAACTAGCATGCTATCGAACAAACACTTTCTTGTAAAATAATATGCAACCGTTTTTGTACCTACTAAAACACAGTGTATAGTGTGCGGATGAGAAAATCGCTAGTTTTTATTTATCCAGAACACGTTCAAAACACGAAATGGTCCCTATTGCATCCTACACAGTCTAACAAAGTAATGTATGGCATTTTCTCTCCTTCTATTAAGTGCAATACGTCACCCACCCGAACGCAAGCTCATTCTCGACATAGCTACAGTATACGTAGAGCATGAGTCACACAAAATCATCAAATAGAAGGAAACCTTTGATGCTTCCTTTGATTGACAGTTTTTAGGCTTTAAATTTGCTTACAGCTTACTCCAGATCGATGAACTTTCTCAACAACTCTTTGTCACGTGACAAAACGTATGACATTAATTATTCATCGATTGGCTCGAATAAGGTCCATAGCTTCTCACGTGTGTAGAGCTCTAGTCTTATATTCTTTGAACAAGCCCTAACCATATAGATCCCTGGAGCGCCCAGCGAGTTGGGAGGAGGAATGCAGACGTTCGCTAGGGCGGGAATGGGTACCCGTCCTGACCACGCCCCCGGTCATGGGACTCGAGCCTTCCTAGAAGAATAGAAAAGGGAACGGGAAGAGGCAAACAAGTTGTATAAGTACTGTTTTAGAATCTCTAGAATGCAGGTGGAATTGAATCAATTTGACGTTACTTGGAGCGGAATAATGTACTCCTGATTGGCTGAAGTCATAATCGCCCGCCCGCGGCTATAAATATAATGAGGAGGACCAGAAACTAAAGATTAGTTTGGTGTGGCCTGATAGAAAAGGATGTACTACGCTGGTAAGAGGTTATTGTACCACTTTTTTGTCGGAAGGGCGAAATTCCTACAAGAATGGGCTAAGGCGATAAATATAAATGTTCATGTCTATCGGTGCAGATTGTGGTGGTCAGGGCCCGTGGTAAGTTTACACGAAGCATGTAGTAAAAATATTCATATTTATTTGATTACAGTTGAGAACATCATACTTGGCCTAATAATTTTTTTTCATATGTTTTAACTTCACTTGATTTTGTTTATCACTGGTGCAAAAGTAAAGAAATCACAAACGCAGAAATTCATTTTGAATGCATGTAGCAATGTGAATCTGAAAGGACCAAGTTATTAATTAACATCTACCGTTAGTTTTTTTTTTTTTCCATAATAATAAAAGTTAATATGGGATCGTTTCCGCGAAAAGGGACCTAGTGCACATTATAAAATTTGTTATAAAAATGCCTTACGTTTAAATCACTATAACTTCCGTACTGTAAACGCTATCGACTTTCTATTTTTTAACACTTCATAGCACACCATTTCTGTATGTAGATCTATATTTTCGTGTCTTACACAAGCTCCGTGCCGACGTTATGAGACCTGATTACCCGTGGGGTTCGAAACTGCCACATCTTCAGGTAGGAGCGTCTAATTCGTTTCAAATTCAGTGTGTATGTAGAGGGGTCCTGTCGCTATTGATTTTTTTCAGTTCGCTAATTTTTATGTTATCCGTTACGGAGATACAGCTGTGCAAAGTTAATGCACATTTCCTGCTCGATGAGCGCCATTATTGTATGCAACCCGCGTTCCATTCTCCCAATCCACAATAAATTTCGATAACTACTTTGTTCCGCCCACATTCTCTGCCTAAAACTAAGCTAGCCGTTCGCAACAATTTTACCTCACCCAGGCAGCGAGTTTATACCGGTGAATTAAAGGAAGAACGCTTCTCGCTTCGCAAAATGATCGTACCAAATTGATGGATCTGAATGAATCGTTGCAGTATTCTTGCGCCTCCCACGTCGCGGGGGTGGCAGTATTCAACACGGCGTGAGTAAGGCTATTTGCTACGCACTTGCATCATCCTCTAGTCGTGTAATAAAGCTTCCAACTTGCTATTAGTATAGCCCATGGTAAAATTCTTGTCACGCCCACTCAGCTACGCTTGCAATGACATCGGTTGTATTTACAATTTTCAGCTCACGCATAAGGCCACTCCAAGTTGTAATCCTGTTTCTAATCCAACCATTATTGAATTTCAGAACGGGCGGGCGGGTTTTCAGCATCCCGGAAACCGTGGGTGTGGCTTATTCGGTACATTACGTATATATGCATTTTCTGACGCAAAACCAATTTTCTAATACCACAATCAACACAGAAACGAACGTAATATAACAAAACAATGCAATGAAGTCTCAGTTACTTCTTAGAAATGGGAGGCTTGTTCTTGCAAACATCACACTGTGGAAGGTATTGCTGAACGGCATCCATATTTCCCATCATTGGTTCAGCACAGTACACACATATAGCAGGATACTTTGCAACATAGTATAGCTTTTCAACAGGCTCTCTACATGAAATATTACGAGTGTATACATCAGCCAATTTTCCCTCCATTTCTAAATCTTGAAGTGGAGCATATCCAGAAATGGCCCATACATAGGCGGTCATCTTGCTTTTTATTTCAAATTGAATGTTAAACAAGTTTATAATGTACTACAAATCGGTCTGATTATGATATATGTACTTCAAAAAATTATTCCATTAACCATTCTTTAACTAAAATCAAGACAAAAAAATTAATTTCTACCGCGCATAATTTATTCATATAAGTATGCCATTGCGTCATCTGCCAAAATTGTTTAATAAATATTGGCAATAATTGTCTAATGGTGAATAAATGTGCATAATAAGTTAATTCAGCTGAAGATTAACAAGGCTGCTGGCGATGATCTGAGCCAATAGCAAGCCAGGTAGCTAAGTGGAAACCTTTTCCCTAGCCTCCTCCCCCAATTCCCATAGGTCTAGAGTGCATTATGGTGAAGCTATTATATTTATTGTATACAAGACGTCGTCATGGACACTTTTGACCTATATAGTGGGTTGTTTTCACTTGAAGTTTATTGTAAACAGTGTTCGTTTAGCCTGCAGCAGCTCGATGAATGAAGCGCGTAGGCTAGGCACGTGCACTGATACGCTTACACGCATTAATCTATGCACGCATGCAGGGATAAAAATGATTCGTTAGCACTTTCCAGTACAGCTACGACCTACGTAGGCTTCTCAGTCTTACCTAGATCGATTAACATCAAGTCTGAATGTGCCGCATTTTCAATATTTGTCTGCATGTGTGCGTCGATCAATACACGTAAAGCGCTTAACTGCGAAGCACTCTCTGGGACTTCGTCAATGAAAGAGCGCTATCACAATATATATTTACATTAAGGAAAGCTTTGTCTACACATCGGGGCGCTGCTCAGTCTACCACTAGGCCAAAGCCCTGCATCAGGGTCAAAGCACACTCCACCCCCCTCCCATGTTATGGCATCAGGCCCAACCCCTGTCTCTGCACACAGTGTGTGGTTTGTGTTTGGGAGAGCAAACTTGGATGGACTATGCCGGGCAGTTCAGTTGCCGGGCATGAGGATGTAGCAACATTAATACAAATAAACATAGATACATGTAATGTGCAGTTAAAACATGCACAATTTGTGCTATTGCTAGTTAGCAATTAGAGTTTACATGTACTGTGGCTGCACCAATACGTATGTCTGGTATGCTTTGCTTCACCTCTTCCGAGGTTCCAAATGGTGTCAGTGGGAAGGCCTGTTCTGGCAGCTACTGTACATGGCTGCACCAATGTGGGTGTTATATTTGGCTGGATTGTAGCCACATAGCTCCACCATACCAGGGGTAGAAAGGTGGAGCGGAAGCTCTTAGATGTGAGTGTTCTCCCATCTTTGAAGTGGAAGAGGGGTGAGGAGTGAGTGGAACAGTGACAACATTCTCTGTAGGCCTCCATTGCTGGAACTGGACACATGTGCCTGCCTTTGATACGCTAAACACACCTGCCCATCTGGTTGGTTTTGGACCACTTGATGAAGAAGTGCATGCCCTCCGGACCAGCAGACATCTTGCCTGGTAGGTTGAAACCTAGTGTCAAAACTCTGATTGAGTAAATTCACTGAGCCTGAGGTGGATGACTCCAGATGGTCAGTCTCAACATTGGGTTCCTGGACCCTGCTGTTCTTCACCAGTACAAAAAAATAGATACAGGATTGTCATCTCCATAGAAACAGTCCCAAACAGACTTTTAAAACAGAGCTCTCTTATTGAACCCTAGAACAACAAAGTACCAGGACATTATGCAACAGACTAAAATGCCTCTACCACTAGGCCAAAGGCTTTGCATCAGGCCACTCACCCCCCTCCCATCATGTACTTGATTGTCATCAGGACTAATGCTCCCATGCATGCCATCACCATCGCTGCACACAATGTGTGGCTTGTATATAGGTGCTACACATATAAAGTGTGTGCTTTTAAGACATAGGTACACAGTTTGTTCTCTTAGAAATGGAAGTTACCAGGCAGCCTAACATCAGATTAGCTAACCACAGTTTACATAGCATACAATGGACCTACCACATAATGAAATTATCTTCAAGGGCCATACAATTGTAATTCAGTACATGCATGTACTTGTGCAACTGTCCAGGTGTTTGTAGGTTTTAGTCAACTTCAATTCCATCTGAATAGTTATCCTCATCTTCACTCTCCTCATCTTTGCCTACGTGTTCATCACCACCTGTACCACCCTGGACCTAAAATGTACCTAACTGTACATAGGCCTATACTAGTACCCTGGACCTATGTAGGCCTATCCTGGACCTACATGTACATGTACCTACATAGGCCTACCCTGGACCTACATGTACCTACATAGGCCTACCCTGGACCTACGTACCTACATAGGTCTACCCTGGACCTACTGTTCTCAGAGAAAAACTGCTACATGTACTTGTACCCCATGCAGGCAGTCTAACATCAGATTAGGCTAATTACAGTTTACATAGCACACAATTGTAAGGTCAAGCTAGGTCTATACTAGTACACTTGTAAGCAACACACACACACACACACACACACACACACACACACACACACACACACACACACACACACACACACACACACACACAAACACACACGCACGCACACGCACACACAGTACAAACACACACACACACTAACAACACACACAGCTCATAGTCTTACTCTGTTCTGGCTTCACAAACAACTTAGTTTTGCATTCAAGCAAAGGGCTCCTGAATTGTAGAAATTTTGTCCATAGTATTTTACAACTGAGGGAGTGGGTGCCATGACGCGAGTTCGTGTCTCGAAAATGTCGCTTCGCGCCACGACTAACCTGATGCGTGTGAAACACAAGTATGCTCGAGTCACGCACGGGTATCACTCGTGACCCGCGCACGCGTGTGTCAAGAAGCTACGTCTGGATGGTACTGTATGCGCGATTTATACAACCGATCCCGATCGCATCGGGTAAGATCGCATAGTAACTCAACTGGTAGAAAACCTTTTTGGGCAGCGCGATGAGAGGTCTGGGACCGATTTCATGCCATCAAAAAACTGAAGGAGGGCCACACTTCAACTACACAGCATTATCTGTATGGTACTATCCGCACGTGAGTCAATTTTGAGGGCACGAGATGGAGGAACGTACAGATTCAACATGAAATGCTTCTCCCGGGTATGGAAGCCGATTTTTCAATACGAAGGCTTAGTTTTTAGTACATTTTATAGTTCTTCGATGTACAAGCTATATTATTTTCAAATATCAAAATCGTAAATCGTAAAGGTATTGACACAAATGACCGTGGAATATTGTAATGAGAAACCCTTCTCATTGACTACCTGTACATTTGGGGACAATGTTATGACAATCCTAGGGAAGCCCCAGCTTAAATAGGAAAAATACGGCGACACCACTAAAAATCATAACAAATGTAGTGTACTAATATTTTCAAATTTCAAATCCTGGGAAAAATCTGGCGTCCTTGGTATACAACTAACCCTATGGGAAGGTATACGGGAATATTCGGTGATTCGCAAACCGCGAGTAAATTATTCTGACTTTTGACCGCTCATTTCTGGATATGGCCCCACAAGTGAAAGAAAAATCATTAAGTATTTCTTCAAGCTTTTCTCTTTCTGATGCCAACAATCTTTGTTTAGAGTACAATAACCTCCACATATTACATTCCTCACACTGTAGCATCATATCCACATTCTTTACATGCCTCAAGCTTGAAGCAAATGGAAGTGTCTTCCTACGCTTTTTTTTTTTGTTTCAAAGATGGGCAGTAATCCTCAGAAGTTTTGGTTCCATATAAACTTGGAATTGTCCATCTGAATGAGGAATAGGGTCAGGTATCCACTTTAACTGACTGAATATGTCCCTTGGTAGATTAGGAGGCTTGCATATATTGCATGCTGCATCTCCACATTTCTTAACTTGGAAACTGTACTTTCGCTCAGTACAATGAAGTGATACAAACTTTGTAAGCAGTGGTAAGCCCTTTAATGATGCATGCTTTTGTTATAGATTCCATTGATGAAATGGGTTCTATTATATTTAACATACTCATCATTTCACCAATCATTTCTTCACTAGCTGCATTTAGAATGGTAAACTTTTCCTCTTTCAACTCAAGTCGTCCAAACAGCATAGCAAGAAGTGACTTAACATGCGAAACACTGTCAATGGCCATTGACTTAAAATCTGCACTCTCAGTTGCCTTTTTTCTCAGATCCTTCAAACTTTTACATAGCTGAGCAGTTTTTTCAATTCATCATCCATTTTCTCCCTCATAAGTCCCACACACTGTAAACCAAGATTCAAAGTGGACATAATCCTCTCAACAGGATTGCTCCATGAGTGACAGGGAGCTGTACGTGCAGCACACAGGAAATCGAGATCATGTTTTAAAAATAATGCTATGAGAGCTAGTTGTACTGATAGGAACGTGACACGGTGATCAGGCCCTCCATCAGTATACAATAATACAATCTTTTTCTCCTGCTGCATGCAAGCTACTGAGAATAGAAGAACGTTCAGTCATATGACGAATTGGTGATGAAGATTCAAATGCTGCATCTTTCAATGAAACATAAACCTTCCCACGATACCAAGATTCTGTGATGTCTTGTGGTATATTGTTCATCAATACTACACTTGGAATCATACTGAACTTGGTGAAGTCATGATCAGCAACATCAAAACTACTTCCCACTTTCACCATTACTCTTCTACCACGCTCTGCTGCTGCCACAAGGAAGCCTGGCTCACCAATCTTCATTCGATGTTTATTATCCAAACAAAACATGAGAATGTTCTCTGAATCTAATAGCAAACTCTTTAATATTGCTGCAGTGTAATGAGCATCTTCATGGGTTTTGCTAAATTGCCTTGCCTGAACCATAAATCGAATGTTCAATCGACCAGTGTACTGTAGAGCAGTCTTTGCTGTTTTGCACTTTGGCCAAAACTGCAGTCTGATCCATTCATCACTAGGGATTAGTGTTCCTTCTGCACATCGAGCTTTGACCTGCTCTCGAAAGTCACGAATGGAAATTGCTATTGAGAGATGAGTGACAACTGAATGCCTTCTATCATCAACAGCTGTCCCTACACCTTCATTAATATAAGTTGCTGCCACGTTCCAAAATACATTGTACTTAGTCTTTTTTTCAGGATTCTTCAATTCTCGCAAATCAAAGATGGTACCAGGTTCTTCAGGTTCCATTTCAATGAATTGCTTTACCCTTAGATCAAGTTCAGCTTCTTCTGCAGTGTTTGCTACTGATGCATGACCCGTTAGATCACAATAAAAGTAACGCAAAACTGATGGCTTTATAGAGGGTGAAATTTGTCTAAACTTGGTGAACATTGCTCGACGCATTGCTCGTGTTTGAAATGTTGGTACATTATTTTCAATGAGATAAACAACTTGTTGACTATGGGAAAATGCATCTGACATACTTTCAGCTTCAGATATTCGCCAAATAAAGTGCAAATTACCCTTATTGTTTTCAGGTGTATGTGAACATAGTATAGTGGGAAATTTTAAACCATTTTTTTGCAAGCTTTGCAAATAATGATATCTATTTCGTGGATCATCTGGACACAGATCATTTAAAAACAAATATTCATATTCATTCATGTTTTTCAAAATACTGTTTAGCTGCAAAAATAAAGGAAATACAGATCTTGTTGAAACAATGTATTTAATTTGCATAGATTCTGATATATCCCTTACAGAGATTGGCAATGTGTGATTAACTTTAACCTTTTTAACTTGACTGTCTAGATATTCTGCATACTGCAATATGCTACAAGCAAGTGACTGAACTTCACTGAAGTATTTTGACCATGGCTCACTCTTTCAATAATTTCCCTGTAATATGTCAAACAAGGAAGATGAAATTGCATGAAGTGACTGGCTGCACAAATCATTTAGTTTCCTCTTTGCATGTTTGGACTTCTCTGGTAAATTATATCCACAAAATGATTCAAACGTTGATGAAACTGGACAAAACCGTGCTGTCATTGTATCCTGATGACCATCTATAGTCCACAGGCAATAACACAAAACACTTACAAAATTTAAAGATGACTCTTCCTTACCAACCAGCTCATTAGCCTGAAGAAAGTCAACAAGGTCATTAAAGAGCTCATCCTTCCTATTTTTAACTAGCTCTAGCTTTTTGGTATAACATGCATTACATCTGGCTGGACTGGCCATCAGTACATCAAATGCATTTCTACAGACGGCAACGCTAGTGGTTTGCGGTGCAAGCACACATCGTACCTTTTCTACATGGTATCTGAGAAATCCACCAAACATGTTTGCTGCAATACGCAGTGGAACATTCAGCTCAATGTTGTCGAGTACCTCCTTTGAACGTCCAAGAAGTGCCCCACGAAGAATCCACTTCTCAGCCGGTCCTCTACTGCCGGTTGGCAAATATTTTTGCACTGTTGATACAAAATATTGTTCAACAGTGCGTTCAGCCACATTTTCTGCCGAAATTGTCCACGGAACGACAAGACTGTTGCTAGAAACACACAAAACGCTGCAATTGATCAATACTTCCATTTTGAAAGGTTAATTAAACTCATTACGCATGCGCAGTGGCGCGGTTTCTGAAAATCGGCAGTTTTCAATAATAGATGCGGGCGGGGGATGAGAAACAGGATTACCACTTGGAGTGGCCTAATACATGAACATGCACCCATGCTGGCTCACACAGTCTCCTGCACTTGTGCACACACTTGAATTGTTGCGTATATAAACCTGTGCACCATCGTATGGCATATTCTTATGCACAACACCCACACTCACGTACAGTACATGTGGCACACAATAAACCAGTCTGATGATGATGACACACTTTTACACCACACTTTGTCACATGCACGGGATCTATTCCATTTAACTGTGTGCATTTTTTGAGTGGGTTTATGTACTGTGCCACTCTCTTAGTTTTTCCCCTGCATTGTTGCCTGTAGAAGCATTCCTTACAACAACTCCTCTCTGTGCAGGCTGGGTTTCCCATATAAATGGTTCTTCGTACTTGACATAGAGCTCTCACACGTACATAAGTATGTGTAGCTACATGCAGCGTCCCATAGGATTGGACGACTGTACGTGCATCGTGTGCTCATAGGATTGGTCCTCTATTTGTGCATCCGATCCCCGTAGGGTTGGTCCTTTGTACACACAGGTACCTCGTGTCCCTATAGCATTGTTCTTTTGTACATGCATTGTGTCCCCATAGGCCCATATGATTAGTCCTTTGTATGTACATTTTGTTCTTGTATATTGATCCTCTGTGTCCCAATGGTTTGGTCCTTTGTGCTTGCATACACTGTACATCACTGTATACATGCATGTGCAAAGAATAACACTATATTTACCACAACATGCCTATATATTCCTATGCACTCACATAATCTTTCTCTAGTAGAGAAGTGTGTAATAAAGCTTTCTTATTTTGCATAACCCTTGCTCAACTTGCTCAACTTCTCATCATTCTTTATGCCTCAACTATTGCTGCTTATGCTGACTTCGTCTCTTTTTGCCCGCACCATATGGAGTGCGTGAACATGCCCTTATACTGGGTCACACACCCTTATGCATGTGTATACGTTGTGCAAATAGCACTGTACAATTCTTGAGCACATCACTTGCACACACACACACACATATAAATACAACACTTATGCACCGTGACACATATGGCAACATTATAACACACTCTAATAATGATGGTACATCCAAATACATTCAAGTGTAAGGTCTGCCTCTCTGAACGTTTCCTCTGCACAGCGTTCTATTCGATGAACAGATTAAGAGGCAACTGATTCTATTCTCAATTTCTGTACCCTGCTTTCGTACTCACTGTGGTTTTCCTCTGCATTGTTGCTTGTAGTCTTCTCTAAAAGTATACTTTTTCCCTCAGTTACACTCACCATCTAGCACTGTATGTTTCACCTGTAAAAGCGTTTGGGACAGCAGAATTGTTTACAAGGTATGTCTGTGTAAACTTACCACGGGCCCTGACCCACCACAATCAGCAATGATAGGTAGGTACAATAATTTTCATCGCCAAAGGTAACAGTCTAACCTTACAGGCCAACAGTACAATGTTGCATCACCAGTAAATAAGTTGAATGCAGGGAATTCAACGAGTGTTATTACACTCCACTGTTCCTGGCCTAGCCTTCTCACAATTAGTACAAAGTATTGTGCTTCCCATTCCGCTCTTGCTATACCCTTCTAGGAGTACTTGGACACTCACTTCATTCCTGCATACAACTAGTGTGACCTGCAACACTGTGTGCTGCCTCTTCACGGTGCACCACGCATGTAAAGTTTATTGTTATTAATTTTTTGAAGGGCGATGGTCCTGCATGGGCTGTGTTGTTCCTGCATGGCCTGTGGCAATGCATTTTATTGTAGCTACCCTATCCTGCAGATTGTGGTAGGTCAGGGCCCCTGGTAGGTTTACACAGACATAAGTAGCAAGTTAAAGTTTAATATTCATTATCCAACTCTGCACCTCTCTAAGAAAAACATAAAAAAATAAAAAGCCTCTTACATGCTGACCCATGGAATCCCTTATGACTTGTCCTCTATTCTCTTTAATTGTCTCAAGCAGTCCTATTGGGATATGATGTATATGTACAAAGGACCAGTCCTATGGGACACTACAGTGTACGTGATGTGTACCTACATGTATGTCCCTCATGAGCTGTTCAATAGAATAGATCAAGAATACATGTGCAGAGAACACATTCAGTGTACCATCATTAGAGTGTTATTGTTTGTGCCACATGTATATATGTGTAAGTGTAGTGTGTGTGTGTGTGTGTGTGTGTGTGTATGTGGATTTGTGTATGTTGTGAATAGGTTGCATGATTTAAGCGGAGAAACAGAGTCAGTGTATGCCAATGCCGTCAAGCAGCCAGGTACCCAGGCCTTGTCAGGGTGAAGGCGTAAGTTGTTAGATAACAGTATCATAGAGTGGTGTGAGCTCACTGGTCGTAGAGTGGTGTGAGTTCGCTGGTCGTAGAGTGGTGTGAGCTCGCTGGTCATAGAGTGGTGTGTGCTCGCTGGTCATAGAGGGGTGTGAGCTTGCTGGTCATAGAGTGATGTGAGCTCGCTGGTCGT
>JABACO010000002.1:12822620-12846034 GCA_013339895.1 Ephydatia muelleri | reverse complement strand
CATCAAGATGTTGTGCAAACACTTAGCTATGCACGGTGCTCCGTTGTATGAAATTCCGTACGCTTTGCCGAACGCTCCGGCACCCACTGGCAATATATTTGTCGCTGGTCGTTTCAACTGTATCTTGAACGGTCGTAATTCTTCCATTGAAACTTCAGAGATCCCCCAACTATAATTAAATTCATATACACTAGTTACGCCTACGGATGCAACAAAACAGTCGGGTACCCAGACTAAATTGTGCAGGAGGGGTGTGGCGAAGCTAATATAGACATGTGTTCTCCACCTATAGAGCTTCCAAAAGTGCTTTTGAACCATTGAATCGAAGCTACAATGCGAGTAATTGGATTTTCATGTTCAGCCAGCACTTCTGTGTAAGAATAAGACTGTATTATTAAATGTAAGTAACGACTGGCAAATAAACAAACAAAACAAACAAAGGTTCACTGTGCTATTTACTCCTGCACTGATGTATGAAATTATGTATAGTTAGTTATAAAACAACTATACTGTCAGAAGAAAGTCCTCATGATACCGCTGTACCTGTACTTACTGCCATGAAGTGTTATTAATTCGACGTCATAATTGAATCTTTTAACAAAAAAGCGCACAAGGCTGCCGTCGGCACTGCCTTCGAGTTATGAATGTGTATGTTCTTTGTTAATTTGGTTTGGTTTGCACTGCATGACATGCACCAATTGCAAACCTAGAGACTGACGGGCTAAACATTTAGGTTGCATGCATACATACATATCAACATATTAGGCTAGGGGCCTCGGGAAAATGTTTGCCCCGGGCCCTGGGCTGGCTCTCGGCGGCCCTGCCTGCCTTCCAAGAATGCACGCGTGTGTTCTGTTCATTTTTTGACTGGTATGAATTATTTGCTGAACAAAGTAGGGCTTAGTGCATTATTGGCACTTTTTACTAGGCAAACCTGCTACCCTAGCCTAGAAGACTCTTGCAATCCGGATTGGGTTCCGACTGCTAATCTGGGGTATACATCATCCACACCACGCTGTAAGCGTTACAACCGCTCTCTTAATCGGGGGCGAAAGTGCTCTGGCAGTAGACCAACTGAAGAAGTCGCTGAAGAACAGCAATTATGACTACGGCAATGTTCAGGTACCTTAGCTTGCTTTTTCTACTTAGCAAAAGCTATGTTTTGTGTCACTAGATCATTGTTGTATTTCACCATGCAGGGAGTGACTACGAAGAAACATTGGTCCCTCCTATTGCCAATGAACAGCACATTGCACATCCAAATGCAGATAGTAATCAGGTTAGGCTATGAGCAAAAAGCTATGTTTTCTGTCACTAGATCATTGTTGAATTTCACCAGGGTAGTGACTGTGAGGAAATATTGGTTCCTCCTAATGCCAATAAACAGCACATTGCACATTCAAATGCAGATAGTGATCAGGTTAGGCTACAAGCAAAAAGCTATGATTTGTGTCACTGCCACTAGATCATTTTTGATTCGACCTTTATTCATAATGTCCTTGCTGATGCTGGCGTGACTCCTTGTCAACCTACCAGTAGTATGGCATCCATTGGTTGCCAAGCCAGTTAAACAGGAAGTGTTGATGTTAGTTGCCAGACAGATAGCGTAGCATTTGTAAGTTACCTATCAAGTAAATACCTCCGCGTGAGCCTGAAGAATGGATTCAAAGTCATATGCAGGTAATTATAGAACTATGTTAATCTTGAATTATGGAACGATCTATGTGAAAATGTTGCCTTGTATAAAAATACACTGCATTTGTATCACAACTGATAACATGCACTTTAATGGTGAATGCTATAGACATCGTTTTTGCAAGAAATCAGGCCTCATTATGTGTTGAATAAAGTCAATAGCATTATTTGCGGTTCTGGTACTACAGTAATTCAATACTTTATGCGAGACGTCATTTTACCAGATATCATGCAGTTGTGAGACAGATTCTGTGGTTGAGAATGAGTACCAATCTGCTGAGTCCCTTTGTCAGGATGAGGCGAAGTTGAAAATTTATACAGGTAATTACTACTTTGTAAGCATTCATAAAATACTCACAGTGTACCAAATTTTTTTTACTGAGTGGTGCATTTTCAATGCCCTGCTAAACCTTCTGTCACCTTCTGTAAAACTTTCAAAGTGGTTCTTATGTTTCTTATGAAACTCAGACTAAGTCTGTTTAATGAAGACTTGGCCATCCGCTTTGAAGTTCACACATCCACTGTTACCTGAATGTTCCATACATACTGTTACCTGAATGTTCCATATAGTACTTGATGTGACAAATATGACAAATTATTTCCATCTAGCATTCCTTTCCCGGGCGTTACGCGCCATTAACGTATTACGACTGGCTTCGAGGTTCCTCGTAATACGTTAATGGCGCGTAACACCCGGGAAATATGCAATTACTTTGCACACTTGTATCTCCATAACGGATATAGCAAAAATTAACGAACAGAACAAATCAATAGCGTTAGGACCCGTCTACATAGGTACCTGTTTTGAACCGATTTGGACACCACCTATCTGAAGATGTGGCCGTTTTAAACCCTACGGGGTATCGGACCTTGTAACGTCGGTACCCCGCATGTGTACGACACCAAAATGGATTCTCACATATAGAAATGGTGTGGTATGTTGTGTTAAAAATAGGAACCCGATAGCGTTAATATATCGGAAGATATATCGATTTAAATTTTATGTTATAAAATCCACAATACCCATTTTCGTATAGAACGTCAGTTCCGTTATATATATGGGATCGTTTCCATGAAAAGGGACCTAGTGAATGTTTGTTTTCAAAATGTTAATTGTTTCGATATTCTAGAAGTCTGAAATCTCCTCTACACATTACTTCTTACACACTGAGAATACAAGTATCTCTCATGAAGTTGTAGGGCCCTGAATTTTTAATCAGCCATACATTTCAAAGCAGGCGTTGCATTTCTATTGCGGTGTACTGGAAATTTTATAATGTATGTGTCAGATCCCTTTTCGCGGAAACGATCCCATATATAAATTCAATGGCAAGCTACGCTGTTACTGCAAACTGCAAATGCTATCTCTGTGTCCTATTCCTTCTTATGTTGGGAAAGGATACTTTCAATCATTCCACAAAGTTCTTTAGTTGTAGGTCTTAGCTCTGGTCTGTCTTGAAGGCACTTGATCACCAATGGATGAAGAGGATATTCCACCCCCATCTTTTCAATTCAATGCTGTCGTCTATAAATTTGAAATTCTTGTTTCTTAACAACTGCTGCAGTTATTTGATGCTCGTATTCAATAGGAAATTCTTGAATGGCTGCATACAGGGACAGGACTCCAAATGAAAAAAATGTCAAATTTAAGGTCATACTTTGGACGAGGAATCAGGGCCTCTGGTGGCATGTAAGCTTTCGTGCCAGGTGCCATAGTTTGCTCTGGTGCTGAGGGGAGCTGCTGAATATAAATTATTTTTGACACTCCAAGATCTGCTATTTTTGCTCTCATATCTTGTGTAAGGAGGATGTTTGCGGCTGTAAGGTCACGATGAATGATGGGTGGATCCTGAGAGTGTAAATGGAGCAGTCCATATGACACATCATGAAGGATCGAGACCTTAATGGATGCAGGTATGTCATGGTATGTTTCTAAGCACTGTGCCAAATCCATATGCATGTACTCCATCACAAGATACTCATTTTCCTTGGTAGAATGAACTCCAAGAAACTATACATTCATTCAAGAACTTTGGTTGTATGTCAGTCTCATAAACTTTGTTGTTCTCTCTTAACTCTAACAGTATTTCATGTAGCCCTTAGCGATGCAGGGAAGGCCATTCAGCTTGACCTCATAAAAAGCTCCAAAGGAACCACGTCCTATCTCCAGTCTCTGATCAAGAACTTCCAAATGGTGAATCAGATCAGTTGTTTTTAAAAAGAAGTAAAACATGTCTAAATTTTATGCATTAAATGAAGTAGTGTTTTGGATTAATAATTTGGATGTTCTGAAATGTAGCAGTGGCCGGTGACAGATTGGTGATGGTATAGAGCATCTTGTGAAGGTGATGGGACATGAGCATCTAGTGTAGGTGATGGACATGAGCATCTAGTGTAGGTGATGGTACATGAGCATCTAGTGTAGGTGATGGTACATGAGCATCTAGTGAAGGTGATGGGACATGAGCATCTAGTGTAGGTGATGGTACATGAGCATCTAGTGAAGGTGATGGGACATGAGCATCTAGTGTACGTGATGGTACATGAGCATCTAGTGTTAGTGATGGGACATGAGCATCTAGTGTTAGTGAGCGTATTGGATATGAATATAAACAGTTTCTTAAAGATCAGTAGGTCAATAAGTCTATTTTTTAACCAAATATAAATACATCCCTCTATGTAGAAGGGACAGAGCCAGTAGAGAAAAAAACAAAACAAGGGAAATTGCATAAGGTGAATACATATATAAACACAAAAATGAAAGGTTTATAGGATATAATACTGGAGGTATATATGACTGTGGGCCGGAGTGCAAGTGGAGTACCAAGCGGTATATGTTTGTGATTGAAGCATGACTTGTGCGTGTGTATAAGTTGTGTTATTTTGTGTGGTATGCATGTGTGTGTGTTATTGTGTGTATGTGCGTTATTATGTGTGTGTGTTGTGTGTGTGTGTGTGTGTGTGTGTGCGTGTGTATGTGTGTGTGTGCATGTGTGTGTGTGTGTGTGTGTGTGTGTGACCAAATCATCCATAAATCACACTGGAAAGAGACCTACGGATTTTATTGTGTACAACCTAATATGAAAGGTTCACCAATTGATGGATTTTAGTTGGCCAATGAGAGTACTACAAACTGGTACATACATGTAGCTATAAGGGGGTGTTATTTGTGCGTGTGCAGAACGCAATAAACAAAAATGTTACTTATGCTGTCTAATGCATGCACACGTGCTTCCTCTATAAAGTTTTGATCGCAAATGTTGTGGCATTATCCAAATAAGGAAAATGCAGAAATGAACTGTGCCATTTTCTCTGCTACTTCTTTCGATCGGTGGGGCAGTTTCTGTAGTGTCATTTCATGTGCACAATTTCTGGATGTTGGATGTTACTGGATTATTCATATAATATCCATGTGTGTGTGTACTATACCTTTAGTGCTTTGTGAGCATGATTTTCAGTACATGCACCTCCAAAATACTGCTGGCGTTCCACTCCAATTTCCTGCAAAGCAGTATCAAATCTCTTAACAAAGGGCCCTTTTTTTTCATTAAACCCCTTCTTCACTGCTGCTCTGCATTTTATCCTGTGTTTCCTACGGTGAATAAAAATCTTTTGTATTCCTTTACTACTATACTCATTCGAACATACAAGTGCCTTGACATGTTTTATTTTGTCTGCAGCTTGTTTCAGGAGGTTCACAGCTCATGGATTTCTCTCTGCACCACCAACCAAGACCACATATGTTGTAAATTTTCCTGTGCTTGCTGGACTTCTAGCTCAGTGGAAGATTCTGCAGCTCCAAGCTGTATTTTGAAAAGCTGGATGAGACAACATCAGTTGCATGCAATGCAAGCTCGAGATCTAGGTTACAGCATACAGCTTCCAGTAAATTGAACATTTTGGTGAAGATACCCAATGTAATATGGAGGCCAGGTGGACAGATCTATTTAAGTGATGCATGTGAGTTATGAGCACAATATTGGATACACATGTATGTACTTGTGAAACTGGGATGTCAAAAATAGGTGGTGAGATGCAGTTATAAAACTTCTGTGCTTCTCTTTTGGTGCTCTCTGCCGAGACATAGTGCTGATGGTCAGCACGCATAGACTCAAGGGTCCTCTGAGCTGCATGTCCTCGGACTGATAAAGGGTTAGCCATCATCTCACTATTGATGATGCAATATGGACACGGGTAGCATCCTATTGCATGTTTATAATGTTACTGACACTGAAAATAGTAATGCCCACCTACCACTTGCACCGGATAATCCATACATTTTGGATAAAAACTCAAAGTCCCCACATATGAATATCTTGATTGTATACTGTTTGCAATTATGCAATGATGTATTATTGACAAGCATAACTAAACAAATTCTTACCTCCATTTCATTCCATTAAGATGTTCTACCTGGTCTTTGAAACGGGTCAAGTGCTGCGGGAGGTTGGTGACACTGTCCCCAGCTGCGAAGCAGCAAAACACACATGTGTGTGGTCAGAATTGGGAGTGGCAATATTGACAATTTGGAAATGCATTTTGAACGTTCCACCGCCCTTGTCCCCTCCTATCTTTATCCACACCTCACTGGCAGGTATGAATCCTTCATGCCAGGTAAGCCTTCTTGTTCTGCATGAAAAGTTGCATGTGCAAATGTTGGCCTTTGCATTGGTATGCTTGTCTAAACCCATTACCTCTCATTCTCGTCTAAGAGGTGGACAACCTTTGCAACCAGCTCTGGAATATATATTAGAGGAACTCCTTTGATTTCCTCTCCACCCGAGGGAAGCATAAAGGAAAAAGGTCCTTTCAAATTATCACCGACGATTTGTTTAGAAATTTCTCTCATTCTCTCCTCAACAGCCAGTGAAATGCCTGAAGATTTGAGCCACCTGAAAAAGGCAGTGATTTATGATTGCTGCTACGTTTTGCGAATTGTATGTATACCGTCTAATAAGAAGTCGTAATTTATTCCAGGGAATAACAAGACCGGCTTTTATTGCCTAAACTTCAGCTTGTATATGTACCGTGCATTCTTCATCGGTATGCTTCTGCCACTGAAATGGGATTACAGCACACTTGTGATGCACCCCCTCTGTCAAAGCATGGATGGTCTTTGCATGGAATGCTTGCAGCAGATACAGAAACGTTTAGGATGCATGCTGATATCATCAGTAGAAAGGTGTTTATGCTAAATGCAATTTGCAGATTATCTGTAAATGTTTTGCAATCATAGCTAGCTGTTTGCTTGTGTTTACGCATTCTTAAGCGTTGTCCACACACTCTGCAGTGCTTGGGCGCTTGCTGGATGTGGCAATCCATGCCTGTAATTACATATATGTGCATTTATTACAACAACCATGTCGATTATTCATGAAAAACGACTGCCTTGTTTGGGACGACAGAAAATTCGTCACTACTTGTGAGTGATAATTCTAACAGCCACATCTCTCTTAGTCATTGCTATTTTAAGCTTACCTTCTGGATTAGTGCACGAAGTCCACTCTACCAAATTTAGTAACCACCCCTCCAAAATGATTGCCGCGTGGCGTTATGCAAACAGCATGCGCATACCATTGTCGTGTGACGTGGAGAGTGCGTGTACAGTGGCGATATAAATAAAATAAGTGCGGTGTTTGAATCAATTTTCATATTTTGATTCGCTGGTTCTGCTGAGTCGTTATCAGCTTCGAAACATGGATACGCAGTAATGAAGTGTCTGTTGAGGTACATACCGTAACGTTCTAATTGTAAACCTAATTTCCAGCCGTATACAACCGTAACTTTTTCCTGTGTTTATTCTTGGTGTAATTTGGTCTTATTTTATTATTGTTTATAGTATTATGATTACGAGTAATAGCGAAGATAGTGTTTTTCTATTTGATGCCTTTCGACTAGGGAAAGAGCCAAACGGGGGATCAAATTTCAAACCGCGTTTAGTCAAGGTTCGTGTTGCCAACGCCGCTCAGAGGTCTGCGATTCTACGCAAGGCAAAGATTCTGAAAGAGTCTGTTAAATTCAAAAATGTTTATGTGCGCCCCAGCCATACTGCTGCTGAACGCACTCATATTCGTGGCCTTTATGACATTGTGCGTAAAAAGAAGAATGAAACTGGTCAGGAATACTACATTGATAGGCGTGGCCCTGTTTCACAGTGACAATTAAGGAACGACGAGTACTTGACTCCAACTCTTCTCAACAAAGTGCGTCCGGTCAAAGTACTAACCCATAGGACAGGCAGGTAAGTAATGGAATTTTGAGATGTAAATTATTAAATGCGCGATCGATCGTTATGTAACAAATTTGATTGACCTGAATATCTTGCTCTTGGCATCTGATTTTGATCTCATTTTTGTCACTGAAACATGGCTTCATTCTGCTATCACTGATTTTCTTCTTCTGTCAAATTCCTCATACACATTGATACGGAAAGATAGACCAGATAAATTTGGAGGTGTAGCTATTTTTGTTAAACATGGCTTGAAAACTGTATGTATTGATCTCACATCTTGTTTTCAACAGCTTGAATGTATCATTGTTGATGTGTTATTTCCCTCTCAACAGTATCGGTTTATTTGTACTTATAACCCTCCTTCTTTGGCAAATGATATTGCTCATACGTCATGCTTATGTTCATTTCTTGACAATTACTGCAACTCTAAGATGCCTGTTGTAGTGGTTGGTGATTTTAACTATCCTAACATTGATTGGAGTGTACCTGTTAATACTGGTTCAATGTGCAGCAGCCTTTTCTTGACATCTATTTTACAAAATGGGCTTACCCAGCTTGTTAATCTCCCTACTCGTGGTAATCACTGTATCGACCTTGTGATGGTTTCTGATGTCAGTATGATGTTTGATATTTCAGTTGTTGATCCCTTTGTTGTCTCTTGTGATCATTCATCTGTTGAATTCATGGTTATATGTCCTTGCAATCATCCCGCAAACTCTATCTCATATTGTCGAGATTTTAGTGCTGCAAATTACCCTTTGATGAGTGACCTTTCCTCCTGGATATCAATTGGCTAATGCTTCAGCAATCTTGTTCAGTTGATGAGTTTTGGAATGTTTTCTCTATGAAGCTGAATGAATGCATTGAGAGGTTTGTTCCTTTAAGAATTGTGTCATCTAGCAAACTACCACGTCTAAAGCATATTCGCAAATTGTTACTCTTAAAGAAAAAATGGTATCGTAAGGACAGAGTGGTCTACAAAAAAATTGCTAGAGAATATGAACTTGCAATACAGTCCTTTTATGATTCTCTTGAATGTAATATTATCAACAGTAACAATTTATCCAAACTATATTCATATGTTAATTCCAAACTAAGTCACACATCTTCTATTCCACCCCTTATGAAGACTGATGGTTCTCTTGCTATAAATGATCATGACAAATGCAATGTTTTAAATGATTACTTTGCTTCTGTTTTTACCATAGATAATGGTGTCTACCCGTCTTTCATCCAAAAGTTTCTTGTGTCCAGGCATATCAACAAGTTGAGTTTACTCACAGTAAAGTATTGTGTGCCCTGAAGCGTCTTTCTTCTAAATACTCCAGAACACCAGATGGTTTTCCTGCTGGATTTGTAAAGTCAGTTGCTTCTGCCATTGCCTTTCCATTGTCCAGGCTTTTTACAATGTCTATGGACTGCGGGTGTATACCTCAGGGTTGGAAACAGGCAATTGTTTGTCCCATCTTCAAAAAAGGTTCCCGTAAATCACCTAGCAATTATCGTCCGGTTTCTCTTGCCAGTGTTTGTTGCAAAGTAATGGAGTCTATTGTGTATGAATCAATGGTATTCTTTCTTCGTTCTAACAGCCTTATCTCCAAAGATCAGTTTGGCTTTCTTGCCAGGCGTTCTACTTGTACCCAATTGCTAATCACACTTAATGAATGGACTCTCCTTACTGATATTCGTTCTAAAATCGATTCTGTGTTTATAGACTTTGCCAAAGCCTTTGATTCTATCTCTCATAGAAAGCTGCTATATAAGGTAGAGTGCTATGGGTTTACTCCCCTCTTAGTGAGGTGGTTATCTTTATTTCTTATGAATCATTCTCAGCAAGTCTATATTGGTCAGTCTTTATCTTCTTCCCTACCTGTTACCAGTGGTGTTCCTCAGGGATCATTGCTTGGAACTCTATTATTCCTCATTTATATCAATGATCTTCCTGATTGTTTAGTGCCACCAGTTCAAGCTAAAATATTTGCAGATGATACCAAACTCTATGCTACTCACTCTTCTGATTCATCCTCACCTTTGTCTTAGTCTTTGTCGAATTTTTATATGTGGACTGAAATGTGGCAGCTTAATATTGCTTTTCAGAAGTGCAGTGTAATATCCTTCGGACATAACTCTGCAAGCAATTCTTACTCCCTGGGTGGTGTACTGCTAAATAGGGTTTTTGATATTTGTGACTTAGGTGTTCATATTACATCTGATTTTAAACCCAGCTTGCATTGTTCATCTATTGCTGCAAAGGCCTTCCAAAGGTGTTCCCTTCTACTTAAAGGTCTTCAAACGCTACGCTTTGTCGAGTATTCATTTCATATGTGAGACCAATTCTCGAATGCAATACTCCAGTGTGGAATCCATGGCTCATACAAGACATTAAATGTGTTGAAAGAGTTCAATGCTTTTTCACCAGAGCTCTTTTTATACGAGTAAAGCTGCCTACTATGAGCTATACTGATCGTTTTGCTAATTTAGGTCTTCATTCATTGGAGTATCGTAGAGTGTATTTTGACCTTGTTATGTGTTTCAAGATTGTGAAAAACCTTGTAGATCTTGATACATCAGCTTTCTTTCGTATCAATCTGTCACCATACAGTACAAGAGGGAACTCAATCAAACTTAGTCCTTTGTCATCACCTCACCATAATTTTCGCTCAATCTTTTTCTCAATCAGAGTTATTCACATTTGGAATTCATTACCAGACTCAGTGGTTACATCATCCTCCGAAAAAATATTTAGGTCTAAACTCAGCAACGTACTCCATTTTGTAAGTGTTACCCATTTTAGGACCGGCAGTATATTTGTGCATATTCATTTATGCCATTACTTGCCATTGTGTGATATATGTGCACATAAATCATTATTAATAATAATAATGATGATAATAATAATACAAGAATGCAAACCTATAATAATATACATGTATATACCTACAGATAAAATAGATTAAGATACGAGAGTCCGGACCATTATTGCTCTCACAATAGATCTGGTCAAGGTTAGATTAAGCTTGCTGTATACTTCGTACACACAGCTACTCTTTGATCTGGGAGACCCAATGGCAAGCCGGGTTGCTAGACGGGAAAATGTATCCCTAGCCTCCTTCCCCCAATTCCCGTATGTCTCGACTGCCAGAGGAACGCACACCCACCCTAGCTCACTGCACCTGGGATCATTAGCCTTGTGCTTGCGGGTTTCGGCTGATAGAGCTGCAAAGCCTGATGTGATGCATGCTTGATTAAGTGAGGCAACAGAGAGGGGGGGAGACACTGTGAAATCAAAGGCAGCAAATCTGCCAGTAATCCAATCACGAACCAAAACATCAGCTGGGCGGGATCAAGAACCATCGGGTGTCAAGTCGCTATCAACTTCAACGTGAACTCCAAGATGGGCCTGGTGACAACAAAGACATATTATTATTATTATTATTATTATTATTATTATATTCATTTATTTATTTATTTTTTTATAATAACATACTAAATAAATAAATAAATGCACAGACATATATATCACATATTGATGTCCATTTCACTATTACACATTCATTTGGTAATAACTCAAAATGGCGACGTTACCAAGCTGTTTTCAACTTTTAGCTGTTTTTGTACGTTGCATTGAACGATACAAGTACGTAAGGAGGCTGATTCTATATCACATGCATCGCTCGCTTAATACAGAAAATTCGGAGCGATTCCGCACTTGCTGGAGAGCACAAATCGACGAACAAAAAAGGTAACAAAAATGGTACATTTTGATGTTTTAAACCGTAACGATTGATCGAAAGTTGGACGCGTAAGACTGAAAAGACAATGATGAAGTGTCTATAAACCTAATTTAGCTGGAAACCACCCAATTTTCAGGGAGAAAATCAACGAAGAAGTAGTTTGGAGGGGGGTGGCTAAATCATTTATTAACTAACTGCCTGCCCACATTGCTCCCAAACCCTAGACATCCATGGGCACCATGCCCTGATATGCCATGCAGGTGGTGATGTAGTCACAAGGCACAACCGCCTTCGTGAGATTTCTGCCGTAGGGCTTGTCTTGCCCCTGAACTTGAAAGAGGTTGTGGGCTCACCTCAACAAAGGACAGAAAACGTCCGGCTGATGTGTTGGTGCCTAACTGGTCACTCTCACGTTCAGCAGCATTTGACCTGAAGGTCATCAATCCGCTCAACTCAAACTTTTTATTGGGAGCGAGCATGACCTCAGGTTATACTGGGAGGGAAGGACAAACACTCCAAAAATGACATTCCCTGTACAGAGAGAGGTTGGGTCTGTGTCCCATTGGTCGTGGAGGTATTTGGTGGCTGGGGAAAAAAGGCACAAGAAGCCCTCTCAAGGGTTGCCAAAAAGCTAGCCATCAGAACAAGTTGTTTCTGGCCTGAGGTGTTAGCCTCAATGTACTGCCGCCTGGGCATTACACTGATGCGCCAGAATGCTAGGGCTTTACTTGGAAGAAGATCCACAAGTGAAGTCGATAATTGTTTAGTGTAGCTCAGTATTTAGCTTTATATAATGTGTATATCTGAGTAGTTTAAATATCATGTATGCTTCATGTATTACCAGTGTACAACATATGGGATCGTTTCCGCGAAAAGGAACCTAGTGCATATTATAAAATTTGTTATAAAAATGCCTTATGTTTAAAACGCTGTAACTCCCGAACGGTACACGCTATCGACTTCCTATTTGCAACACGTCATACTACACCATTTCAGTATGTAAGATTATATTTTGGTGTCTTGCACAAACTCTGTGCCAACGTTACAAGATCCGATAGCCCATAGGGTTCAAAAACGCCATATCTTAAGGTAGGAGCGTCCAAATCGTTTTAAATTCGGTGTGTACGTAGAGGGGTCCTGTCACTATTGAGTTGTTCTTTTCGTTAATTTTTACTTTTTCCGTTACGAAGATATACCTGTGCAAAGTTAATGCACATTTCCAGCTCGATTCGCACAATTATGCATGCAGCCCGCGTTCCATTCTCCCAATCCACAATAAATTTCGATAACTTTCTTTGTTCCGCCCATTCTCCACCCATACTCTGCCTAAAACGAAGCTAGCCGTTCGCAACACCCATGCAGCGACAATTCAAAGAAGAAAAAGAAGAAGACGTCTCGCTTGGCAAGACGATCGTACCAAATTAATGGATTGAGTCGAATGGTTAATTGCAGTAATCTTGCGCCTCCCACGTTGCAGATGGCCGAATTCAACATGGCTCGCGTAAGGCTATACATGTATTTGCTACGCACTTGCATCATCCTCTAGTCATGCAATAAAGCTTTCCTATTTGCTGTAGCCCTTGCTAAAATCATTGTCACACCCACTCAGCTACGCTTGCAATGTCAACTTTCACATGAACATCAGTGCACTCATGCTGGCTCACATGCACACCTTTATGCATTTGTGCACACACTTGCATTGTTGCGTATTTAAACCTGTACACCATCGTATGACATATTCTTATCACAACACTCACGAATACAGTACTTGTGGCACACAATAAACCAGTCTGATGATGATGACACATGCACTCCCACACCACATGCACGTGCATTCTACCATTTAACTGTGTGCATTTTTGAGGGGGTTTATGCACTGAGCTTCTGTACTCTCTTAGTTTAATCCTTGGCATTGTTGCCTGTAGAAGCATTCCTTATAACTATTCCTCTCTGTGCAGGCTGAGTTTCCCATATAAATGGTTCTTCCTACATGACATAGAGCCCTCACATGTACATAGGTATGTGGCGACATATAGGATTGGCCCACTGTACGTGCATCATGTCCCCAAAGGATTGGCCCTCTATGTGTGCATAGTGACCATAGGATTGATTATTTGTACATACATCATGTCTTCATAGTCCTCTAGAGGTACACATACATTGTACATGTTGCAAAGAATAACTGTATTTTACCACAACATGTGTAAAGTTCCTATGCACTCACATAATCTTTCTCTCGACAGTGGAGAAACGTGTAATAAAGCTTTCCTATTTGTCGTATTGCTCATCTGCTCATCATTCTTTATACCCCCCCCCCCCCCCTTCCCCACTCAGCTATGTGGCATCTGTACCACTTCACAGTAACTTTGGTCTCCTTTTGCCCACACAATTTTCAGCTCACACAGAGTACATGAATGCGCCGCGCCCTAAGGTAGAGTTTAGGTACAGGTGTAGTAAAGCAAGTTTAATGCACATGACCAGTCTATGTCATAGTATTACTAAGCTTTCTTTGGGTACTAGGTACAGTGCATGTCCACTGTTAAGGCTGAGATGTAAGCATATGTTTCTACAGATGCATTCAATGAATGATCCTAACCAATCCTAAGCTTGGGATTAGTGCCCAATGCATAAAACCCTTATCCAATCAAAAATCATCCCAAACTGTTGTTGATATGTTCACAGGTTTGCATCCATATAAAAGTAATTTCATGTGTGCAGCACTCCAGTCATAGCCTTGACTACGGCTCAGTAGACCAACTCCTTCCCCTATTAGATGACGGGTTGCTAGTTGGCCAGGTGGCTAAGAAGAGCAGCACCAGGTGACAGGTCTCAGTTCTCAGCTCCTGGATGAAAGCCTGAAACATATTGCATTCAGATTGCGCCCAAACTGCTCTTGAGCTGGTGAAGTACCAACACATCATCTGCCAGCTCTTCGTACCTGATGGCAGCAGCCTTGTAGTATGACAGCTCTTTTGGCAGGCCGCAGCTATGGACAAGCTGCATAACCTCCACTGGGACGTGTTGAAGGAGGACGTGCTGGTGTGGTGTGTCACACATCAGCCCTTTCATGCATGGCAACAGCCAGTTCCAAGCAGGCTCACCACCACACCAGCAGGCCTACTCCACCATCTGGTACACACGGAGCGAGCCACCCACAGGTGCTGGGTCCCAGGCTGTGGTGGAGAGCACTCTGCCAAGGCCTGGCCATGTGCTGCACCACTGGCCCCGTGATCTCCAGTGAGTTCACACCACTCTATGACCAGTTAAGTCACACTACTCTATGACCAGTGAACTCACACCACTTTATGCCCAGTGAACTCACACCACTCTACGAACAGCAAGCTCACACCACTCTACGATTGATCGTAGAGTGGTGTGAGCTCATTGTTCGTAGAGTGGTGTGAGCTTGCTGGTCATAGAGTGGTGTGAGCTCGCTGGTCGTAGAGTGGTGTGAGCTCACTGGTCGTAGAGTGATGTGAGCTCGCTGCTTGTAGAGTGGTGTGAGCTCGCTAGTCGTAGAATGGTGTGAGCTCGCTGGTCGTAGATTGGTGTGAGATCGCTGATCAGCAATCTCACACCAATCTACGACCAGTGAAACTCACACCACTCTATGACCAGTGAGCTCACACCACTCTACGACCAGAATTCACACCACTCTATGACCAGCGAGCTCACACCACTCTACGACCAGAATTCACACCGCTCTATGACCAGCGAGCTCACACCAATCTACGACCAGCGAACTCACACCATTCTACGACCAGCGAGCTCACACCACTCTACAACCAGCTAGCTCACACCACTCTATGACCAGCGAGCTCACATCACTCAATGACCAGCAAGCTCACACCTCTACGACCAGCAAGCTCACACCATTCTACGACTAGCAAGCTCACACCACACTGCAAACAGCGAGCTCACACCACTCTGCGACCAGTGAGCTCAAACCACTCTACGACCAGCGAGCTCACATCACTCTATGACCAGCAAGCTCACACCCCTCTATGACCAGCGAGCACACACCACTCTATGACCAGCGAGCTCACACCACTCTACGACCAGCGAACTCACACCACTCTACGACCAGTGAGCTCACACCACTCTATGATACTGTTATCTAACAACTTACGCCTTCACCCTGACAAGGCCTGGGTTACCTGGCTGCTTGACGGCATTGGCATACACTGACTCTGTTTCTCCGCTTAAATCATGCAACCTATTCACAACATACACAAATCCACATACACACACACACACACACACACACACACTACACTTACACATATATACATGTGGCACAAACAATAACACTCTAATGATGGTACACTGAATGTGTTCTCTGCACATGTATTCTTGATCTATTCTATTGAACAGCTCATGAGGGACATACATGTAGGTACACATCACGTACACTGTAGTGTCCCATAGGACTGGTCCTTTGTACATATACATCATATCCCAATAGGACTGCTTGAGACAATTAAAGAGAATAGAGGACAAGTCATAAGGGATTCCATGGGTCAGCATGTAAGAGGCTTTTTTATTTTTTTATGTTTTTCTTAGAGAGGTGCAGAGTTGGATAATGAATATTAAACTTTAACTTGCTACTTATGTCTGTGTAAACCTACCAGGGGCCCTGACCTACCACAATCTGCAGGATAGGGTAGCTACAATAAAATGCATTGCCACAGGCCATGCAGGAACAACACAGCCCATGCAGGACCATCGCCCTTCAAAAAATTAATAACAATAAACTTTACATGCGTGGTGCACCGTGAAGAGGCAGCACACAGTGTTGCAGGTCACACTAGTTGTATGCAGGAATGAAGTGAGTGTCCAAGTACTCCTAGAAGGGTATAGCAAGAGCGGAATGGGAAGCACAATACTTTGTACTAATTGTGAGAAGGCTAGGCCAGGAACAGTGGAGTGTAATAACACTCGTTGAATTCCCTGCATTCAAACTTATTTACTGGTGATGCAACATTGTACTGTTGGCCTGTAAGGTTAGACTGTTACCTTTGGCGATGAAAATTATTGTACCTACCTATCATTGCTGATTGTGGTGGGTCAGGGCCCGTGGTAAGTTTACACAGACATACCTTGTAAACAATTCTGCTGTCCCAAACGCTTTTACAGGTGAAACATACAGTGCTAGATGGTGAGTGTAACTGAGGGAAAAAGTATACTTTTAGAGAAGACTACAAGCAACAATGCAGAGGAAAACCACAGTGAGTACGAAAGCAGGGTACAGAAATTGAGAATAGAATCAGTTGCCTCTTAATCTGTTCATCGAATAGAACGCTGTGCAGAGGAAACGTTCAGAGAGGCAGACCTTACACTTGAATGTATTTGGATGTACCATCATTATTAGAGTGTGTTATAATGTTGCCATATGTGTCACGGTGCATAAGTGTTGTATTTATATGTGTGTGTGTGTGTGCAAGTGATGTGCTCAAGAATTGTACAGTGCTATTTGCACAACGTATACACATGCATAAGGGTGTGTGACCCAGTATAAGGGCATGTTCACGCACTCCATATGGTGCGGGCAAAAAGAGACGAAGTCAGCATAAGCAGCAATAGTTGAGGCATAAAGAATGATGAGAAGTTGAGCAAGTTGAGCAAGGGTTATGCAAAATAAGAAAGCTTTATTACACACTTCTCTACTAGAGAAAGATTATGTGAGTGCATAGGAATATATAGGCATGTTGTGGTAAATATAGTGTTATTCTTTGCACATGCATGTATACAGTGATGTACAGTGTATGCAAGCACAAAGGACCAAACCATTGGGACACAGAGGATCAATATACAAGAACAAAATGTACATACAAAGGACTAATCATATGGGCCTATGGGGACACAATGCATGTACAAAAGAACAATGCTATAGGGACACGAGGGTACCTGTGTGTACAAAGGACCAACCCTACGGGGATCGGATGCACAAATAGAGGACCAATCCTATGAGCACACGATGCACGTACAGTCGTCCAATCCTATGGGACGCTGCATGTAGCTACACATACTTATGTACGTGTGAGAGCTCTATGTCAAGTACGAAGAACCATTTATATGGGAAACCCAGCCTGCACAGAGAGGAGTTGTTGTAAGGAATGCTTCTACAGGCAACAATGCAGGGGAAAAACTAAGAGAGTGGCACAGTACATAAACCCACTCAAAAAATGCACACAGTTAAATGGAATAGATCCCGTGCATGTGACAAAGTGTGGTGTAAAAGTGTGTCATCATCATCAGACTGGTTTATTGTGTGCCACATGTACTGTACGTGAGTGTGGGTGTTGTGCATAAGAATATGCCATACGATGGTGCACAGGTTTATATACGCAACAATTCAAGTGTGTGCACAAGTGCAGGAGACTGTGTGAGCCAGCATGGGTGCATGTTCATGTATTAGGCCACTCCAAGTGGTAATCCTGTTTCTCATCCCCCGCCCGCATCTATTATTGAAAACTGCCGATTTTCAGAAACCGCGCCACTGCGCATGCGTAATGAGTTTAATTAACCTTTCAAAATGGAAGTATTGATCAATTGCAGCGTTTTGTGTGTTTCTAGCAACAGTCTTGTCGTTCCGTGGACAATTTCGGCAGAAAATGTGGCTGAACGCACTGTTGAACAATATTTTGTATCAACAGTGCAAAAATATTTGCCAACCGGCAGTAGAGGACCGGCTGAGAAGTGGATTCTTCGTGGGGCACTTCTTGGACGTTCAAAGGAGGTACTCGACAACATTGAGCTGAATGTTCCACTGCGTATTGCAGCAAACATGTTTGGTGGATTTCTCAGATACCATGTAGAAAAGGTACGATGTGTGCTTGCACCGCAAACCACTAGCGTTGCCGTCTGTAGAAATGCATTTGATGTACTGATGGCCAGTCCAGCCAGATGTAATGCATGTTATACCAAAAAGCTAGAGCTAGTTAAAAATAGGAAGGATGAGCTCTTTAATGACCTTGTTGACTTTCTTCAGGCTAATGAGCTGGTTGGTAAGGAAGAGTCATCTTTAAATTTTGTAAGTGTTTTGTGTTATTGCCTGTGGACTATAGATGGTCATCAGGATACAATGACAGCACGGTTTTGTCCAGTTTCATCAACGTTTGAATCATTTTGTGGATATAATTTACCAGAGAAGTCCAAACATGCAAAGAGGAAACTAAATGATTTGTGCAGCCAGTCACTTCATGCAATTTCATCTTCCTTGTTTGACATATTACAGGGAAATTATTGAAAGAGTGAGCCATGGTCAAAATACTTCAGTGAAGTTCAGTCACTTGCTTGTAGCATATTGCAGTATGCAGAATATCTAGACAGTCAAGTTAAAAAGGTTAAAGTTAATCACACATTGCCAATCTCTGTAAGGGATATATCAGAATCTATGCAAATTAAATACATTGTTTCAACAAGATCTGTATTTCCTTTATTTTTGCAGCTAAACAGTATTTTGAAAAACATGAATGAATATGAATATTTGTTTTTAAATGATCTGTGTCCAGATGATCCACGAAATAGATATCATTATTTGCAAAGCTTGCAAAAAAATGGTTTAAAATTTCCCACTATACTATGTTCACATACACCTGAAAACAATAAGGGTAATTTGCACTTTATTTGGCGAATATCTGAAGCTGAAAGTATGTCAGATGCATTTTCCCATAGTCAACAAGTTGTTTATCTCATTGAAAATAATGTACCAACATTTCAAACACGAGCAATGCGTCGAGCAATGTTCACCAAGTTTAGACAAATTTCACCCTCTATAAAGCCATCAGTTTTGCGTTACTTTTATTGTGATCTAACGGGTCATGCATCAGTAGCAAACACTGCAGAAGAAGCTGAACTTGATCTAAGGGTAAAGCAATTCATTGAAATGGAACCTGAAGAACCTGGTACCATCTTTGATTTGCGAGAATTGAAGAATCCTGAAAAAAAGACTAAGTACAATGTATTTTGGAACGTGGCAGCAACTTATATTAATGAAGGTGTAGGGACAGCTGTTGATGATAGAAGGCATTCAGTTGTCACTCATCTCTCAATAGCAATTTCCATTCGTGACTTTCGAGAGCAGGTCAAAGCTCGATGTGCAGAAGGAACACTAATCCCTAGTGATGAATGGATCAGACTGCAGTTTTGGCCAAAGTGCAAAACAGCAAAGACTGCTCTACAGTACACTGGTCGATTGAACATTCGATTTATGGTTCAGGCAAGGCAATTTAGCAAAACCCATGAAGATGCTCATTACACTGCAGCAATATTAAAGAGTTTGCTATTAGATTCAGAGAACATTCTCATGTTTTGTTTGGATAATAAACATCGAATGAAGATTGGTGAGCCAGGCTTCCTTGTGGCAGCAGCAGAGCGTGGTAGAAGAGTAATGGTGAAAGTGGGAAGTAGTTTTGATGTTGCTGATCATGACTTCACCAAGTTCAGTATGATTCCAAGTGTAGTATTGATGAACAATATACCACAAGACATCACAGAATCTTGGTATCGTGGGAAGGTTTATGTTTCATTGAAAGATGCAGCATTTGAATCTTCATCACCAATTCGTCATATGACTGAACGTTCTTCTATTCTCAGTAGCTTGCATGCAGCAGGAGAAAAAGATTGTATTATTGTATACTGATGGAGGGCCTGATCACCGTGTCACGTTCCTATCAGTACAACTAGCTCTCATAGCATTATTTTTAAAACATGATCTCGATTTCCTGTGTGCTGCACGTACAGCTCCCTGTCACTCATGGAGCAATCCTGTTGAGAGGATTATGTCCACTTTGAATCTTGGTTTACAGTGTGTGGGACTTATGAGGGAGAAATGGATGATGAAATTGAAAAAACTGCTCAGCTATGTAAAAGTTTGAAGGATCTGAGAAAAAAGGCAACTGAGAGTGCAGATTTTAAGTCAATGGCCATTGACAGTGTTTCGCATGTTAAGTCACTTCTTGCTATGCTGTTTGGACGACTTGAGTTGAAAGAGGAAAAGTTTACCATTCTAAATGCAGCTAGTGAAGAAATGATTGGTGAAATGATGAGTATGTTAAATATAATAGAACCCATTTCATCAATGGAATCTATAACAAAAGCATGCATCATTAAAGGGCTTACCACTGCTTACAAAGTTTGTATCACTTCATTGTACTGAGCGAAAGTACAGTTTCCAAGTTAAGAAATGTGGAGATGCAGCATGCAATATATGCAAGCCTCCTAATCTACCAAGGGACATATTCAGTCAGTTAAAGTGGATACCTGACCCTATTCCTCATTCAGATGGACAATTCCAAGTTTATATGGAACCAAAACTTCTGAGGATTACTGCCCATCTTTGAAACAAAAAAAAAAGCGTAGGAAGACACTTCCATTTGCTTCAAGCTTGAGGCATGTAAAGAATGTGGATATGATGCTACAGTGTGAGGAATGTAATATGTGGAGGTTATTGTACTCTAAACAAAGATTGTTGGCATCAGAAAGAGAAAAGCTTGAAGAAATACTTAATGATTTTTCTTTCACTTGTGGGGCCATATCCAGAAATGAGCGGTCAAAAGTCAGAATAATTTACTCGCGGTTTGCGAATCACCGAATATTCCCGTATACCTTCCCATAGGGTTAGTTGTATACCAAGGACGCCAGATTTTTCCCAGGATTTGAAATTTGAAAATATTAGTACACTACATTTGTTATGATTTTAGTGGTGTCGCCGTATTTTTCCTATTTAAGCTGGGGCTTCCCTAGGATTGTCATAACATTGTCCCCAAATGTACAGGTAGTCAATGAGAAGGGTTTCTCATTACAATATTCCACGGTCATTTGTGTCAATACCTTTACGATTTACGATTTTGATATTTGAAAATAATATAGCTTGTACATCGAAGAACTATAAAATGTACTAAAAACTAAGCCTTCGTATTGAAAAATCGGCTTCCATACCCGGGAGAAGCATTTCATGTTGAATCTGTACGTTCCTCCATCTCGTGCCCTCAAAATTGACTCACGTGCGGATAGTACCATACAGATAATGCTGTGTAGTTGAAGTGTGGCCCTCCTTCAGTTTTTTGATGGCATGAAATCGGTCCCAGACCTCTCATCGCGCTGCCCAAAAAGGTTTTCTACCAGTTGAGTTACTATGCGATCTTACCCGATGCGATCGGGATCGGTTGTATAAATCGCGCATACAGTACCATCCAGACGTAGCTTCTTGACACACGCGTGCGCGGGTCACGAGTGATACCCGTGCGTGACTCGAGCATACTTGTGTTTCACACGCATCAGGTTAGTCGTGGCGCGAAGCGACATTTTCGAGACACGAACTCGCGTCATGGCACCCACTCCCTCAGTTGTAAAATACTATGGACAAAATTTCTACAATTCAGGAGCCCTTTGCTTGAATGCAAAACTAAGTTGTTTGTGAAGCCAGAACAGAGTAAGACTATGAGCTGTGTGTGTTGTTAGTGTGTGTGTGTGTTTGTACTGTGTGTGCGTGTGCGTGCGTGTGTGTTTGTGTGTGTGTGTGTGTGTGTGTGTGTGTGTGTGTGTGTGTGTGTGTGTGTGTGTGTGTGTGTGTGTGTGTGTGTGTGTTGCTTACAAGTGTACTAGTATAGACCTATAGCTTGACCTTACAATTGTGTGCTATGTAAACTGTAATTAGCCTAATCTGATGTTAGACTGCCTGCATGGGGTACAAGTACATGTAGCAGTTTTTCTCTGAGAACAGTAGGTCCAGGGTAGACCTATGTAGGTACGTAGGTCCAGGGTAGGCCTATGTAGGTACATGTAGGTCCAGGGTAGGCCTATGTAGGTACATGTACATGTAGGTCCAGGATAGGCCTACATAGGTCCAGGGTACTAGTATAGGCCTATGTACAGTTAGGTACATTTTAGGTCCAGGGTGGTACAGGTGGTGATGAACACGTAGGCAAAGATGAGGAGAGTGAAGATGAGGATAACTATTCAGATGGAATTGAAGTTGACTAAAACCTACAAACACCTGGACAGTTGCACAAGTACATGCATGTACTGAATTACAATTGTATGGCCCTTGAAGATAATTTCATTATGTGGTAGGTCCATTGTATGCTATGTAAACTGTGGTTAGCTAATCTGATGTTAGGCTGCCTGGTAACTTCCATTTCTAAGAGAACAAACTGTGTACCTATGTCTTAAAAGCACACACTTTATATGTGTAGCACCTATATACAAGCCACACATTGTGTGCAGCGATGGTGATGGCATGCATGGGAGCATTAGTCCTGATGACAATCAAGTACATGATGGGAGGGGGGTGAGTGGCCTGATGCAAAGCCTTTGGCCTAGTGGTAGAGGCATTTTAGTCTGTTGCATAATGTCCTGGTACTTTGTTGTTCTAGGGTTCAATAAGAGAGCTCTGTTTTAAAAGTCTGTTTGGGACTGTTTCTATGGAGATGACAATCCTGTATCTATTTTTTTTGTACTGGTGAAGAACAGCAGGGTCCAGGAACCCAATGTTGAGACTGACCATCTGGAGTCATCCACCTCAGGCTCAGTGAATTTACTCAATCAGAGTTTTGACACTAGGTTTCAACCTACCAGGCAAGATGTCTGCTGGTCCGGAGGGCATGCACTTCTTCATCAAGTGGTCCAAAACCAACCAGATGGGCAGGTGTGTTTAGCGTATCAAAGGCAGGCACATGTGTCCAGTTCCAGCAATGGAGGCCTACAGAGAATGTTGTCACTGTTCCACTCACTCCTCACCCCTCTTCCAC
>JABACO010000002.1:12623923-12821620 GCA_013339895.1 Ephydatia muelleri | reverse complement strand
GGGAGGGGCAGGGAGGGGAGGGGGAGGGGGCAGGGAGGGGAGGGGAGGGGCAGGGAGGGGAGGGGAGGGGGGAGGCGAGGGAGGGGAGGGGAGGGGGAAGGGAGGGGAGGGGAGGGGAAGGGCAGGGGAGGGGAGGTGGGAAGGAGGGAGGGGGAGAGGGAAGGGGGCAGGGGTTGCGGGAAGGGAGGGGAGGGGAGGGAGGGGAAGGGAGGGGAGGGGGATGGCAGGGGAGGAGGGAGGGGGGCAAGGGGAGGGGAAGGGGGCACCGGAAGGAGGGGAGGGGATCAGGGAGGGGAGGGGATGGGGGCGGGGGAGGGACTGGGGAGGGGGGAGGGAGGGGGAGGGGACGGGGGAGGGAGGGGGCGGAGGGGGAGGGGAGGGGGCAGGAGGGGAGGGGGGGGGCAGGGGAGGAGGGGAGGGAGGGGAGGGAGAGGGGGATAGGGAGGAGGAGGGGAGGGGAGGGAGGGAGGGGAGGGGGAAGGGAGGGAGGGGACTTGGGGGGGAAGGGAGGGGGGGGAGGGGGCAGGGAGGGGAGGGAGGGGGGGGCAGGGAGGGGAGGGGGGAGGGGAAAGGGAGGGGAGGGGAGGGGGCAGGGAGGGGAGGGAGGGGGGGAAGGGAGGGGAGGGGAGGGGGAAGGGAGGGGAGGGGAGGGGGCAGGGAGGGGAGGGGAGGGGGAAGGGAGGGCGAGGGGAGGGGGAAGGGAGGGATGGGGGGGGCAGGGAGGGGAGGGGAGGGGGCAGGGCAGGTAGGGGAGGGGGGGGCAGGGAGGGCAGGGGAGGGGAGGGGAGGGGGCAGAGGGAGGGGACGGGGGCAGGGAGGGGAGGGGGCAGGAGGGAGGGGCAGGAGGGAGGAGGGGCAGGAGGGGAGGGGAGGGGCAGGGAGGGGAGGGGAGGGGGCAGGGAGGGGAGGGGAGGGGGCAGGGAGGGGAGGGGAGGGGGCAGGGAGGGGAGGGGAGGGGATGAGGAGGGGGTGAGGGGAGGTGAAGGAAGAGCAAGGAAATGGACGCTTGTGTTCATACATACAGCTGCAAAGCAAGGTTGATGGGGCACATGTGTCTGTGTGTGATTCTTGAATGGGATGGTTGGTAGTGTTTTTGTATTGTATTGTTAATTTATATCAAACTCGTATGCACATATTCCATGTGTGTGGTGTTGATGTCCATAACCTTTATGCATGTACTGTAGCTCGATTTGTTCATGATTTATAAAACATTAATATTCATTGCTCATTGAGATAAAGAGAATTCCAATGACTCGCTGCTGTCTTTTTTCTATTGGCAGATTCTGTCGCTGCAAAACAATGATAAATGACAGAGATCAGGAGCTGAGGGCATTGCAAGATCATCTCAAGGCAGTCACAGCAGAGCTAGATGCAGCCAAGGAGGATGGTAGCAGTGAAGGTGGCCCAGGTGAAGCAGAGTACCGGAAACAGGTGGAGGCTTACAAACAGGTTTGTTTACTTAGTATTGATCTTTACTGTGCACTGTTGGAGTCTTATTTAGCAATCCCATGCTCGTTTAAGGCACAAGCTATAAATGAATTTGAGCAGCTGTACAATGGAAGAAAACAATCATCTTCTTAACAATAATTATTTTGAGCAGCTTACCATCAAGTAATGCAAGTAAATGCACGGCAAGCAGGCGAAATCGATCAATTTAAGTGAAATCCTTGTAACAGATGGCAGCACCAAGCAGACAAGGAGAAGACTTGTCCTATTGAAATTGTGATGTACAATGTATAGTGTAACAACTTATCCAGAAGTCTGTGCCTCAAATGTGCTACTGTAAACCGTCCTCTTGATTTTCTCATCAATGCAATCAAATATGTGTGCAAAGGCAGTGACAGTGTGATGCCACACCCCCATTGCCCCACCACCACCACCAGAAACTGCCATTGGAGCTCAGACCCCAAAGTGCAAGCAAATGCTATGTGAATTGAGGGAGGAGCTGGTGGCAGCCAAGGAGGAGATAGCACTGAAGGTGGTCCAGGTGAAGCAGTACTAGAAACAGGTCTCTGGAGGCTTACAAGGAACAGGTATGATCATGTGAAGAGGGATAATGGTCCACTCTCATCTCTGACTAATTTAGGTTGCTTAGCATGTTACAAACGAAGAGGCTCAGAAAGAGGCTCTTGTATGGAATGTGTTCTCTACTTGTATAATATCCTGGCTAAATATGTACTTGATTGCAAGGACACTATAGTAAAATGCATTGTGAATGCACATCATTGGCAACCATGCTTGCAATAACTGATCCTTATGCACTTGCGTATGCATGCATTTTATGTAACGCTGTCTCATCTCTTTTTAAACAGGCTTTTGAAACTTTGACAATAGAAATTGATATGGTAAATGGAATACAAGTCATCTAAATGCACACACACTTGACACATATCAGGGGAAAACACAACCTGTGAGAAGAGCTAATGATGAAGAGGTACGGCATTGGTAAACACAGTGCACATAGCCACCTGAAGGTTGTAAAAAATAGCAACTTATCAATCACAGCAAAATGATAAGATAAGAAAACGTTCCCTGTTGATTACATGGGTGCAAGTAAATCTGATTATAGTAGACAACATTTAATCCCCTAGACTACACTGTACTTGCCCAGGGGGTCATTCCGTGCCAAATCAACGAGCCCTCCGCCATGATTACTACAGCAGTCTGTCAGCAGACATGGTAACCCCTTACACTAATACGTATACCCAGGGTAGGCCGGGGGCGATGCCATGTGTGTGTTTAAGAACAGTTACTCAAATTTGTGCATGCATTAAAAGGTTAGCCAATTAAGGCAATGGAGAATACGAACGAATTCATAGCACATACATCTGTACACCAGCCGTTGTCTAAATGACCAATGCGTTTCAGACAAATATACGTGTAGCTGGAAACGCATGCGGTGCACTGTAGTACGCAAGAAATTTACTTCACCTAGTAGCACGATGTGTTAACCCCATTTTCAGTGGCGGGACAAGTGCCTATTAATGACATATAAAAGACGTCGATCCAGTCCCACAAATTCGGCCGCTCTACCGGAGATATAGTGTGACTGCCTCTACATACAGTTTGTTTACAATTCCAAGTTTCACTCTACAGAAACTGACGTAGAATATCACTGAAACCTCATAGCTCGTCTGACGATCTATCAGAGACCATTGAGACGGATCGGACAGTCCCATGCGCAAAGCTATTAAAGTATTAAAACCATTGCTAGCCATTATCCAACACGACCTAAGTGTATGTGCAAGCACATTTCAGACTTCCACAAATTGTGTAAGCCGACGCCACTAATTTGCGAAGCTTGGAATGCTCCGTGGATATGGAACTGAAACGGATCACGAGACAGAATATAGGTGTTGCCAATCCATGCACGTACAGCCATAGATACTTTCTAAAGTATCTATGGTATATACAGCTAATTGAAACCACGCGTGCATCTTCATGTAATATTATATCAGTATAAACCTTAGGTAGAGAACAATATCATTACCCAGGCTGCCAGGCCTTAGTCAACGATGCCAGTGCTCATGCTTAGCTGAGCTGAGCTGATCCAACATGCACATGTACCTCAAACGGCAAGTCTGCACGAGTCGCCTCTCGCGGTAGCGATTCGACAACCTAGATCTAAAAATCCCTACATAGTGAACGGTTGTGGCATTGCCGTTACATGTACTTCCTACATCTCCAGGAATTCAAATTGTAAGGTTTCTGAACCATTTGTAAACACTTTTTGTCTAACGGCCATTCAAAAACAAAAGGCTGGGAACGAGAAACGTTAATGGACGTAAGCGTGATTGAATCGTACAAGGTTCACGTTGTGAGACCGAAGGTACAGTTGACCGTAAGTGGAGTAGGAGGGTTTGGCAAAGTGTGTGGAATCACGTGCAATGGAGCCCCATGCGTTGCCAAAGGCTTACGTAGACTCCTGATGGAAACTCCAAGCGAGGCGGTATCGGGGGACCAGTCGGCCTCACTTTTCACCCAGCTTCTTAAGGAATGCGTTTTACACAGCAAGCTTCGTCATCCCAACATCGTCCAGTTCATTGGAGTCGAGTACGGGAACGATCCGAGCAAGTACGATCTTCTGCTCGTTACGGAGCGAATTGACACGGATTTATCTACCTGTTTACGAGCCTACCCCAACATCCCACTCACAATCAAACTCTCCGTTCTTCGTGACGTGTCCGCAGGATTGCTGTATCTCCACTCCTTCAACCCGCCCATCATCCACGGTGACCTCACCACCACCAACATCCTCCTCACACATGATTGGAGAGCAAAGATAGCCGACTTTGGTAACAGTATGGACCAATCCCTTTCAGTCATGCACATAGCTCCTGATGCCCTCCCATACATGCCACCAGAAGCCATTGCCATACCACTGCATTTTGATTCAAAGCTAGACATTTTCAGTTTTGGAACAGTTGCCCTGTATGTTGGTGTCCAAACTTGTGATACTGATCGTAACAAAAAAGCTGCACAACTTCGATCCTTAGAAGCTGTATCAGACCTACAGTGCCTGTACAAGATAGTCAAGTGGTGCTGTGACAAGGATCCTGTAAACAGACCTTCAGCTTGTGAATTAAATGATCACCTTCAGACATTATATGTGGAACCTCCACTGTCATATGCCAATATGGGGAATCATCAGCTTGTGGTAAGCTAGTGTCATTAACCGATCATTGCGCAAGATAGGGGAGCTATAAATCAGCAGGCATCCGATTTTTGATGTCTTTTAGGGCATGTTTGTGCCTTGCAGGTTATAAGTTGACAGTAACAGGCAATAGAAGTTTGTAATTCATATATGGGTCAGTTTCCGAGAAAATGAAAAGTGGCTATATATATAAAAAGTTATAAAAACGCTTCACGTTTGAATCGCTAAAACTTCGTAAAGGTTTAAGCTATCAACTTCCTATTTCGAACACTTCTTGTCACACCACTTCTCTCTACGAAAATCGATTTTGGTGTCTTACTCTTGCTCCTTGCCGACGTTACAAGGCACAGTACCCCGAGGGGTTCAAAATCCAGGTAGCTCCCTGCAGGAATGTCCAAATCACTTCAAAATCGATATGCACGTAAAGGAGTCCAGTCACTGTTTATTTCTGCAGATCGTTGATTTTTACCTTATCCGTTATGGAGATACAGCAATGCAAAATAAAGTCCACGTTTCCCGCTCGAATCGCGCCTTTCTCAGTCTCACTCGGGAGAATGGAAGCGGTTTCAAGGACTGAGAAAGGCGCGATTCGAGCGGGAAACGTGGACTTACTTTGCATTGCTGTATCTCCATAACGGAAGAGGTAAAAATCAACGATCTGCAGAAATCAATAGTGACAGGACTCCTTTACGTGCATATCAATTTTGAAGTGATTTGGACATTCCTGCAGGGAGCTACCTGGATTTTGAACCCCTCGGGGGTACTGTGCCTTGTAACGTCGGCAAGGAGCAAGGGTAAGACACCAAATCGATTTTCGTAGAGAGAAGTGGTGTGGCACGAAGTGTTCGAAATAGGAAGTTGATTGCTTAAACCGTTACGGAGTTGTAGCGAATCAAACGTGAAGCATTTTTATAACTTTTTATATATATAGCCACTTTTCATTTTCTCGGAAACTGACCCATATATTTATTATTTAAATCAGCACTGAAGATACGTGTACCTGACATGCATACATGTGTTATACACAGCATGTATATCACTCACACTCCTATGCCTTTTGTAAAAGGAAACTGCCACACTTCATCAGACAATAAGAACTCTGGAGACAGATAAAGCTAGTGCAGAAGGCAAAGTCAATGAGATGCAAAGAGAGCTGGAGGATGTAAAGAAGGTAAAGAATAAAGAAATGAACCAATTGAAGGCAGAGATTGAAGATCTGAAATCAAAACTTGAACAGGAAAGGGGCTGAAGTAGGTCAATCGTGTATACAGTATTTTATACGTGGGTTTAATGTGGGCACCTCCAGCATTTATAGAAGGGGTGAGGCATCAATTTTTGCTGGTGAATTCACATTTCTTTAAAACAATATATATTCGATGTACTATTTGAAACAGCTGTGATGTAATGGGGACATGGGATGTTACATGTCTGTTAGCATGTTTTGATCTTGAGTTGTAATGGTTGTTGTGTGTATATCGTATCCAAATACATATCTGAGTTCTGAGACACATATATTGCAACAGCAACTCACAGATCATGCATTGTAACAATTACTACATATGGGATCATTTCCACAAAAAGGGACCAAGCACATACATTACAACATTTCCAGTGTGCACAATAGAAATGTAACACTTGCATTCAAATTATGGCTAATTAAAAATTCAGCACCTTACAACTCCATGGCGAATACGCTGATTCTTAGTGCATAAAAATCAATGTGAAGAGGACATTTCAGACTTCTAGAATATTATAAGAAAATAAAATCTTGAAAAAACATTCATTAGGTCCCTTTTGCTGAAACGATCGCATATAGCTGTTTGTGTGTATAACATCAGATATAGGACAGGTCAAATTTTCGTGGATGGAGCAATATTAAAACTTTCCACCGCTCTACCCAAATTAACTTCTAATTGATAATTATCATTAAACCTAATGAAAAAAAACATAAAGCAACTCATCATCCAATTCCTGATTTGATGCAAAGTAACGAAATAGCATTCACAGTTGCGGCTTGTTATAGGAATGGTACACCACTTTTGATTAAACAAAATACATTAGGAAAATGCTCTTCATCGCACTGAAGTAGAGTTGCACCTAGTGAATTGGGCTGATCCTACTCCAACCATTCATGATCAGGTAGAGACAAGCAAACCTTTCAAGGACACGGATGTGTCTGCTGATGGCATGATTGCACTGCAAGTCATACGAACAAAGTAGGTAGCAATGCTTGTTGGTTCTGCACTTAGCAATATGTCGTGCTGCTGCTTTGATTTACAACTTTCAGCTCCACTCAACTTTCACTTAGATGCCATTGTGTGCTAGACTGAGAGAGGATTAAATAATTTAGCAGGCATTATTTAAAAGGGGGATTGGGGGCTTCATTGAGTCGAGAGGGTTGGGTGTGGTGAGGGAGCACAACCCTCACTACTCCATCTCCCCCTCCCTCTCACCTCGGGAAGCCCATGGATTGAAACATGTAGTGTCTACAGTGTATCAGCATCTTATTCAAAGTCAATATTAAGGATTACAGTGATCTAGATGTACATAAGTATTTAATACCTAGCTTATATATATATCATCAGGTTCTGCTTTGTGCAAGATTGAAAGTAGCAGTGTACTAATATTTCAAAAATCGCCCCAAACATAGATTGTTGTAATATATGTGTATACATGTAGCTGCTTAGATTGAACCTTAGTCTAATTCTTAATATGGACCAATCCCAAAATTGTCATACCTTGATGCACATTCAATAATATCGCAACATGGAAAAAGTGAAGTTGGGCATATGTTTCTACATACTTCTATGCACACATGTACATGCAGAGTATTAGTCATAAATTGGACTATGACGATGAACGAGAAGATAGGATAAAAGCATTCGAAAGAATTGAAGAGATGAAAAAACAAGATGCCACTGTGAGTGGCAGCTTTAGTACATTTTTTTCAAGGCAATTTTGGGGCAAAGAACAGCACCTGAAGGATTGTCAACAAAAGGTTAGTCATAAGAGTGGTAACTTGTATTGTATGTGCATGGTAACGTTTTGTCATGTTTTAGATTATTCTCCAAAATGTCCATATTAGAATCTTTGTTTCATTGTGCAGATTGAAGACATGAATGGAGAATTGCTGTTATTAAAGAAAGCTTCTGAAACATTAAAAGAAGTAATCAGAATTAATATTCAGGTTAGTATTGTATATGGTAAGATTCTGTGGGTTCAATACATAATGACATTGTATTGCATGAGATACATGTATGTGTAACATAATATAGTACACGTCATATACCTGGAGATATATAATTAGAACTATGGTTTCTAACCAGTACTGTAAAGGGGGCTTTGATCACATGCACATGAATTTGAATTTTCAAATTGAGTACCCACTGGTACTATAATGATGTAATAGCTCAGTTGTGCTTATCTGCAACTATATTTAATGTATGGATTATCAAAAATCCATACTACACAGTAACATGCACATGAAATAGTTAAGATTTTAAGGGCAGATTAGAGACTGTTCTGAATTGGGGAGACTAATTGTGTGTGTGTTTGTGTGTGTGTGTGCGTGTGTGTGTGTGTGTGTGTGTGTGTGTGTGTGTGTGTGTGTGTGTGTGTGTGTGTGTGTGTGTGTGTGTAACATATAGACTGAATCAGCTGACAAAGCAAAGATCTCTTCCCTGGAAGAAGAGCTCAGTGCTGTCAAAAAGGAAAATGAAACACTCAGCACACCTTTGCTTCAGGTAAGAAACTTGGCTCGTATGTTCCCATTTGGGGAATTGTTTGGAGGAGGGGAGATAATGTATTTTATTATGTTTTATTGTAATGGACCTCGATGAGTTACATTGTTTCAGTAGCTGGTACTCAAGTTTTGTACCCCCGAAACTGGCGGTACCATATTACCCACAATATCAAGATTCTTTAGTGTAATGTATGCATGTACTGTACATGTATGAATGCACTTCTCCTCTCGAAAGCACTTGCCCTTACAGTGTCCTTTGTGCAGTGTGTGTGTAGGCTTGCCCTATGCACTGTCAAAGTCTCATCATAAAATAGTGACATATGGCAAGTTACTTGCATGCACATATGTGTGTTTGTATATGTAGGCTGAATTGGCTGGAAAAGACAATTTCAGGATCTCTTCCCTGGAAGAAGAGCTCAGAACTGTCAAAAAGGAAAATGAAATGCTCAGTAATGAAGTTGATGCTTTCAAGGCAGGGTTAATAAAGTTTGGGGAGGCAAGTGCCAGTCATCCAGAAACACAAGTCACTATTGCAAAAGCTGAAAGTGCTAACAGAGTACTGAAGGAGCAGAATGAAGCACTGGAGAATCAGGTGTTATTACATGTGTATACATACCATATGCCTGTTGAATGGAATGATGTAATGTACAGTTTGCTTCTGTAAGTGTACGTGACTAGCAAAATATTGAATTCTACAGGCTACACAGTGAGTGTACATATTTGAGCATATCAATTCGTGATATGCTTGAGTTTAGAAGGCTGCAGAATAAAATATTTTTATGTGTACACACGTTTATGTATACATATGGGATCGTTTCCGTGAAAAGGTGCCTAACACATGTTTCAATTTTTTATTATTCTAGAAGTCTGAAATGTCCTCTACACAATGCTTCTTACACACATAGAATTGGAGTATCTGTCGTGGAGTTGTAAAGCTCTGAATTTTTAATTAGCCATACATTTCAATGGAAGCGTTACATTTCTATTGCTCATACTGGAAATTTATAATGTATGCGTTAGGTCCCTTTTCTCAGAACAATCCCATATGATTATGTTGCATTGTACAGGTGTATTGTTAGAAGCGATAAACAATGTAGGCATGTCTATACTGTATAGAAAATTAATTAATGGGGTGTTTCACAATGACGACGATTCAAAACAATCCACCTGATGTGATGGTATTCCTTATGATAATCAACTCAAATAGAAAGAAAATATGAGAAACAATGTATTAGACTACATACTTAATTAAGACCTCAATAAGGTGGCAACAAAAGAACTTGCCAGTTTTTGCAACATTAGTGAAGCAATATGTATCATCATTAAGGCATGTATTAATAACTTGAATATGGATAGTTTTATTTTGATTGAATTGATTGAATGTATAAACTAAATAAATGGCACCTATATTAATAAACTTAGGGTTAGGGTTAGGCTAACCCTAACCCTAACCCTAAATTACTTTGTTGTTTCATTGCTATCTTCAATAATTTAAAGGGTAAATGTATACAGTGTATTTGTGTTGGAGTAATAAATTGCAAATTGTTGTGTTACATTGCTTTAAAAAGCATTGTACAGTTCAGACACATTCATGTACATGTACATCCATTGTATACTTTGTAATTTATGAGCATAATAACATTGCATTGAACCAATGTGCTCAAGACATAAGAAATATACATGTATCATTATCAGTGTCATGGACCAATCATACGACCAAATTCCCTTATTTTGTTGCAGCTACATGTGGTTTAGCGGTTTAATTAATGGGTTATTGTTGGTTTAGAGGTATTGAGAATATACATGTACACTTCACTAGGAGAGCCTAGCTACACTTGCTAAAATATATGCTTCAATTATTCAGCTGTCTCTGTCACTTGTACTGTATAGGCCAATCACATAGTTACTGCTTGCTGCTGTGTAGTACACTAAATTTCTGTCATTCTAAATACATCTGTGTGCATATGATATAGATGTGTATCTACATGTATATAAACATCAATCTCCTCCCCATCCTCACTCGTGCCCAAAATAATCTGTAAATGAATTTTAGAACCATAAATTGGAAGAGGAGAGAGCTAAATCAGAAAGGGAGCTTTCAGATTATAAAGAACAGTTGCATTCAGTCAAAGAAAAGCTCAATGCTATGGAAGTTTTGATGCAACGACAATTGAAAGATCTGAATGTTCAATTGTTTGAAGCCAAGGAGGAGATAGCAGTGAAAGTGGCCCAGGTGAAGCAGTACCAGAAACAGGTGGAGGCTTACAAACAACAGGTGAGTTTGCAGTACCATAGCACCATTCAGAGTATACAAATGATATAGCTAGGTGCATCTTTGCTCTTTGCACTTTTATGACTTGAAAGTGAATATTCTTGCTACTCTATAGGTACGCACATTCTCTCAATCCACTCCAAGTTCAACTGGCCAGCTATCTTCAGAGTCATCTGCAGATCACAAACATGTGGAGCCTCATGCAACTCCTCCTGTTCAGATGGTGGCCCTAGAGAACTCTTGTGTACAAGTAATTCCTCCTCCAGCACCGTCTGATCATCTTGTACCTTTACTAACTGGCAACCCGATGATGTTAGCTAATGATGAAAATAGCTCTATGCATTCAACTGAGAGAGTTCCTGCTCCAAGCTGTGATCCTGATGGGGGCAGTGAGGTGGATACGGGAGAGGACCTTCCTCCACCCATCTTTCTTAATGCTTTGCACTTTCAGGGTCCATCCAAAGATGCTGCGGCTCAGAAAAATAGTCACCACTCAAACATGGATACATCACGTCCATTACAAACACCTGTCCGATTGCAACCCGAATTCCCACACTATGAAACTGTATCCATGGTTCCAAGAGGTGCTCACGATGATTTACTTTCTGGCGGGAGGAGTAGGAGCTACTCCGATAGGAATGATCGCTATCACATGCAGCAATATGGTCCTGTTGCCGTGCAGGGTAGATATGGGTCTGCTGAAGTGCTACTCCCACCTGGTCAACGTTCAAATTATAACGCTACTCCTGCTCCCTCCAAGCCATATTCAGAACAGATGCAAAAGAGCACTGATCTAGCAGAGGGAATAGATGATGACATATCTGCTATGGTGCGAGGCAGAATGGATGTTGATGTGACTGCAGAGTGTGCCCCACTGGACCCAAACCTGAAGTGCCCTGTTTGTGGGACTATGTTTAAAAAGGGAGAAATACAGAAATTTAAATGCCACGCAGAAGCATGCACAAGATGAACAACTTTGTTTTTCATGTGATAATTTGGTGTTGGTAACTCTCTTGCTTAATCATTATACATTTCTGAAATGAGTTATTTGAAATTTGCATGCTGTATATAAAAGGCCCAGGTATTTTAACAATTATGTTACATGTATAGGTTGTTTTGAATGATAAATGACAAATAAAGTTGTGATGAACAAAAATTAAATGTTACAGAGATTGTTGTAATTACATTGATGTTGAAGATACATATATTTGCACGAATTAATTACATCATTAACTGATAGGACCATTCTCTAGAAGTGAAAGATTGCATGTGGACTATCGTTATCCGACACTAAGATGTCAATGGCAAATCAGGCCCGTAGCCAGGTTGCGTGTTCGGGGGGGTGCAAAGCATGTTATAAGTGGACTCAACCATGCAGTGGCGTAGCCAGGATAATACATGTACATGTATGTATGGTAGGGTACACACTGCCAGATGCAGGATTTGTATGAAATTGAGAAAGCCCCCACCGAGGGAAGGTGCGGAAGGGGTGGCCCCCTGCTGCCCAGCTAGGAGGTATGGGGAGCTCCCTGGGGCAGAGCCCCAAGAGCCAACGCTTGTTTGATGCATAAAACTACAAAAACTTTGTAAATTATTTTTTATATGATTTCCATGCCTGTGAGCACAGATGCTTAGATTCCACTTGTCTAGTGGAAAAGGTTTGTTCACAAGTCAGAACCAAGCAGACGACAACTATAACAGGCATCTTTTTGTATGGAATACTCTCTAAATAAATTAAATATAGGAGGGAATGTCGGAGTTCTTGCTTTTGGGATGGGTTACTGACTAGATAGGGAGCTGTTTACGCCGAATATGATACATGCATGATGCCTTGTAGCCATCTTTCCGATCCTGCATTTGGATAGTACCAGTGCTCTTACATGCACACGTGCACAATATACATTCAGACAACTGCATGGCAGATCTCGTTAATATGTGTACATCACTGCAATAAACAATCAAGTGAATAATATTATAGCCTGCCAAGCGGACCTTGCACCCAACGGGGGGGGGGGGGGGGGGGGGGGGGTACGTGCAATTGCACCCGTTTGCACCCCGTGCATATTACAATTTCAAAACAGGTGTGTATATGTGTTACTATAGCTTATGCATTTACAGTGTACAGTTATTGCAATGGATGCTAAATACCATAAAATCTCCTGCTGAACTATCCTATAAACATGCCCTTTTTTTTCAATATATAATGTGCTGCTGAAGTACTGTGATACAATCAACACTCAACGAATGTGTAAACATCATTATCTACTGTCCAAACAACAAATGTTGGTCAATGTCTGCGCAGCAACTGTTTCACTGCATGAATTCAGAGCATCTCTGAACATGCAACCGGAATTTTTGGATTTCGCCCTTCTTGAAGATCTCTCTACAAATTGGGCACTGCAGGTTCGGGTCGTCAGGTATGCTTGCACGAGACACTACCCTCTGGTATCTGGTATCAACCATTGAAGGTGCTGCTCCCTTGAACCCGTCTCTAGATGTTATCCCACTGTTAGTAGTTGCACCCATGAGTTGTTGGGTTTCATGCTTCCCTGCGGATAGACCTCTGGTATCTGGAACATTCATTATGATAGGTGGTGGAAGGGAATCGGAGTCGGTTTCTTCTGTACTATACTCAGCATACTGGAGGAAATATATTAAGTGCAAATTAACACTACACATGAAAGTTAAGCGAAAACCTTCTCTTGATTAATGACATACACTATAATTAATTTTATTTCAATCAGTAGTGGTGTATAAAACATACACACACAATCCTCAAATACATCAAATGACAATACGATTTACACATGGTAAGCTTAGTGCATGCAGTATTTGATACATGACATCATGGTGTTGACAGCCAGCCAGGCAATTCTACGCCACAACATGGCCTTACTCCATGTGCTGAATCCATACTTTGCTTGAAACGCTTGGAACCATTTTCATTCTGAGAAAGGTAAGAAGAATAGGGGTCAAAAACCTAAACCTCATCCATATCTTACATGATCACTTTTTCTCTTCTGATTTCTCTTCTGATCAACATCACAGCTGTCTTCACCTCCAGTTTTTGATACATCTAACTACAATAAAAAGGTTCACTACTTTGCAAAAGAAAATTCCTGCTGCACACCTGTTTTTTGTAAGCCTCCACCTGCTTCTGGTATTGCTTCACCTGGGCCACCTTCACTGCTATCTCCTCCTTGGCTACTTCCAGTTCTGCTACCTGCTGAGCAATAGTCTGCCTTGCTGCATTCAACTGCTCAGTAAGGTCTGCGTTTTCCTCCTTGTATTTCTCACTTTGTCTCTCAAAGTCAGCCATCATCTGTTGCAGACTATCACATCTTTCCACAGCTCTCTCTCTGTCCCGCCTTTCTTGCTGGAAATCATCCCTAAATGTACGACTCTTCAAATAAATTGTACAGCTAGGTGAACACAATATACCACTATATGTTACCCATACACACAGATGCAGACAAAAACACACATAACACCACAATACATGTGTATGAGCCGCATATGACACTGCTGCACGTGCAACACACATGAACCCAAAATGTTTCAAGTGATCACATTCTCATTTTATACACACAATAATTTAAACGAACAGCTCCAGATAGTACATTACATGCAGCCAAATGATGCTACAATGGCAGCACTCACGGCTGCATCAGTCAAGTACATCACTCATTTGCTCAATTCACAGTTCTTTGCCTGACTGAAATGCATGTGCAACACAGGTTCAACATAAAAAATATTTTGGTCTGGTTCCATATCCGCTTTAAAACCAGTCCAATAGGAATTTTATTATCTCAGAAGGACGAGCAAGAAGATACAGTTGGGGACCCCTGTTGAATACCATTTTACGAGCATGCAATTTTATGTATGATATGCAGGGCTGGATAAAGCATTTTCAAACCTTTCTGAAGCTCATGAGAAAGTGTTGGTGAAGAGTCAATGTCATTAAGCGAAACTATTAGAGGGCTTTGTTTATATAATGTACTGTCAAAAACCAAATTAACTATTAAGGTTGACAATCAGTTTTGTTTAATGACTTTAGTTGATTAGATTAATTTGCAAATCATGTATAACAACTGCCAGGATGAATCTAATATGTATGCAAATTACAATCTTAATAAATGATGCTTATGCATTTTTCTTTTCAATAATGTTTCATTTTCAAGATTAATACAGTGAGTACTATTTATACACAAACTAAGGACTAATATCCACATAAAAATGTTGTGATCATTTTCTACACATATACATGTACATGTATGCACATCTTCTGTTGCTATAGTTTAGCTACTGTACATACAATTTACGATTAAACAATTACATGTACACTGTACATCATTTGAGCATACAATAACTACCTCTATTTCGGCAACAGACAATTTCTCTTTCAGGCTCTTAATTTCCCCTTTCAATTGTCTGAGGTCGGAATCATGCTCACTCTTCTTTTGCTCTCCGGGCTGTAAGAGAATTAAATAATAATCAAAAATCTATGTGTACCCCACGTGTTCCAAATGTCGACACCAAAATGGATGTAGGAAAGGCTATTGACCCCGTACTGCGAACACAAAATGGCCATAAAACTTGCATGCTGTATTTATTTCAGCTATGACTATGATGACATTCTTCCAATGTGGGAGCTACACATAACCAGAGTCCCTCGTGCGCACACACAACTTATGACAGCTTTGTACCAGTATGTCACTGGCTACCTTGCATGCACACATGCACCTGTTACAAAGCTCCAAAATCATGTCATCAATCCAGCCCGATTTCGGCATCAGTGCATCGGATATTTGCACTCCAGCATGACCACTGGAAGAGTAACATTCATACAGCCACCCGTCAGTAATTAATTACCTGCACCATTTGGTCATCACATGAATGGCTAGTTGCTTTGCCGCCTTCACTCCACCCACTCAACGATATGGGCCTTTTGCTTCTGCCTCTCTGTCTACCACGACCGGCTGCATCCATCCCTTCGACCCCTTTGGAAAGCACTGAGCTAGTGAAACGCTGCACAGTACCCACTGCAGTGTCATACTGTTACGTGCACGTGAGTCACAACACTGAACCACTGACATTACAAAGCCATGTGGTCCAGTGCCCAGACCCACAAAAGTGGTTCGACACACGTGAGGGGCTGTGTATCTAGTTAAGTGCCAGTTCGGTAGTGCGATGTACTTGTGCGCGTCCATTCCAAGCATTCGCAGCTATTTTCATACAGGCCAAAGTTTATATGTGTACAACACTCGCGTCTAATACCTATCAACGACTAAACACGAGCTTACGCTATACTTCAAGTCGCTGTAGCAAGAAGTCGAAGTGTTGTAGGTATTCAGTATAACGTACAATGGCGACTGACTCGGGGTTTCATCACATGATACCAAAATACGGCTGGGACCTATGGGGGTGGTAGCTATAGGGTTATTAACTCCTACAACGTACGGCTAATTAATTTATGTGTGCAATACCGTAATAATAATAAGTAATTGTTTTCGCATGTTTTAATTTTATTTATTTTTTATTCAGGTTGTCCTCTACAGATTTCTTCTTACGCACTGAGAATCGGAGTATCTGTCTAGGAGGTTTAAGGCTCTAAATTTCTAATTAGCTATTCGTTTCAACGCAAGCGTTACTTTTCTATTGCGCGTACTGGAAATGCATGCGCTAGGTCCCTTTTCGAGGAAACGATCCCACTTAAAGCAATGAAATACATGTAGTCATATTCCAAAATAATTTCCTCGAGAAACCAAATCTCAGACGTTTGTGTACAAATGCGGAGCTAATAACTGTAAGTGCTCCGGTGTGTGTGTGTGTGTGTGTGTGTGTGTGTGTGTGTGTGTGTGTGTGTGTGTGTGTGTGTGTGTGTGTGTGTGTGTGTGTGTGTGTGCATATGCATTGTTCACATAGGCACTGTTTTTGTTTTAAGTTTCCGATTGGCTAGGGAGATAGTAATGCTTTGAGAAGACAAAATTATTTCACCATGCCCTGAAATGAAATGTACGTGTGTTTGCGTGTGTGTGTGTGTGTGTGTGTGTGTGTGTGTGTGTGTGTGTGTGTGTGTGTGTGTGTGTGTGTGTACTGTGTTAAGCATCTTGATGCACATGTTCTAAAGATGAGCATATCACAGCTGCATCATTCACAGGGCTTCCCTTCCTCAACAGAGAAATGGGCATTCAGTAGTTCTAGGTAAGGGAAAAACTAATTGAGGGGAAGGGAGGAGATGGTAAATAACATGGCACAACATAGACAATACACAAGGTGTACGTTAATGGATGGTTCTCAGTAGCAACAACATACCAGTGAGAGAGAGGGAGGGAGGGAAGGAGGGAGGGATTGAGGGAGAGAGAGAGAGGGAGGGGAGGGAGGGGGAGAGGGAGTGGAGAGATGTAGAGGGAGGGAGAGAGGGAGAGGGAGGGAAGGAAGAAGGGAGGGAAGGAGGGAGGGAAGGAGGGAGGGAAGGAGTGAGGGAGGGAAGGAGGGAGGGAGGGAGGGAAGGAGGGAGGGAGAGAAGGAGGGAGGGAAGGAGGGAGGGCTTCCTGCCTGCACACAATACCTCCTCTCACCCCCATTCCAGGTCCAGATTTACATTATTAGTGGTCAAGTGGGATCAATGATAGGGGTCTAGCTAATTCACAACTGGACAAAATTGTTGCAACCCCATTGTTGAATAACCTCTAATATCCCTCCCTCAACTATGGTGTACAGTACACATTACCTCATGCGTCTTTAAGGTGCATGTGCTCAGTAATCCAGGGCACTACCCATTAGGTCCCACAGTTCCTGATACCACACCAAGGTGTCACGACTGACCATCATCTCAGCTGAAGAGATTGATTCTAATGGTACAAGACTACTCAGTTACGCCCATGCAAATGAGCTGGGAGCATATATGTTAATGTGTGTGTGTGTTTTGTGTGTGTGTGTGTGTGTGTGTGTGTGTGTGTGTGTGTGTGTGGTGTGTGTGTGTATGTGTGTGTGCATGTGTGTGCTCATGTGTACACATTGTGCATATAGGCGCATGAGCACACACACAAAGTGTACATTACACAAGGTGTGGGCATTATCTAGGGTACTGTTGCTACATCTTGTATCACATCACACAGTAGATACGACCGCAATATCGAAAAGAAATATTGGCACATTGCAACGACACATTCCTTTGTGCGGCTACACATAATTTTGCTCCCATTGGCAAATTTATTGCTCATTAGGAAACAACTTTGGTTGTTAATTTGATGCTCACAAAATGAAAGCAAAAAAATGACTCATCAAAAATACAGTCATTTTTGATTGGTAAAGAAGCTATGCAAATAGTGACATTCTTAGGCCATAACCCATAACTTTAAACAAACGTGCAGTGTACTGGTACATGATGCTTTACAACACATGATCAGCTGAACAGATCACTGCCACTGGTGAAATTACAATACACAGCATATTATTTATACAATGTACCTGTTTTATTGGCTTTTTAAAGTAACGATTGCAGAAATAGATCGGCTGTTGTACGGTAGTGGAATTGAATTGTTGTTTGGTCACAGAATCGGACTGTTCAATAGCAAAATCGTGCATCGTGCAATGTTTGGTCGCACGACCTCCAGGGCCACTGTATTGTTCAACTACATGTAGAGTATGGTATTAGTTCAACATCACTTGTATACACCACTCCAATTATTGAATAATCTACATAGGTATCGATGATTCCAAATTATGGATTGATGACTATATGCAAATACAAATCTCAAAGTGGCATGCAGATGTTTGTATATGCCTAGCTACATGTATGCATCAAAGGGTATACTATGACATTGTGGTCTAAAAACCTGAAACGCTACAGCTGTACAGATTTGCAGCACACAATCACACAACTATACTGTAAGTGTGTACATTTTTTAAATAGTACACTTAGTAATTTCTAATAATGGACGTACGTGTATGTCACTCGAGGCGCATACACATTGTCAGCATCCAACTAAATCAGCTGCTGCATGTATTTTACATGTAACTGCTCAAGAGCCTTAATTCTCCACATCTCTTTCACATCTTGCTATGTTTGATAAGGAGGGCAATAATAGGAAATGTAGGCATTGGTGATCAGGAGGGCAATTCAAAAGAATTGCATGTGGATTGGGCTGTGGGACAAATATATGCATAGTGTACCACCCAGGTAAATCTACCTTCCCACCAAGTCATCACCTCAAGGTACCATGGTAGCAGATCAAAACATTTCATCATGATTATAGTGTGTGTGTGTGTGTGTGTGTGTGTGTGTGCTTTTCCAATATTGCATGTCTAGAGAGAATGTGATCTGTGTTGATTAATGTATCAATTTAATAGAGGTCCAAGTAATATCAATAAATTGATCAAAAAAAACATTTTTGATTATGTTCATCACAGTTGTTGGTGGTCAGTGGTGTTCGAAAGCAAACACACACTCACACCAGACATCCGGAAATGTTATGTCGGCACAAAGCCATTGTTTCATTATGCTTTGTTTGCATTGGCCATAAACAAGACAAAACAAAACAACATTTGTGTCTTATCTTTTGCAGTAGATGCTTACTTTGCATACAGTGTAGGTGCCAGGGTCCTACTTTTAAAACTGTAAGTGGCTATTTCAATAACAACCAGGCACTGTCACATGCACCCTGGTGGAGGTCTTGGTCCTCAATGGGTCATGCAGTGTTGGCCCAATTGAAGGCGCACACTAGTGTAATTCGCGTACTTGATCACTTAGACGCTGTGATATGTTACATTATGTTGCAAATCAAATATCTGTGTCATTATAACTGATTCATAATGCAATATGACTGGTATGTTAGATTATAAATGTATGCACTAATGCAGCAGGCAATACTATCTTGATTGTACCCCCAGTGTGGGGCCTAGCCTCGTCCCCAGGCCCTATTTTGATATTAAAGTTAGCGAGACAAAAAATCGCTAACTTTAATATCAAAATAGGGCCTGGGGATGCGCCATATTACTAATTAGGTAGCCAGAAATGTATTACATGCAGTACAAACCCGCATATGTGGCCGGCCCTGTACGTATAAGGCGCGTGGTGACTTATAATTTGTAATAATAGGTGTATGAAATTATTATAAGTTTGTTTGTAAATGGATTCAGGTCCTCGATACTTTCCACCGCCTTTGATAACTTTTTTTGGACAGCCACCACCACCACTGCCGCATTTGTATGGAGACCCGATGCCCTTCCCGCCGCAACACTACCGGCAACATCCATTTCACCAAGTCCCACGCTGGCAGCAGTCACGTGGTTGCGCTGTCAACCAGCCGCTGCTCACGTATCAGACGCAACTTGCCTTCCAGCCGTTCCCGCCTCCTCCAAACCAGGCGTTTTACGAGTCTGCGGCGCATCGCCCTAGCGGCTCAGACCCCTTCTTGTTGGAATGGATGGAGAGAGTGCGTTCGACCAAGCCACAGTCATCCCCACACTCTCCCCCCTTGAAGGTACATGATCACGTGATGGATGTGCCACTTTTAATTTGTTAATGATATTAAATTAGATTTAGCCCTTAATATTGCATGCTGAAAAATAAAATAAAATAATTTAGATCAGTTCACGTGTGTAGCTTAAATTCCTAAGCACCAGCTGCTACTACAGTGTGCATTACATGCTTTTCAGAATGCACTTGGGGTATTCATCACTTTAGCTGGCTTCATCAGATGTAATTTCAGCAACGTTGCAATGGGTCTGGTTATTTTTCTAGAGCTAGCAGGAATGATATTTCAAAACGGTTATTTCAGTGTAGCTAGTTTTGAACTGGGAGCTTCCTGTCACCTTTGGTTTTGAACAGTTTCTATTCTAGTGTCATTGGTGGAGCAGGTACAGCTGTATGGCAGCTGGATCCGATAACATATGGCAAATGATGATGTGCCAAACTGGGCTGGAGCTGTGTTCCTTTTGGCAGTGGGAGCCTGGGGACCTGAGGCTCAAGCAGTGTTCCCTCTCACCTGGCTCTGCAGTGACATGTCTCCAAGTCCCAAAACTTTATTTGAAATTGTGGGAGGCTCCAATTAGAACTAATGCCAGAGCTGAGGCATTCCCACCATACCCCACCACAGAGTAGCCAGCCTGGGAGGATGGGGGGATACATGCATTATATTCAGTCATACTTTCCTGTTTCAGTGTGCTTCAAATGAAAGAAAGAATATTTGAATCGATTTATTTAATGGGAGAGAGGGTGGGGGGAGTGGAGGAGGGGGTATCTGGATGTTAAGGGGTTGTAAGGATAGGTGCATATGACTTCTGAACTGTCTCTGTGGAGATGTTCATTTGTAACCTGCCTCTCTTATTACAGCACACCTGAATGCAGGGGGTGTTTAAATGTGTGGCCTGTGGTGGTAGCATATCCTTTTCTGTATCCTCCAATGTGCGTGTGCAAAAGTGTTGTGTGTACACGATATCTGATATTGTGTGGACTATCTTTTCTATGCCTGCATGGCTGCCATCTTAGTGGATGGAAACAGTGTGTGATGTGAGGGAGGGTAGTCTACTGTCTTTAAGATGTTTTGTAGCCCAATGTATTGTGAATAACTTTTTATTTAGGCGTTGAGTAGAGAGAGGAGGTTGAGGGTTAATTGGATCTCGATCCAGGGGACACTGTCCTGTGTTACTATTAGTCTGGCACCTCATTTTGTATTGTGTCCCAGCTGCTCACAGAGGTTCCCTCCACTCCCTACCCGCCCTCTACCTACCCCCTCTCCCTCACTCACCCACCCACCCTTTCCCCAGATCCCTGAGGTGAGGCAGAAGCTATGTAGGGCTGCTGACCTGTTGCAGTTGCTACGGTCCCTCCACGCCCAACTTGCTTCCGTCCAATCGTCTGACGGCGTCTGCTGGAGTCTGGCTATGGAGGAGGTGGCCAGGGCCAAGGTAGGTGTGGCTTGTGTTGTCACGCCACCTCATCTAGCAATAGCAATTTTCTATTTATTATTATTATTGGTATAAACACGTTGGGAGTGAAATAACTTTCCACTCCAATACTGTTTCTTATTTGTGGGACACAATAAAACCCTCCAAAGGGATTACTTTATGAAGATGCAGTGTCTTTTACTTCGTATTTTGCCATCCATTTCTCATTTATCGGTTTCCGGTTTGTTTGTCAAAGTGGCAAACAAGTCATTATCCTTTTTTGAGGGACTTGGAAAACGGCATTTGTTCATCAGTTACAGTTCTGAGTTACTAGTGCATTGCACACAATGAAAAATGCATGGAATTATGTGTGTAGTTGAGCACGATAGTCTGTGGTGAGAAAGCAATCAATTGCACAATGCGTGAGTTATTCCATTCCAATGCTCAGCAAGAACTGCAGGAAATCAAAGCGCTGTTCGAGTCTACAAAGACGATGGATGTCATTGCCAAGAAGCTGCAAGACACCAGAGCAAGGAGGGTTAGTTGGTTTTGCTGCGTGATCAGAGGTGTGGGAGGGGTTAAAGGAGTGTATAGTGCCTGTGTACAATGGTGCTAATGGGGTGTTAGGTTGCTTGAGGTACACAGAGATGGCCTACAGTGTACGTTTAGTTGTTTTTTATTTTATTAAAGGCGTTATGTTGTTTGGCTGTATCCTCTGTGGATAAGTTTAGTTGAATTTCGAATGTTTCTTATCGTTTGGGAAGGGGCGGGTATGATGCGCCTAACGATGGCATCTGCTATGCAACCCTTGAATGCCGCCGCTTGTGTTTGACCGCTTTAGGTCCGTAATTTACTATTTAACACATCGATTTAGGTGTTTACTTATAGCTAGACACGCACTAAGTACAATGATGTTATGGTTGGCGTGTGGTAACCAAGCTGTATGGCGTTTTTCATTGTTGACAACTACACATATGTCATTGCGTCGCCTGGACACAACGGCAGCGTTTCAGTAATGTAATGATTGCGTCACCTACAGGCAACGTACAGTAGGTGGTTAAAATTACTATCCTGAATCTGGAGGGTTTCAAGCGAATCTTTCTCTTAAAAAATTTTGCAACCATAAAAAGTAATGGATTATTGTTCAGCCGATTCACAGAGTCTTTTCTCTTTTTCAAAGATTTCCCTATTTTCCATAATGATTGCGTTGCCTATTTCCCTATTTTTGGTCACTGCAGGCCAGGAAGAGGGTTGGTGTGAAGAAGAGGAGGGAGGAGGTACATTCAAGACGAGCACAGACGGAGCAGAGCGCGTCTCAATGGTTGGAGGAAAGGAGGTCCCAGGAACTGAGGAGGAAGACGGTTGGTATCAGGATGGGGTGGGGCTGGGGAGAGGTGATCATGTGACCTTGGGGGGTCATGTGACCTTGGGGGGGGTCATGTAACAGGAGATGATCACATGACCTTGGAACGGGCTACACCCCAAACTGTGTAGCAAGTCTGTGGATTTGTAGGGCATGCTCGGAAGAGAGGAGAGGTTGCTGCATGTACAAGAGCTGTGAAGTGTACTGTGCTTTTGGGAGGAGGGAGGTGCTAATTACATGTACGTGGTGAATGTGACACCACTCACTGGCCACTCACCCACCCTCACTGACCCTATCCCCTTCTCACTATGGCCACTCCCCCACACTCACCATTGTGCACAGGAAGCGACAGTTCAGAGGTCGGCCAGTGGTGTGTTGGGGGAGGTGAGGAGGAAGATGAGTGACATCCAACAGAGCACCAGGCTGCTAGCCACTCTCAAAGAACTGAGGGACCTCAGGAGAGACGCATCCAGGAAGAAAGGTGGGGACCAATTGGAGTGCTGGGGCAGTGCCATGCATAGTCTTTCCGGGATTGAGGGTTGTTTTAAACCACATTCCATGTATTGAGAACATACATGTAGTGGATTTGTTTGTTCTGTTTGCAGTTACATGTATGAAGGAAGTGAAAGACATGGTACATGTACACATGTACATGTACATGTACATTGTGTGTAACTTTCTATCTGTATTCCCTACCTGTTTTGAGTACACCTTCAAAGAAGTTTAACTCTTTGAATTCCAAGTGCATGTATGCTTGCATGCACACATACAACAATTATGCCATCATGTTTGTTACATATCAGTTAAAATGACAAACTCCCTGATGCATGCATATGCTTGCTGCACTTGTAACGTTATATACGTACATGTACAGTAATTATGTTTCTTATGACGTCCATTATTTGCCACCTCGTAAACAGTTGGGGTTGTTGCGACAATATGTGTGGGGCACACAAAATGTGCTTACACATCTGCATGGGTTACATGCGCATCATCATGCAATTCAAAGTGATTCAGTTGATAACAAACACAACACAACACAAGGCACTGCATGAATGGGGACACGTATAATTTTGGTTGTGTGAGCTTGCAAGTGTATGCACTCGTTGTTCAAGGAGTTAACAATCGCCAAACCTGTTACGGCATATCGGGTGTGCTTTATTTGGGGTTACTTTAACCCTGTGTGTGTGTTTGTGTGTGTGTGTGCGTGTGTGCGTGTATGTGTGTGTGTGTGTGTGTGTGTGTGTGTGTGTGTGTGTGTGTGTGTGTGTGTGTGTGTGTGTACACAGGCAATGCCCCACCAGTGGAAGAGGACGAGAGGTTTGATGTGGTGTGCACATCTCTGCATAGCCTCCTGGCCTCCCAGGGCTCCGTGTACCAGAGGGAGGAGCACGCCCTCAGGGTGCTGATGAAGGAGGAGGTGATGGAGAAGATGGAGAGGTCTAAGAAGCAAGCCGGTGAGGGTCTGGGGAGGAGGGATTGGGCCTGGAATGGTTAAGAGGGTGGAATGGGGAGGAGGGCACATATTGATTGTGTGTCAGAAAAATGGGTTGGTTTACTGGTGGGACTAGGAATTTGTAGAGGCCAGGGATAATGGTATAGTGGTGGGAGGAGTGATGGTATCACATGATGTGGTGGGAGGAGTGATGGTATCACATGATGTGGTGGTGGCAGGAGTGATGGTATCACATGATGGGGGTGGTGTGAGGAGTGATGGTACATGTATCACATGATGGGGTGGTGGGAGTGATGTATCACATTGTGTGGTGGTGTGAAGAGTGATGGTATCACATGATGTGGTGGTGGGAGGAGTGATGGTATCACATGATGTGGTGGTGGCAGGAGTGGTGGTGGCAGGAGTGATGGTATCACATGATGGGGTGGTGGGAGTGATGTATCACATGACATAAGTGGTTCTAAACTGGGGCGATTCTATCCTACACAGCACCACCACCAGTTGAGGATAAACCAGTTGAATCATCTCCAAGCCAGGAGCACCCGATGACTCTCAGCGAGTACTATCTCCAGGCTGACCAGAGTGTTGATGCTCTGGTGGCCATTAGGTGAGGTGTGGTGGCCATTAGGTGAGGTGTGGTGGCCATTAGGTGAGGTGGGGTGAGATATGGTGGCCATTTGGTGAGGTGTGGTGAGGTGGGGTGGCCATTAGGTGAGGTGTGGTGTCCATTAGGTGAGGTGTGGTGGCCATTAGGTGAGGTGGGGTGGCCATTAGGTGAGGTGGGGTGTCCATTAGGTGAGGTGTGGTGGCCATTAGGTGAGGTGGGGTGAGATATGGTGGCCATTTGGTGAGGTGTGGTGAGGTGGGGTGGCCATTAGGTGAGGTGTGGTGGCCATTAGGTGAGGTGGGGTGGCCATTAGGTGAGGTGTGGTGGCCATTAGGTGAGGTGAGGTGAGGTGTGGTGGCCATTAGGTGAGGTGGGGTGGCCATTAGGTGAAGTGTGGTGGCCATTAGGTGAGGTGTGGTGGCCATTAGGTGAGGTGTGGTGGCCATTAGGTGAGGTGTGGTGGCCATTAGGTGAGGTGTGGTGGCCATTAGGTGAGGTGTGGTGGCCATTAGGTGAGGTGGGGTGGCCATTAGGTGAGGTGGAGTGTGGGAACTGTGAGATTTAGGAGAATACATGTAGGTGGGATTAGGCATGAGGGAGGTGGAGAGGTGGGTTGTCAGAAGCAGTTTAGTCAAGGGCAGGTCCAGGTATGCATGTACATGTACGCTGTGGAATGTGTGTGTCGCAGCACGTACTAGTCTCCATTGAAGCTCTCCCGCTTGACAGCTGTGCATCTCACACACGCTTAATACTGCACAGTACTGTAGTGGTTCAGGTTTGTGGCGTTGTAACCAAGCGGACAGGTTTTCGTGTGTTGTCCCGTTTTTAATAGAGGTAGTTTCTAATCTCTCTTGTATTTCCTTGCAGGTGCGAATGGGACAAGTTTTTGTCACCCCATGGGCATCCTGTTCCGAGCGGGGAGGTGTGTCCACCGTTGCCTAGCAGCGTAATGTGGGAGCAGTACCTTCAGAAACGTGCATGACAGCAACTGTGTTTGTGAAATCTGACACTGTTGATGCTTAACTGTTGACCATTCCACCATGATGACAATGGGCGATTCAACAACCAGGCCCTCCAGTTAAATTTGGTACATGTAGGGTTGAGGAGATCCTGAAGCTATCTCGTTGACTTTATTGCTATATCTTTCATCATTTGCAACCTAAGGCAATATTTTTCCCGCTCGATTCGCGTGGTTTGTTTCATAAGCCCGCGAATTGAACAGGACAGCGAGTGCGCACGTCGCGGCAATGATCTCATGGACATGCCGTGTATACATACATATCGGACGTGAGTGGCTAGGCTAACGAGTAATATGATTGCAAAAACCCATGCCACTCGCCGTCTTTGTTTATTTTTCCTCGTTCTCTTGCTTTTTTTTTTGTTGTAAAACGACGTACTTTATAACCTAATCATTTATAAACAGGGAACAAACATATGTAAAACAATTAGAACTGTTATAATACAGTATTGTGATGCTGACGTTGAATTGCTCCCAATTCTGGCTATTCACGTGAGGCCTGGGACTGTTGTGTACAGCGATGAATGGGCTGCATACAATCAATTATCCGCAACAATTGGAGTTATTGCCCAAACAGTGAACAATTCTCTCCACTTTGTGGATTCTGTTAGCATTGCGCACACTCAGGGTGTGGAAGGGATGTGGAGTGCGTGTAAAAGAATGATGAGATAAGAGAGGACTATGAATTCACAACTCTTTGTAACATATCTAAATTAGTGTGAAGTAGAAGCACAGGGAAAAAAAGCGTCGAATCATTTAGAAATCATTGCGTGATTGAACAGAAAATCACACAAAATCACACGCTTCTATTGATTTTCGTGTGATTTTCTGTTCAATCACGCAATGATTTCTAAATGATTCGACGCTTTTTTTCCCTGTGGAAGTGCATGTGGATGTGAAACATTGTTTGGTCGGTCTATCATTTTATAGCAGAGTGCAGTGCATGCTTTCATTCTTATTTAAGAGTGCGCTTCACTCTTAAAGTAGGGATAAAATTTTGAGGGCGACTCTCACTATTGATTTTCACCCGTTTATTTTACAGTGCAGGATGGTAGACCATGCATATTCCCCATCCTCCGTTTGCTAGCTTCAGTGACGATATAGCTGTGAGCGAAAATGCTTAATTTGATACAACTACACGTAACATATTCTACTGCCGGACTGTCTATAAAAAAAAAAAAAAAAAGCCTATGCAATACCTAGCACGTGCATTCTTATTGCATGCACCCTGTATACTAAAGCAGCGCTATTGTATCAGCAGAGTGGAGATGTGTTCCACGTGGTGGCTTCATTTTATATACAGTTCAAAAAACTCCAGAGCAATGTTTTCGTCCTGAAGATCTTGGTCAGCGCATAGGCGAACTTCTATGTCCCCAGAGATGGTAGTAGGGAATGTTTTACAAAACCACCCTAGGTTAGGAGGATTGCAGCACGTCCCTTCCAGACCACCGCACTGCTGTCCATCCCATAGAGGATCTTCGTGATAGAGTCTCGTCTCCCAATTCGGTCCCGCGTTACCCGATTCGCAGTAGTAATCAGATCCTACGTAGGCAGGAGGTGTTCCCCCTCCGTTATTACAGGGGCAGCCGTACTTGTCCTTGCGAATTTCCGTAGTTCCCGCCGCGTACGTGAATATGTGCTGCCTCCCCCCGTGGGGGCCGTACGTGATGCTGATGCCGTCGACGTACGTACCATCGATGTTAGCCGGTCCGCTGTACTGTCCGAAAGCATCGGGTGAACCAACCTGATAGCCCCGGAACCTCCCGCAAACGGTCTTGTAGCTGACTCCCGATGCTGGGACGGTGAAGCCGTTGCATGACGCTCCGGTGGACTTGCCGCAGGACGCCCTGGGTGACGATATTTTGCTCAACGACGCAGGGCACTTCTGGAATGGATCAGACATATCCAGCTTGCCGACTAATTTCCACGTGCTCGGAGTACTTGGTACGTCATCAGCTGGAAATGGAGCACTGACGTGATCCGAAATGGTGATGGGGTTGTATTCCATTTCTCTGGGAAGCGTGTTTTCTTCCTTCATCACCTGGTTATCCTGCTCCGCTTCATCCTTGGTGCTTGATAGACGCTGTCGGAGATCATAATCCTTATCGACCTCAATTGGTACACGATACACGTGGGAGAGGGCTGTACACAGAAGACAGCTTGCGAACAGGAGCAAAGAAAAGGCTTTCATCTTCCAAAAATGGGCGTTCGGCTAATTCGCTGCAGGTGGATTAACAGCAAATGTTCATGGGTTTATATACCCGCATGCGTGTGCACTTGACCGACGGCCTGACACGCAACAGGATGCATGTATGTACCGTATTCATGAATGAGGGGTTGGTCCACATATAATTCGCACGCTCAAATATTATGCAGTTTCAGGAAATGCTAAGGCATTAATTGAGCTGGCGGATCGAGTCAACTTATATTTGCCTAGTTTTTTGCATGTCAATTGTGTATATGGACATAAAAACGAACTGCATGCACTGATGCATGCATGCATGCATTTTGCGATGCCATTGATATCCACGCATATCCTGTCTTCCCACCTCTATAGAAAAAAAAACGGGAACTTGAAGCACTCGTAACTTTGTATAGTACCTGTCACGCAAAAATTGTACCGGGCGAAAATTGTACCGGGCGGTACATTTTTGGTTACCAAATTTGTACCGCCCCGGTACACTTTTGGTCGCCAAAAGTGTAAGGGCCTTGCCAAAAGTGTACCGCCCCCGGTACAATTTTGGTAACCAAAAGTGTACCGGTGTTGCCAAAAGTTTGCCGTGTTGAGCACTTACATTTTAATGGCTATGTTTTTATAGCAGCGGGTCCTTGTACTAAACGCGCTGTTGTCCTTTACTTTTCGTCTAATAATAACTACTGTAGTTATAACGATCAGACGTTTACCACAATCTTATAGCTGCGTTTGAATGAAGCTAAGCTAAACCATACTTCAAGTGCCTCTCCCAAATAGTAACACATGCAGAAGTACAACAAATGAGCACAGACATAATCTATTGGTTGCATTTCAATGTCAGCTGTTCTTTATGGGCCGTCTGCAGCAACAGAACCGGCATTTGCTGATGTAATGCAAATATCTCTTTGCGCATGTGCACGCATGCGCCAGATGGGCTCGAACTTGCCAGAACATTTGCATGTGACATCGTGTGCGCACTTGTATGTATAAATACTCTCTTTTTGTGTTCTTAGTCAGTCTGTACACGTGTTACTATATATCCTTTGGCCACTGCTACATTGGCGTAGTCGGCTTAGCGGAATGGCGAAACCGCTACTGTTGCCGGAACCCTTTGACGGCGAGACCACTGGTTGGTTGGAATGGATGGACCATTTCGAAAGTGTAGCCGCCGTTAACAAATGGGTCAGTGGAGAAGACAGGCTGAAATGGCTCCGGGTGCGCCTAACGGGGAAAGCTCAAACGGCTTTCAGAAGGCTGCCAGACGACGTTAAAGCGGACTATGGTACGTGCGTAGAAGCATTACAGCGTCGTTTCAATCCCGACAGCAAAAGACAGCTGTACATGGTGGAGCTGAACGCAAGAACAAAGCGTAGGGACGAGGACTGGGCTGCTTTTGGTGACGCGGTGCGAGTGCTTGCAGATAAAGCGTATCCCGAACTAGCAGAGAACGCGCGCGAGCGACTGGCGCTGAACCAGTTTCTAGAGCAAATTGAAAACTCCCAAGTCGCCTTCAGCGTTAAACAGAAACGACCGCGAAACGTCGAAGAAGCGGCTGCGGCTGTAATTGAACTGGAGTCATACTTGCGAAGCACAGGTAAACCGTCACGTGTTAACGCTGTGTCCTCACAGGAACAAGAGCCAGAGACGCACCATACCGTACCAGCGGAACCAGTCTCAGCGGTCACTTCGCAAGACGGGCGCGACTCGTTAACAGCCACCATGAAATCACTGTGCGAGAGACTGCAGCGAGTGGAGGTGCTCATAGGAGAAAAAGAGCGGTTAGGAACACGTGGGGCAAGTAAGCCTACCAGGGAGAATGACGATGGGAAGCGTAGGACAATCGTTTGTTGGAGTTGCGGGAAGAAAGGCCATGTCGCACGATTTTGCAGTCGGGGCCGATACTCAGAACAGCGTCAGGGAAACTTCCGTCCCTCAGTGGTACGAGCCTGCCACATGGGGGAAGAAGACCTGTAAAGGCTCAGGATGATAAGCTGACCGTACCATCCCTCGCTGTAAATAGTGGAGTAAGTTACCGCATAAGGGGAGTTATTGGGGCTGTTGGTGTAGACTTTGTGATAGACACGGGTGCAGCAGTGTCGCTTGTCCGAAGGGACGTCTGGGAACAAATTGTGAAAGGTGACTGTACACTTGTTCTTGAACAATGGGCTGGTAGACGACTTGTCGGAGTAAATGGCGCTCCATTGTCAGTTAGTGGATGCAAAAAGGTAGATATTTTTCTGAACGGCATGCCATTTAAGGTTATGTGCGTAGTCACTGATGATATAATGGTAGAAGCAATTCTTGGGTTGGACTTTGTAAACGCCCATAATGGTATTATTGATTGTGGTTCAAAGAGGCTCACCTTTCCGTCCAGAAACATTTCCGTTCCCCTTCAAATGCAGAGTTGTCCACTGCAGCAGAATCCCATCGGACTTATTGTCAAAGAGAAAATTGTCATTCCAGCAGCGAGTGAGGTAGAACTTATGGTTGATCTGGCAACACCAGTCGCGAAGGGTACATGGGTTGTGACTGGCAATACCTCTGCTCGACATGGAGTAATGGTTGCTCATGCAGTGGTGTGCCCTAACGCCAAACCAGTCCCTGTGCGCGTGGTCAACCCTCGAGAAGAAATCGTTGTATTGAAGAAAGGGACGGAGATTGCTCATATGGAGCTGCTGGAACAGGACCCAGTCATAGAAATCTCAACTGTTGCAGAAAAGTTCAACATTTCACGGGAAGATCAAAGCCTCTTATGGGAAATGGTATCGAGGGTTGGGGATGATGTTAATAAGGATGAAAAAGAAGAACTTTTTTCGTTGTTGTTGGAATTTGCAGATGTTTTCTCACTCAGCACCAAGAACCTAGGTCATACAAAAGTGCTCCAACACCGCATTGACACTGGCAATGCCCAACCAGTGCACCTCCCACCCCGCCGGATCCCTCACGCACGTAGGGAGGAACTGAAGGAGATGTTGCGAGATATGTTGGAGAAGAATGCCATTGAACACTCTGATAGCCCATGGTCCTCCCCGATAGTACTGGTCAAGAAAAAAGACGGGACAACAAGATTTTGTGTGGACTATAGGAAGGTCAACGAGGTTACCAGGAAAGATGCCTATCCGCTACCCCGAGTGGACGATACACTTGACACGCTGGCCGGCTCCAAATTTTTCTCCACACTGGACCTTACTACCGGCTACTGGCAAGTCGAAGTCGCCCCTGAAGATCAGCCGAAAACAGCTTTTACTACACCGGAAGGTCTGTACCAATTTAAAGTAATGCCCTTCGGTTTATGTAACGCTCCAGCTACATTCCAGCGACTGATGGATAGGGTATTGGGTGGTTTGAAATGGTCGAGTTGCTTGGTTTACTTTGATGATATTATTGTTGTGGGTCGTACATTTAAGGATCATTTGCACCACCTTAGCAAGGTTTTGGCCCAGTTGAGGGGGGCAGGGCTCAAACTGAAGCCAACGAAGTGTAGTCTGTGTCAACAACGGGTTGCATTTTTGGGGCATATAGTATCAGCTGAGGGAATCGCTACAGACCCGAGCAAAACCGACGCTGTGTCAAAATGGCCCACCCCGCTAAGTAAGAAGGAGGTACAACAATTTTTAGGGCTGGCAAACTACTATAGGCGGTTTGTCAAAAATTTTGCGTCTATCTCGAAACCACTGCATCGTTTGACGGAAAAAAACGTTCCCTTCGATTGGACAACACACTGTCAGAATGCCTTTGACGAATTGCGTAAATGCCTGGTTTCCTCCCCAATTCTTGCCTACCCAGATTACAACCGACGTTATATCCTCGATACGGATGCGAGCGACACAGGGATTGGTGCCGTGCTATCCCAGATCAGCGACGAAGGGTCAGAACGTGTCATTGCCTACGCCAGCCGTTCACTAAGCAGACCGGAACAGAGGTACTGTGTCACTCGTAAAGAACTATTAGCTGTAGTATCGTTTGTACAGCAATTCCGACAGTACCTTCTTGGACGAGAGTTCACCCTTCGAACAGACCACGGATCGTTGGTCTGGATCCGGAACTTCAAAGAGCCTGAAGGTCAACTTGCACGCTGGCTAGAGAAACTTCAGGAGTACAACTTTACCGTCGTGCATCGTCAAGGATCTCGCCATTGCAACGCAGACGCGCTCTCCAGAGTTCCTTGCCGTCAGTGTGGTCGAGAGAATCAAAACGTTGAAACAAGTCAGGGTGACAATGCTGTGATTACAGGTATTGGCGCGGTCTTATCGCCGTTCCAGACGTGTACTCCCAATGAGATGCGTAAATTGCAACTTCAAGACGAAGCTATAGGACCAGTCTACCGCGCAGTGCTCGATCGCAAGACACCGTCTGCAGACGTATCCAAGTCATGGAGCTGGGAAAGTCGCGTCTTGATGCAGCACTGGGGCTCTCTCAACATCCAAAACGGAGTTCTTTGGAGAAAATGCATCGATAAGTGTCGTGATTACTTGCAGCTCGTATTACCCGCCAAGTTGCAGGTGGATACCCTTCGGGACCTTCATGAAGGCGCCATTGGTGGTCATCTTGGTGAAGAAAAAATGCTAAACAAACTCAAAGAGCGTTTTTACTGGCCAGGATGTACCGAAGCAGTCAAAGATTGGTGCAGAACCTGCATTCGTTGTACAACAAGGAAGACAGCTGCTCCGAAAAGAAAGGCGCCCCTACAATCATTACGAGCTGGGTATCCGATGCAAATAGTGTGTGTTGATATCATGGGACCCCTTCCTGAGACCGAGGATGGCTGCAAGTATGTTCTGGTAGCCTCAGATTGCTTTACTCGGTGGGTAGAAGTGTATGGAATACCTAATCAAGAAGCCACAACTGTAGCCAAAAAACTTGTAGATGAAATGTTCTGCCGTTTCTCTCCCCCCGAACAACTTCACAGTGATCAAGGACGTCAGTTCGAGTCAGAGTTGGTAAAAGAAATATGCGTGCTTCTGCAGATCAGAAAAACGCATACTACGCCATACCACCCCCAATGCAACGGGATGGTGGAGCGCTTTAATAGAACTCTGTTAGACATGCTAGCCACAACAATTGACAACCACCAGGCCGATTGGCAGCACCACATTCGTAAGCTCTGCCTGGCATATAATTCGAGCATTCATTCCACTACAGGTTTTAGCCCGTTCTTTCTGATGTTTGGTCGCCAAGTCAAACTACCGATCGATCTTATGTATGGAACTAACCGGACAGGGCCGGATACCGCAGCAGGTTTTGCGCAGAAGTTGAAGGAGGGGTTGCAAGAAGCATACAAGCTAGTGAGAGAAAAATGCCAAGCTGAACATAAAAGACAAAAGGCGCTATACGATGAGAGAGTCCACGGGAAACCGTTCAGCCCCGGTGATTTGGTATGGCTTCATTCACCAGCAGTCCCTCGCGGACGATCCAGGAAGCTACACCACCCCTGGAAAGGGCCACTGAAAGTTGTTGAACGCCTGGGCGAAAGCAATTACAAAATCAAAAGCCTTCAGGGTCGAAAGAAAACTCAAATTGTTCACTTCGACAGGCTGAAACCATGTGTAGCTTCTACCGCTGAGGATCGACAAAATAGTAGACCGCCTACAACGCCCGAGACTCAAATTGATCGTCAACCAACAGGAAAATATGTAGAGCTGCTGGACAGCTATGATGACGAGCCAGTGGCAGAAGAACCAGCCACGGACGCTGCCCCCCCTCCACCGCAAGAAATTAACATTCAACCACGGTACCCAGTACGAGACAGACACCCTCCGGATCGCTATGGAGCCTACGTGGAACACTAAAAGAGAGGGAGCAGTGTAATGCAAATATCTCTTTGCGCATGTGCACGCATGCGCCAGATGGGCTCGAACTTGCCAGAACATTTGCATGTGACATCGTGTGCGCACTTGTATGTATAAATACTCTCTTTTTGTGTTCTTAGTCAGTCTGTACACGTGTTACTATATATCCTTTGGCCACTGCTACACTGATAAGCCGCGTGCTGGTTGGGATGTAATAGAATCCACGTATGTGCAGCAAAGTATACAGTTATCATTTCGCAGTCATGCATGAGTCATCCAGGTACTGCGAATACCACTCATCGCCATGCAGTGTTACTAAATGCAACAATTTCATTAATTCAGGGAGAATACACAATTGAAATAATGTTACATTCGCCTAACAGTCTCATAGTGGTTTGAAATGTTAATAAGGAAAATAGCCTCTTTGGAGTGTTCAGTGGCACTGATATCTTCAGAGACAGGAGAGAATTGCAGCCCTTGTACCTGTGTCCACATTTGCTGAATACAAATATAGGCGTTGCTAGCATGCATGTATGCTGCTGCAAATATTTCCTGCTCAGTTGCCCATACAGATGGACTTTGCATGTCTGATCTCACTAAATAATCCTCCATACAATCGTTTGCTTCAAGATAGCAAGATAAATCTTCAGCATTGTGTTGCATGTATGATGTTGCCGAGTTCATAATGATCTTCTTGTGATCCAGTTACCACATGTGCCAGGGCCCTAAAGAAGCAGTTACCATCACTTAGAATTCTTCCTGTGACCGCAGGCTGGTGGAAAGTGCTAAACGCACAGGGTTCTGGTACATGACTGATGTTTCCTCTGACAAACTTCATCCCAAGCATCTGACACTTGCTTTTTAGCCAATCTTCACATACTGGCCAATACTTGATAGTAGTTTCACTTTCATTGTCAACTTGATCTACAATAACATCCATGAGGTGTGACGATTGTTCTTCATGTTCCATAAGCAAGTTGATGTCACAGTTTTCCTTACAAGTGAACACTATACGATAATCAAACTATGGATGGGTTGATCGAATTTATACCAAATAGACAAACACACAAAGGACACACAAACATTCAATTCTACAATCGATTCATTCTAATTCAGAGTATACCGTATATACATTAGTCCAAAATACCGAACACACTCCCCCCAGTTGACTACCATGGTAGTCAACTAATCGGAGTTTAGCTCAGAACACATAGCACGGATCCTTTGCCCAGCTCTCTGTGCAGCTGTTCTCCTTGGACGTGGTTCAGGTGGTGGTGGCAAGGTAGCTTCTTGTTCCACAGTGACTGCAATGCTTGGCGGAAGTACATCTTGAGCTTGGTTTAATTCCAATGGGTACAAATGTTGAACAGAACGTCGGAATAGTGACGATGCTTGTTTTCCGGACTTGAAACTAATTTCTGCTGCTCGAATCTCTCCATCAGTACCTTCAATCAAGCGCTCGACAACAGCTAGCCTCCAAAGGGTTCGAGGTAAATCTTGATCATGCACTAATACCACATCGCCCACAGCTATTTTGATCTTGTTACCACCATTCTTCTTTGAATAGCGATGCCCTTCCCGGAGTTCACTTAGGTATTCTTTCCTCCATCTATTCCAGAAATGAGTGAGTACTGTATTTAAATATTTGAATCTCTGTGTTAGACCAGTAGCTGGTACATCATTCTCATAGTCCTCATCACCACTGTAGTTAGGCTGAGGCATATTGAATATTCGATGTCCCACAAGAAGATGGGATGGTGTCAATGGCTCTTCTAGTTCTTCAGTAGACACATATGTAAGAGGTCGTGAATTCAAAATTCCTTCCACTTCAACAACTGCAGTTGAAAGTTCATCAAGCGACAGCCTTGCTCGGCCAATGACTCTCCTTAGGCATTGCTTCATAGATCTAATCAATCGTTCAAACAGTCCACCCCACCAGGGTGCTCTCTCCACATTGAACTGCCACTTGATGTTTAGATCAGAGAGAAATTTTCTAACCATTGAGTGTCTTAACATTGCTTGAATGGCCTTATCTGCTCCTTTAAATGTCTTCCCATTGTCTGAAATGGCTCGGTTCGGAAAGCCTCTTCGTGCAACAAACCTTCTGAAGCTACGAATGAATGAATCTGTGCTCAAGTCGGTAAGTATGTCAAGGTGCACCGCTCGTGTGGCACAACAAGTGTACAAACAAATCCATGCCTTTTCAGGGTTCTTCACATACAGGGGTCCCGCAAAATCCACACCGATGCTACTAAATGCAAATGCTTCCTTCACTCGACATTCAGGCAAAGGAGGTGGTGCTGGACAACAGTAGGACTTTCCGGTGAATCGTCTGCAGATCATACACTTATGTAGTGTTTTTCGGACAAACTGTCTACCCTTTACGATCCAAAATCGTGACCTTAACTGCGTTAAGGTATCTTTTACTCCACTATGCATCAGACTTTCATGGGCATGAGTGACAATAAGCCTGGTGATGTAGTGCGCTACGTTAAGCAGGATTGGTGACTTTGCCGTATCAGAAATGTCTGCATTTTCTAATCTTCCACCACATCTCCACAGACCGTCAGGATCAGAAAACAAACCAAATTGTTGCTTCCATTGGACAAACTGCTTGTGCTGTGGCAATGAGACTTGGGATACCCTTAACCAGTATAATTCAGCTTGAACCAGGAGACTCTCCAGCTGGAGAGATCCTTCATCATTCCGTTCCCCCTTCACCTTACGCTTTAGACGTTCAATGAATAAAAGGACATTGGCTGTTACCTGCAACAATCTCCTGAAAGAACTGTACTCTTCACAATCAAAGATTTCACTGAGGTTACTTGCTTCAACTACCAGGAGATTCTGAGTGATCTTCATCTTGAGTTCCTGTTGGCATTCCTCAGGCATCGTCCCTGAAATGCACTTGTCAGGTTCAAGGTCACCTTTATACCAATCTGGTCCCTGTAGCCACAAAGATCTAGTTTGTACATCACACAGACTGGAACCTCTTGACGGTAAGTCAGCAGGGTTGCTATGACCAGAGCAATGTCTCCAACATTCAACCGGCACAAGTTTTCTGATAGCATCCACACGATTTTGAACATATTGCTTCCATTCTTTGTGTTGACCCTGTATCCAATAGAGCGCTACCCTTGAATCAGTGTAGCAAACAGGTACATCTAACTTCAACTCTGCTGCAAGAGCTGCCATAACATTGGACAACAGTTTAGCAAGAAGTAGTGCAGACAGGAGTTCCAGACGTGGAATTGTCTGAGTACGTACAGGTGCAACTCGAGATTTGGAAGCGACGAGTCGAACAACACAACCTGCAACGGTCTGAATCCTAAGATAGACTACTGCTGCATAGGCCTTGAGTGAAGCATCACAGAAGCCTTGAAGTGTACAGGTGCCACATAAGTTGTCTAAACCAGCCAGGTAAAACCTTGGCACGGTGACTGGACTCATTTGTGCTATGTTGGTCATCAGTGCTTTCCACTTGATCATCATTTCCTCACACAGTGTCTCGTTCCAATCGACCTTGGCTTCGCAAAGTTCCTGACACATCATCTTCAGTTGCACAGTAACTGGAGAAACGATCCCGAGAGGGTCATATATCCTTGATGTCAAGCTGACGACAACAGCCTTAGTAAGTTCCAATTCAGAAGCCATAGTTGAAATGAAGCGAAGGTCAAACACAAACTCATCGTTCTTGAAACTCCAATTCACACCAAGAACCTTGTGCTCGTGTGAAGAAGTGGCCTGTTTATCTCCCAAAGTGTTCTTTGCATAAGACTGGTCTTCTTCTTCTACACGTTCCACCTTGACAGCTTGGTGAACTTCCAATTCCTTATGACTGGCTCTGTGCTGGAGTTGCGCTGAATTTGAGATGATTTTGCGAAGGTTAAACCCTCCTGCCTGCAGCCGACTCTTGCACTTGTGGTAGAATGCTGATGCCTCTTTAAGATCCTTGGCTCCGCTCACAACATCATCTACATATATAGACCTCAGAAATCTTCTCACAAAGGCTGCATCTTCCGCTTCATAACTCTTCATGTGATGTTGTATGGTGGCATTCAGCAGGAACGGACTTGCCGATACTCCAAACACAACTCGCTTGAATCTGAACGTCATTATTCTTGGTAACACCTTGTCAATACTATCAATCCACAAAAAACGCAGAACATCACGATCCTTTGGTGCTATGGATATCATCAAGAAGGCCTTCTCAATATCACCAACAATTCCAATCTTGTGGGTGCGAAATCTAAGCAAGATGGCCATGATATTTTGCCCAAAGTTGGGTCCACTGTATAAACAGTCGTTCAGGGATGCACCAGTTCCTCTAGCTGAGGCATCATAGACGATCCTAAGCTTAGTTGTTAGCTTGTCTTTTCGGATAACAGCATGGTGCGGAAGGTAGTGAGCCCTACCAATTACTCCGTCCAGTGGCTTCTCTACGACTTCAATGATTCCACTGCTTAACTGATTCTTGATAACACTATCATACTCTCGAAGGATGCATTGATCCTTTCTCAGACGCAGCAAAAGATTTCGCAGTCTTGCTTGACTCAAATCCAGATTATCTGGCAACGTGGGGTGAGTCTCCTTCCAGGGTAGTTCCACTTCGTACCTCCCTTCGTGATGCTGTACACTTGTGGTGAATTTCTCGTAAATCGATGATTCATCCTCCTTAATTCCCAGTATCTCCAGGTCCCAAAGCCTTTTTAAGCTTGCATCCAAGTCACTATCACTCTGCTGTTCTAATGTAGCATCTATTCTCAAGGTATGGGTGATAAGCAGATTTGCTCCATGACTCCCATTAGATAGCCCATGTGCTGGTCCTGAAAGTACCCAACCAAATTTTGTCTTTAATGCCGTAGGTCCATGAGCAGCTTGTATAACCCTTCCACTGACGACCTTCCAATAATGGTCAGACCCAATAAGGACGTCAATGTCTAAATTATCTCCATCTTCAACTGCATCAGCTAATTCCAGCTTACTCAGGTGAGGGTATCTTTCAGCAGCACAGACTACTGGTTGTCCAGACAAGGGCTCACAGATGAGAGGGACAGTGAGGAACTGCAATTGCAGCTGACGACCATCCTTCGTGTCCATAGAGAGTGTCACCACTGGGCAGGAATGTTTCGTGTGCTTCTCTGTACCAAAAGTCTTTATAAGCATCTCCTCCACTTGTTCAGATTCCAGTGATAGAGACTCCTTCAAACGATTTGTTACATAGGATCTCTGGCTACCCGTATCAAGAATGATTCTTGCACAACATGAAGGGTGTTGACGATGAGGTGCTCTGACAATTGCCTTTGCAGTCTGAAGCAGTACTGATGTTTTCGGGTCTAGGTGCATCAATAATGCTGAGGAACTAGGGCGTTGTGTCGGGTTTCTAGCAGAATCAGATGCAGGCGCAGCTGAACTCGTAGGTGGGCCAGCTGCAGGAGTAGAACTGTTGCATTCCCTTGAGGTACCAGAAGTTTTGTAGCATATACTAGTATGATGCCTACCTCGGCAGTTCTGACAGTTTGCCTTTGATCTACAGTCCTTGCTTAGGTGACCCTTTTTTAGGCACTGAAAACATCGTCCTGATTTTACTAGGAATTCCTTTCGGTCAGTCACACTGCTAATTGTGCGACAGCAACTTGAAGGATGAGCCCTTCCACAGTAGGTACAGCATGTGGATTCACTAGAGAGAAGTGATGTAGCAGTGGGCCTGTCTTTCGATTTCCGTGGTGCAGCCATTGTTGAACTAGCAACAAGAGATGCCCTTTCCCTCGCGTCAACCTCTTCCTCCACAATCTTGATAAATTCGTCAAAGCCCCATTCACAATCAACAAGCTTCCTGCTAACAACAAGTCTGATCTCCTGAGGCATCTTGTTCATAACAATAGATGACAAAAGGCTGCCATATGAAGACGATGGGACACCTAAAGAATTCAGGCTTCTTACATGAGACTCTAACCCTAATACATCTTCCAGAGATAAACTATGACGTTGCAAGCTAGTCTCACCACCCCCAACTGACGTTCTTGCCGCCCTTGATGTGGGTCTGCTCTCGCGTACTTGTTCTTCGCAGTCCACAGTAGAGTCTTCTTGCAGGTTTACTTTCAACAAGACTTCTTCGACTTCCGCAATCGCTAACGAAATTTCTTCGTTACAGACGTCTGTCTGTTCTATTTCTGCTTCAAGCTCTTCTTCAGTGCGCAATAATTCGAGTATTTCCCCATCCAGACCGCGCAAAAGAGTGAGTTTTTCCTCTAGAAAACGCTTCTGCTGTTTCATTTTTGTCCCATTTTGATCTGTAGAGGTAAGTAAAGCACGAATTTCCCTTACCACACGAGTACAAGATGCTCGGTGTCCGCGCGTATCTTCCTCTTCCGTGTGAGACTTTCTTGTTCTGACATTTCAACCCGTCCCGGCTCGAAGGACCATATACGATAATCAAACTATGGCTGGGTTGATCGAATTTATACTAAATAGACAAACACACAAAGGACACACAAACATTCAATTCTACAATCGATTCATTCTAATTCAGAGTATACTGTATATACATTAGTCCAAAATACCGAACAAACACTTTTCTTTTAGAAATCACCCACTGACAAAATGCATCCAAGTGTAATGGTGACATTAGAAAGTATGTACTTCCTATAGCAAATGCAATGACTTTAGAGTTATCCTGCATGATGTACACCATACATGAAGTAACTCTTGTGCTTTGACAATGCTGAATGATTTGTCCACGCATGAGTACAATTTTTTCTTAAATGCATCTAATTCTTCATACATATTTTCATCAATGACAACAAAACTACCTCCACATGTCTCTTGCAATGGAATTTCACCGTACCAAATTCTGTATTCTTTCCATAAAGAGACAGTTGTGTCCTGGCTAAGTGCAAATTCCCCTGCCTTAAAGTCTTGTAACATCTCCTGCATTTAAGATGTATGTAATATCAATACCAGTATACATTTCACAACTTACAAACGTTTCGTCATCTTCCTTAGAGTGATACAGCAATTCACATGCACCAGTCCTCCACAATCGCATAAAGTTTGATGAAAACAACTGCTCCCATAGTATATATGTCATGCTCCAGTTTGTCTACTTCAATCTCGTCTGATTGCTGTTTATCCAAATCTTTATTACAAACCTTTCCCTTTTCCACTGACTTCTCTCTCTAGATGTGCACCATTTATCCTTTCAACAACACACTCTACATTTCCCACTTGCTTTAGCCTATAAAATCCTTTCCCATGGATCATTATCATGTAAGGACCATGCAACATACCGTGTTTCCAATTTCCCTCCAACCCTCTTTTTTCGTTTAAAGTCTTTTTTTAAGTACGAATTCACCTATTGAAAAAGAATTGGGTAGTGAATGCTTCCGGTCGTAAACATCTTTTTGCTTCTTCTGTGCTTTCTGAATAAGCATTTTTGCCATAGTGAGTGTTATAAGACGTTGCTCACTTAATCTCTCAATATCGCTCCTGATGTAGCTTCATTATTGATTATGGGAGTTTCTTTGTCAATTTCAGTATCTACTGGCATAAAGGCTCTGCGCCCAAACATCACCTCAAAAGATGAAAATGAAGTTGACTCGTGGACGGATGTATTGTACGCATATACACAAGTGTCCAAAAAGACATCCCACACATCTTTCTTATCCATAATGAACTTTACCAACATGTTTTGGAGTGTCTGATTGAATCTTTCGTCAAGTCCATTACCCTTATATAGAGATAGAAATATGAAAACATATTTCATCTTGCAGGGGCTGTTAAACTATAACATTACTAGAGTAGAAAAAATTGATTAATGTAGTAAAGAAAACAAAGTAAAATAACAGTTACAAGTTAGAAATTATGAAATTGTGAAGCGTGCACTTAAGTACTGACTAACCTGTGGATGGTAAGGTGTAGTGTATATCCTTTTTACTCCTAAAGCCTTTGCCAATCTCATCTCAAGATCAATTCACTCCCATTGTCGTTCGTACTTTGGAGCCACGTGTACAAGGTGCTAATATGACCGATGAATTTTAGGTAATGTATGAACATACAGCTATCAGATTCTGGTATACGTCTGATCTTTAACTAAATTCAGTTGTATTATTGGACGAAAAGTAAAGGACAACAGCGCGTAAAAGGACCCGCTGCTATAAAAACATAGCCATTAAAATGTTAGTGCTCAACACGGCAAACTTTTGGCAACACCGGTACACTTTTGGTTACCAAAATTGTACCGGGGGCGGTACACTTTTGGCAAGGCCGGTACACTTTTGGCGACCAAAAGTGTACCGGGGCGGTACAAATTTGGTAACCAAAAATGTACCGCCCGGTACAATTTTCGCCCGGTACAATTTTTGCGTGACATACCCCCACTGTTTCCATTCTTGTGTTGGTTTGGCACCATTATGCTTGATTCATGTACTGTGCCGTACTGCAGTCTGTCGCATCAACTCTTGCGCCGCAGTTGCTCTGCGCTGCATAATTATGCGCCGCAGCTGCTGCTATATTCATACAATTATAAATCACCAATTCGTTATAGCCTTTTCACTCACCGCCTTTTGCAGTCAACAACACCTTAGTTGCATTGTTCAGTAGAAAAGCCTTTTTGCAAGTGAAATTCGTGTAGTTTACACAGAAAGAACAACATTAATTCATAAACATGCGCCGTTTCCCGGGAAAGAGTTACCGCTTTGTGAGAAAATGTTGTTGTGATCAGCAACACATTGCTCAGAGGAAAGACCTTTCTGCTCGTGAAATTCACTGTGTATTTTACAAAGAACGATTTCCCACAACGCGGAACCACTTGTCCTGCACAAAAACAAGCACTATATTATATGCATTCACTATAGCAGCACAAGATTAGAGAGTCACGGGATCGTACGTGTGATGCAAATTAGTATAACACCATGCATCCATGGATTGGCAAAACACTGTAATGCGAGGCTCTGCAAGCGTAGCGGCGGTGATCTAACACGGCTGGAGTGAGATTCGCCCTCAAAACAAGAGTGAGCTAGAGATACATTTTTAATGGATGCATCCAATAATTCCGCAATGCATGCATGTGTGAAATTATAATAAATAAACCAGATGTACAAGATGCTATAAATATAAATCCACAGAAATCAAAGTCGCCTAAAATGTTCCATGTACCATGTACGAATACATGCAACAATGTACGCGTATACTGATCTGGTTATACATGCACATGTACATGTAGTTCTATCAAAATATAGGCATTTACGAGCTCACAGCTAAATCGCTGTATTGGAGGGTGGGGATTATGCATATTCAGTCTATCTTCGTGACGGAGTGACGTAAAAGCATGCATATGTACATGTAACGGTTTAATTTTAAATACATAAACCCATAAACATTTTGCACTGATTCGCTGATAATCCGCCAGCATGCAGACATTTATCCGAACGCCCGTTTTGGAACATGTAATCATTTTCTTTCCTCCTCAGCAAATGTCACATACAGGTCGGAAAAACGTGCACACAGATTGATGCATGTCACTAGAAACCAATGATAGGGCACTCGTTTTTGAAAACGAGTGCCCTATTATCGATTTCTAGTGCAATCGGTTTTTGCTGTGTGTGTGTCAGCGTGTGCGATAACATCGGCAGTGTTCGCTACTCTGTTTACATATGCTAAGGCAAAGTTGCTTGCGTAGGTAAGCGTATTGTCAGTACTAATAAAGGAGCCTATTATTTGATTAAACCTCAATATTCAAACATATTATTTCAGTTCGTATACGCTATTAAAAGTGCGTTTGGCGACTTTCAAAATTACCAGACGCTTACTCCAAGCTTGTATTATACTGTTCTGAGTAAATCACCTATTTTGATGTATGCATTTTACAATGAAACATTAGGTTCTCTTTCGTAACGCAAGCTTGTCCGATTTCGAAAAAGGAAGAGGGATATACGTCTTGTAGAAGATATTGCATGGTGTATCTCTTTAAAAGTAAACCAGGCCGTCTTTGTTCACTTCGTCACTCGCCACATGTGTTTTGTCACGTGCTTTCAGGGAATTTTTGTTCATTTGTTTGTTTGTTTAAGGGTCCCCATTTCTACGCCAGAATTGGGGTCGGAGAGGAGCCCGATGCTATGGAGTCCCCAATTCTACCTGACACAGGTACATATCGAGTGTCAACGACCATGTGTGGCATGCATGGCTGTAACCGGCATCTACGTGCCACCTGGGTTGAGAAGCAAATCCTGCATGATGACCAATGTTGAGGCCACCCTACATGTGCATCTTAGAGGAGCGTTTTATGGAATTTGTTGCATGCATGCATGCATGCATTCGGACCTCCAGTTACTGTATTTATTATTTTGAACATCTTCACTGAAGCTTAATTCATCAGTGATTAAGGGCTCTGGTAGTTTAAAGCCATGCAAATGTTAGCTAGTACTATGTATAGATGCATAAATATTGAAAGAGATTGGAAATGGATCACGCGCACGCTAATTACTAGTAACGGTCAATGTGTGTTGGGGCGGAGGGAAACTAACAGCTAGACGCCCACAATTAATAGTACAATCATGTATGTCAAACTCGCCATGTCATGGTCCAATTAAAGCAATTCGAAGAGTTAAGACAAAACTTATCCAGTTCATTAAATTCTGTCAGAATTTATATCCTTATCACCAAGTTTTGGCCACCCTAAATTTAAACTCTTTAGAGGGCAAAGCCAATCATCGCGGTATACTGCTAAATGCGTCTTTCCGTGATGTGGAAAAATGTTTTTGTAAACAATTCCCGTGAAGTTGACATGCAACAAGGCTTTTCCTCTGAACAACGTGTTGCTGACTACAAAAATAGTGGATGAACAAAGCCGCGGAAGAGTTGTGTTGGCCCACAAATTAAAGTTGACATGCGACAAGGCTTTACCTCTGAACAACGTGTTGCTTAATACAAAAACAGTGGATTAACAAATCCGCGGAAGAGTTTTGTGTGCGCCCACAAATTAAAGCTTCACGTTGTATATACCATTCAGTTAGCGCGGCTCGATAATCCTGTGCTGCTGATGAAATGATGTTATACAAATGCTGAAAAATGATTGATTTGCTTCTTGTGATTAATATGCGTGTCAAGACGCTAATCTAGCCGGTCAATTGAGCGCTCCATCCAATGCACAAAGTCAAAACTGGTGTTCAAAACATGTACGAAGATTAGTACATTGCCAAGAATTTCTGTCATGAAGGAGCGTCTGTCTCACCTATTTATTTGCTGTTTGTGTACAGGTGCATGGAGTTCTTATCTAGCCACAACTTGCACCCGTGATAAGTTTGCACAATGCTACACTTGCCACTGCAATTCGGGGACATTCTATAGTAGGTTGCCTCAGAAGACAAAGTGGATTATTGTTCTAAAAAAACCATCGAATGGTGGTGGGAGGAGTGATGGTATCACATGATGTGGTGGTGGGCCGGAGTGATGGTACCACATGATGGGGTAGTGTGAGGAGTGATGGTACATGTATCACATGATGGGGTGGTGGGAGTGATGTATCACATGACATAACTGGTTCTAATCTGGGGCCATTCTATCCTACACAGCACAATCACCAGTTAAGGATAAACCAGTTGAATCATCTCCAAGCCAGAAACACCCGATGACTCTCAGCGAGTACTATCTCCAAGCTGACCAGAGTGTTGATGCTCTGGTGGCCATTAGGTGAGGTGTGGTGTCCACTAGGTGAGGTGTGGTGGCCATTAGGTGAGGTGGCCATTAGGTGAGGTGTGGTGGCCATTAGGTGAGGTGGGGTGGCCATTAGGTGAGGTGTGGTGGCCATTAGGTGAGGTGACCATTAGGTGAGGTGTGGTCACTGTGGTGGCCATTAGGTGTGGTGGCCATTAGGTGAGGCGTGGTGGCCATTAGGTGAGGTGGAGTGGCCATTAGGTGAGGTGGAGTGAGGTGTGGTGGCCATTAGATGAGGTGGAGTGGCCATTAGGTGAGGTGTGGTGGCCCTTAGGTGTGGTGTGGTGGCCATTAGGTGAGGTGGAGTGGCCATTAGGTGAGGTGGAGTGAGGTGTGGTGTCCATTAGGTGAGGTGGGGTGACCATTAGGTGAGGTGGAGTGAGGTGTGGTGGCCATTAGGTGAGGTGGAGTGTGGGAACCGTGAGATTTAGGAGAATACATGTAGGTGGGATTAGGCATGAGAGGAGCGTTGTCAGAAGCAGTTTAGTCAAGGGCAGGTCCAGGTATGCATGTAAATGTATGCTGTGGAATGTGTGTGTCACAGCACACACGAGTCTCTATATTGAAATTCTCCCGCTTGTCAGCTGTGCATCTCACACACGCTTAATACTGCACAGTACTGTAACACTACTGTAGTGGTCCAGGTTTGTGGAGTTGTAACCAAGGGGACAGATTTTCCTGGGTTGTACTGTTTTTAATAGAGGTAGCTCCTTATTTCCTTGCAGGTGCGAATGGGACAAGTTTTTGTCACCCCATGGGCATCCTGTTCTGAGCGGAGAGGTGTGTCCACCGTTGCCTAGCAGCGTAATGTGCAAGCAGTACCGTCAAAAACGTGCATGACAGCTACTGCATTTTTCTATTTGTGAAATCTGACACTTTTAATGCTTAACTGTTGACTACTCCACCATGCATGATGACAATGGGTGATTCAACAACAAGGCCCTCCAGTTAAATTTGGTACATGTAGGATTGAGGAGATCCTGAAGCTATCTCGTTTACTTTAATGATATCTTTAATCATTTGCAACCGAAGGCAATATTTTCCCCACTCGATATTCGTGTGGTTTGCTTCATAGGCCTGCGAATTGAACAGGAAAGCGAATACGCACTTATATACATTAAAATACATAGAAACAAATTGTCAGCATCGGAGGTGAATGGCTCGGCTAAAGAGTAATATGATTGGAACAACCATGTTTATTTTTCCTCATTCTCTTGCTTATTTTGGTTGTTAAACGACGTACTTTATAACATAATCATTTATAAAAAGGGAACAAACATGTAAAACAATTATAATTGTTATTATAATACTGTTTTTGTTTACATTTTTCATAATCAGAATAGAAGAGAATACATGTGATGCATGCATAAAATTAGCCACACCCTCCCCCATCAGACATGGCCAACATGCATACATGTAGGTCTCCTCCACAGTTAAAAGTAGGTGATGAGAGTGTGTTCCTGATACGATGAGAGTGACGTGAGGAAAGTACGCCATTGCTGCTTGTTGGTTGGCCTTCACATGTAGGATGCCTGCAGATGGAAATATATATCGAAACACTTTACACCCTGACAACAGGAAAGTATTTGTGTCCAATATATTCGAGTATAGAAGTACGTTGATGGTCACATCAAGTACACAATCAACAGGTCTGGGGAGGAGAGCCCTTGTAATTGGTGTGAAATTGTGGGGGAGAGTGTCTATGGATGAATCGAAGATGAAGGTCTGGGGTGGAGCAAAAGAAGTTGTAGCCAATGAAAACTGTATAATCATCAATCCATAAAATTGCCAATATCAAAATACAGCACGTATGTGTGCATGTGTGTGCATGTGTGTGCATGTGTTTGTGCATATGTATAGTCTTACAAGGTGCACACTCTAAGTAACTTCACCACACATGGATGGTTCCATTTGGCCATCTCTTTGGCCTCTCTTTGCAAGTCCTCCATCGCTGGCTGTGGTGACAATTTACGAGCAACAAAGTCAGTGACTGGAAGAGAGGAAGGAGGGAGGATGAAATGGAGGAGGGAGGGAGGAGGAAGATTGTAACTGGGATAGTCACGTGCCTGTGATTGAGATAGGTGTGGTTAAAGTGGGTGTGGTGTGGCTCTGGTGGTATGGTTAAGGTTAAGGTGGTTATAACCGAAGCACCTTTAGTTCTGACTACACACATGGACACTAGATTTAAGTGAATAAAAAGTTTTTGCAAAGAGCCTACACACCTGACACTGCACCCAGCACAACTGAATGGAGATACAATGTAACCATAGTTAAGAGCAGATGTACACATCTGTTGTACCCATTTCTAAGCTAGGTGGAACTGGTACTGTAAGATGAGAGTGTGTTCCTGATAGGAAGAGAGTGACACGCCATTGCTGCTTGTTGGTTGGCCTTCACATGTAGGATGCCTGCAGATGGAAATATATATCGAAACACTCTACACCCTGACAACAAGAAAGTATTTGTGGTAGCTTCTATAGAAGTGCGTTGATCGGATAAACAACCAACAGGTCTGAGGAGAAGAGTCCTTGTAACTGATGTGAAATTGTGGGGGAGAATGTCTATGGATGAAGATGAAGGTATGGGGTAAGTTGTAGCCAATTAAAACTTTTTAATTTTCTATCAATAAAATTGCTAATTTCAAAATACCACTTGTGCATGTGTGTGCATGTGTTTGTGCATATGTACAGTCTTACAGGGTAGGGTGCACACTCCTAGTAACTTCACCACACGTGCATGGTTCCATTTGGCCATCTCTTTGGCCTCTCTCAGGAAGTCCTCCATTTGCTGGCTGCAGTGACAATTATGTGCAATATAAGTACATGGAACAATTTTACTGTTACATGTACATATACACCTCGCCTCGCGACGATAGACTGAATATACATATTCCCGCCCTCCATTAGCGAGCTGACAATAATATATAGCTGTGAGCGAAAATGTGTATTTTGATAAAACTTTACTGGTTGTCTGGGAAAAATTTTTTTAAACCTAGCAAGTGCTTGATCAATAGTTCCTATTGCAGCATTTATAGCAGCGCTATTGTATCAGCAGAGTGGAGATGTGTTCTACATGGTGGCCTTATTTTATGTACAGCTCGAAAAACTCCAGAGCTGCAATGCATGTTTTCATCCTGAAGATCTTGGTTACCGCACAGGCGAACTTCTATGTCCCCAGAGATGGTAGTAGCGAATGTTTTACAAAAGTTAGCTTCCAGACCACCGCACTGCTGTCCATCCCATAGAGGATCTTCGTGATAGTCTACTCTGCCAATTCGGTCCCGTGGTACCTGATTCGCATAGTAATCAGATCCTACGTAGGCAGGAGGTGTTCCCACTCCTTTACAGGGGCAGCCATACTTGTCCTGGCGGATTTCCGTAGTTCCCGCCGCGTACGTGAATATGTGCTGCCTCCTCCCGGGGGGCCATACGTGATGCTGATGCCGTCGACGTACGTACCATCGATGCTAGCCGGTCCGCTGAACTGTCCGAAAGCATCGGGTGAGCCTACCTGATAGCCCCGGAACCTCCCGCAAACGGTCTTGTAGCTGACTCCCGGCGATGTTGGGACGGTGAAGCCGTTGCATGACTCTCCGGTGGACTTGCCACAGGACGCCCTGGGTGACGATATTTTGCTCAACGACGCAGGGCACTTCTGGAATGGATCAGACATATCCAGCTTGCCTACTAATTTTCACGTGCTCGGAGTACTTGGTACGTCATCAGCTGGAAATGGAGCATAGCCTTGGGATTCCATCCGGCGGCAAGGGTTTTGCCGGCCTAAGCCTTCTGACCATTCTCCTGTACACCATTTAGTTTGGACTCATACCGGGGTACATGATAGGAGGCAGAGAGGGCTGTGCACAGAAGACAGCTTCCGAACATGAAGAAAAAAGCTTTCATTTCTGCGGATGAAACGTGCAATAAAAAATAACAGAGGTATTTATATCAATATATTGCTTGCAAGCAGACAGCGCGGTATTCTTTTGAAAGTACACACTCTACTACAAATGATTACATTAACAAGCCTGCATGTGCTCCAACATGCACACAACTTCTATGAATTTGACGACAAATTAGCTTTTCCTCTGAAACAACATGCATCGTTGATTTCAAAAACGTTAATGATTAGTCACAATTAACGCTGTAAAACAGCTGTACATGATGTTATAAATATGGTCTGGGTGTATGATATTATATTGCTACATGTACATATACATGCCGATAGCTACTCCAAATTAGATGTGACCTTTACACTACCAGGTCGAAGCGATTTCACCCCAAACCCGTGTGATTCGGCCCCCGAAAAATTAAAAAGGATATGCAGGTCCAGATTCTAACCTGAACCTTCGAACCGTCTGACTGTTAATCGAGTACTTAAACGCTTCCAGCTACCAGACATGATTGTAAATCCTTGTTCTAATACTACAATCTGATCAATTAATTCATTTTTTAAAAATAGACAGAGCAATTTCATACATGTACCAAATGAGTGAAATCGCCCGGATGGTTAGCACTAGAGTGAGGGGTCACACTTTTTTGGCCGCACTTTGAGTGATCACAGGTGATCTTGACATTTAGTTGTTGTGTGAATATGTGCACTTTCTTCCCGGGGTCCCGTAGGTGTAAAAAATACGGTCCAGGGGTTGGGGAAGGGGGGTGGGGGGGAGGGAGAGGGGGAGTAGGAGGGGGAACCCTATTCCCTAAGGAGTTGAGTTCGGTTAATTTTGGATAACCAGGGAACTCAGTCCGAGATATGGTTACTTTCACATAGCCAATACGTCATAAGAGGTCATTTGTTTACGACTTTCTTGCGGGAACCATATTTCTATCCAGCTAATCTATTGGCTTAGCTGTATCGGGCTAGTAGATATAGTAGAGGAGACATCAAATATGTATAGCATCATTTCATCAGCAGCACAGGATTATCGAGCCACGCGAACTGAATGGTACAACGTGATACGTCGTGAAACTTTAATTTGTGGGTGCACAAAAACTATTCCGCGGCTTTGTTCATTCACTGTTTTTGTAGTCAGCAACACGTTGTTCAGAGGAAAAGCCTTGTTGTTTGTCAAATTTACGGGAGTTGTGTTTACAAAAACATTTCCCCACAACACGGAAACACGCATTTCGCAGTACATGTATATACCACAATGATTGGCTTTGCCCGCGAAAGATTTAATATGTAGGTGGCCAAAACTTGGACTGCATGGAAGTTGGCACCACATTCCCCAGCACCACATTTCACACAATTGTGTGAAATGTGGTCGGATCGCAATAAATATCATTTATCGATCCAATTTTGTAATGTTCTTGCAGCTATCTCATTTTGAACGATGCCGATGTTCTAGTAATCCTGAATCAAAATAAGCGATGTTCTAGTAGTTCTGCATCACAAGAGGTCTGTGTCACACATCTGTATATGTGTCATGGTCTAAACCAGAGATTATATAGATTATCTCTGTCTAAACCCATCCCCCCCTTGAGGACCATGGCAGAGATAATATATAGATATTATCTCTGACCATGGCTATGTCACACCTGTGAGAGTGACAGGGTGACCAAATTAAGTGATGTTTAAGGAATCCTGCACCACAATAGCTTCTCCTGAGGTCTGTGTCACACATCTGTGCATGTGTCATGGTCTCCTCTGAGAACCTTGATTATGTCACACCTGTGAGAGTGACAAAGTTCAACCTTGTGACTAAGCGATGTTCTAGGAATCTTGCACCACAATAGCTTCTCCTGAGGTCTGTGTCACACATCTGTGCATGTGTGGTCTGTGGTGGTAGCCTACCCTTTTCTGTATCCTCCGATGTGCTGTGTTTGTTTGTGTTTTAAGTACAATGTGTACACGTGTTTCTATGTTGTGTGTGAGTTTCCGTGTTGTGCGTGTGCAAAAGTGTTGAGTGTGCATGATACATGTATCTGATATTGTGTGGACTATCTTTTCTATGCCAGCATGGCTGCCATCTTAGTGGATGGACACAGTGTGTGATGTGGGGGAGGGTGGTTTACTGTTCTTTAAGACATTTTGTAGCCCAATGTATTGTGAATAACATTTTATTTAGGCGTTGGGTAGAGAGAGGAGGTTGAGGGTTAATTGGATCTTGATCCAGGGGACACTGTTACTATTAGTCTGGCACCTCATTTTGTATTGTGTCCCAGAGAGGTTCCCTCCAAACCCGCCCTCTACTAACCCCCTCTCCCTCCCTCACCCACCCACCCTCTCCCCTTTCCCCAGATCCCTGAGGTGAGACAGAAGCTATATAGGGCTGCTGACCTGTTGCAGTTGCTACAGTCCCTCCACGCCCAACACGCCCAACTTGCTTCCGTACAATCGTCTGACGGCGTCCGCTGCTATGGAGGAGGTGGCCAGGTCCAAGGTGGGTGTGGCTTTTGTTAGCAGTAGCAATTTTCTATTTATTATTATTGCTATAAATACGTTGGGAGTGCAATAACTTTCCATTGCAATACTGTTTCTTACTTGTGGGACACAATAAAACCCTCCAAAGGGATTACTTTATGAGGATGTAGTGTTATTTACTTCGTATTTTGCCATTCATTTGCCATTTATTTGTTTGTCCAAGTGGCAAACAAGACATTGTCCTTTTTTGAGGGACTTGGAAAACGGCATTTGTTCATCAGTTACAGTTCTGAGTTACTCAGTAGTGCATTTTCACACAATGAAAAATGCATGGAAGTATGTGTGTAGTTGAGCACGATAGTCTGTGGTGAGAAAGCAATCAATTGTGAGTTATTCCATTCCAATGCTCAGGAAGAACTGCAGGAAATCAAAGCGCTGTTCGAGTCTTCAGAGACGATGGATGCCATTGCCAAGAAGCTGCAAGACACCAGAGCAAGGAGGGTTAGTTGGTTTTGCTGCGTGATCAAAGGTGTGGGAGGGGTTAAAGGAGTGTATAGTGCCTGTGTAGAATAGGGTTCCCCCTCCCACTCCCCCTCCCCCCCCACCCCCCTTCCCCAACCCCTGGACCGTATTTTTTACACCTACGGGACCCCGGGAAGAAAGTACACAACAACAAAATGTGAAGACCACCTGTGATCACTCAAAGTGCGGCCAAAAAAGTGTGACCCCTCACACTAGTGCTAACCATCCAGGCGATTGGTACATGTATGTAAAAGGAGTGAAATTGCTCTGTCTATTAAAAAAAAAAATGAATTAATCGATCAGATTGTAACATTAGAACTACTTTAAAGGATTTACAATTATGTCTGGTAACAATGGTGCTAATGGGGTGTTTGAATGCTTGAGGTACACAGAGATGGCCTACAGTGTCCGTTTAGCTGTTTTTTTATTTTATTAAAGGCGTTATGTTGTTTGGCGGCTGTATTCTCTGTGAATAAGTTTAGTTGAACATCGAATGCTTCTTATCGTTTGGGAAGGCGGGTACGATGCGCCAGCGCAAAAAAAACTATGGCATCTGCTACGCAACCCTTGAATGCAACCACTTGTTCCGTAATTTACTATGTAACACATCGGGCTTTGTTGACAACGACATATGTCGCTGCGTCGCCTGGACACGACGGCGGCGTTTCAGTAACGTAATAATTGCGTCGCCTACAGGCAGGTTAAAAAAACTATCCTGAATCTGGAAGGTTTAAAGCGAATCATGTTTGTTCTTTCTCTTAAAAAATTTTGCGACCATAAAATTAACGGATTATTGTTCAGCCGATTCACTGAGTCTTTTCTCTTTTCAAAGATTTCCCTATTTTTGTCACTGCAGGCCAGAAAGAGGGTTGGTGTGAAGAAGAGGAGGGAGGAGGTACATTCAAGACGAGCACAGACGGAGCAGAGCGCGTCTCAATGGTTGGAGGAAAGGAGGTCCCAGGAACTGAGGAGGAAGACGGTTGGTATCAGGATGGGGGGGGGAGGGGTGATCATGTGACCATGGGGGGGTCATGTAACAGGAGATGATCACATGACCTTGGAACGGGCTACACCCCAAACTGTGTAGCAAGTCTGTGGATTTGTAGGGCATGCTCAGAAGAGAGGAGAGGTTGCTACATGTACAAGAGCTGTGAAGTGTACTTGTGCTTTGGGAGGAGGGAGGTGCTAATTACATGTAGTGGTGAATGTGGCACCACTCCCCTACTCTCACTGGCCACTCCCCCACCCTCACTGACCCTATCCCCATCTCACTATAGCCACTCCCCACCCTCCCCATTGTGTACAGGAAGCGACAGTTCAGAGGTCGGCCAGTGGTGTGTTGGGGGAGGTGAGGAGGAAGATGAGTGACATCCAACAGAGCACCAGGCTGCTAGCCACTCTCAAAGAACTGAGGGACCTCAGGAGAGACGCATCCAGGAGGAAAGGTGGGGACCAATTGGAGTGCTGGAACAGTGCCATGCATAGTCTTTCCGGGATTGAGGGTTGTTTTAAACCACATTCCATGTATTGAGAACATACATGTAGTGGATTTGTTTGTTCTGTGTGCAGTTACATGTATGAAGGAAGGAAAGACATGGTACACATGTACATGTTCATGTACATTGTGTGTAGCTTTCTATCTTTATTCCCTACCTGTTTTGAGTACACCTTCTAAGAAGTTTAACTCTTTGAATCCCAAGTGCATACCATGCTTGCATGCACTGACACAACAGTTATGCCATCATGATTGTTACATATCAGTAAAAATGATAACTCCCTGATTCTTGCTGCACTTGTAACGTTATATAAGTACATGTACAGTAATTATGTTTCTTATCACATCCATTATTTGCCACCTCGTAAACAGTTGGGGTTGTTGAGGCAATATTTGTGGGGCACACAAAATGTGCTTACACATCTGCATGGGTTACATGCTCATCTTCATGCAATTCAAAGTGATTTAATTGACAACACAACACAAGGCACTGCATGAATGGTGACACGTTATAATTATGGTTGTGTAAGCTTGCAAGTACGAGTACATGTGCTGGGTTTACCTTAACCCTGGTGCACATCTCTGCACAGCCTCCTGGCCTCCCAGGGCTCCGTGTACCAGAGGGAGGAGCATGCCCTCTCGTTGCTGATGAAGGAGGAGGTGATGGAGAAGATGGAGAGGTCTAAGAAGCGAGCCGGTGAGGGTCTAGGGAGGAGGCATTGGGCCTGGAATGGTTAAGAGAGTGGAAAGGGGGGAGGTCAATTATTGAGAAAATTATTAAGTGTCAGAAAAATGGGTTGGTTTACTGGTGGGACTAGGAACTTGTAAAGGCCTGGGATAATGGAATCGGATGGTCCTCCATAAAAGTATAGTATATCACATGATGGGGTGGTGTGAGGAGTGATGGTATCACATGACATAAGTGGTTCTAATCTGGGGCAATTCTATCCTACACAGCACCACCACCAGTGAGGATAAACCAGTTGAATCATCTCCAAGCCAGGAGCACCCGATGACTCTCAGCGAGTACTATCTCCAAGCTGACCAGAGTGTTGATGCTCTGGTGGCCATTAGGTGAGGTGTGGTGGCCATTAGGTGAGGTGTGGTGGCCATTAGGTGAGGTGTGGTGGCCATTAGGTGAGGTGTGGTGGCCATTAGGTGAGGTGGCCATTAGGTGAGGTATGGTGGCCATTAGGTGAGGTGGGGTGGCCATTAGGTGAGGCGGGGTGATGTGAGGTGGCCATAGTTTAGGTGGGTTGAGGTGAGGTGTCCATTTGGTGAGGTGTGGTGGCCATTAGGTGAGGTGGGGTGAGGTGAGGTGGCCATTAGGTGAGTTGGGGTGAGGTGTGGTGGCCATTAGGTGAGGTGGGGTGGCCATAGGTGAGGTGGGGTGGCCATAGGTGAGGTGGGGTGGCCATTAGGTGAGGTGGGGTGGCCATTAGGTGAGGTGGGTAGGCAATTAGGTGAGGTGTGGTGGCCATTAGGTGAGGTGGAGTGAGGTGAGGTGGCCATTAGTTGAGGTAGGGTGGCCATTAGGTGAGGTGGGGTGGCCATAGGTGAGGCGGGGTGGCCATAGGTGAGGTGGGGTGGCCATTAGGTGAGGTGGGGTGGCCATTAGGTGAGGTGTGGTGGCCATTAGGTGAGGTGGGGTGGCCATTAGGTGAGGTGGGGTGGCCATTAGGTGAGGTGGGGTGGCCATTAGGTGAGGTGGGGTGGCCATTAGGTGAGGTGAAGTGGCCATTAGGTGAGGTTGAGTGAGGTGTGGTGGCCATTAGGTCAGGTGGGGTGGCCATTAGGTGAGGTGAGGTGAAGTGTGGTGGCCATTAGTTGAGGTGGGGTGGCCATAGGTGAGGTGTGGTGGCCATTAGTTGAGGTGGGGTGGCCATTAGGTGAAGTGTGGTGGCCATTAGGTGAGGTGTGGTGGCCATTAGTTGAGGTGGGGTGGCCATAGGTGAGGTGTGGTGGCCATTAGTTGAGGTGGGGTGGCCATTAGGTGAGGTGAGGTGGGGTGGCCATTAGGTGAGGTGTGGTGGCCATTAGGTGAGGTGGGGTGGTCATTAGGTGAGGTGGGGTGGCCATTAGGTGAGGTGGGGTGGCCATTAGGTGAGGTGGGGTGGCCATTAGGTGAGGTGAAGTGTGGTGGCCATTAGGTGAGGTGGGGTGGCCATTAGGTGAGGTGTGGTGGCCATTAGGTGAGGTGAGGTGGCCATTAGGTGAGGTGTGGTGGCCATTAGGTGAGGTGTGGTGGCCATTAGGTGAGGTGTGGTGGCCATTAGGTAAGGTGGGGTGGCCATTAGGTGAGGTGAGGTGGCCATTAGGTGAGGTGTGGTGGCCATTAGGTGAGGTGTGGTGGCCATTAGGTGAGGTGTGGTGGCCATTAGGTGAGGTGGGGTGGCCATTAGGTGAGGTGGGGTGAGGTGTGGTGGCCATTAGGTGAGGTGGGGTGAGGTGTGGTGGCCGTTAGGTGAGGTTGAGTGAGGTGGGGTGGCCATTAGGTGAGGTGGGGTGGCCATTAGGTGAGGTGGGGTGGCCATTAGGTGAGGTGGGGTGGCCATTAGGTGAGGTGGGGTGAGGTGAGGTGAGGTGGCCATTAGGTGAGGTGGGGTGAGGTGTGGTGGCCATTAGGTGAGGTGGGGTGAGTGGTGGTGGCCGTTAGGTGAGGTTGAGAGATTCAATATGCTCAAGCGTATACATTTATGGAACATGTATGTACACATGTATGTACACAGGATGCATTAATTATACTCAAGACATTCTTCTATAAGTGAGAATAACTGTCCCTTAGAGGAACATACATGTGCCTTTCCTCTAACACATTCCCTCCTACTGTACAAGACAAGTGCAAATAACGTACCCTCACGGCGAAAGGCAAAATATTGCATAGAATTCAACATTCTGAAAATTAACACGAGCGCGCTGCATAAATGCAACGTATATGTGCATTGTAATGATATCTGCAGAGTAGGCGCGTGTGTCACGTGCATAACGAACGCATTGCATGCTTAATCATATAGTGTTGAAAGTATCGTGTGCATGGTGTGTATTTCATACATGTATGTCATACAGTCTATTAACTTCAATAACGTGGCAACCCCGAATGGGAGAGCTTACAACATATGGAGGATGGTTATCCACACCCATTACCCTCCGACGCAACTACACTGAAATAGGGCTCTGCACGCATACACAAATGGCTTATACGCGCGGAAGGAGGGGAGCGGGACATGCGCGCCTGTGAGAACAAATTCTAACTCACCGTGTGCAATTGAGGTGATTGTACGCAGTTGAGCATGTACATGTACCCGTGTTTCCGCAATATTGTAGGGACCAAGTGTAATACTTAATAACTGCATGAAGGAAGCATAAATTGCATACGCATGAGATGAAGCCAGGAAAAGGAATGCGTCAGATGTGCAAACACACACACAAGCCATGCAAAAGCATGCGCTGCTCAGTGAGATGCGTTATTTGGGTGATCAATTTACAATAACGATAGCATGTACATGTGCATGTCATTATAAATGTAGCCCGTTGTACAGTATATAATTTTCACCATGCATGTACCCGGACATAAACTCAATCGCAACATGCACCTCTACAACTGCTACATGGAAAGGCCAAATCAGTTCAGTGAATATTCACTGAACCGGCACAGGTACGGCTATATGCGTATATACATATACGGCACGGATGTGATGAACAAAGGTGTCATGCAGCTAGTGGTTACTGCTTCAATTCTTCAGTAGTAATCTCATGGATTCTGTTGTCCATTCTCTATAAAGGTCTAAGAATACATACGCTGCATACATTGTAGACAAATTTGTGTTTCCTACATGCATTCACAGTAGTGCGTACTAAACGTTTCCGCGTTGACTTACTTTACGCTAATATGACTAGGAAACCACAGATGCCTACAAACTGTTAACGGTTTAGCTAAGCAGAGTAAACACTATTTCAGTTGGGTTTCTGCGTTCACACACACCCTTATGCTAGTGTACCAGTATACAGTGTGAAAATGAACGTTTACCATTCTTGAACACAACACTAGCATACACACACATACACACACACATACACACACATACAACGCGTATGTACTGTTACACATTGTGGCAAAACATTATAACATTGTCTGAACACCCACATGCATACTGTTTGTGCATGTTGAGTTCCTACATGAATCCTATTCCATTTAACTGCTGTTGTGCATGTTTGTAAAGGCACTGGTTTTATGTACCGAGCTTTCTGTCCTCCCTGTGTTTTTCCTCTATATTGTTGCACGTATCCTCTGTAGTATTCTTTCTGACAACTACTCTATGTGCATGTGGAGTTCCCATGGGATAATTGGTCTCAATACACATGCAGTGTACACTTGCACTCCAACACACTGAATACACATGGTAAAGTATAGAACTATATTCAATACAACATTAAGACGTTATAAGTTCGTAACGCACGCACATTATATGAGGTTGAACGGGCATCATTAACCCCCTATAGTCTTCTCCTCCACTGGAGGGATGGGTAACATTGCCATGTGATACCTCCGTCCTCATGAATACTGCAGTACACGTAGCCATTTCCTAATCTCACTTGTACACATTATACTTCATGCGTATAAAAAAAAAAACAAAAAAAACAGTAGTGCGTTTCCGCGTTGACGTACGCTGATATGACCAGGAAACAACAGATCGCTGCATAGTGTTAACGGTTTAGATAAACAGAGTAAACACAATCTCGGTTGGGTTTAGAGAAGAAACCACAAAATTCGTACAAAAGGGACGTGTGATATAACTGCCTACCACCAGCAAACGAAGAGCTCAGAACGAGAGCAGTGAAGAACTACAGTATACTATTGTCCGGTGAGTACAACCTCTTGATACTGATACAATATTTGTAATCATTTGAACATTTATGTTAATAAATCCGGCACGAATTTAAGTTTGAAATACATGTAAGCATTGAAATTTTTTACTACAATGTCTAATAATGTACTGGCAAAGGTGCAGAGCGCTAACTCACGATGCGGATTGCGCACCCCCCTCCTCCCCCCCCCCCCCCCACCGCATTGACCTGCGATGTACAAAAAGAAATCAATACACGATTTAAGTCGTCCATGTACTTATTTGCTAATGATACGATAATGATGCCAATTCAACCTCATAGTATGTACATGCATGCGCATGCTCACTATTCTTATGAATGTTCGCTATCAAAGTATTGTACGTAAATAAAGTAAATAAAGCCTACATTGCTTTTGTCGTATCATTTGGATACCAACGTGTACACAAATAGTATTGGACTTGCTAACAATCGCAATGTACATTTTTTCCATTATTGCAGACTAAGTTGCAGATCGTCTTTTAAAATCCGGACTTAAAATGATCGGGTTTAGAATTGCATTGCTACTTACGAGTCTTACAGCGACACTGGGAACGCAAATAACACAGACCGTTCATGTATATAATGTAAGAATATTACATCGTAAACATAATGACTGATTTTTTTAGTTAGAAATACAGCTTATTCTATATGCACTGTAGCTGTTAGCATGCAATATACATGCATGATTGTGTAGAAATATTTACCTCTCCCACTGTATACGGTAAACATGTATCTTCTGAATTTCAGGACACTTCAAGCAGTCAGGCTTCAGTTATCCCAAAGTGTACAAGTCGTAAGAGAACAAAACTATTCCATGCGTAATATATTTTTATAATTCGGGTCTATTAATTATTAAACCAGTTGTTATAATTCATGCAGCCTAATTTCTCATATGATATTCATCCATGTCGCAAATAAAAGACCTAGATAGGCTGATTCGTGGTGTATTTGTAACTACACTGTTTGTATTTCCTTTTTCACAACAAAACTCAAACTGGACGAAGGGAGCGGGCCCAGTAAGCGGCCTCTCTTTTATACCGGTGTATATTTTAAATGTCGGATTGTTGCTTGCCTACATTAGTATAGATCAGATGTATTTGGATCCGCTGGATTTCAAAACGGTCCTGAAGCTATGTCGTTACCCATGTATATTTATTCATACCCAGGTGAATGCATATACATGTATCATGTATTATTTTGAATGCCATGGTTTACAACTTCTAACAATACAATAAAAATCGTTTTAGAGTAGCAAGGAATTTGCCTGCACTAAGGATAGCCCAACCACCAAACCTCCAGTCTGGAGTGACACCATCCCAAAGGTTGCACTGACACACATCTTAAATAACATCAAATGGTATAGCACAAGGGATGCACTCCCTTCCAGGCAAAACAGATCCTCCCTCTGCAAGAACATCAAATGCCTGCACTGCATACAATGGATTTGAGTGTCGAAGCGATATAGAGATTTACATCTCAAAGACCAAAATATATCAGCAGAAAACACCGAAGATCAGCAATCAGTTGTTCTTCGTTAAGAGTATAGCAGAGGCGGTGACTTATCTGACTACTTTGTACAACTCCGCACATTGCCGAGGAATTATGAAACAAGATAAGAAGATCTGTGTCCATGACACTAATGCGAAAATTGTTATAGCACTGGTGATCAAAAATGCTTCGATGGACATCCTGACAGCTTATCCTTTCCGTGTATCGGACATTAGTTCTGCGAAATGTGATGCTACATGCAACTATCCATAACCGAAAAACTTGCTGATAACTTATGCACGTAGTCCATTTTCTGCAAGCATAGTTGATTAGATACACGTTAGGCTGTTTCATTTACTCTTTTAAAAATAAGGAAACAAGATGAGTGTGACTATAATATTTGCATGCGCATGTGTGCAGCGAATGGAAAATGCATGGCGAATTTCGATTTACACTGTGGAAGCAACAGTGACGCACGCATGCCGGTGTCATAGACATTACGTTACGAGGCATTTTTCGATCCGAGGGACCTTATCTTCCGGACTCAACTCCCTAGAGGCCGTCCAAATTTTTTGTACATCCAGCTTCTGAATCATCATCACTCCATGTCTGACTCTTCATATGATTGTACATGACAGCCACCATGCATTTGCAGGCTATGATATAAAGGAAGGAAAATTATTGTCACATACATGTACATGTACATTCTAATTAAAGGCGTCATACCATTATACTGAGTATAGAACGAGGAGATTTGCTTGCTGATATCCAAATTGTCACCAATTGGAATCCCATACGAACAATGTTGGACTGCCTCAACCTGTGGTGCAAGATACATTATGAGTGTACTGTACATGAATAAACTTGCAACTAACACAACGAGCCTATGACATGAGGGACTGGAAGGTAGGACATGGTTCATCCTCACTATTAGATTTTCTTTTTCTTTTTCTACTTCAGGAGGTCTCGGTCCAACAGCCACAATTGTATTCAAACATATTGCTTCAATTACTTCTGATAAATCAAGATGAAGCCTACAGAAGGGTGTTTTGGCTTCACATAGATACATATATGTTCTGCTATACGTGAAGTTGTGGGTCATGATAGTTGTACCATTGCTCCCTATAAGAAGACATTATACACCTTACATGCTCAACCAGCTAACATTGCTGAAACATCTAGGTATTAGTGTAGAGTATTATTCTTTATGGTAGCTAAAATTAACACAAATTTTATGTCTATAGAGAAATCAGAGACTATTCCGTGGGTGATTGGTGTAGGCTAGACTGTATACATATGCCTATTAGTGCGCCGTTATACGCTTCCTCTATCTCTGCTGTGATAGCAATTGTGCTATGGTGAGTCATTCTATACCATTTGTATTATTTCTTCATTTTTTTGCAAGTCTGAGTGTAGAGATGATACACTGTATCTATATATTATCCCTGCAGGTAAGTATATACAGATGGATTTGTCTGAACCTGCATCTTGTCTGTAGAATATTTTTGATTCATTTCCTAATGTCATTGAGACAATATCAATCAGTCCTTCATAGAACTTGATCAGTGCCTTTATGCTCCAACCGGTAAGCAGAAGTCCACACTTCACATTCCTGTTGCAGAGGCTTCCTGTGGCAGTGCAGAGGGGCAATGCAGCGTCAGTCAAGCACAGCATTTAGTCCAGGTCAGAGGCGTTTCGAACCAAGAGTGCAGTGCCACTGTACTTGAATGTCCCCTCGAAAGAACAACGTTACCGTGACAAAAAGTACATGCAGCTAGGGAATACGGTCTGGGGCGTGGGGGGACCGTATTCCCTAGGGAATTGACTGAGTCGGGTTAAATGGTTTAGGGCAATCAGGGAACTCGATCCGGGGGATCGGCAAAAATAGACAAACGAACTTATGGTAAGCATGAAATCAGTACTACACTTAAACTCCAATTTCGCGCCACTCAAACGAGTGGTAGGCTTTTTATGTTATAAAAAATGAGATGCCCTCCATCATGGCTGCTTGAAAAGTAATTAAACAGAACCTTAGTGCACTATAGAAGTTTTAGAGTGACTTCGTATAGGCATGGAACATGCTAGTATCAATAGCTGTCCGTACAGATCACCCTATATAGGCATCAACCAATAGTATCCATTACTGATATTCTTTCACCGTAATGTACATATAGGTTTTGAAGGCAATAGTGGTGTATGGGATATTCTGTTATGAGGCCTACAACAAAAATTAAAGTTAGAGAACGCTTTGTGCTCCCAGAATTCGATAGACGATGCCTAAATCCTATAGGATCTTACAAACAACCAAAACGAAACTAACAGTTACTTATATCTACAAATGTGAATTGAAAAACGAATAATCAGAGCCAGAATATAGGCTTGTTACCAGACGCTCCACAAGAACGCGACGGTGTACGTGGCTATGCGAGGCTAGACCCATACACTGATATAGCAGATTTTGTCAGTCCGGTGTCATAGCAGGGCCGTAGGAACGGCGGAAACAATTGGTTCGGTCAATGGATATATACATGGGGATAAGCCTTCACCCAGCTGGGGACGCTGTAAGCTATCCCCCTCGTAGTCTGGGCCGGAGCCTTAGAAGCAAACGCTTTTCTACATGTAATTCGTGCAATCATATGCATATATACAGGTGCATGCGTATACAGAATTATATGACAGATTTGTGTGTAAATGAGAGATGTATACATGCAGTAAGCGAATGCCTGATTCAGTTAAAGATTTCCAAATATGCTCATTCAAGATAACAACAAACACAACATGTACAGAGCATCAGTTTTCTCTTTTGTGAGCATGTAAAACTACTGTAGCAGGTTTCTTATGGCAGTTACCAAAGTTGTAAAAGTTAAAAAAAAATTGTTTTTCAGATTCCATCACAAGATTTCTGTAGTGCATAATTAGAAACGAATTATCCGTGATCCGCGTTTCTAAAATATTCAAGAATAAGGGCTATTAATAATGTACAGCAAAACCTATACTATATGTCTGTTGTACTATGGTGAAAACATACTATTTACCTTAAACCTGCCGGTTCCTGGAGGATTTATATTATAACCCTGCTAGGAGATGTACTTGTCCTCAATTGTGAGAGAGAGAGATGGGAAAATGCTGCCTTTGACATTACGGTGACCTCTCCCTTAATCCCTTCAATTCTAAAAGCAGGCCAGCAAGCCAGCAGCCTGTCTGAAGGGGCTGCAGCAGAGGAAGCTCATCAAATCAATGACTCTATTTTGATTTGGAGTATATACAGCATACCCAAACTATCTTTATATGTACAATTGTACATTTGCAAATGTACAGAGAACCATGCACCAATTAGCCATGAGGCAGCAACCTCTCCATAAAACACACACACACACACACACACACACAAACACACACACAAACTTAACACACACACATACACACACACATACACACACACATGTACACACACATACATATACATACACACATACATACACACAGATGCATACACATACACACACATATAGAATACATTTTTGCTCAATGTTCACACATCTGAAATGATACCACTGGCGACATTAGTCGCATTGAATAACATTTGAGTCCGATTATTCTGGTAGCTTGCATATGCAGATAAGGTGGATATAGGAGATTCTTATTTTATTCCTTTTTATTCCTCTTTGTTCCAGGGCAGGGGGAAATGGTTTTAAATTATATATAAAAGATATGTTACAGTGTAGTATGCAGTACATACCTTTAGATTGCAATGTTTTTGTCATAGTCCTTTTCCTGTGCCTTCTTAATATTCATTTCCTCGTTTTGAGTTATTGCACCCTTGATCTTATGCATCTCATTTGCATAAAGAACTATCTGATTGACATTCTGGTGACTTTCCATGATGGCTAATTCCGCTGTGTGTGGTTGTCACCAGAGCTGCTATTATGACTAGAATTACCATCACTGTCATCATACTAATTACATCCATCACCTCTTTTTGTATCACCATCACTATTATCCTCACCATCACTACTATCCTCACCATCACTCTTTCTATCACCATCGACACAATCATGGTCATCATACTCATCATAGCCATCATCAGCTTAATCATGAATTGCAGCCCCATCATGATTGTTAGTAACCTTAGCATCACAACTGTTGCCATCTGCACCATCACACCCTTCATCTCTTGTGGTGTCACCATCACTATTATCCTCACCATCAGTCTTTCTATCATAATCTCCATAAACACAATAACTTCCATAATCATTTTGAGGTTTATTGGTATTATCTTCACTCACGGCACTATTGCCAATGTCTTCTGCTTTTAACGCATACTCCATATCAATAGTTTTCTACAATAGGATTAGGGTGATGTAAAAGACTATATACAACTGATACTTACTGACAGTACATGACTTCAAAGGGTGTAAGTTTTGTGGCTTTTTGTACACTGGTTCGATACACAAATAGGATAGCTGACAGATGCTCATCCCAGTCATTTTGATTGCTATTGACAAGTTTAATAAGTGATGCTTGCAGCATCTGATTGAATCGTTCAGTTAAACCATTTGTTTACGAGTGATATGCAGAAGAAACTTTGTGTTTGGTTCCTGTACATTGAAAGAGTTCTTGTTGGACTGCATTAACAAATTCTCTCCCCCGATCTGAGATTATGACCTCACACCATCCTAGCCTATATATGCCCAAGAAAATGATGAATTCTTAAATGTCATGCTATATGAAATATATTACCTGCAGAAACACTCATACAAGAACAGTGCTACTCCATGAGCAGACTTATCTTTAAGTGGTGCAGCTTCCGGCCACTTGCTAAAGTAATCAACCAAAGTCACCACATACTTATTTCCATTGACAGTTGTGGGCAGTGGACCTATGAGGTCAATACCAACCTATTGCACAAAATTAGCCAACATGCTACGCATAATTTAGTAGTTCCATTATGAATAAAGACCAACCTGATGCCACACATTTGGAACAAGAACTATTGGATGGAGTTTGCTGTTAGATTTGGGAAATTTAGCATTCATTTTTTGACACTCGCAGTGATGAACAAATTTTTTGATCTCTTCGTTAATATTTCGCCAATAAAAACGACTTGAAACCTTCTCCATTGTTTTATCTCTGCCCAGATGGCACCCTACAGCCCAATCCATGGGACACTGGCAAGTTATAAAGTTTATACGTACATATCTTCTATTCCAGAATGGCATGACTCAAGTATCTGCCTTTTTTCATTGTCTGATCGCACGCAAATCTTCCACTGTGATGCCTCGTCAATACCATCTTTATGGAAGTATAACATTCCAGTTTCAAACTTGAATTTGTTTTTACACTTGCGTCTAAAATTCGCCTTCTCGCCCTTTGTCATACCCTTGGGATACTGGCTGCTACGTAAATACGTCTCCACAGCCGTGAACTCATGATCCGCTATCGTAGCTGTATCTAACTGAATGAGATCAGGGTCAGGTAGAAACGGACAATCATTATATGCACTCAAATCAATGCGATCTTCTCTGACAGCATATGAATTAAAATAATGGAATGACTTTGTCTGACTGTCAACTCGCGAATTTCTGTTGGAGTTAAATTTTTATCAATGTTGTCACCAACTAGTTTGAATGTTTTAAGACATGACCGGCGGCGACGGCCCTGTATTATCTCTGCTTACAATAAGTTCGATTGTCCATTTTTGCCCGGTGAACTAATTGGTCATACAGATGTTTATATACATATCTTTTGTACGCCAGTTTGTATAAGATACAATTAATGTTTCAACAATTTCCATATAGGGCCACGCGAGTTTGCGGTTGTGCGGTGACACAAATCCCCTCTCGTACACACACACACACAACGCACGCACACACACACACCTACACACACACACACAGACATCCATGTAATCGATAAAGTCAAAGAAAGGAGGCTGGTGAGCCAGAAGAGCTCGGGAATTTCAATTATTGCATCAGAAATTGTGTGAATTGACTATTAACGACAAGTTAATACATACTTGGAAAACTCAGTATCGCTTTAGTGGATTAATCTCTATAGTTGCCTGATCAACACTGAAATCAAAATGGCAGACGATGAAGTGACTATCACCATTATGCACCTTTCAAAATCAAGTAATCATGAATGCCACCGACATGGAATTAAAACATTCAGTAGTTTCATACAAATGGTTACAATGGCTACACGTCACATTGCATAATCAAAATCAGAAAGTCTATGCAATATAAAGTTTACAGCGCATCTAATAACACCATCATTTATCCTACACACGTCGGTAACCCCAAAACATAAAACTGAGGACTGTCATTGCAACATAGACGTATAGAATGACTGCAATGACATTCAGCAATAAGGAATACATTGCCTTTCTCTGGGCCAACGCTGCATCACCACGTCTTGCGGCCTCTTTGGCCTGCACAATTCAAGGGGAAGACATGTGCATGCATGAAATAAGACAGGCATGCAGCAAGAGACATATCGAATAGCATTCCCATAGCCACATTACCCGTTCGCCTCTATCATAGTCACCGTGTATAAAGCCTTACAGATGATGATATGCGGATGGCCATGAAGCTCAGTGGAAGAGATAGCCACCCACCACAGAAGAAGCAAAGTAGCGACATCAAGCAGGATGTTGTCATGTTGTAGTCGTCACTGTCAGCAAATGCAGGGCCATTTGTTCGTGATGCAACTACTGCAGAACCAAATGTAGCATTTGGCGGCAATGGAGTGTAATGCTGAGGCTGAGTCCCGTATTCCATTTGTGACTGATATAATGGTGGGGCGCTTGGATCCTGATCTGAAAGGTCTGATTATTATAATAATTCTACAGTATGCCACTACCACACGTCACAATTAACTTCCACATGCATAAATGTATGTGCACATTTGAGAAACAAATGTGGCACTGTGCAGAAACTCGTAGCAGTGTACATGTAGGAACGTAAAAAGGATCAGTATTTGGCTCCCCACCCACTTCCATGCACCACCCCCTTTTCCCAACCCCTTCATTCCATCCCCCATCCCCCTTCCCTCCTCTTCAACCCCCTTCCCCACCCCTCTTCCTCCACCTACCTTCCCCCACCCTCTGGTTCTTACAGCTGTGCCCATACATTGTAGCCCGTTAGCATCCCGCATGGTACACACTCATCTTGACATCATTGTACAAACTTCCAGTTTGATCTATCCTACAGAAATCTATACGGCGCTGAATGTGCGTTGCTTACTTAAATGCGGTTGTTGAAAGGCCATCTTGTGATGCGATGACTGGTTGCTTATGCTGACATTGCAACCTCCGAATAAGGAAATGTACGGAAGTGCGAGGTGCCAGGAATTTAAGGGGGTGTTGTTGACAGGGTATTCGCGGTTAGGGCTGATATTTAACCATTAACCGCGATATACAGCGTTTTACCGTGGTTAAATGTCGATATGATATGGATAATTTGGACCCCTGGTCTGTCTGATTATCTGATACCACATTGGATGCAGTTAAGAGAGTTCGATATTGTATATATCAAGAACTCCAAATGCACGTGCAATTGTGTGGTGAAAAGAACGTGAAATATTTATACATGTACACTTGTGGCAACTAAGAAAGCCATCGAACGATTCCTGCTTCCATGCACCTCTCGTTCAGAAAGACCTGAAAGGGTATTCTCTACGGTTGCCATGCAAAAATGAAGTACACTGCATGAAATGTATATGTTTCCTGTAGATTGTAAAGATACGGAAATATGATATGTATCAGCTTGTAAACATGCTATCATATTTTCTGTACTTTTCAGCATTTTTAAACTTCATTAATGTTTCAGGCCTTTGTTTTATCAGGGTCATGTATATCATGTATATACATAGTAAATAAAAACATTCATTTGCAAAGAATGCAGTACAGCACATCAAAATAAAACGTAAAAAAGTACAATACAAAAGTAAAAATGTGCAATAGACAAAACTCATTCAATTGAGTGACTATTGCATTTAATATAGTTGATACTCCAATTCAGTAGGCAGGACAGTTTTCAGGTGGACAGCATGTGGATAGAACTCCATCAATTCTCTTCCTGTACATGGTTTTGGATTTGGCTTCAATAATTTGTAACGTGGATCATCCAACTGCCATAAATAATTGTGGGACTTTTGTTTGAGCCAGGTTAATGGTTTTCGTTGTAGTGAAATATCATCCTCTTCAGACCCAGACTCTTCAGATGACATATAAGCAATTCCTTGTTTAAGCATGAAGGATACTCTTTCGATTCGTGATTTTGACCATGACAGGTCGTTTCTTGTAAAGCTTTTCTTCGATTTTCTCATTTCTGAATATTGTAAAAAGAAATGTGTGTGCATTACTAATACAGATGTTATATTCAATAATAGTAAAAAAAAAAAGTAATGACAAATATGGAATCATTCTAAATTCTTTGGTATTTGTTGTAGTTATACTTCACATCATAAAGACAAAATATTTTATAGGCACCACAGAACTACCTGCTTTTTGCGATTTGCACGTCTCTGCATAGTCCTGTGAGTATCCTTAACTCCCATGTTGTGCCTTCTAAAATCTTCCTGAAGTGAGATGTAGTAACGCCTGCAACATTCTGCAAAGAGATCACTTTCAACGATTTGCATGATATTTCTTATGATAATGTGTTGCCAAATACATTAAATAAATACAAACATAATGGTTATTATACTGAAATACATGTACCAGTTATTTATATACGTTGCTTGCCTACAGCCTCCTTTTTTGCTTGGAAGATCGCTAATGTAAAGCACACTTAAAACATCTTGAACAACTTTGTGCACACCTGAAACATAGATTATATACGAAGGGATTGGAAACGGATCACGTGGGCAATACATTGCTATACACAACCAAAAAGTTTCGACAATGTATCGGTATGTAACAACCTAACATATTGTAACGGGGTTGTTTTATAGCCCGTAAAAGAACCGATGAACCGTTACATATGAAATCAGGCATGATAAAACACGGCCATACCGGATGTACACTACTTATTGGAACGATCCGTTTTACGTCCCCAAAACAGGCTGCTCACTAACTGTAACGACATGTAAGTTAATTATATTTATTACTTTTGCTTTGAAAGAGTATAATAAAAGGTAAATGAAGTGGATAAATAATAATCTTGCATGGCTGGGTAGAGGTCAGAGAATGAAGTGGATCAGCCTGGCCCTATAGCGAGGATCAGTGCAATTCACAATGCTCAACATTGTCTTGATTAACAGTTGCATCATCTTATGTGGCTGGGGTAGAGGTCAGAGAATGAAGTGGATAATATAATGGATCAGCATTGTCGTGATGAACAGTTGCAGCATCTTATGTGGCTGGGGTAGAGGTCAGAGAAGTCTCCTCAGGTTCAGGTGATGAACTGGTAAGCGTGCTGGTAGGAGGAAGGGAGTAATCAAATTCTTCATCAACTTTAACAACTTCTTCCAGGTCTGCAGAAGGTGGCAATGCATCACCATAAATCCCCTTCAACCACTTTCGAAATTCTTTGAACGTGTCCTTATTTGAATGTGGGACTGTCCTTACAAACGTTCGCTGGATGATACGATAAAGATAAGCTCTTAATGGCAAACATAATTAATAGTACTTACCAAAACAGCAAGGTTCGTTCTGTATTCTGGAAGGATATTTATGTCAACCTTTAATGACACAATGAACTTTTCGGCAAATTCCATAGTTTGGAGTTTAGCATACATCCTACAGGGTTGTATGCCAAACAACTATAGAATGAAACTAAAGTAAAAAAAAAAAAACACATGTAGGAAAAACTGAGATCTCACTCTGCGTCGTTCCTCTGATCGGATGTCAGTAAGTTTTTTCTTGCAGTACTGCCTGGCCTTTTCCTTCAATGAGGAATTGAATGATTGGTCTCCAAGGACCTGTCCAATCACATCCTGTTCAAAACAAGGACTTATTAAATGATACACATATGCCAATAAGTATACACACAAGTATATCCCTGCTGGATGGTTGACGGGTCAAACTTTTGCAATAAAGAGTACCGATTCCCTTGTTAAGGGGTTCCTAGTGCACAAAACATCTGTTTGAAGAATGTAATAATGAATTGTTTTACCTTGAACGGACTTTTTTCGATTGTCAGTAGCAATTCGGTGAGAAATTCTACCCCTCGCTTTATAGTGGCTAGTTCAGCCTGCATGTGAGCTATTGCCTGTTTCATCTCCTTCCTCATCGAACTCAACTCCCGCAATACCCCTGGTAGATCGACAGATAGGGAAGGAGTTGAAACGCTTGAGATTGCAGAAGTTGTTGCAGTCGAAGGAAAGGTAGGTGACAATACTTGAGCATCGTGAATTGCACTGATTCTCGCTATAGGGCCAGGCCGATCATCCCTTGGCCTTACGGATTCTGAGTGGGTTGAGGTTGAGGCTGAGCCCGCTAAGCTCCTACGACGAAGTAAAGGATTTTGCACACTTCCAGAGGGTTCATTTTCCGTCCTTGAATGCCGTGGCAGAGAAGTAGCCGTCAACATTGTGTTCATTGCTGTGTAAACAAAGCCACGTGCAGCATTAAAAAAAAATTGTGGCAAAAGTGGGCGACAATTTAGAGTGTCAGTACTGAACGAACATCCCAGACTCTCTTGGCCTACTCCTACCACGAAGCAAAGGGTTCTAAACACTTCCAGAGGTTCCTTGAATGCGTGGCAGATGATTACTTGCGCTGCCAGTCAGGTTCAGATTAGTTATGGCGGAACCGTTGTCAGAAGGTCAGTGAAAGAATGTAAAATAAACTGTTTTGCAATGTGCTTTAGTACGATTGAGTTATGTTGGACCTTTGGTATATGCAGTGTTTCATTGTGAGGTCTGTAAACAAAGTTTTGGGCAACGATGGAGGTTTGTGAGACATCTTCAAACGCAAAAACATCTGTCAAATGTTGAGGCGCTTGAAATCGATGACCCATCCCCCACACTGGCTCGTCTTACATTGGCTCGCATAGAGAGGTACAATATACATATTGTGTTATTACTCTAGCAATGCTGTAATTCCGTGTTCATGTACATGCAACTGCATAATAGGATGCAGAAGTATACGGAAGTGATGTGTTCCAAACAAGCGGAGCCCTTTATGATGAGGAGCTACAACCTGAGGCCGTGTATTCTGAATCTGATTTGGATGATTCGGATATTGATCTCGAAATAGGCAAGCTAATTGATCACGTATACTTGTATGAGGATGATGATGGTATTTGCTTATAGGCAGTGAAGGACGGCTTGGGGACTCTATGTTTCGGCACACTGAAAGCTATTACCCATTTCCAAGTAAACTCATTGCTCTCCTTTTCTTTCACCTGCACAGTCCTCGTCCAATGGTATGTGTACAGCACACATGTTACGTATGTGCATGTGCATTTCATTGTTCAACTTAGGGTCAGACTAATCTCTCGTTCATGTGGGCTACATTAAAAGGTGCTGGAGTTGAAGTGCCAAGTCTTTCTCAGGTTAAACATTTTCAACTACCTGATTTTGTTCCTCCAAAACGGGTATGTTGTATCAAAACTTGTAGCTATATGTACATTGCAGTGACTCTACTTATAGGTTCTGTCTCCTGCAAATACGCCATTCTACGTCTTGTCAATTTCGTCAATAATATCTCACTGCCTTGGAAGCAGCAAGTTATCTCACCTCCTTGCTCGTTATCCAGTGGTAAATAATGTGTATACGTAAGTTTACAAACTATGATCTGTGGTAGAGATGTAGAATTATGAGTGAATTTTTAAAGTGAGATTTTTCATGGAAAAAAGTGGAGTACTGATAGCCGATTTGCATCTCCAATGGCTGAACTTGATACTGGAGTGGATGTCTTTGTTCGAGATTGTGTTTATTTCCAACATCCTAAACTGGGCCTTTCCAAGGGTGTAATTGTGAAGTTTTTTCAAGTGGTATGTGTATTTGCCACTACACCAGAACTATGATTTACTGTATTTACTATTAGGATTCTTGCAAGGAGGTGTACTGTGAAATTGACACTTTGGTTGATTTCAATCGCTTTGCTCAAATAGTGCCAGACACAGAGGCTTATATTCCTGAACATGTTAATATTATATTTGACATGATAGCCATACCAATTTCATCTGTACATGCCATATGTGAAAAACCTGCTGAGGTAATTAAGTGGGATGAACTTGCTCACTCTTTTATACGGCTTAGTCATGAGGTATGATAACTTATTTAATGCCATTATGTAAAATTTCCATATTCTTTAGGATTCTTGCAATTATTTGAAACCAAATCATCTCAAAACCAAGGCTGCTGGAAGAAAGGTAGTAATGCTACCTCTCATCCTGTTCACAGACGATCTAAGTGGTAACAAAAGTAAGAAATGGCATAAGTTTGAATCCTGGTATCTTATGCTAGCTGGTTTGCCAAGACATGAGAATGCAAAGCCAGAAAACATTCATTTTGTGTCATGCACTGACCTCATGGATGTGCTTGACATGACAGAATGTGTCGCACAACAACTGCAACAGCTTGAACTTGATGGTCTCATAGTTTATGACTCGTTTTACAAGGAAACTGTGCTTGTAATTGCACCACTGCTTTGCGTGATATGTGACAACCCTCGTGCGTCTCAACTGCTGAACCATCTTGGAGGCTCAGCTAAGAAATTCTGCCGGTTTTGCATGGTGAGTGCAGCTGATATTGATTCATATGGGCTAATAGAGAATTTTATTTCAGGCTGACAGAGATACTACACCATGTTCAGTATGTGAAGAAAGAACAAGGGACATATCTTTGCAGCAAATACAGGAAATACAATCCCAGCGTACAGAGAAAGCCAAATCTGATAAGAGTACTGAGGTAGGGTTAAGGGATGTCCCAAATTCATTACTTCACATCCTCGCAGACCTCTTCAAGTAAGTTAGCAGTGAAGGTGTAACTCTACCATTCATTTGCATTCGTGTATTGTAACAGGAGCATTCCTGTTGAAGTGTTGCATACAATGTTACTGGGTGCATGCAAATATTTCTTGAGCCACGTGATGCCTACGTTATCAAAAGAACATAAACAGCAAGTTCTTGCAAGAATATCTGCTTTTAACATGTCCGAATTTAGTGTCAAAATACATGGCAATGTGTGCAGACATTACAAGTCATTTGTTGGTAGAGATTATAAAGCGTGGGCACAAATGGCTATTTTCATCCTCCATCCATATCTATCTTCTGGTCAAAAAAGAGTACTATTGAGCCTTTCAAAGGTTAGTATGTGTAAGGAGTGTTTTCGGCCTGTAATTTTATTTTATTTTTTTATGCAGGTATTTCATATGGCATACTGTAGTCATTTTGAGCCATCGCAAGATGAACAACTGCGTCACATTTGCAAGGAGTATGTGGATAATTGCATGGCTCACATGCCAGAGTTGGTTCACAAACAAAAAACACACTACCTTCTACATCTGGTCGACTGTATGCTTGACTATGGGCCATCATCTGCATTTAGTGCTGAAAGGTAACTTTAGAACGTAAATGAACCACCGTTTTTTTTTTTGTTTTTTTTTGCCTTAGTATAGGTGTGAATCTTTCAATTCTTTGGTTCGATTGCAAAACATCTATGGGAATAAACTTGCTCCCAGCAGAGATATAGCAAACCACTTTGCTATAATTGATCACGTTCGTTATATCTGTGAAGGGGGCCTATTCAACACAAATGAACAGTAATTTGTGTTGCTTTATATATTTTTAATTTTTATTCATGGTATTTTTTTTAAGATGTGGCAGTGGGCTGCGCGAGCTGTACAACACAAATGCTGTGCAACATTTCTTCAACTCTGTCCCCATGAAACTTTTAAATAAAACAAAGACTATTTATCAACCAGGCTGTGGACGAAAGGTTTGAACTCTACTGCTTTCATGGGGCACATTCATAGATTCCAACCCTTCACAGGCTTCCAAAAATGTTGTACTTTTTGGCACTGTCAAAATTGACACTCAAGATCTCTCATCAGTAACTTTCAGCCAACTCCTTACAATGGATCCTCCATTTCAAATTGTTGGCTAGGACTTTGATGATGCACGTCAGCAGTCAGTTGTGCAGTGCAGAGCGGTGGTTTCTCACAACAATGAGCTCATCCACGCTGGTGATTATGTTAAGTTTTATGCTCCTGTTAATGAGGTACAACAGTACAACGATCATGCTCTCCATTTTATCTACATGTACTTCTCTATACACGTAGTTCATGTATGGTCAACTCCTTACAACAGTCCAGTTAACATCGAGTGGTGCAACTTTGTGCTTTGTCAGAGGGTTTGAAGCAATGGCTCTGGCTGATGGAACATCACTTTTGAATGAGTTTGACTGTCCTTTGTTCTCATTGTCACGAACCATCCTCTCAGTGGATAGCAGCAACATACTTGGAGCAGTCTCCTTTGTCCATGAATGTGATTGCAACATGTATGTTTGTGGAGAGAAGTGTGCAGCACATACAAGAAAGAGAAGAAACTGAACTGTCAAGATATGTTTTTGAACATAACTGGAATAATATGCTGTTTTGTAACAATCTTTTCTGTGTACAATAAAGTTTTTTTACAATAAAGATGATCTGAAAAAGAAAACCATGGCAGCCCACCCAATACAAAATACATGCACGTATACAGCCCGATATCAGCAGTTCTACGCCCTCGGTTCGATCTGTTTACGGCAATGAGAAAACCCGTTAATTACATGGGCTTACAATCAAGGCACCGGACGCAACCGTAAAGGGATGTAGTCGCCATCGTTACAGTATGTAAGATTAACCGGAAACAACCACGATAACATACCGTATCAGGAAATTTACGGTTACCGTAAGGGGCCAAAATTTTTGGTTGTGTAGGCCGATCCGCGGGCCGTCATCGTTGGAATGGATGACACCTTTAATTAGGTGACGACGGGCGTATTTTCGTTGTTCTGCCTCTTATTGTCCTCAAGCACTGTGTAATAGTGACTACTTTCTGTTCCAACAAGGGGTACGTTTTGAGTTATAGTGGTTCCGGGGCTGTCTGACATCATTTTTACGAGAATTATAGCGTAATCTGCAACTAGCTTGGTTGTGGGCAATTTTAAATCACCGCGTTAGAGATAAAAATCCGTTTTAAGTTGATTCAGAAGCAACTAAATGAGCTTCACAAACGACGATAGGTTAAATCCATTGTGTTCGTTGCGCCAGCGTACAAGACGCGAAAAAGCACGTTTTGATAGGGTGGTGGTTGTGGGCATTTAGCGGTCCTAGCTGTTGTTGTTGGTGGGTTTGTATTACTTTTCCCTAAAGAGAACTAAATTTCCAACAAACGACTGTGACAGACCAAGTGAACTGACTCGAAACGCATTATCTGTGCGTTGACGAAAGACACGTGTTCGTAGGCGCCATTGCAGGGGGCGGGTGCAACTTGAACGGACGATGTATCTGACTCGCTTTAAAAAATTTTGAAATAGATGTCAGAGCACCAAGACTAAGCAGCACCAAACGTTATGAGAGGAACAAGCCCAAACAGCATTCAGAACCTTTGGTAGTGTCTGTAAGTTTGGAGCTATGGAGAAAGCACCTTGGCTCCCACTACTGAAGCTCTTCAGATTTCAACAGCTTCAAAACTTCAACGATTGCATCAAGCAGTAATTCCTTTGAATCTATACGTGGCGGGAGCGCAAGGGCTTACGACACTTATGAATAGACTTACCTTTCACCCATTTCATACTAACTATTTTAATAAATAGATCTTCCGGTCCAACGATGATGAAACCTGCTAATTGGTGTTAACAACCCCCGTTTCCAATCCCTTCGTATATAATCTATGCCTGAAACTAGATGGTAAACAAATGAATAAACCTTTAGAGCATGTACTTTTCATCCAATTTAAATGTGCTACCATTGGCTGTTGATGAATTTTTGTATGCTGCTCTGACAATATTTTGAGAAAAGAAACTGACAAAGATAAGCACTTTCAATACTCATAGTGCATTGAGAATATTGTCTCACCTAGTACTATTATATTAGTAGCAGCTAGAAGCACATGTCGTCCCTAATGGAACCAGCCATAACCACGGCATAATGTAGATAAGATTGTGATGATCTTTCTCATCGCTACAATCTTAAGTTCTTTGCTTGCCCGTTAAAGGGAATATGTGGCATTTACATCCCACCAATCAACTTTGCATCAGAGTACAATGGGTTGGCCACCTGAATTTACATTTAATAGCATACTTGTTCTTGCTGCACTGCAACTAGTATTTCAGTGCTCAGATATTTGCAGATCACATTGCCATAATAATGACAAAACTAGTCTCGTACCGAGACGTATGATAATAAAATGATTATTGCATTCGACTATAATTTATGCTTTCTGGTACGAGACTGCATGGCTTGAAACGCTTCGATCAGTTTAACTACAGTAACACGTCAAAGTCGTATCAAATATGAAAACTTTCGTAAGTCAATGCATATGTTTCATAGTTAGCAGCACATGTTCGTTTGCTCTGACACAAGAATTTCTAATTAATGCCACTGATGACACTCGAGGCCAAATTTCAGTAGGTTAATACATTTATCATTTTTGAGATATGTGTTGAGTTGTACTTATGAGAGGGAAGATATTGGCATAGATTATATAATCTATGATATTGGTAAGCATTAGCAGCCTGCCTACGTACGGGCTTATAGTCATCCTTGGTAAAATGCACGCTACAAACTCGCGCATTTGGATCCATTATTGGTGCATCCGTCACACAACATTTCACGAGCCACTTTGAGACCAGCAGAAGAAAATACGAAAGACAAGGGAGAATACGTTGGGACATATCCGAGTGGCAAAACTCACCTGCTTCAGTACAACAGGATCTTTCACAGGCAAACGGTGAAAATTGACGTCAGTGGCGCAATTGTCGTCTCTATTGCGACAGCCAACAACTATACAGTACGGCATTCCCTACAGTCTTGTACCCAGACCCAACTGTACGTAACGATGATCATCGCTTACAGTATGACATCACGTGATGTCATACTGTAGGCGATGATCATCGTTACGTACAGTTGGGTCTGGGTACGAGACTACATTCCCTATCCAGAATCGCGCGCGCGTATGAACAGACCAGTGACGTCAAACATCGCTAACTTGAATAAAACATGGCGCCCAAAAAGAGGGCGGAACCCATGCATTATCTTGAATTTATCTTGATTATGGTAACACCAAAAATACAATTAATTAAACAACTATCATTCTGCTTATGATTAAAACCATTTAAGATGACATTATTTCCCCATGGTAGTTCCCCTTTAAGGAAGTATATCTGCATTTTAAGAGACTATAATGCATTTTAAGAGACTATAATGCATTTTAAGAGACTATAATGCAATGGCTGGAAATCAAGAAGTACATCAGAAGGCAGTATGGTAAAAAGTATGTGAAATTTCATGACATGTGGAGAAAAGCAATGAAAGAAGATGAGCCTGAAGGAAGATTTAAATTTATCTTTAGGATTGTGAGGCTGATTATGGTAATTCCCATTCATACAGCTGAATGTGAAAGAGGATTCTCTCTCATGGGAAATATTAAAAATGATTGGAAGTCAAGGCTAACATCCGACACTGTTACAGCCTTAATGACAGTCAAGTTATCAGAGGAGGCTGTAGACAAGTGTATGATCCCAGTAATGCTATCATGGAGTGGTGGGCTGAGGGTAAGCAGTATCGACGACCTGGAACAAAACCATATGGACCTAGGTGTAAAGTTGATACTTCTTTGCAAGAATGTAATGAAAATTCTGATTCAGACTCTTGTAATGAATAGCAAAGGCCAGCTTCTTACTAGTCATTTGCTACATTATCATTGTCTGATGTATGTATATCCATTTCATCTATCAAATATTACAACTTGTGCACGTTAAATGTTGTGTGATGCATAGGGTACAGGGTGCAGGTGGGACAAGCTACAGTAGGGGCATATGGGCCCCATAAGTCATCTGCACATGGTGCAGGTGACTTTAAAAAAGTATTTCGACCCCTGCATAGATCTAAATAATGATTTTATAGCACACTCACACACAACCACACAAACACAACCACACACACACACACACACACAACAGATTTAGATCTGTTTAGGATACACAACCTCATAGCTTGAACTATTCAGGTAATATCGGCAGACTACATGTATCAGAATGTACTTTTTTTTTGCTTCTACTTTAGACTCCCATGAATTGGCTTTTTCTATGCCTCTAACTATAGCAAAATGTTTTTAATAAATATGGCTCTGCAAATGTAGAATTCTTAACAGCCACAGCCACCTGATCCAGCTGCTGATAACAGCTGCATCTAAAACATCTACATGTATCAAGTCCACTATCTACATGTACATGTACAACTGTGCAGGCTTAACGCGCTTTATGACAACCACAATGAGAGACAAGACCAAATTAGGACAAGCAAACTATTACCAATGAATAAAGAAAACCACTGTGGTGGTCCCTCAGGCTTTGCAGACACTACATAGAAAGGGTTAAAGAACATATATTGATACTGCAGATATGAGTTAAAGCACATGTAAGGATGCTTAGTACATGTATCTACAGTAAATGGGACACGTACATATACATGTAGAATCTCATGTTTTGTTTTGGTTTTGCTAGTTTCTTGAATGTTAACCAAGCATTTTTGCCTTTCTAAACTGAGAATCCTTCCTTGCCCATTAATTGATGACTCATTCATTTGTACTGTTGCTTGCACTCCGTGTGCAGTGAATTTTGAATATGCCATCGAATGATGGCTGATGTTGCCCTGGCAACAAAGTATTGCCTGTCATTGCAGATGGGGGAATGTGCCTGTCCTGGTTTGTGAGTGTTTGCTCTGGTTCCTGTATAGCATTTGTGTGTGTTTGCAGTAAATAATTAGAATATCCAGCTAATGGAATGACAGCTGATGTTGCGTAGCGGTGATGTAATCCATCCGCAGCTGCGGGAATAAGGGTCTGGGTACGTAACTAGTCAAGTACCTCATTTATACCTCGAATCTCTAGTACACGTGCAAACTCCAAGACGTTTAAGGTAAACAAAAAGGAAAATGGTATCCTTTATTGGTGCTCCATGACGACGTCTATTTTCTGCAATCCAGCAAACATCTGGTATATCAACGTCCTCACCATCAGGTACTGAAAGTGATCGAGTGCTAAATACTGATGAATGGGATGGTGATAAAAGTAACCATGAAGCCCTCCATGCAGTTGATCACTGTAACAGAGATTCAAGCAGCCCAATTACAGGTAAAAAACTTATAACCCCTATTGGTGAAGTGTACTTCACTGATTACTCAGTGATGAACTACCCAGTGAAGAATCAAGCAATGATACCTCTAGAAACTCATACCGTGATAAAGGTGTTGAACAAACTGAAACAAATGAAGTAGTTAATGTATCTTTGCTTGCTCGTATAGAGGCACTTGAAATGGAGGCAGCATAAACCTGTTCCACCACAGCATCTTCTACATGTAGTTGACATGCAGCCTTCTCTTCAAGTCAACTATACATTTTGCTCCAGCCTCTCCTCCCCTGCCTTCGAGGGGCAGCTGCTCAGCAACCCAAATCAGGGACACAGCACCTATTATTGATGACAAGTATGGGGAGAACTTGGATGTGCGTTGCGCAGTTGCTTCTGCAATCCTGAACAGCCTAATCAACTGGTTGATTGTGGCTTGTATTTTACGTTTTTTTGTCGATCATTGTGTGTGTAAGTTCTTTCTTTTATTTTTTAATTTAGTTCATATTAATTAACTTTAATACTAATGAGAACTCCCTCCCTTTGGTCATTATCCTTGGCTCAGTAACCCTGGCTGCAACACCTGCTAACAATCCCACTTCTGAAACAAACTGGAGTTTAAACATAGACAGATAGGTTGAAGGCTGTCCAGAATGTCGGTAGGGTGCAAGTGGCAATGGTTGTGGGTAAGGCTACTTCCTTCCTTAACCTTAATGCTCAGAGACGTGGGCTATACCACATGCCTCGGCTAGTGTGTCTTGTAAGTCATCATGCTTGAAGGTAAATGCATGAGGGAATGGGCACAATTTCCGGGACACACAGGGTACATGTCTATCTGCCAGATGTGTCAAGGTCCAGACACCAATTGATGGCCACCTGGAACTCTGAAAGCAGGAGATGGAGGCTAAGTCCCCCAGATGGATGCAGCATGTATTTATTTATTTTAGAAATAATAACAACATTGTAAATTTACACTCTCCTTACAATTCTTCATTCCTTAGTTCCCTAACCAGGGACAAATGTGCTTTTCATCTGACTGAATGGAATCTTAAATGTGGTCTTGTGCTGATAGAACCAAATTATGATTTATCTCAAACTTCTCATCTTATGGTTTTCAGATGCTCCTTCTATTGTATTAGGCCTTCACCTGCAGCCCAAGGAGTTTCAGGCTGCCCTGAATTGGTGATTAAGTTACGCCTAGCTTCAAAGATGGGCTGACAGAGATGCATGGCCAAATGTCTTGCACAGCAAATTTCAGAGTAAGCTGTGCCTGCTAGTTACATTGTCACTATAATTTATATGACATCACACCTATTTGGTGTCTTGACCTTGTGATTAGGTCATACATGTACATGTACATGTACAAATTATGTTACATCAGAATAGAGTCAGTATCCTTATGCTCACATCTCAAAGCTGTTGCTAGTCAAGCTTGGCTACATTTGATGACCTGAAAATGTATCCATGCACAACGTACTCTGAAATGTGCTGTGCAACTCGTTTGGTCATGCATCTCTCTCAACCCGTCTGTGAAGCTATAGCCATAGCTTGGGGTATTGGTAAACTCAACCAGCTCATAATCTGATATTAACAAATGGGGTAGCAATACACTTGTGAGTCTTTTGATATCATCACTTCCGCATGTAAATTCTCAATTAATTGTTGTAGTGGGAACGTCATTATCAGCTGTTGTAGTACGACAAAAAACCTGCCAAGTGTGGGGAACATGGCTAACACTGCATCCCAAAGGCAGTTGAAAAAAAAAGGTGTTTCAGGCTGGTATCGCATTACTGTTCAAAATAATGAATCTAAGACCACATTAGACTGTGCCACCTATACACACCTTGGAAAGTTTCCTAAACAAAATTCATCAGTCTTCTTTTGTTTCCACATATTTACTGTACATTGCGGTCTTGACAGACATCTTGTCAATTTGTGTGTAGTGCAATTTACTATTTGGTACAGTAACTGAGTTTCCTGTTGTACAAAAATGGTAAATTCACACACTGTAGAGTCTTTAACACAGCCAATAGCTTAGTACATAGTAGAGAAGGGAGTGTATCACATGCAACCTCGCATGCAACAATAATATGTAATTAGGTATATATTTTACAATGAAGTCACGAATGCATCAAACAGCAGTGTAGAACTGCCAAATTAGTTGTTCAGTGTGAAAATGCACTATGTACATGTACATGTACATAGTGCATGCATGTGATTTCCAAAAAGGCTTGATCATTTACATAGATTCCCATTGATGCATTATACATAATTATATTAAAAGTGGAGTACAAAAGAAGTAAAAAAAAGTCCTCCATCTTGCACACTAGTCATCGAGGATGCTTGCACTCCTGCACGTGCTGTCTGAACCTCTGTATCTCGCCTTTCCTGAAGACAATGTGACAGTGTGGACATGTCAGATTTGGATCGGGTGGAACGACAAAATCAGCACTCTTCCCGTACTCCTCGTGGTAGGGTCGACTATGTGATGCTGGAGACACTGCTCCTTGTGGCCGTATAATGACCAATGGAGGTGGAAGGTCATCTAAGTCAGGCTGATCAGCGAGGGGTGGCGTGTGTGCATCAGGAACACGATGAGAGGCAGACACTGCAACAGGTTCCCTACACCGAGCTGGTGGGTCTGAAATGGGTGGTCGAGGGGTATCCGTGCCTGATGAAGGAGGGAAACTAGTAGGTGCAGGTAGAATGATGCTTTCGATAGTGGAGTCCAAACTGGGGCGGTGAGCAGCACCAATACCCTGAACCCCAGCTGCGCAGTCTACTTCTGTACAAGTGGTAAGAAGAAATCCAACGTGTGTGCTCACAGAGTGAGGTGGTGGTCTAGCATATGTGCCCTGATGGAGAAGCAGAATCCAGCATAATATGAATCAACAAGAAGTTTGGGACACATTAAATAAATTATATGACATGATTGGGCACAATACTATAGAATAATTTTCCCAACCTGTCGCCATTCTTTGTGAAATAAAAATTCACTATATCAACCCTATAAAATACTATACAATTCCAGGGTTTTATTGTCATGAAACGATTTACTATAGGTCACAGATGTTTATTTGCATAATTAACCCCATTATACAATTTGCTACTTCTTACAAGCTCAGATATATAAATTTCACATCCAACACACATGACTCTCCTCTGGCTAATTTACCCCTCACACAAACATCTAATATGGTGGGAACACATCCAAGGAAAATCATTGGCAATCAGATTTCAATTATATTAGTGAGTTACATATTAGTATTTTCTAACTATTACTGTGTCTAACACTAAATGGAAGATGCATGCTATATATTATTCACAAGAGTCAAAATCTTGTGAATGTTCCATATATTTGCAATTGGTACTGTTGTTGAGTTTGCTGATTGCTCTAACAGTTATACATGTACTTGTATTTGGAGGGATAAGCATATCATCATGCTCAATGTACATGTAGTTGTTATACCAGGGGATACATTGTACATTAGTCCGGAAAGCACATATATGATTTGGCGACGATGCATTCGTACTTGCACTAATACGCGTAAAACATACATGTATTCTAAAAGCATGTGTGCAATACATGCCATGTGCATGCATCTCAAAATGCAGAAGCACTCATTCATATACATGCATGTACATAGCATGTCAGAAGGCTTGTGCATTGTGAATAAACTGCCCCCCCCCCCCAACTTCTCCCCTAAAGTACAGTACACAGTGGCAAATGTGCATGCATCAATGTCTATTATCAAATGTTTACACAGAACCTGCTCCAGTTGTTGTTGTAAGCCTCCACCTGTTTCTGGTACTGCTTCACCTGGGCCACCTTCACTGCTATATCCTCCTTTGCTTCATTCAATTGGGTATTTAGAACTTTTAATTGTCTTTGCATCAGTGTCTCCATAGCATTGAGGTTTTCCTTCACTGAATGTAATTGTGTTCTCAGATGAATAAGATCACTTTCATATTTATCTCTCTCTTCTTTCAATATCAGGTTCTAAATTACATTGACCCATTATTACGGGTGGAATGTCAGAGATGGAGAGGGGGGTTGAACTTTAAATAGATACACTGTATGCACACATATAGATAAAGACAAGGTTGGTACCCAAAAAAAGTCAAAGATCACATATATGTATAGTACATGCATCTGTAGAACAAGTAAGATTTCAATCTAGGCAATCGGTCATTCTGTACAATGTCTGAGACAGCTGAAAATTGAAGACTGTATTAACAGTCCTGGATTATAATGGTAAGGTTGGTCTCAACCACATAAACACCAGAACACTACTTTTAGAATGTAAATGTAAATTATGTAAATTAAAAAAATTATAATTAAAGCTAAGAGAATTTGGTCCGCAACATTGCTTTCAAACTAGATTTCATTCACATTCATGTACAGTGTACATGTACATCCATTTATACTTGGAATTCATAGACAGATGCAAGACAATAACATTAGACAATAATGTATAACACTTAACAAATATGCATGCATAATGGTCGGGTGACTACAAGTATACATGTATTGTTATTGCTATGAAACTTCAGTACTCTCTACAATTACACATGAATGCATGTGCAACACAAATATAAATGTAGCGTTTATGTCCATGCAAGATGCTCAAGTGCCACCTATATGTCTGTAATGGCATCCAAGGAAAGACGGTAATCTGAATAATTTACTGTAACATACACAAACTGTATTTTCTGTGCACCAAAAGGAGTATGAAATATGTAGCATATTCACTATCAAGTTTATTGATTTCTTTGTCACAGTCTTCCAAAATGAATTTGACAATTCTACAGGCACATGTTAAATTGTATTACATTAATTGAATTGACCAATATATTTATGCCATTTTTAAATTTATGATAATAAAGGTAGCATAATTAGTTTTCGATTGTAGCCTTATTCAGGGTCTGATGAAGGGTTTAAATATTTTTAAGCAACATTTTTTCTGATAATTTTATTCTATGTGAATTGAAATATTATCACATCAGGTGATCTTTCCTATTATGTGCACCCTGTTAATAAAAGTATTTTCCCACAACTAGTGCCAACAATGAAACAATAAAATGATGTTACCGTAGAATACCAGATATAACGACCCCCCCCCCCTCCGCCCCTTACGTGAGACCCTAAAAAAAAAAGCCATGTTTTTGAAACGAGCGTATCTCCAAAACCCGTCATGCCACCACGTACTCTTTAGTTTTTATAAGAAAGAAGTGGTACCGCAATATGAGTTTGAAAAGGTACGTGGTGGCGTGACGGGTTTTGGAGATACTCTCATTTCAAACACATGCCTTTTTTTTAAGGGTCTCACGTAAGGGGCGGAGGGGGGGGTCGTTTTATCTGGTATTCTACGGTACATGTACAGTACAAACACAATTGCACATGAAAATATTCATTGTGCAACAATCTATTCACAAATCGATATGCTCATAAGCACACGCACTGCGAAACCAAGCAGAATCCAATATTGTACTAGTCGTGCACACTAATAGAAGCATATTGTGCACCATTCCACTCAATATGCACATGGTAATGTATGTACATACATGTTGTAGTAGTGTTTCATTCTTTTCCTTCAGTAATCTATTAGCACTTTCAGCTTTTGCAATAGTGACTTGTGTCTCTGGATGTCTGTCATTTGTCTTTCCAAACTTTATTAACTTGCTTTGAAAGCATCAACATCATTACTGAGCATTTCATTTTCCTTTTGACAGCTCTGAGCTCTTTTTCAAGGGAAGCGATCAATAAATTGTCTTTTTCAGCTGATTCAGCCTATATGTACAAACACACAGATGCACATGGAAGTGACTTGCCATATACAATGCAACACCAAGAGGCTAGTTGAATACCCAAATCTTTTAAAAACAATTTCCATAGCAATAGGTCTATACAGATGAATAGAAGTTAAATAATATGCATCATCCAACTGTGCAGAGTAAAAACTCCATACCACTGACTTTATGTATATACGGAACGTTTCACGAGATTCTGACCTTGTAGATCTATATATAGCATCCAATGCAAATCGCTATATCCTCTGCAAGGTTTATGCTATCCATGTCCTATTTTCAAATTCAAATTCAGTGTGTACGTACATGTAGAGGGGTCCTGTATCACTATTGATATTGTCTGGTCATTATTTTGAACCTTATCTATTACAGATATACAACTGTGCACATTACTGATCAATACATTGAATTTGGAAGCAGTTTGCAGAAATCATTGGCCAAAACGACCGGGAAAATGTGCACTAACGTTGCACTAACGTTGCACAGCAGGATCTCTGTAACGGTAAAGGTAAATATTATAACGAACAGAACAAATCGATAGTTTTTTTTTGTAATGTGTCAATTTATTCCTTGGAATCAACCACTCATTACAATTAGAATTCTATTCTGCATTCCCCCCTCTGAATGGCCACGGAAAACTTTTGCAATAGTAAAAGGGTCCCTCTACGTACACACCAAATTTGAATGCTCCTACCTGAAAATGTGGCAGTTTAGAGCCCCACGAGATATCTAACCTCATAAAGTCAGCATTGTGCTTGTGTAAGACAGTAACATGCATTTCATATTGAGAAATGGTGTGGTAAGAAGTTTTGCAAATAGGAAGTCTACAGTGTATAGCGTTTACAAAATTTGAAAGTTAACGAATTGAATTGCAGATGGATATTTTCCGCGAAAAGGAACCTAACGCATGCTTTTTTTCACGATTTCACAGTTTTGATCATTCTAGAAGTCAGAAATGTCCTTTACACATTGCTTCTTATGCACTGAAAATCTGAGTATCTGTCATAGAGTTGTAAGGCTCTGAATTTTTAATTAGCCATATATGTACATTTCAACGCAAGCATTATGTGTAGTGAAAATTATATATATATGTGGTAGGTGGCTTTTTGCGGAAACGATCGCATATATAAATTCATAAGGTTCAAATCTCGTTGAGCGTTCCATATATTGGCCTGTAGTTCAGTGGGTTTGCTGATTGCTCTAATAGTTATTGTGGAGGGATAAATCCAGGGGATACTTTGTACATTGTACACTTTTAATACTCCAAAAAGCACATCATAAATGCTTTGGTTCATATCATTGTTTATCCATGTTGCATTCATCTAATACTCGTAAATGTATTCTACAAGCATGTGTACAATACATGCCATGTGCGTACATCTCAAAATGCAGAGGCACTACACATACATGTACATAACATTAGTTAGAAGACTTGTGCATTATTAATAAACTGCCCCACCCCCCACCGCCTCCCAAAGCACAGTATACAGTGGCACGTGTCCATGCATATATTTCTATTTTCAAATGACTATACATAGAACCTGCTCCAGCTGATGCTTGTAAGCCTCCACCTGATTCTGGTACTGCTTCACCTGGGCCACCTTCACTGCTATCTCCTCCTTTGCGCCACTGAGCTCCTTCCTTGTTCCCATCAATTCAGTGTGCAGATATTCCATTTTGCCTTTCACTGCAGCTAATTCTTGTTTAGTATCTTCAAGCTGTTCCATTAGAATAATTAAATAAAAATAGTAAATAGTACAGAAAACTCCAGCAATCTACATGTCATATTACACATCCCTCCAACCAGATAAAATGTTCTCAGAATGACATGAATGCAGTAAATGTACATGTACAGAAGATGTACAGAAGATGTACAGCACAATACATGTATATCAATGAAACCACTGCACAAATTATGACGTGCACACGTCATAATTAGCATATCGCTGATGTCCAATGGGGCATGAATGCACATTGTGCATGTTTCTACTATATGTCTTTCTCTATCTGACTGCTTTCTTATGGATTGCCAGAGGAGCAATAAAGTTTGATTTCAAAGTATAAATTGTAGTATATATATACTGTATAGGGCAATTGTAAAGGCATTATACAGAAACAGTACATTTAAAATTTGATTGACGGATCAGAAAAGGCTTTTGTACTTGTATGACAAGATCTAGTTAACAAACTGATATTGAATGACAACATATTCGTACCTATGTTGTATTTGAACATCAGTGTAGGTGGCTGGATAATACCACCTGGACACCCCTACGCACACACCATATTATGAAGCGTTTGAATGTTCCCACATGAAGATGTGGCAGTTTTAAACCTCGTGGGTATCAGACATCGTAACTTCAGCACTGTCCTGTTGCAAAATACCACACATATGGAAATGGCAAAGCATGAAGTGTTGAAAATAGGAATAAATCGATAGTGTTAATCGTTCAGAAGTTATCGTGATTCAAACATGATGCATGTTCGTAACTTTTGTACATTATAAACGATTCAACATTTTCGTACAAATCATCCCAATAATCATCAATATTAGGCCACTGCTCTATTGGAGAACAGAGGACATTGATTCAGTACTTTATTAATCATAACTTACATTGACCAACACCATTGACTAATTACTATATACTTCCAAGCAATAATTTGCTAATTTGCATCCAGTTATTAAAGTATAAGTTACACTCATTTGTTATTTAGGACACTACATGATGTATTGCACTTTCTGTGTACATGTACATCACTGAACAATGCTTATTGAGCTTCATCTTTTTTCATTGCTTCTATCAATTACTATAGTTTTCACATTCTTCATCTTGGCTACAATTCACGTCCTCCAATTCTCTTTCAATTTGGGCTTCAGCCAACTTTCTGTCTGCTACAGTTTCATCTACAGCTGGTGTGTCCAAAAAATTTATCAATACATAGCTCGATTCCACTTCCTAAGAATATTGTAATTGAACTTGATAAAAAGGGGGCACATCGTATATAAAATGTTGAATTTCAATTCCCATGTAGCAAACCAACCTCCCTATTCTCAGCATTAAAGATATGTTGTTCATAATTTGATACAAAGGCAGTCTAATTTTGCAGTGGGTTTGTATTGATTAGACAAAACATCATAGCTGTCAGATTTATTTGTTATAGGGCAGGAATGCCCTTATTGTAAAATTCATAGATAAAACCTGAGCCCCTCCAATACAATATCTTTTACCAGATTAATGAGCCCTGCACACATATTGCATCTCAATACAAGAGGTTAATAACATGCAATTCTTTTAAACATAATGCAAATGCAGAAGATTTGCGAATAAGGTATAATGTATCTTTAACTCATATCAACATACCACCATCTGTTTCATATTGAGAATTGTGTATCGTGTGGACACAGCTTTTGCAACTGGGTATTTAGATCTATTGAGGAAGGCCTTTTCGTCTGATCCTTCTCACAGCACCATGTGACTATTTGGTACATGCACGTCAACTGTTGATCAGCACTTAACCTTCGAATCAGTTCCTCTCGCTTGTCATAATCACAAGCTTTGACTTGGAGGCTCGTAAAGAGGGATACTGTTCCGAAACTGAAGATATCCAGTTTGGTATCATATCTCAGTGGTTTCACCGAGGCCTCTGGAGGCATATAGATGAGAGCACCAGGTGCTGTGGAAAGGATGCTTTGGTCCACACTGTTACCAAAGTCGGCTATCTTTGCTTTCCAATCATGTGTGAGGAGGATGTTGGTCATGGTGAGGTCACCGTGGATGATGGGCGGGTTGAAGGAGTGGAGATACAGCAATCCTGCCGACACGTCACGAAGAATGGAGAGTTTAATAACGAGGGGAATTCCGTTTGGGACCGCTTCTAAACACGACTCCAGGTTGTTGTCCATCCTTTCATAACAAGATGGAGGTCTGTGTCAGGATCACCTCCGTACTCTACCCCAATAAACTGAACGATGTTGGGATGACGAAGCTTGCTATGTATAACGCATTCCTTAACAAACTTTGTGAAGAGGGGTTTCGTCTGTTCTTTGGGCACTGCCTCGTACGTCCCCCAGTCCCATCAAGATTCTGTGTAAGGACTTGGCTATGCACGGCGCTCCGTTGTAACAAACCCCGTACACTTTGCCGAACGCTCCGACACCCACTGGCAATACATTGCGGTCGGTCGTTCCAACTTGATCTTGAGAGGTCGTAGTTCTTCCATTTACATATACATGTACCGCATACTGTCACTCTTACATGTACTGTACCACACGGCTATTTAAAAAGGGAAATGAACAGCCGTGACCACAATGTATACTATTGCATAACGAATGAAATTTTAAAATACTCCATTTGTAGGATTCAAAAAGGAACAAGTTAATTGTTATATACTTCTCTGTGTTAGGGAGGGTAAAGAGTGTAAATAGTAAATACAACAACTGAGCCTAGTAGAGGAGGCCGGGGTCTGCATTCTTGCTCTATGCCCCAATGGCCTTCCAGGGCCATCTCTCTGTTCATCTGTAGTGTACCCACCTTGTCCATGCTATCGAGATATCGCAACTCTCATGTTGCATAGACTAACATCATCTCATTCCTACACTTAGAGCTACCACCATACTATAGCTAGCACATGCAAAAAAAGGAGGAGGCTGGGGGGGGGGGGGGGGGGGGGGGGGGGGGGGGCTGGCCAGCAGCATTTGATTTCTCAGTGACCTCACCACATAATCACTTCATGCACTAGTCTTGTTAGAAGCCGGGTATCTCTAGAGCAAGCTGCAAAGTCTACTGAGATCAGGAAACATGATGGCAAATGTGGAGATCTTGGGTGGGTGTGCATGCAAGCCAAAGCCTGTTCTTTCTCATGTCCCTAATGGTTGCATTACTTCTGACATCATGAGCAGGAGTGAGCACTAATAATATAATTTAATTGTTTGTGACTGTTTGTGTAACTTTTTATTTGAAATAAAAAAATAATATTCAAAATAAGATTTATGATGTGATGAGTTCTTCATAGCTATCAGGTAAGGTTATAGTTTGGACATATCTCACGGTTCTTGCTAATTGCTTTAATCAAACAGCTCCTGGATCCTCTGGGATACCATTCACTAATTGCACATTTAGGAGTGATTATTAGCGGGCACAACCAACTGAGAGATATTTTGGCAGAGTCACTCCATTCTGCTCCTCAGCAATGACTTTCCCCCCAAAAGGCCTGCAGATATCCTAGTCTAGAAATGGAACCGTGGCATTATCAGCAACTTTTGACATCACCTTTTTCTCAATAGAACAATCCAAGCATCTTTGTCTGCAGCGGGAGCAGTTGGCATTAGGTACAGTGTTAGAGGCAGCTGAGCTGAGCAAGCATACTAACAAGTAATTTGCAATCTGTGAGAAGGCATCTGTTAGTTCCATCACCTTTTTACTCTATAGTCAGAAAGCTTTATCTTTGATACTTGTTGGCTTTCAATTCCAGGAAAACTCCTTACCTGCTGATATAGCACAGGTATATTCCATTTCAGCTAAGAATGCTGCATTATGGCTGGCTAGCTTTCAGTAGCACCTTCCATTGGGCTAGGCTTTCATCTTGCCACACTACAGTGAAGTGGTGGCTGGGTTTAGACATCTTGTATGGATCTCATTGTGCACTATTCTCTATAGTAGAACTCTGGACCACTTAGCCCACCATGCGACCACCCCTTGTAAAAGAGAGGGAGGGTGATGCTATATTAAACTTCCAGTCATGGTGGAATCCTTCCACAATGCACATGATCAGTCCAGGTGGAAGCAGGTGCAGAGCTCATCACAGACTTCTCCCAGTCAAGACCAGCCGATAATAATGTACAAAACTGAAATTGAGAAATGCAAACTGCCTTTGACATCTGTGTTGTCTCATTGCTAAACTCAAATATTTTGTGAACAGCAGGTTGCAGCAACAGAGGCAGCTGAGCTGGAGAAAGCACACTGCCAATGATGCAAAGTGTACTTAGTTGGGGTGTGTGTCCATCCCTCTAGTGGTGGAGTCTTACGGGTGGTGGTGGCGGGGGGGGGGTCATGGGGCAAAGAGGCTCATCAGCACTTGTATCTTACCTTGCTATCGATAACTGTATGCCTAAGTCTATGGCAACCTTTGAACTTTATGCAAGGCTGAACATCTCTCCCTGATGAGGGCAAAACTCTACAGCAATTTTATCTAGGTCTAAGATTATGTTATTAGTGTGTTAAGATTACATGAGTGTACTATATGTATTTCTGAATTCATGTATAATTTGTGGTAACCATTAAAACATAAATGAATAAATCTGTTTGTTATTTAATCCAACTTAATTCTATAAATGCAATAGAATTTTAAACATCAAAAGCATTCTATGTTGAATTAGAACTGAAATCACTAGTCCCCCACCTCAAATAAGAAACATGTTGCAGCTAACCCATGATATCCTCGTGCCAACACCAGTGGCTATATGGGTCACACAAGATCGTCCCTCCTGCATTGTATGCGTCTCAGAGGAGATTTCATGCCATTCATGGAGTTCAGCTACTGACACATGTATCTAGAAATAGTATGGTGTACAATGGTTCCACACGATCATTGTTACGTACAACACAAACACAATTTAATAAACCTACCCAAGTACATGTATGACTGTTAATATTGTGATTCACCATGCATATAGGCAACATGAGATAAGATTAATTCATATGGTCAAGCACTCATCTAGGATGGAAGAATTGTACTAATGGTCCGGACAAAATATTGGTCCGGACAAAATATTGGTCACTTTTCGCTGGCAAAACTGGTCCGACTCCGGACCAGTTTGGGTAGCCAAAAGTGGTCCGGGTTGCAAGAAACCGCTCCGTGCATGCCTTGGAAATATGCCATATCGTTACCGCGAAAAAGGGACCTAAAGCATTTTTTTTTTATATTCTAGAATTCTGAAATGTCCTCTACACATTGCTACTTACGCACTGAGAATCGGAATATCTGTCATGGAGTTGTAATGCTCTGAATTTTTAATTAGCCATTCATTTCAACGCAGGCGTTACATTTCTATTGCGCGTAAGCTTACTGGAAATTTTATCATGTAAGCATTAAGTCCCTTTTCGCGGAAACGATCCCGTATGCTTATTAAAAACCATCATGTATAATGGACCCTCTACGGACGCCCTATAATGTCATGCCCTTCCATCTTCAGCTGAAATTATCTATCTGGCATGGGTTTGCAAGTGCAATTATTTAGCATTATATAAATAGGCAACTATTTTGTGGACAGTGCCTTTTGCGGCATAGGTGAGATAATAATGAGATTTAGACTTCGCAATATGAGTGTTGAATATCTTTACATCATGGGCAAGGTAGTACACTATATGACTGGCGGCCGTTCATACCCAGTTGACCAAGGATCCATTCCTCAGCTGCACGTGACATACCAATTAATTCAAATGCACTGCAGGCGGAACATGTAATTAATCGGGCATAAGAGAAACGCATGCTAATTTATTAATCAATGTTATAATTACAATGCGTTTTCTATGCCCGGCCCGATAAATTCTATTATACAATTCATATATAGTTGCCTATTTGTTTAATGCTCAAGACCTGCAGATGTGTTTGTCCACGACTGGATGAGAGGCATGCCAGCAGCAATTAATTTCACAGTGACCTCACTACTTCATAACTTAATACATTAACCTTAACCTTGTCAAAAACAAGAGGGGCAGCTGCTCATGTCCAGACACAATATCAATTAATGATGGCAAGTGTGGAGAACTAGGATGTGCTTTGATCACTTGCTTCTGCAATCCTGAACAGCCTAATCAACTGTTTTTTTTTGTCGTTTGTGTTGTTCGTTTCTCAGTCAATCTTTGTGTGTGTTAGTTCTTTTTTTGTAATTTTTATGTTGTAATTTATTTTTTTTTAGTTCATATTAATTAACTTTAATAATAATGAGAACTCCCTGCCCTTCAGTCATTATCCTTGGCTCAGTAACCCTGGCTGTTACGCCTGCTAATAATCCCACACGCTGGAGTTTAAACAGTCGCAGATAGGTTGAAGGCTGTCGACTTGGGTACCAGAATGTCAGCTGGGTGCAAGATGCAATGGTCGTGGGTAAGGTTACTTCCTTCCTTAACCTTAATGCTCAGGGACGTGGGCTATACCACATGCCTCAGCTAGAGTGCTCCGTACGCCACCATGCTTGAAGGTAAGTACATGATAACCGAGAGGACAGACACAACTTCCTGAACACACCAGGTACATGTCGATCTGCCAGATGTGTCATGGCCCACAAACCACTTGATGGCCACCTGAAACTTTGAAGGTTGGAGATGGAGGCCAGGCCCCCCCCCCCCCCCCCCGAGGGGGATGATGGACACAGCTGTAGCGACATTTATTTTCAATCAGAAACGACAAGTGACAATTTCACGCCCTCCTTAGGTTTCTTCATTGCCTAGTTCCCTAACCAGGAACACATCTGTTTCATCGGACTGAATGGAATCGTACAATGATTTATCTCAAACTTCTCATTACATGGTTTTCAGATGTTCCTTCTGTTGGGTTGGTTAGGCCTTCACCTGCAGCCCAATGAGTTTCAGCCGGTCCTGATCTTGCATGTGATTAGGTGTTAGTCATACATGTACAAATTACGTCACATCAGAATAGAGTATCATTAGAACTCTCAACTCAAAGCTCTAGCTTGTCAAGCTTGGCCACCATTCAATGACCTGGAAATGTAACCGCGCACAGTGTACTCTGAAATGTACTGTGCAACACGTTTGGTCATGCATCTCTCTCAGTCCATATTCGAAGCTAGGCATAGCTTGGGTGTTGGTAAGCTCAGAACAAGACCAGCTCATAATCTAATGGGGTAGCAATACTTGTGCGTCTTGTGATATCATTGCCACTTCTGCGCTTAAATTCTCGATTAGTTGTGTGAGTGGGAATATCATGATCAGTTGTTGTAGTAAGGCTGCAGAAAACAGAGAATCTGCTAAGTCTAAGGAACTTGGCAGCCACTGGGCAGTTATGCAATAAAGTAAGCCAGGTCTCTTCACATTTGTTGTGCTGCATGTGCAAAATAATGAATCTATAAGGCCACAAAGGATTGCATAACTTACACACCTTGGAAATAATTTATGTTTTCATAACTAATAAAGAAAACTCATCCTGTTTTGTTTCCATGCTTTTACTGTACACTGCAGTCTTGACAGACACCTTGTCAATTTTCATGCAGTGCAATCTCCTAATAGGTACAGTAATTGAGTTTCCTGTTGCACAAACAGCTTGTACATGTACGTTCACACACTCTAGAGTCTTAAGTGCCCGACAGCACAGCCAATAGCTTACTACATAGTAGAGAAGGGAGTGTATCACATGCAACCTCGCATGCAACAATAATATGCACATACGTGTAAGTATATTTGCTTATACATTGTACAGTGAAGCCAGGAGTGCAACAAACACTCAGTGTACAGTACTGCAGCTGTCATATAACTGCCAAATTACTTGTTCAGTGTGAATCGCTACAAAATGCATTATCTACATGTACATGTATATACAAAATATTATGTTCAAAAGGCTTGATCATTTACACAGATACCCGACCTGTTGATATACAGTATATTAAAAGTCGAAAGTCCTCCATCTTGCACACTAGTCATCGAGAATGCTTGCATTCCTGCACGTGCTGTCTGAACCTCTGTATCTCGCCTTTCCTGAAGACAATGTGACAGTGTGGACATGTCAGATTTGGATCGGGTGGAATGACAAAATCAGCACTCTTCCCGTACTCCTCCTGGTAGGGTCGACTATGCGATGCTGGAGACACTGCTCCTTGTGGCCGTACAATGATCAATGGAGGTGGAAGGTCATCTAAGTCAGGCTGATCAGCGAGGGGCGGCGTGTGTGCATCAGGAACACGATGAAAGGAAGACACTGCAACAGGTTCCCTACACTGAGCTGGTGGGTCTGAAATGGGTGGTCGAGTGGTATCCATGCCTGATGAAGGAGGGAAACTAGTTGGGGGTAGAGTGATGCTTTCAATAGTAGAGTCTGAACTGGGGCCAGGAGCAGTACAAATGCCCTGACCTCCAGCTGCGCAGTCTTCCTCTGTAAACGTGGTATGGATACGTCCAGCGTGTGTACTCTCAGGGTGCGGTGGTGGTCCAGCATGTGTGCCCTGATGGAGAAGCAGAATCCAATAAACACGAATCAACAAGAAGAGTGTATGCTCAGCAATAAAGACACTACAAAATGGTGCACATAAATTAATGACACAGTAGGCCCAATACATTGCCTTATAGGGAAATAATTGTCCCAACCTCTCAACAGATTTTGTGAAATCAAATTAAAAAGTGATCTATTTTGTCATGCAAAGAAAACATACAATTGACGTGGCTGTTTGCATAATCAACCTCTACATGTATCTGCAATTTGCTACTATTTTTACTTGCTCAGATACATGTATAATATAAATTTTCAAGTCCGACGCACATGACTTTCTGAATTGCCAACTTACCCCTCACGCCAAAGCAAACACATCTTATATGGTGGGGAACACATCAAAATCAATGGCCATCAGATGGACTGTATCAATTAGTCGTGACAAATGAAGTATCATTATAACACCATACAAAGTATCATTAAACTATTAGGTGACACTAACTGGAAGATGTACAAAATGTTAGCACATATGTGTGCAGTACATTAAGGTTACTATTCTCCACAAAAGTATAGTGTATAATGTAGTACTACACTTACAATGGTGAAAAATAAAGTAATAACATAAAGAATTTGTGAGTACACAACATCAAAAAATGCACACATGTTGTAGTTACAGTGGCCCACCAACAACATTGCCTTTTTTGATTCAGGATCCATCTCTTTCTGGAGTAAGAAACAAGATCAAATAAATGATAGCTTAAATAAAGTACACCTACATTAATTATGTAATTGTAACTGAGCAAGCAATGACAGTCATAGGCTATAAGCCTGTACATTCCAGCACAGTGATGCTTTCAAATAATCGGCTGAGCCAGGTTACTGATCGATGCAACAGTACCCATTGGTGAAATTACTGCACACAGCACATTAAACCAAATCACTGACACAAACAAATTGTACCTTTGTACTGGCTTGTGTTCTTTGAGTCAACTATAGTGCAACACAAAGAGGTTAGTTCAACATCCAACATACACTGTACTAACTTAAAGAAAACAATTCCGGCCCATAACAAAAGGTCCACACAGATGAATAGAAGTTAAAAGATATGCATGTCATGCATTGATTACTATATTCATTGCACTCACTGCAAATAGTTATTATCAATGAGGAGGAGGGGTTTGCACTTCATTCATGTTTGAAAGAAAATAATAACACTTCCACTCAAGGCATACAAGCTGTAGCTTTCCCAGGACTCAATTCACACATAATGCTATTGTATCCAACAAACTGGGTAACCATTTTCAGTGTATAATGTACTTTGAAATTCCTACACTATAAAAGAACTCCACTACACTTTTTGTATTTTGCACATATATAAATTTATATAATATCTTAGATATCTGAGTCTTACATGTACATGTAGGTTACCTTTTTCTCCAACTCCTCATAATATCTTAGTATATAACATATCTGAGTCTTACATGTACATGTAGGTTACCTTTTTCTCAGACTCCTCTTTCAGCTGACTCATATGATCCAACTGTGCGAGTAAAAACACAATAACACTGACTGTATATGGGATCATTTCTGAAAAAAGGGACCTAATGCATGTTTTATCAAGATTTCAATTTGTATATATTCTAGAAGTCTGAAATGTCCTCTACACATTGCTTCTTACACACTGAGAATCGGAGCATCCGTTATGGAGTCGTAAGTCTCTGAATTTGTTATTAGCCTATAATTAACTTTATAATGTATGCAAGGCCCCTTTTCACAGAAATGATCCCCCTGAGAATAATACAAATATATAAATGTGTTCGTTTCCGCGAAAAGGGACGTAATGCATACATTATAAAGTGTCCAGTACTTATGCTCATTAGAAATGCAACATATGTTTGGCTAATTAAAAGTTCAGAGCCTTACAAGTCCATGACAGATAGTCTGATTCGCAGTGATTAAGAAGATATGTGTAGAAGACATTGCAGACTTTAAAAATATCGTTTGGTGTCTTGCATTCGCTTAGTGCCAACATTACGAGGTCCATTACCCCAAGAGATTTAAAAAAATCAATACATCTTATTCAGCTACAAGTATTCAAATCACTTCAAATTCAGTGTGTACATGTACATGTATGTAGAGGGGTTCTGCCGCTATTGATATCGTCTGGTTGTTATTTTTTATTACTTTATCTATTACAGATATACAGCTGTGGAAAGTAATTGCACATTTTCCCACCAATGATTTTTTTGATAAATTGAATTGGAAGTGGTTTGCCAAAATTATTGGTGCAAAACAACCTGGAAAATGTTTGCACAGATATACCTCAGCAATGGAAAAGGTACAAATTAACGAACAGAACTAATCAACAGTACACACGAATCTGAAATGATTTGAATGCTTCTACTTGAAGATGTGGCGGTTTCGAACCCTTGGACGTCATTGTAAGTCACAAAATACATTTTCACATAGAGAAATAGTGTGGTATGAAGTGTTGCAAATATGACGTTCATAGTGTTTACTGTTTGGAAGATACATGTATCATGATTTGAATTGCATGCTGTATATTTATAATCAAAAGGGTCAAAATCTCATATATTTGGTACCTGTAGTCTGTATTCTTGAGTTTGCCACTTGCTCTAATAGTTAGATGTAGAGGGATCAGCATATTAATCTGTTATCATGTACATGTACATGTAATTACCAGAGCACACTGTACATTGTAAAAATTTTATTCTCCGGAAAGCACATAAATGTTTTGATTCATATCATTGTTTTACCACATTGCATTCATGCTTGCACTAATACTTGCAAACGTATTCCACAAGCATGTGTGCAATACATGCCATGTTCATGCGTCTCAAAATGCAGAAGCACTCATTCATACACATAAACATGCATGTACAGTAGATAACATCAGTCAGAAGGCTTGTGCATTGTGAATAAATCCCCCCCCCCCCCCCGCCCCCCCAAATGTACAGTATACAATGGCACATGTGCATGCATTAATGTCTATTATCAAATGTTTACACAGAACCTGCTCCAGCTGCTGTTTGTAATCCTCCACCTGTTTCTGGTACTGCTTCACCTGGGCCACCTTCACTGCTACATCTTCCTGTGCGTCATTGAGCTCCTTCCTTATTCCCATCAAATCAGTGTGCATTTTACCGTGCACGGCAGCTAATTCTTGTTTAGTATCTTCAAGCTGCTCCATTAGGTGAACCTTCTCTCCTGCTAGCCTGCTCCTGTCCTCTCTTTCTTTATCGAAGTCGTCACTGAATATATCCTTCTATCATAAGAAATGCACCACAGTGTACATGTACATGTTTTTGTAAACACAAGAAAATTAATAACATCTTATTCATTTATGCTGAGATAAATGGTTCATGCCTTGACATGTTACACGCCCTCTATAGTGGTTCAATTACAGGAAATAAATAAACAGTAAATATGTTCCTACCTCATTTGTGATTACTTGCAGCTTGGTGAGAACACTTTGATACGATTCTTCCAGTGCCGTTACTTTCAGCTCAGTGGTTTTCAGTTTCTCCACTAAGTCCCTTGAGCATAATGATGAAGCATCTGTCGACCCCGTCCTGTTTTGAAGTTCTGTGATCTGTATGTTCTTTGTTGCAATGATGCATTTCAGGCTTTCTTTGTCCTCTCGCAGTGAACTCAGGTGACCCTCAAGTGTCATTACATATGCCTCATATGCATTTGGTTTACTTTTTATGGACTTCTTACTTTTCAACCATCCATTCTCTTTCTCCAGTAGATCTATTTTCTCTTGGTATTTCTTCTTTTCTTCTGAATAATTTTCTAATACAAGTTTGCATGTCTGATGATGTATGAAATTTTGCATACATTAATATAAAGTTCAGTTAGGCCCAATGCAACAATCCTCCATACCCTTCCTATAGTAGCTTATACATGCTGATAGTAGTAAAGACCAGATATCAAGAAAATGTTTGTACACTAGCTGACAAGATATGTAATGAATAAAATATTTTTTACATCCACAGAACCAGTTAATCTTGAATTGAATTGAATTGATTGAAATACACGAATACAAATACATGTAACAAGCAGCACAAACTCTAAGGCAAGCAATGGCAAGCATTCATGCACTTACAAACTGCCTATGAAAAGGGTACAATTTACAAAAGGATCTAACGTCCACAGCACCGAGTCGAGAGCGAAAAACTGTAATGTTCAAGGAGAATGACCACAAATGGGGTAGGCCTATCCGACATGTAGAAAATTGTAGATCAGCCAGACTATTTTATAGCATGTGATAAGATTTAAAAAATAAAACTCTGCAATATTCTAAGGACTGTAGACCCAGATTAGCAAGGCAGCTGCCATAATCCATGTGTGGTATACTAGCACATTTATATATACATGTACCTTGAGTAAAGTATCACTGAACCCATTCAATACATTGAATATCTTTGTGGAGCCACGGGTTCCACACTCAAAGTAATATTCTCCAGAAGTGGTCGCACATACTTCTTGCATAAACGCACAAGGAGAGCAACAGATGTGGAATGGAAGCTTTTCAATAAGAGAGAACTCCTATTAAAAGCCACGGCAGAAAGGGTGCACTTGGTTTAAGGTCAGAGAGTCAAACATACACCAAGACTTCTTCTTGATGATGCAAATTGCAAGAAAATTCTACAAAGTGAGTACAGAGACGATTCAGCACTTTGATAACCAAATGATATGACTGAACGCTTATTATAAGCAACAGTAAGTTGCCAAGTCTTGAACCAAGAACAAAAATTTTGCAAAGATAGTGGTGTTGTTTCATAATCTACATAAGCAAGATACAGTTTGGTGTCATCAGCAAAGATTTTAATACCAGCAGGAGATAAAACATTATCAGGATGGCCGTTAATATATGCCAGAAACAATAAGGGGCCAAAGAACAGAGTATTGTTACCCAGGTATTATTTTGTATTGGTACATGTATGCGTGATTGCCTGCAGGGAGATTTATCACAGTCCTGGTGATTGCCATAAGAATTAATCAAAGAAAATCACCAAATACCAACGAATTTATTGCCATCGTATACACACGAGTAAGACACACAATAGGTACACGAACAGTGTACAGTACATGTACATGATGAAACTAATGTATAATAAATAAATAAAAATAGTAGAGAAAACATTGCATTCGGATGCAATCTAATATCACACTTTCCTCCAACCATTTATAAAGTTCTCAGAATGACACAAATGCTGTAAATGTACATGTACAGAAGATGTACAGCACAATACATGCATATCACTGAAAGCACTGCACATGCACTGTACACGTCACAACAAGCATCGCTCTGATCTCCAATGAACGTTAAAGGTATTTACATAAATGCACAATCTGATTGCATGATTTCATTAGTTTTTAAATCCCAAGGCGTTTCCTATGTCTTTCATTACCCGACTGCTTTCCTATGAATTATCAGATGAGCAATGCTTGATTTTCAAAGTATGAATTGTACTATACATGTATATAGGGTAATGCATTATACAGAAACAACACATTTTGCAATTGATTCACAGACCATTTTTACAGAGAAATGGTATTTGCACTTATACATGTATGACCAGATCTAGTTAACAAACTGACACTGAATAACAACATATTCATACATAGAGTGTAGATGTATGTTATGTTTGGGTATGAGCTATACACTGCAAACAGTGTAGGTGGCCAGAATTATGTTGTATTCTGCATAATACTGTCCTACAATACACACACTATAATTGTAACTCAATGTTCTATGCATGCATGTAACAGACGGATTTCACAACAATTCATGACTCATCCATTTGCTGGCTTACCTTGGTTGATGTACATATATGGACAAATGGTAGGCATGCTTGTGGCCTCATAACATCTTTACAATGATTTATCATAAATCATGAAAATAATACGTTCACGGTTAATTGAGTCATGATGAATTAAGTACAGTGAAAATATATTTATAGTATTACAATACCTAAATGATCATAAAAACATGTTAAGAAACAGAATAATATGTGGCAAAGTGGGAGAAGAAGTGGGGAGTAGCATAAAATACATGAGAACCTACTTGATATGATTCTGTAACGTTTTCAACCTCCTTCCTTAGTTTTTCAATTTCAGAATTCATGTTTTTCCTAGCTTCATTCATTTCTCTTTGAATGCCAACCACTTTTTGTTCGGCTGTAACCTGAAGGAAAATAATAGCTACATGTAGAAGCAATCTGCCATATTTCCCCACACAATGACATTCATGTAGATATACATAGATACATATTTGCATGTCTAAGCAAAGAAATGGTTTACAGATAATCGATTGCTTGCATATTGTGTATAAAGAAAAGATCCACAAGCAAACCTCAAAATCAAGAACTTGTAATGCTGTGTGCTTGCATATTAATACCGTAGAATACCAGATATAACGACCCCCCCCCTCCGCCCCTTACGTGAGACCCTAAAAAAAAAGGCATGTTTTTGAAACGAGCGTATCTCCAAAACCCGTCACGCCACCACGTACCTTTTAAGTTTTTATAAGAAAGAAGTGGTACCGCAATATGAGTTTGAAAAAGGTACGTGGTGGCGTGATGGGTTTTGGAGATACGCTCATTTCAAACACATGCCTTTTTTTTAAGGGTCTCACGTAAGGGGCGGAGGGGGGGGGGGTCGTTATATCTAGTATTCTAGGGTAGCATGCATACAAATGCACACACATGTTCCGTACTTCCCTCTTTGTACACTAATAATAATATTAATTACATCATTTTCCCTACAGGTGATACTGAAACAAAGAACAGTGCATGTAAACAAAACTTGTGTATACAATGAGTCCACACAGGTATCATACTAAAGATACATGTATGCAAAGACTTCCCTTTATAGCAATACACTCATGGTGATTAAATTACGTCAACATGTATTTTTAGGTGTAATAAACTCTTTAACAACACGTAATTAGAGACACAAAATAACAAAATCAAGTCATTTTTAGCTTTAAGGAGTGTGTATCTATTAGAATGTTTTGCTGTAGATTTTTTGAAACATTACATGTGGAATCACTTTAGCTGTATTGTGAGTGTACAGTCTAAGCATGTAAATGTATAACATATACTGCAACCCCCAAACATAAACATAGTAGACCTCACTTTGTCATAGAGAAGCTGCACCATGTCTTTATATGGCAGCAGGTTAGTCATGCATAGCTGCTCCATCTGAAAATTCAAACTGCTTGAGGAAAGTCTTTTGCTAGGATCATGGTCACAGCACCGTGTGACTATCTGATAGAGACACTCTAATTCTGAAGAAGTCTTTAAGGTTTGAATCCATCCACTTCGATGGCTACAGTCATGAGCCTTAACTTGGATACCAGTTAACAGGGAAACTATTCCGAAACTGAAGATATCCAGCTTGACATCATATCTCAGTGGTTTCACAAAGGCCTCTGGAGGCATGTAGATGAGAGCGCCAGGTGCCGTGGAAAGTAAGCTTTCGTCCACACTGTTACCAAAGTCGGCTATCTTTGCTTTCCAATCATGCGTGAGGAGGATGTTGGTGGTGGTGAGGTCACCGTGGATGATGGGCGGGTTGAAGGAGTGGAGATACAGCAATCCTGCGGACACGTCACGAAGAACGGAGAGTTTCATCGCGAGGGGAATATTTGGATAGGCTTCCAAACACGATTGCAGATTCGTGTCTATCCGTTCCATTACGAGACGCAGGCAGTGTTCGGGAACTTCTCCGTATTTGACGCCAATAAACTGGACGATGTTGGGATGGCGAAGCTTGCTGTACAAAATGCATTCGCTAACGAATTTGTCAAACCTCGAAGTCGTCGCCTGATGGAGAGACTCGTGCGGTCCCTCTCCTATCGAGGCATCGCGTAAGCTCTTAACTGTGCATGGTGCGCCCTTGTATACAGCAGCATATATACCGAATGTTCCAGTAGCCACTGGTGGTACAGATCTTTCTGGCGCCTCCAATTGTATCTGGTACGGTCGTAACTCTTCCATTGGATCATACACACGTTCACTGTGCGATAATTGAAGTATTAGACTGTTGTTTACGTATGTTTCATTCTTAATATTGAGAATTTGATATACGGTAAAATAGAGCATTACAGCGAAGCATGCATGGATTTCACGGCGGGAAACAAAAGTGCAAACCGCAACCTCCATAAATTTGGGACGGCTACATACATATTTGTGTTCATGCCAAATGACAGGCAAATCATGTAATAATAAAACATTGGGGATCCTTTCCGCGAGAAGCATGCTTTTTCATACTCTAGAAATCTGAAATGTCCTCTACGCATTGCTTTTTATGCACTGAGAATCCGAGTATCTGTCGTGGAATTGTAAGGCTCTGAATTTTTAATTAAGCATACGTTTCAACTCAAGCGTTACATTTTTATGGCGCGTACTGATAATGTAAGCGTTAGGTCCTTTTCGCAGAAACGATCCCACATATTTCCCGTGCTGCGCCAAAACGGTGGATCTGTAATTCCTTCAATCACAAAACACTTAAATGTACATGTAAATGTGCATTCGCTTATAAATAGGTAGTCCCAGACACGCATACAACGTACTGTATAGCCCCCCTCCCCCCAAATGTTACAGTTACAGATTCTACTGTAACAATCGGTTGCATTTTAGGTGGGAATAAATGGACGTTGCTCAGACTAGTCAATCCAACATGGCTAAACACATAAACTAAATGTCAACATCATCTAACTCACACACTTCAGCTACGATAACGCTATAGGTCCAAGCAATAGTTAATCCAATTGTCATATCCCGGCCCAACGTAATCATGGTGGCAAAACGTTTGTTGCTTTTGCAAGAAATGATCCCTAACTGCAGTCCATTTCCTGTTACCTAACAAAATCCACATCTTATCTCAGCATCTTGCTTTGATTTTATTAGTGCTCTATTAACTGTTTCATTCATGTAGACAAGTGTGCACTAAGTATGTCGAATTTATACAACACCAGTATTGGGTACCTCTTCATCGTTACGTTTTCTTCTAACAGGTTCTGTTATCCCCTAGCATTCAGAGCGACCATAGACTCGTGTATGCATGAAGTGTGTATGTGTATGTGTGTATGTGTGTGCATTTGGGTGACTTGCATTCTATTTACCTGATACCTCTAATTTCAAAAGCCTGTTATAAATAAATAAGACAGTATTACATAAATGCATGCATTATTAAGTGTGTGTGTGTGTATGTGTGTGTGTGTGTGTGTGTGTGTGTGTGTGTGCATTTGGGTGACTGGCATTCTATTTACCTTATATCAAGTAGCTTGTTTATAAACGAACAAGACAGTACTCATACACATGTGTTACAAGTTAGAACTTCTCGCAACCATGTATGCCAATAAACACACGTGATATACAGTGACCTCGCAATTATGGGCATCTTTAGCCATGATCTTATATAATTAGTACTGAAGAACATATACCATACATCTCTTTCTGAGTCTCTTCATTTGCTTAAATGTACACAGCAAAAACAGATTGATGCACGTCACTCGAAATCAATAATAGGGCACTCGTTTTTTGAAAAACGAGTGCCCTATTATTGATTTCGAGTGACATGCATCAATCTGTTTTTGCTGTGTACATGTACAGATGTGTATTCAGAGATGGGATTGAATAACTATCCTATAAGCTTCCACAGGATCGTTATTTTGGTACTGCTTCACTGGGCCACCTTCACTGCTATCTCCTCCTTCATTGTTTCAAGTACCTAACATGATTCACTTAGCAATTTTGGGTGTAAACTCCAATTACAGTTCCACTCATACATGACATAAATGCAGATTGTCAAGACAAAAGGTTGGAAAGTAGAGATGCCATAGCTAGGAAAATGCAAGTCCACCCTAGTTCTAGACATTTGGGACCAGCTTGCAGGTCCCTGAAGCCACATATGCTGCACCGGCCATTTGTATGATTCACCCAAGATGACTGGGTAAATACCATGACATCGAATGCTGCAGGCTTGCTCCTGTCCCACCCAGCAATGAGCACATCTGCAGATCTGGAGTGGTTAGGACTTCTGGTGAGACTATGGCCCTTCTCCATCTCACACACAGGTGAGCACGCTGAAAGAAGTCCACCACCACCACATCACGCAAGTGAAAGTACCGCCACATCGCTCACACCCAAAACGTTCTATCTACAGGTAGGATGTTCAAAGACCAAAAGTTCCGCATCCTGATAGAGTCTTCCTATCCCACCAGCTGAGTTCACCTCTTGTCAGTAGCAGCCGTTCATGCTACCCCATGGCTATCAGTGATACCTTCCACTAATTTCCCTGGATTCCAATGACCATTAAGGCCACTCGCTTTGACATGTTTATGTATGGTCTGGTCTCACTTCGTGCTCCTTCAAAAGCTTTCAATTCATCTTCAATTGCTATCCTTGCTTGGACTGCTTAAAACCTTGGCCTCCCATTTCATGTATAAAGTCTTCCTCGTACTGTGTTGCCTTTGATGTAAATTACAATGCAAATGTGATCATGAGTGCTAAATGAAGAATGCGTGTTCATTTGTGGATCAATAATGCAGCTGTAAATTTTGTAACGATCAAAGCTGATTCCAGTTTATGATCTGATGCATAACAGTATTGTGTTCCACTTATACTAATCAGGAATATCAATAGGACAATTCAATCTTTCTGTTTGATGATGTTATCTTTTAGTCTGTAAAATGGCACCATTACAATATTGTAATAATAACTGCAAGTAAATCCATAAAAGTATCTGATATTTTATACATAGTTCAGCATTTTATAACTGTAATCAATTAAGCTACTGAGAAGCAAGAATCTTTAATCCCCACATTATGGTTCCCATGACTAAAATGAGGACCACATTATGATGAAGCTGCACAGTTGTGAAACCATGAGGTTATAATGGCTTTCCCCTCATATATGGTACCGATATATAGTAGAAGTAGGATTGAACATGTATTGGCTGATCAAAGACAGGCTGAGGCGCGGCTATAGAAGCATTTCCGCGTATGGTTATGTGTTGAGGACCGATCCACAAGCGTGCTTACATTAGTTAACTAGTTCATGACGTAAGCATGACTTACTGCATTACGTAATCACCTCAACCGCAAGTACTCTTTGACACTGTTTAGCACTTTTACTTTCAATGCAAATGCCGTAACATATTATATCGTTATGATTTTCCGATTGCTCTCTATCCAGTAATGCAATCGGAAAATACTTTCCACTTATAATGCATAGATGTCGTCTCGATGTACTGGATATGATTGAGACTGCTGACACATAAGACAAAACAATAATTATGCACATAGAGTATGTCACTTTTCAATTTTATATCGAACTGAGGTTAATTTTCAAAATACATTGTCAATTATTTCATAAAGAGAAACAGATTTTTATAGAAAATCTAATGTGGTACACCAGTGTTATCAAATCATAAATTGTTCCCTTCATTGTAGCACGAAGTTTTGGAGCAATACCAGACTGTGATGCAGGTTAATGCGGTAGCAGGTTACTAACAGACAGACCCTGCAGTAAAGTAATGATCTGCAGTCAGTTGCAATCAACTCCAAGATGTAACACCAATGCAAAATGCAATGAGAACAAATACTATAAATTCAAATTTTGCAATTGGTTAAGTAATTATATCAAAACCCTCATACATCAAGCCCTCTAGTATCATAGAGCTAATTGATTATGCATAATTCATGCCAGATATGATTATTCAGTGGAACAGTTCACCACGTTCAATTCAATGAGTTATTGGCATTAAAATTTATTCAGGCTGAATATTCATTACATAAATCAGTTTTGTTTTATCTTTTTTTCATATTCATGTTTGTGAAATAATTTATAAATAACCTTCCATCATGTTGAAAAAAAAAATAATAATAAATAAATACACATTTCTAGTAAGTCCAACATGAAATGATGTCAAATGACTATTTCATTGAGTTGATTATTAAAAGTCAAATAGCCATTTAAAGGCCATTACAGTTTTAAGTGTTTTCATGCTTCATTGTTTGCTTTGAAAATTTGATACTTTAATTCAGGTTAATGTGTGCTCATAAAGGATCCCGGTTATCATACATTATTATATTGCATAAAGTATTTCATTTCATCTACATGTAATCAGATTTTACTAACACAGTTCGTATTAGTCAAACTTCAGCAATGTATAGTCATGAATTCATTTAGATGAATAACCCTGTTAAAATATATAATTAATTTAAAATGCTTGCCTTCATTTGTGAACACCCACTATAATAAAGCATGGGCCAACAGGTGCTGGATCCATAGTCAATAGCATGTCCGAATGCATGTCAGCATATAATTAATAAGGATTATATAGTCAGTGTACCACATGCATCTTGTAGAGCTTTATGCATAAACTGGAGGTCAGTTAGTAGAAGCTAGAAAACAAAGTATTGCACATGCAGATTCAAACATGACACTAGTCAATCTGGGGTTTATAACAACTAAACACATGGCCACCACATGGAGGTTTAATGCTTCTTACCACATTCCTGGAGTACTTAATAGATTCACTTCTTAGCATTCGAACCTGGCTGTAGAGCTGCAAGCAGGAAAGATCATATAAATGAAAATGTTTAGATTAATTTACTGCACATCCACAAATCAATTTACACAATCTTTAATCTACTGTAGAGGCATGAGAGACAAATGAACCAACACAATATTATAGTAAGAAGAAAACAAGCACAAATGTTGTATTTCATAGACTGCATATAGTGTAACAGCTTGATTGTGTTGAATCTAACTTCATTGATTGTGAAGACTGCATGAAGGACTTATGGACATGGAGGCAATGTAGCAGATTTATCTCTTTATTATTGCTTGTATTGAGATGATACATGCAGGGATGCACATATAGATACCACAAACATTATATCATAGGCTTATGTCCACCAAAGTTTATGAAATTTGTCTGTACTTAATGACAAGCTGCTCAGTTTTCACTACTCGAAACTGCACAATGGTAAAACTACCTCTAACACATTTTTCCATTCTTTCTTATGTTGGGGAAGGACACTTCCAATCATTCCACAAAGTTCTTTCGTTGTAGGCCTCAGCTCTGGTCTGTCTTGAAGGCACTTGATCACCAATGGATGAAGAGGATGATCCACCCCCATCTTTTCAATCCAATGCTTTCTTCTATATATTTGAACTTCTTTCTTCTTAACAACTGCTGCAGTAAGTTCATTATCATACTCAGTAGGAAGCTCCTGAATGGCTGCATAAAGAGACAGAACTCCAAATGAAAATATATCTAATTTAAGGTCATACTTTGGATCAGGGCGCAGGGCCTCTGGTGGCATATAAGCTGTTGTACCAGGTGCTTTAGTTTGCACTGAGGTTGCTTGCAGTTGGTGAAGGTCAAATATTTTTGACACTCCAAGATCAGCTATTTTTGCTCTCATATCTTGTGTAAGGAGGATGTTAGTGGCTGTAAGGTCACGATGAAGGATGGGTGGATCCTGAGAGTGTAAATGGAGCAGTCCATATGACACATCATGGAGGATGGAGACCTTAACCGATGCAGGTATGTCACGGTATGTTTGTAAGCACTGCGCCAAATCCATATGCATGTACTCCATGACAAGATACTCATTGTCCTTGGTAGAATGAACTCCAAGAAACTGTACAATGTTGGGGTGTTTCAGTTTGCTCATTAAGACACATTCATTCAAGAACTTTTGTCGTATTGCTTGTATGTCAGTCTCAGCAACTTGGAAGTTCCCTCCTAACCCTAACAGTATTTCATGTAGTCCCTTAGCAATGCAGGGAAGGCCATTCAGCTTGACCTCATAAACAGCTCCATAGGAACCACGTCCTTTCTCCAGTCTCTGATCAAGACCTTCCAAGAAGGGGATTGTGTGTACCTGTCGGTGAATATGGTCTGTAATACATGTATGTGCAGTTTTCTCTACACTGATGAGGGTTAACATGTTAATAGCTAAAAATGAGGTCAGAACATTGATGCTCACAATACAGGGTGTCCATGAACGAATAGGACACGTTTAAATGGTTATAGCTTTATATTGAAGTCAGTTAGTAGTTAGTTAAATATCATTGGTGGGAATCGAGTGGGAAGATGTTAGTTAGATCATTAGTTCAAGTTAAATCGCTACATCTTCAGTTAGGAGTATTCAAATCACTTCAAATTCAGTGTGTATGTAGAGGGGTTCTACCGCTATTGATATCATCTGGTTGTTAATTTTTATCACTTTATCTATTACAGATATACAGCTGTGGAAAGTATAAATTGCACATCTTCCCACTCGATTCCCACCAATGATTTTCTTGATAAATTTAATTGGGAGTGGTTTGCCAAAATTAATGGTGCAAAACAACCCGGAAAATGTTTGCACAGATATACCTCAGCAATGGAAAAGGTAAAAATTAATGAACAGAACAAATCAATAGTGACAGGAGCCCTCTACGTACACACCGAATCTGAAACAATTTCACTGCTCCTACACTGTACTTGAAGATGTGGCGGTTTTGAACCCTTGGACGTCATAATGTCAGCATTGTGCTTAGGCAAGACACTGCAAATACATTTTCACGTAGAGAAATAGTGTGGTATGAAGTGTTGCAAATATGACGTCCATAGTGTTTACTGTTTGGAAGATATCATGATTTGAATTGCATGCTGTATATTATATATATAATCACAAGGGTCAACATCCGTGAAACTGAATCCAAATGTTATATTATACAGTACAAGTATATGGTATCTGTAGTCTGTAGAACAAGGTTCGAAATCTAGTGAGCGTTCTATATATTTGGTATACCTGTAGTTCAGTGAGTTTTCCGATTGCTCTAATAGTTAGATGTAGAGGGATCAGCATATTAATGTGTTATCATGTTCAATGTACTGTACATGACATGTAGTTACCAGAAAGCCCACTGAACATTGTAAAATTTTAATATTCTGCAAAGCACATAAATGTTTTGGTTCACATTATTATTTTAACATGTTGCATTCATACTTGCACTAATACTTGCAAACGGATTCCACAAGCATGTGTGCAATTCACACCATGTTCATGCATCTCAAAATGCAGAAGCACTCATTCATACACATAAACATGCATGTACAGTAGATAACATCAGTCAGAAGGCTTGTGCATTGTGAATAAATCCCTCCCCCCGCCCCCCCAAATGTACAGTATACAGTGGCACATGTGCATACATTAATGTCTATCACAGAACCTGCTCCAGCTGCTGTTTGTAAGCCTCCACCTGTTTCTGGTACTGCTTCACCTGGGCCACCTTCACTGCTATCTCCTCCTGTGCTTCACTGAGCTCCTTCTTTGTTCCCATCAAATCAGTGTGCATGAGATAATCCATTTTACCTTGCACGGCAGCTAATTTTTGTTTAGTATCTTCAAGCTGCTCCATTAGGTGAACCTTCTCTCCTGCTAGCCTGCTCCTGTCCTCTCTTTCTTTATCGAAGTCGTCACTGAATATATCCTTCTATAATAAGAAATGAACCACTGTCTACATGTACATGTACATGTTTGTAAACACAAGAAAATTAATGCTAAAAATTAATAAAATTATTCATTTATGCTGAGATAAATGGTTCATGCCTTGACATGTTACACGTGTTTCAATTACAGGAAATAAACAAACAGTAAATATGTTCCTACCTCATTTGTGATTACTTGCAGCTTGGTGAGAACACTTTGATACGATTCTTCCAGTGACGTTACTTTCAGCTCAGTGGTTTTCAGTTTCTCCACTAAGTCCCTTGAGCATAATGATGAAGCATCTGTCAACCCCGTCCTGTTTTGAAGTTCTGTGATCTGTATGTTCTTTGTTGCAATGATGCATTTCAGGCTTTCGTTGTCCTCTCGCAGTGAACTCAGCTGACCCTCAAGTGTCATTACATATGCCTCATATGCATTTGGTTTACTTTTTATGGACTTCTTACTTTTCAACCATCCATTCTCTTTCTCCAGTAGATCTATTTTCTCTTGGTATTTCTTCTTTTCTTCTGAATAATTTTCTAATATAAGTTTGCATGTCTGATGATGCATGAAATTTTGCATACATTAATATAAAGTTCAGTTAGGCCCAATGCAACAATCCTCCATAACCTTCCTATAGTAGCTTATACATGCTGATAGTAGTAAAGACCAGATATCAAGAAAATGTTTGTACACTAGCTGACAAGATATGTAATGAATAAAATATTTTTTACATCCACAGAACAAGTTAATCTTGAATTGAATTGAATTGATTGAAATACACGAATACAATTACATGTAACAAGCATGCACAAACTCTAAGGCAAGCAATGGCAAGCATTCATGCACTTACAAACTGCCTATGAAAAGGGTACAATTTACAAAAGGATCTAACGTCCACAGCACAGAGTCGAGAGTGAAAAACTGTAATGTTCAAGGAGAATGACCACAAATGGGGTAGGCCTATCCGACATGTAGAAAATTGTAGATCAGCCAGACTATTTTATAGCATGTGATAAGATTTAAAAAATAAAACTCTGCGATATTCTAAGGACTGTAGACCCAGATTAGCAAGGCAGCTGCCATAATCCATGTGTGGTATACTAGCACATTTATATATACATGTACCTTGAGTAAAGTATCACTGAACCCATTCAATACATTGAATATCTTTGTGGAGCCACGGGTTCCACACTCAAAGTAATATTCTCCAGAAGTGGTCGCACATACTTCTTGCATAAACGCACAAGGAGAGCAACAGATGTGGAATGGAAGCTTTTCAATAAGAGAGAACTCCTGTTAAAAGCCACGGCAGAAAGGGTGCACTTGGTTTAAGGTCAGAGAGTCAAACATACACCAAGACTTCTTCTTGATGATGCAAATTGCAAGAAAATTCTACAAAGTGAGTACAGAGACGATTCAGCACTTTGATAACCAAATGATATGACTGAACGCTTATTATAAGCAACAGTAAGTTGCCAAGTCTTGAACCAAGAACAAAAATTTTGCAAAGATAATGGAGTTGTTTCATAATCTACATAAGCAAGATACAGTTTGGTGTCATCAGCAAAGATTTTAATACCAGCAGGAGATAAAACATTATCAGGATGGCCGTTAATATATGCCAGAAACAATAAGGGGCCAAAGAACAGAGTATTGTTACCCAGGTATTATTTTGTATTGGTACATGTATGCGTGATTGCCTGCAGGGAGATTTATCACAGTCGTGGTGATTGCCATAAGAATTAATCAAAGAAAATCACCAAATACCAACGAATTTATTGCCATCGTATACACACGAGTAAGACACACAATAGGTACACGAACAGTGTACAGTACATGTACATGATGAAACTAATGTATAATAAATAAATAAAAATAGTAGAGAAAACATTGCATTTGGATGCAATCTAATATCACACTTTCCTCCAACCATTTATAAAGTTCTCAGAATGACACAAATGCTGTAAATGTACATGTACAGAAGATGTATAGCACAGTACATGCATATCACTGAAAGCACTGCACATGCACTGTACACGTCACAACAAGCATCGCTCTGATCTCCAATGAACGTTAAAGGTATTTACATAAATGCACAATCTGATTGCATGATTTCATTAGTTTTTAAATCCCTAGGCGTTTCCTATGTCTTTCATTACCCGACTGCTTTCCTATGAATTATCAGATGAGCAATGCTTGATTTTCAAAGTATGAATTGTACTATACATGTATATAGGGTAATGCATTATACAGAAACAACACATTTTGCAATTGATTCACAGACCATTTTTACAGAGAAATGGTATTTGCACTTATACATGTATGACCAGATCTAGTTAACAAACTGACATTGAATAACAACATATTCATACATAGAGTGTAGATGTATGTTATGTTTGGGTATGAGCTATACACTGCAAACAGTGTAGGTGGCCAGAATTATGTTGTATTCTGCATAATACTGTCCTACAATACACACACTATAATTGTAACTCAATGTTCTATGCATGCATGTAACAGACGGATCTCACAACAATTCATGACTCATCCATTTGCTGGCTTACCTTGGTTGATGTACATATATGGACAAATGGTAGGCATGCTTGTGGCCTCATAACATCTTTACAATGATTTATCATAAATCATGAAAATAATACGTTCACGGTTAATTGAGTCATGATGAATTAAGTACAGTGAAAATATATTTATAGTATTACAATACCTAAATGATCATAAAAACATGTTAAGAAACAGAATAATATGTGGCAAAGTTGGAGAAGAAGTGGGGAGTAGCATAAAATACATGTGAACCTACTTGATATGATTCTGTAACGTTTTCAACCTCCTTCCTTAGTTTTTCAATTTCAGAATTCATGTTTTTCCTAGCTTCATTCATTTCTATTTGAATGCCAACCACTTTTTGTTCGGCTGTAACCTGAAGGAAAATAATAGCTACATGTAGAAGCAATCTGCCATATTTCCCCACACAATGACATTCATGTAGATATACATAGATACATATTTGCATGTCCAAGCAAAGAAATGGTTTACAGATAATTGATTGCTTGCATATTGTGTATAAAGAAAAGATCCACAAGCAAACCTCAAAATCAAGAACTTGTAACGCTGTGTGCTTGCATATTAATACCGTAGAATACCAGATATGACGACCCCCCCCTCCGCCCCTTACGTGAGACCCTTAAAAAAATGGCATGTTTTTGAAACGAGCGTATCTCCAAAACCCGTCATGCCACCACGTACCTTTTAAGTTTTTATAAGAAAGAAGTGGTACCGCAATATGAGTTTGAAAAAGGTACGTGGTGGCGTGATGGGTTTTGGAGATACGCTCGTTTCAAATACATGCCTTTTTTTTTAGGGTCTCACGTAAGGGGCGGAGGGGGGGGGGGGTCGTTATATCTTGTATTCTACGGTAGCATGCATACAAATCCACACACATGTTCCATACTTCCCTCTTTGTACACTAATAATAATATTAATTACATCATTTTCCCTACAGGTGATACTGAAACAAAGAACAGTGCATGTAAACAAAACTTGTGTATACAATGAGTCAACACAGGTATCATACTAAAGATACATGTACGCAAAGACTTCCCTTTATAGCAATACACTCATGGTGATTAAATTACGTCAACATGTATTTTTAGGTGTAATAAACTCTTTAACAACACGTAATTAGAGACACAAAATAACAAAATCAAGTCATTTTTAGCTTTAAGGAGTGTGTATCTATTAGAATGTTTTGCTGTAGATTTTTTGAAACATTACATGTGGAATCACTTTAGCTGTATTGTGAGTGTACAGTCTAAGCATGTAAATGTATAACATATACTGCAACCCCCAAACATAAACATAGTAGACCTCACTTTGTCATAGAGAAGCTGCACCATGTCTTTATATGGCAGCAGGTTAGTCATGCATAGCTGCTCCATCTGAAAATTCAAACTGCTTGAGGAAAGTCTTTTGCTAGGATCATGGTCACAGCACCGTGTGACTATCTGATAGAGACACTCTAATTCTGAAGAAGTCTTTAAGGTTTGAATCCATCCACTTCGATGGCTACAGTCATGAGCCTTAACTTGGATACCAGTTAACAGGGAAACTATTCCGAAACTGAAGATATCCAGCTTGACATCATATCTCAGTGGTTTCACAAAGGCCTCTGGAGGCATGTAGATGAGAGCGCCAGGTGCCGTGGAAAGTAAGCTTTCGTCCACACTGTTACCAAAGTCGGCTATCTTTGCTTTCCAATCATGCGTGAGGAGGATGTTGGTGGTGGTGAGGTCACCGTGGATGATGGGCGGGTTGAAGGAGTGGAGATACAGCAATCCTGCGGACACGTCACGAAGAACGGAGAGTTTCATCGCGAGGGGAATATTTGGATAGGCTTCCAAACACGATTGCAGATTCGTGTCTATCCGTTCCATTACGAGACGCAGGCAGTGTTCGGGAACTTCTCCGTATTTGACGCCAATAAACTGGACGATGTTGGGATGGCGAAGCTTGCTGTACAAAATGCATTCGCTAACGAATTTGTCAAACCTCGAAGTCGTCGCCTGATGGAGAGACTCGTGCGGTCCCTCTCCTATCGAGGCATCGCGTAAGCTCTTAACTGTGCATGGTGCGCCCTTGTATACAGCAGCATATATACCGAATGTTCCAGTAGCCACTGGTGGTACAGATCTTTCTGGCGCCTCCAATTGTATCTGGTACGGTCGTAACTCTTCCATTGGATCATACACACGTTCACTGTGCGATAATTGAAGTATTAGACTGTTGTTTACGTATGTTTCATTCTTAATATTGAGAATTTGATATACGGTAAAATAGAGCATTACAGCGAAGCATGCATGGATTTCACGGCGGGAAACAAAAGTGCAAACCGCAACCTCCATAAATTTGGGACGGCTACATACATATTTGTGTTCATGCCAAATGACAGGCAAATCATGTAATAATAAAACATTGGGGATCCTTTCCGCGAGAAGCATGCTTTTTCAAGATTTGGATACTCTAGAAATCTGAAATGTCCTCTACGCATTGCTTTTTATGCACTGAGAATCCGAGTATCTGTCGTGGAATTGTAAGGCTCTGAATTTTTAATTAAGCATACGTTTCAACTCAAGCGTTACATTTTTATGGCGCGTACTGATAATGTAAGCGTTAGGTCCTTTTCGCAGAAACGATCCCACATATTTCCCGTGCTGCGCCAAAACGGTGGATCTGTAATTCCTTCAATCACAAAACACTTAAATGTACATGTAAATGTGCATTCGCTTATAAATAGGTAGTCCCAGACACGCATACAACGTACTGTATAGCCCCCCTCCCCCCAAATGTTACAGTTACAGATTCTACTGTAACAATCGGTTGCATTTTAGGTGGGAATAAATGGACGTTGCTCAGACTAGTCAATCCAACATGGCTAAACACATAAACTAAATGTCAACATCATCTAACTCACACACTTCAGCTACGATAACGCTATAGGTCCAAGCAATAGTTAATCCAATTGTCATATCCCGGCCCAACGTAATCATGGTGGCAAAACGTTTGTTGCTTTTGCAAGAAATGATCCCTAACTGCAGTCCATTTCCTGTTACCTAACAAAATCCACATCTTATCTCAGCATCTTGCTTTGATTTTATTAGTGCTCTATTAACTGTTTCATTCATGTAGACAAGTGTGCACTAAGTATGTCGAATTTATACAACACCAGTATTGGGTACCTCTTCATCGTTACGTTTTCTTCTAACAGGTTCTGTTATCCCCTAGCATTCAGAGCGACCATAGACTCGTGTATGCATGAAGTGTGTATGTGTATGTGTGTATGTGTGTGCATTTGGGTGACTTGCATTCTATTTACCTGATACCTCTAATTTCAAAAGCCTGTTATAAATAAATAAGACAGTATTACATAAATGCATGCATTATTAAGTGTGTGTGTGTGTGTATGTGTGTGTGTGTGTGTGCATTTGGGTGACTGGCATTCTATTTACCTTATATCAAGTAGCTTGTTTATAAACTAACAAGACAGCATACAGTGTTACAAGTGAGAACTTTTCGCAACCATGTATGCCAATAAACACATGTGATATACAGTGACCTCGCAATTATGTGCATCTTTAGCCATGATCTTATACAATTAGTACTGAAGAACATATACCATATATCTCTTTCTGAGTCTCTTCATTTCCTTAAATGTATACATGTACAGATGTGTATTCAGAGATGGGATTGAATAACTATCCTATAAGCTTCCACAGGATCATTATTTTGGTACTGCTTCACTGGGCCACCTTCACTGCTATCTCCTCCTTCATTGTTTCAAGTACCTAACATGATTCCCATAGCAATTTTGGGTGTGAACTCCAATTACAGTTCCACTCATAAATGACATAAATGCAGATTGTCAAGACAAAAGGTTGGAAAGAGGAGATGCCATAGCTAGGGGAATGCAAGTCCACCCTAGTTCATGACATTTGGGACCAGCTTGCAGGTCCCTGAAGCCACATATGCTGCACTGGCCATTTGTATGATTCACCCAAGATGACTGGGTAAATACCATGACATCGAATGCTGCAGGCTTGCTCCTGTCCCACCCAGCAATGAGCACATCTGCAGGTGTGGAGTGGTTAGGACTTCTGGTGAGACCATGGCTCTTTTCTCCATCTCACACAGGTGAGCACGCTGAAAGAAGTCCACCACCACCACATCACGCAAGTGAAAGTACCACCACATCGCTCACACCCAAAACGTTCTATATACAGGTAGGATGTTCAAAGACCAACCATTCCGCATCCTGATAGAGTCTTCCTATCCCACCAGCTGAGTTCACCTCTTGTCAGTAGCAGCCGTTCATGCTACCCCATGGCTATCAGTGATACCTTCCACTAATTTCCCTGGATTCCAATGACCATTAAGGCCACTCGCTTTGACATGTTTATGTATGGTCTGGTCTCACTTCGTGCTCCTTCAAAAGCTTTCAATTCATCCTCAATTGCCACCCTTGCTTGGACTGCTTAAAACCTTGGCCTCCCATTTCATGTATAAAGTCTTCCTCGTACTGTCTTGCCTTTGATGTAAATTACAATGCAAATGTGATCATGAGTGCTAAATGAAGAATGCGTGTTCATTTGTGGATCAATAATGCAGCTGTAAATTTTGTAACGATCAAAGCTGATTTCAGTTTATGATCTGACGCATAACAGTATTGTGTTCCACTTATACTAATCAGGAATATCAATGGGACAATTCAATCTTTCTGTTTGATGATGTTATCTTTTAGTCTGTAAAATGGCACCATTACAATGTTGTAATAATAACTGCAAGTAAATCCATAAAAGTATCTGATATTTTATACATAGTTCAGCATTTGATAACTGTAGTCAATTAAGCTACTGAGAAGCAAGAATCTTTAATCCCCACATTATGGTTCCCATGACTAAAATGAGGACCACATTATGATGAAGCTGCACAGTTGTGAAACCATGAAGTTACAATGGCTTTCCCCTCATATATGGTACCGATATATAGTAGAAGTAGGATTGAACGTGTATTGGCTGATCAAAGACAGGCTGAGGCGCGGCTATAGAAGCATTTCCGCGTATGGTTATGTGTTGAGGACCGATCCACAAGCGTGCTTACATTAGTTAACTAGTTCATGACGTAAGCATGACTTACTACATTACGTAATCACCTCAACCGCAAGTACTCTTTGACACTGTTTAGCACTTTTACTTTCAATGCAAATGCCGTAACATATAATATCGTTATGATTTTCCGATTGCTCTCTATCCAGTGATGCAATCGGAAAATATTTTCCACTTATAATGCATAGATGTCGTCTCGATGTACTGGATATGATTGAGACTGCTGAAGTTTTGGAGCAATACCAGACTGTGATGCAGGTTAATGTGGTAGCAGGTTACTAACAGACAGACCCTGCAGTAAAGTAATGATCAGTCAGTTGCAATCAACGTAACAATCTTCCAAGATACTAACACCAATGCAAAATGCAATGAGAACAAATACTATAAATTCAAATTTTGCAATTGGTTAAGTAATTATATCAAAACCCTCATACATCAAGCCCTCTAGTATCATCGAGCTAATTGATTATGCATTATTCATGCCAGATATGATTATTCAGTGGAACAGTTCACCACGTTCAATTCAATGAGTTATTGGCATTAAAATTTATTCAGGCTGAATATTCATTACATAAATCAGTTTTGTTTTATCTTTTTTTCATATTCATGTTTGTGAAATAATTTATCAATAACCTTCCATCATGTTGAAAAAATTAAATAAAAATAAATAAATACACATTTCTAGTAAGTCCAACATGAAATGATGTCAAATGACTATTTCATTGAGTTAATTATTAAAAGTCAAATAGCCATTTAAAGGCCATTACAGTTTTAAGTGTTTTCAAGCTTCATTTTTTGCTTTGAAATCAAATCAAATTTGATACTTTTTCTAACTTTAATTCAGGTTAATGTGTGCTCATAAAGGATCCCGGTTGTCATACATTATTATATTGCATAAAGTATTTCATTTCATCTACATGTAATCAGATTTTACTAACACAGTTCGTATTAGTCAAACTTCAGCAATGTATATTCATGAATTCATTTAGATGAATAACCCTGTTAAAATATATAATTAATTTAAAATGCTTGCCTTCATTTGTGAACACCCACTATAATAAAGCATGGGCCAACAGGTGATGGATTCATAGTCAATAGCACGTCCGAATGCATGTCAGCATATAATTAAAAAGGATTATATAGTCAGTGTACCACATGCATCTTGCAGAGCTTTATGCATAAACTGGAGGTCAGTTAGTAGAAGCTAGAAAACAAAGTATTGCACATGCAGATTCAAACATGACACTAGTCAATCTGGGGTTTATAACAACTAAACACATGGCCACCACATGGAGGTTTAACCTTTAATCTATTTTCATCCTTAATTCAGGATGGAAATCCTGAATTAAGGATGACTTTACGCCGCTCGTATCGACATCAATTCGAACGGTATTGATGATTTTTTTTTTGCTATTTAGCTTCTGTAGGCTTTCGTCTAAACAGCGCTATCCAGTTTAGTCGTTCAAATTTAGAAAAAAACAATGTTTAGGCTTAGTTTCCTTTTTCGTTCGCAAATACCATCAAAGTCAGGTATAAAGTTGAGGAAAGAGCAGGAAGCTTACTTTCAAGATAGAAACTGTTACAAAGATCTGTAAGGAGAGCCATACAAGCAAATTCAAGAATATGGGACACAGGAGATACGAGCATCGAATGAACTCAAGACGGACTAAGCGAAGCGAGTCAGAGCAAGTGGTACGATGGTTAGCCTCTGCAAATAACAATAAAACAGCATTTCTGTCGTTGAGAGCAATGCAGAAATGCCTGGCATTGGTAGAAATGCTGTCACCAGTACTGTTGGGACATAAAAAGAAGGGGCGGATGCTCGGACAGTGATCATTAATTACACTTTTCTATTATTTTGAGTACAAGTTTGATAAAAATACAACTTCTAACAAGAGTCTGGAGGTGCTACCACCAATAAGTAGTGAAAAGGAGTAAAATTGATATGTTCAATGCTCTTTGTAAACATTCCAAACTATAAATTGCTAATCATTTAATTTATGTAAGCGAGAGCAACGCAACGTGCTTATGCATCCTTGAAGTTTGGGCAGCTTTCTAGATGATAAAAATTATTCCATGCTATAGAATGTGCGCACCATTGTTGAAACAAACAGCTTCTATGTTTTAATGATTTTAATTTTCTCTGCAATGGTTGTTATAAACGAAAGAACTCACTATCCTGAATTCAGGATTTTACCGATCCTGAATTCAGGATCGTTTCACGCAGATTAAAGATTAATGCTTCTTACCACATTCCTGGAGTACTTAATAGATTCACTTCTTAGCATTCGAACCTGGCTGTAGAGCTGCATGCAGGAAAGATCATATAAATGTAAATGTTTAGATTAATTTACTGCACATCCACAAATCAATTTACACAATCTTTAATCTACTGTAGAGGCATGAGAGACAAATGAACCAACAAAATATTATAGTAAGAAGAAAACAAGCACAAATGTTGTATTTCATAGACTGCATATAGTGTAACAGCTTGATTGTGTTGAATCTAACTTCATTGATTGTGAAGACTGCATGAAGGACTTATGGACATGGAGGCAATGTAGCAGATTTATCTCTTCATTATTGCTTGTATTGAGATGATACATGCAGGGATGCACATATAGATACCACAAACATTATATCATAGGCTTATGTCCACCAAAGTTTATTAAATTTGTCTGTACTTAATGACAAGCTACTCAGTTTTCACTACTCGAAACTGCACAATGGTAAAACTACCTCTAACACATTTTTCCATTCTTTCTTATGTTGGGGAAGGACACTTCTAATCATTCCACAAAGTTCTTTCATTGTAGGCCTCAGCTCTGGTCTGTCTTGAAGGCACTTGATCACCAATGGATGAAGTGGATGATTCACCCCCATCTTTTCAATCCAATGCTTTCTTCTATATATTTGAACTTCTTGCTTCTTAACAACTGCTGCAGTAAGTTCATAATCATACTCAGTAGGAAGCTCCTGAATGGCTGCATAAAGAGACAGAACTCCAAATGAAAATATGTCTAATTTAAGGTCATACTTTGGATCAGGGCGCAGGGCCTCTGGTGGCATATAAGCTGTTGTACGAGGTGCTTTAGTTTGCACTGAGGTTGCTTGCAGTTGGTGAAGGTCAACTATTTTTGACACTCCAAGATCAGCTATTTTTGCTCTCATATCTTGTGTAAGGAGGATGTTAGTGGCTGTAAGGTCACGATGAATGATGGGTGGATCCTGAGAGTGTAAATGGAGCAGTCCATATGACACATTGTGGAGAATGGAGATATTAATTGATGCAGGCATGTCACGGTACGTTTCTAAGCACTGTGCCAAATCCATATGCATGTACTCCATCACAAGATACTCATTGTCCTTGGTAGAATGAACTCCAAGAAACTGTACAATGTTGGGGTGCTTCAGTTTGCTCAATAAGACACATTCATTCAAGAACTTTTGTCGTATTGCTTGTATGTCAGTCTCATCATCTTTGTAGTTTCCTCCTAACCCTAACAGTATTTCATGTAGTCCCTTAGCAATGCAGGGAAGGCCATTCAGCTTGACCTCATAAACTGCTCCATAGGAACCACGTCCTTTCTCCAGTCTCTGATCAAGACCTTCCAAGAAGGGAATTGTGTGTACCTGTCGGTGAATATGGTCTGTAATACATTTATGTGCAGTTTTCTCTACACTGATGAGGGTTAACATGTTAATAGCTAAAAATGAGGTCAGAACATTGATGCTCACAATACAGGGTGCCCATGAACGAATAGGACAGGTTTAAATGGTTATAGCTTTATATTGAAGTCAGTTAGTAGTTAGTTAAATATCATTGGTGGGAATCGAGTGGGAAGATGTTAGTTAGATCATTAGTTCAAGTTAAATCGCTACATCTTCAGTTAGGAATATTCAAATCACTTCAAATTCAGTGTGTATGTAGAGGGGTTCTACCGCTATTGATATCATCTGGTTGTTAATTATCTATTACAGATATATAGCTGTGGAAAGTATAAATTGCACATCTTCCCACTCGATTCCCACCAATGATTTTCTTGATAAATTTAATTGGGAGTGGTTTGCCAAAATTATTGGTGCAAAACAACCCGGAAAATGTTTGCACAGATATACCTCAGCAATGGAAAAGGTAAAAATTAATGAACAGAACAAATCAATAGTGACAGAAGCCCTCTACGTACACACCGAATCTGAAACAATTTCACTGCTCCTACACTGTACTTGAAGATGTGGCGGTTTTGAACACTTGGACATCATAATGTCAGCATTGTGCTTAGGCAAGACACTGCAAATACATTTTCACGTAGAAAAATAGTGTGGTATGAAGTGTTGCAAATATGACGTCCATAGTGTTTACTGTTTGGAAGATATCATGATTTGAATTGCATGCTGTATATATATATAATCACAAGGGTCAACATCCGTGAAAATCCAAATGTTATATTATACAAGTATATGGTATCTGTAGTCTGTAGAACAAGGTTCGAAATCTAGTGAGCGTTCTATTTATTTGGTATACCTGTAGTTCAGTGAGTTTTCCGATTGCTCTATAATAGTTAGATGTAGAGGGATCAGCATATTAATGTGTTATCATGTTCAATGTACTGTACATGAGATGTAGTTACCAGAAAGCCCACTGATAATATTCTGCAAAGCACATAAATGTTTTGGTTCACATTATTATTTAAACATGTTGCATTTGTACTTGCACTAATACTTGCAAACGGATTCTAAAAGCATGTGTGCAATACACATCATGTTCATGGCGTCTCAAAATGCAGAAGCACTCATTCATACACATAAACATGCATGTAGATAACATCAGTCAGAAGACTTACAAGTGCATTGTGAATAACCCCCCCCCCCCCCCCCCCCCCCCCCACCCCAACCAAGGTACAGTATACAGTGGCACATGTGCATGCATTAATGTCTATTATCAAATGTTTACACAGAACCTGCTCCAGCTGATGCTTGTAAGCCTCCAGCTAATTCTTGTTTAGTATCTTCAAGCTGTTTCATTACCTGAACCTTCTCTCCTGCTAGCCTGTTCCTGTCCTCTCTTTCTTTATCGAAGTCGTCACTGAATACATCCTTCTATCATAAGAAATGCACCACAGCGTACAAGTACATGTTTGTACAGGATGAAAACTTCAAATTTTGGATTTTGAAATATTTAATAAGATCAATGACAGCACCAGAAAATTGATAACATCTTATTCGTTTATGCTGAGATAAATGGTTCATGCCTTGACATGTTACACGCCCTCTATAGTGGTTCAATTACAGGAAATTAATAAACAGTAAATATGTTCCTACCTCATTTGTGATTACTTGCAGCTTGGTGAGAACACTTTGATACGATTCTTCCACTGCCATTAGTTCCAGCTCAGTGGTTTTCAGTTTCTCCACTAAGTCACTTGAGCATAATGATGAAGTGTCTGTCGACCCCGTGCTGTTTTGAAGTTCTGTGATCTGTATGTTCTATTGTTGCAATGATGCATTTCAGGCTTTTGTTGTCCTCTTGCAGTGAACTCAGCTGACCCTCAAGTGTCATTACATATGCCTCATATGCATTTGGTTTACTTTTTATGGACTTCTTACTTTTCAACCATCCATTCTCTTTCTCCAGTAGATCTATTTTCTCTTGGTATTGAGACCACGGCCCTTCTCCATGCTCACACTCAGGTGAGCATGCTGACAGAAGTCCACCAACACATTACGAAAGTGATTGTGCTGTACCACCACATCGCCCCGCCCCCATTCCTGCAGGTCTGACAAATAGGATCAAGAGCATCCTCAGGGTAAAAGGGGCACACAGTCCTACCAGACATATCCACACCTAGCCACCACCTCACTACAGTCAGGAACTCATTGGACTCCAACTAAACTAAGCCCATGGAAGGGACCACAGACATTCAGCTGTTTGTGGGGCTGACACAGATAGGAGTTGAGCTATGTTGTCAGGAAGGAAGCCCGAAACAAAAAATCTCGTCAATCTGGCTGGAATGCTCTCTTTGAGGATTGGGAGAAGTCAGGGCTTACACGTTGAAGCCGTGATTGGGTGATGTAAGGGGACCTTAGACATATAGACAATGCAATGACTGCCTGCTGAAGATGGTGATTGTCCAATTGGCCCGGCCTGATTAGACAATGAAGACGGCAGCAAGAGAGAGAACAAAGGCCAAAGTCTTAGAACCTCAAAACAGTTAAGCTAGGCTTGATACCAAGCACCATCTGAGACTTCGATGGCTTAGCAGAACACAAAGCTGCAAAGGTACCTTGCCTGGTAGACCAGGTCTATCATACATCTTTAGTATCTACTCCTGGCATTTGGGTCCATTGGAGCAGAGTTGCAGCACGACTCACCCAAGATGGCAAAGCAGAGGGGTGATGTGATGGTGATATAGTGCTGCAGGTTTGCTTCTGTCCCATCGCTGATGTCAGATGGTCTGCTGTAGTCAAGGTCTTGAGTGCGTCCATGACACTAACGCTCTAGTGGGCATGACACCAGAGGTCAATGACCTCATCCTGGCAGCACATATATCTATCATTGTAGGACCTGTCCAGTGTTCGAATTCGATTTTGACTTCAGGGATACAAATGAATATCTTTAATCTTCCACATAGCTTGACAACCTTGGCAGACGAAGAAACAAAAACAGAATCAACAGATGGTAGAGGTGGGAGCATCTCCTTGGAGGAGGAGACCACCAGGATGGCCCTGTTGTTACTGGGTTCAATAAGCCAAGGCAAGTGGCCTCAATGGCCATTGTAATCCAGGTGAAAGACCAAATTGGTGGACGGATGGCAATGAGGAGGCTTGAGAGGCTGACACTGACAGGAGGTGAGTTCTGTATGTGGGACAGGAAAACTCTGTCAAGATGCAATATATATATTTGGAATGGTTGGTCTTTGATCATCTTAGATAGAACTTTCTGTATGTGAGTAGGAGAGGGCCTGACACAGAAAATTGTGCCTAGGATGATCGAAGACCAACAGATGGCCATTAAATGGACCTTGGGATTGTCCATGTGTCATTCTATCCTGACACTGCTCCATGCAAGGCATGGGGGAGATGTGATCATATGCATGAATCGTTTGCTATGCTGGTTTATGTTTCTTTTTCATTTTTCTGTATTGTGGTGAGCTCACTCAATGTGTTCACTGTGGATTGTTTTTTATTTTTTGGAATAATGAAAAAGTCTGTGGGATCCATATATGCTTCTGGCCAATAGGCTTTGTACGTTTGGCTCGCTTTGTTTCTAGCGGTGTCTCTGCTTATCAGAACCTGAAAGTGTCCAGGGACCGGTTTGGGAGCTGGGAGAAGAAAGAAGCTGTTACGAAGTCTAGTTTAGGTGTCCAAATTTTGCGCATTCTTTTTGCCAGTCTTCCTCCCACTGTTTTTGTATGTGTTTAAAATTACGTACAATTATATAGGGTGAGGGCTCTTATAATACTACCATTGAGGTTACCGTGTTGCATGATTTTCTGAAATATAAGTTTTTCTTGTACATGTAGATGTACGTTCTGTGGGACTTAAGAATATTGTTTTGATTGGACTTAGTTTGTATTTTCATAGAATATTGAGGTCAGGAACCACACACAAAACACAAATCACCCATGAATAACACAATATAACATACGATATCATTTGATGTTTCCATGTTGTCCATGTTCACATGTCAATGCTTTATCTCAGTTTGAAACCTTTTCCAAAACTCGCAACTAGTTTTTGAAACCGTCTGATACGTTTGTTCTTCAGGCGCAGATGGAAAAAAACTTCATTCTAGCACAAGGTTTCGGAGCAATACTGTCTGTGATGCAGATTGATGTGGGAGCTGGTCATTAACAGATATACTCTGGAGTAAAGTTACGATCAGTCAGGTGTAATCATGTGTATCTTCCAAGATACAAATATCAATGCAAATTATTGCAATGAGAACAGAATACTACAGTGCAGGTAGATGTACATTTGAATGACCCCACTAATTCTATTCATCCTTACCTCTAATTAGATGGTTATGGATGTGGTGGAGAAGCACTTACCTTCCGTCCATGTAGAATGAAGTTTAATGCATTTGCACTCACTCAACTTGACCCAATGCACTGAAATACAAATTCCATCCAGCATGTGAAGACGCAGTAGATGCACATGTGTGCATACTGCTGGGTATGTGGTAACTCTTTTAAGTGAAGTTTGCACACGCAAGGGCATCGTGTCTACCCAAGTGGGCAGTTGAATTCTTTTTTCAGTGCATAGGGTCAGGTTCAGTGAGTGTGCATTAATCTTCTGCACGTGCATTCTACATGGACGCGAAGAAATTTGCAAGGCAAGTGCTTCTCCACCACATTCAAAACTATTCGATTAGAGGGAAGGATGAATACAATTAGTGGGTAGCTCGAAGAACACTGACAGTTTTCCTAACTTCCGATGAATATGCACTTTAGGACGCCGAGGAATCGATTTGCCAACTGGAAAAAATGCTTTACTTGAATTCTTTCGCTACTTCAGTGCATAGTAAGTGTCCAGAAGCTATTCTACGTCAATAAATATACTTTTTGACTATAAAACTGTCATTTGCGAAGTACGATACCCACTTTGTCCAAAAAGTGGTGAAAAGCTGACCATGTAATACTTTAGATTGTGTAGGGCAGCTTTACTATTAGCCTCGTCCCCAGGTCCTATTTGTATATTAATGTTAGCTGGACAAAAAATATATTTGTCCCGCTAACTTTAATATACAAATATGGCCTGGGGACGTGACTACTTTACTGTAGTCTTGCAAACCCTCCAAGATAAATACAGCTAGCTTTTCTGTATCTTTTTGTCACATGCTTCTAAGTTCTAACAACAGTTCTAGAACTTCATCACCGTGCTCTGATGCCGTTAGCAACTCTTCCTTTTGCGCCTCCAGCACCACCTCTGACAGTAGCTTCGTGCAGGCTGCCTAATTGATCGACAGCAACACCCAGCTTACGCATCTACTATCCGCAGCTTGGGTCTGGGTACTAATATACTTCAACACACAGACACACATAGAGGACATATAGTGTACATCACAGGATTCTATACACTGTACATATACACGTAACTTTGGATGGCACTCCATTCCCCATTCCTAAAGGTTTCCACGTCTTGTACACTCCAGCACATGCTTCTTGAATATCTGAATCTCCCCCTTTCTGAACATCCATCCACAGCATATGCACTGCAGGTTTGGATCCAAGGGAGCGCACGTGTTTAGGGCGGAGTCCATACCTCGGGTGGCCCCACCCACAACCCTTTCAGCTTCAGCGTGGATATCCTCACTGATGTCCGCACACAGGTCTCCCTCGCTGACGTAGTCCGGTCTGCGCACGTGGGGCACACGTCGAGGAGCCTGAGGTTCACTGCCGCCAGGTTTCTCCCAATCAGAGCCCGCCTGCTCCTGCGAATCGAGTGAAAGCCTCTTGCGGGGTAACATCATCGGAAGGGGCAGGTTGGATCCGTCGTCCACAGACCCAATAACAATATTGCTGTCAAGATGTGGAGCGGTGGACATGTGGTTGTCATGACGACCTGATATCGGTATCGGTATCGAACTTGGAAGAGTCGAATGGTTTTGAACCGGTACGTGACTTGGAATGTGCACCTGACTGGGTATCTGGATCGGCACAGCTTCTTGACTCTTGTTTGTATCACAAACTGGAGCCAGGGATGCAATCCCGCTGTCCAGACAAGCAGGAGAAGTGAGGGGCTGCCGAGGGTTTCCGTTGGGACTGGGTAGGAGGGCTCCTGTGCCAACAGACGAGCTTTCTTCGTTATGTCCCACAGGGTTAAGAGCTGTATCCAACGACTGGTGTGGGTCTGGGCACCCATCAGCAGACACTTTCGTCAACAGTTCTGCACCAGTGGCTGCCTTGAATGTAAAATGTGCATTTGCTTATAAATAGATTGTCCCAAACACGCACACTACAGCTAGATTCTACTGTATAGTGCATTTTAATGGATAATGCTCTCACCCAACATGGGGCCAAACACACAAACAAAATCCATACCTAGGCATGCACATATAATGACATCATATACATGTATCACATCCATATTAAATATTATACAGTTACCATGTCATTATGCTTTAACAAGATTGTGGTCAATTGTTCATTGTTTAGAGACCTAGCATACATGATAAAATTTCCAGTATGTGCAATAGAAATGTAATGCTTGCATTGAAATATATGGCTAATTAACAATTCGGATGTTATCATGGTGACAAAAACTCTCTAATTTGGCATGGAATAACCTCCCCCCTCCTTTCGGGGTAAGTAGTCTAGGGGGTTAAATGTTTAACATTTTTAACTACTGCAGTCAAGAAACCCACAGGGATTATCTTGTCATTTTGCCTCGATTCATAAATTGGTTGCTATTTTCTTAACACTATGTGCACAGTGTGTGTGTGTGTGTGTGGTGTGTGTGTGTGTCTGAAATGACACCATTGCTGTACCTGTTCATCATTAGTGTTTCTTGTACAAGACCGTGTTTTGCCCTGCATTCGGAGAGAGCATAGATATGTGTGAAGTGTGTGCGCATTTGAGCGACTTGCATTCCATTACCTTATCAATTTCTATTATCAAAGTTTCGAACGCCTGTTTAAAAACAAACGAGACAGCATTACACAAAATGCATGCATGCATACATGTGCATTCCAAGGATCAGAACTTCTTGTATGCATGTCTGCCCATGATGTGCTTATACATGCATTTCACTACAGTGTCCTTGCAATCACACACATGTTTAGCAATTATATTATAACCATTCCACAGAATACCTCTTTCTGAGCCTCTTCGTTTGTAACATGCTGAGCAACCTATATGTACACAATGTGTGTAGTCAGAGATGTAATTGGACCACTATCCTCTTCATATGATCATACCTGTCCCTTGTAAGCCTCCACCTGTTTCTGGTACTGCTTCACCTGGGCCACCTTCACTGCTATCTCCTCCTTGGCTGCCTCCAGCTTCTCCTTCAATTCACGTAGCATTTGCTTGCAGTTTTGGGTCTGAACTCCAATGGCAGTTTCCATGTCCTCAAGAAGGATCTTGTGCTGCTCGAGATCTTTCTGCAATGTCTTGAGTTCACTCTTTATCTTCTCAGTGTTTTCAACTGCCTTTTCTCTGTCCTTTCTCTCTGTAGCAAAGTCTTCTTTATAACCAGCAAGCTACATGTACAGTAGATAATGAGTCTTCTATTGACACACATAACCAGGTGTCTACGAAAGGAATGCAATCAATTTTGAAAAGCGCTACCTTTTAGCAGTTAGGGTTGAGAGAGATATTGAACCTAACAATGTCAGATCAGACCCCAACATTTACTAAACAAAAATAGCTTAATGACCAAATTGTAATCTGACAAAGTTAGGTGTCTCATTAGTGCTGAAAGTTAAACACTTTTCAAAATTGGTTGCATCCTTTTGTGGTCACCCTTATAATGTGGTCATAAATGTACACCCACAAGAGTCAAATGTACACCCACAAGAGTCAAATGCACACCCACAAGAGTCAAATGTACACCCACAAGAGTCAAATGCACACCCACAAGAGTCAAATCTACACCCACGAGAGTCAAATCTACACCCACGAGAGTCAAATGCACACCCACAAGAGTCAAATGTACACCCACAAGAGTCAAATGTACACCCACAGGAGACAATGTACACCCACAAGAGTCAAATGTACACCCACAGGAGACAATGTACACCCGCAGGAATCAATGTACACACAGGAGTCATTACACACACTTCTAATCACCTGTATCTCCAGCATTACGACTTTCTCTTTAAGGCTTGCATTCTCCTGATGTAACAGAATGGTGTCTTGCCCATGAGGCTGGCTACCATGATTGGTGCATTGTTCCATTGCCTTTGAGTAAAAAAGGCATCATTGCCCCAAAAAGGGACAAGAATAGAGAAGAGAATTACATGTAAGCGTCATGATGAACAGAATTTTGTATTCTAATCTACCTCTTCAATTTGCACCATAATTTATCTCAACATATAAATTAATTTAACCCCAACACAGGACCTTCACCAAATGTCATGAACTGCATGCCTCGGGCACGCAGCGGTAGAATCAACATAACAGAAATAAATAAACTTGATAAACCAGGTAGATACTGTAACTAACCTCTGCCAACTGAAATCGAAGATTTTCCTCTTTTAGTTTGCGTATTTCCTCTCTCAGTTTTTGGACTTGCTCATAGAGAGGCAACTCAATGCCCTTTTTAGTATAGCAAAGATGCAGCCAGTATTCAAGTTAAGCACTTCAGCACTTCCTAAAATCACACAGTCATGCATTTGAATACACATAAAACTTGTAGGAACGACAACAGAAACACATTCAGCACGGAATACAGCATGAAAGGTTAACACTAAATGCATTCAACATGGTGTTCAATGGCTGATACCGAAATGGTGTTACCTTGTCACAGCATTCCTCTCCTATATGCAAGATGGCGTCGTGCTCACACCCATAATCACGTGGCTTGACTCGCAACCCATCGCCACACAGCTTGCCCGCTTCCGCTATAGACGTTGTCTCACAATGGGTCTTCTGCAAGCGGCGTGTTTCAGCAACACTTCCCCCTTGAGACTCCCCGACACGCGAAGTGAGTGTCACTTGCTCGCCGCCTAACTGTCCAGGCGTCTTGAGCTGTACCCGCTGCAAAGCCTCTCCCTCACCCGAAAGAGGGTCGATCACGTTGCCTCGGTCAGCCTCTATGGCAGGAGTGCCCGCGTCGCCCCGAGGCGGCGATACCCTCGGGTTCCCTGTGACTACCCAACCGGAGCTGGTGCTGCCCGACACGCTTCCTCCGCGGCGCGGGTGCCCGTTTCCCGCGTTCTGGCACAAGTTACTTGTGTCCTCGTCCACACGTGTGGGCTGGTGCTGTCGTGTGCGTAATTCCACTTCCTCATTGGAGGATTTCTTTACGGTGGAAAAAAAAAAAGGGAAGTAAAAAAAAAAAAAAGAAACAAGTAATACGGCTATTTAAAGTAGGGTACTGCACTGTGGGTCAAAGGCAGCGGGCCAGCCCATTCTGTCGTGAGTCCGTCTTACAACTTGAAATGCTTTTGTACGTATAGTTACGTGTTTGTGTGCGTAAACTTGACATCGAGTGCGTAGATCCTCACGTGAGACGGTGTTCCAACGTTAGCATGTCCCTGACGACTGCCATCCTCGTACGTTAGTGACGCCATGTTTAAGAAATATTTTCCTGTTCCAAATATGGATACCCTATCATATGGACATCGCCATTTTACACCAGAACTGACCATGCACAGACACTGGAATAGATATTACAATTTTGTACGTAACAACATGCTCTCTGTCAAGTGCTTGAACAAAACTACGTCATTGTTCAAAATGTATAACTACTATATCAGCTGCAGCCTACTATATTATCTGATACATGTACAAGCGTGTTGTCCGATCATACGCGTTGAGAAATATATATCTGACTAGGCATTCATGACATGCATGCATGTTCTATTCATGCGTGCTGCTTGCTAGTTGATCATGCATCTGGTACGAAATTGGGCTAACAGTCACCAAGCAGATGAGTTATCTGCGGTGGTTAGCTTTTTAAAATTGATGCTAATAGAATCCATGCTTGAGGATTGATTCTATATTTTTGCTCTTTGCAATAAACCTGTTTGAGCTCATACAGTAATGATCATTGGTGATGTTCCTTACAAACATGTACATGTATAGAATGTAGAAAGTTATACAGCAAACCAGCCATGCCGCGTGCAAGTGTTGCATCACATCGCTATGCAAGCGAGAATGTTGCGGAGTCAGTGGCACTGCTTTTCTAAACCGCAGCCTACCCCCCCCCCCACCCCCCCCCCCCCCCCCCCCCCCCCCCCCAAAAGTCGGAAGCCCACAGCACTCATGCAGTATTGCAGAACATGATTGGGCCCGGGAGAGGTTAATGGTAGCCTGCAAATGTACTGCAGTTGTATAGTCTATGAATCTGAACCTGCGTCAGCAGGTTCAATATAGGATTGATTGAGGAATGATGAATGTCATTAAAATTTTTAAATCGCGTCGGGAGGGACAACGGAGAAACGGATCACTTATCTCGTTGCAGCAATCGAACGACAACACCAAGATCTACGTTTTCATGCTAGTTTCATGTCATTAAACTATGCGCTTCCAGACAAACAAAGAATTTGCTTCTCGTGCCCATTCCCAAAAAAATTGTTCGTCGTCGTCGTCTTCTTCTTCTTCCTTAGGAAGGTATAACTCGAGCTACGAACGGTTTTAAAGAACGACAATAGTACCAATCTCTTCAGAATTTACCGGCACGTTATCCTAGCATGTCATTTGGACACATATCACATCTAGAAAGAAACTACAGCGAGAAATACCTTATTTGGTTGCAAGTTCTATGGCCATCTAGCAAGTTCTAGCAAGTTCTTAATAAAATGTATAATTTTAGGGAGTATAAATACTCCAACAGACACTAAATTTATTTGGTGTTCCTATCGCAGTTTAGTCGTTACTTACTTTGGCTAGTGAAGTTGTTTTTCTAAAAATGCCTTCGCGTAATCAAAAGAAGAGATCTAAGCAACGAGCGGAATACCTCCAAAAACGAGAAGATATTTTATCACAAGAGAACAAGGCTAAAGCCCGAGCGCGCTACAAGGCCGACCCTGAAAAGAAGAAGGCCTCTGTACGCGACACCTACAAGGCCGACCCAGAAAAAAAGAAGGCCTCTGTACGCGACACCTACAAGGCCGACCCAGAAAAGAAGAAGGCCTCTGTACGCGACACCTACAAGGCCGACCCTGAAAAGAAGAAGGCCTCTGTACGCGACACCTACAACGCAAATGTTGTATCTAAGCGTGCTGCTAAAAGGCAGCGATATCAAGAGGGCGTCGAGGAGAACCGTGCTGCTAAAAGGCAGCGATATCAAGAGGGCGTCGAGGAGAACCGTGCTGCTAAAAGGCAGCGATATCAAGAGGGCGTCGAGGAGAACCGTGCTGCTAAAAGGCAGCGATATCAAGAGGGCGTCGAGGAGAACCGTGCTGCTAAAAGGCGGATATACAGGGGCAATTCAGCTACCATTAAGGCAGCTAGAAGGAGTCGGTATTGGAAGGTCGTAGAACTACCACTACCACCCAAAGGTATGTTATAAATAGCATGCTGTATGTAGCATTTAAAGTCTAAGGGCTGCTTTCTTACGTGCTAATGTAAGTTGCTCGTGGCTTCCTGTCATGCACACATTAACACATTTCTTGTACGCTTGCATGCATATTATCAGATGTACAGTAAGGCTTCCCAGTTCCCTGGTAAAGGTCAATGTTTGTACAAAAGGTTATTTGTGCATGCATCTGTGTCTGTTACATTGTACATTAGTTATCTGATGTTGAAAGAAAGGACTACACACGTGTGTGTACAGTACAAGTCAGTCATGCGCATCCACCCCTTGCTGCAGCTGTGTTTAATTGTTATCAGATGTACAGGAAGGCTTCCCACCAGTAAAAGTTCCCCCATGTACATGTAAAGGGTCAATCTTTGTTGTTTTAAAGGTCCACTACACGTGTGTACAGAAGTGTTACCCAAAATTGAGTTGCATGAAAATGAAATAATTCATGTAATGCGCAATTGGTGAAATGTTTTGATACATGTATAAGGCATAATGTATGGTAAAATAAAAGTACTGCAACCCTATCTTCTCCCATATAGTTACTCCCTGTTTGAGCCCAACTCTCGCACACTAGCAGAGTATGGAGCGGGGCTTGAAAAAGCAATTCTTAGGGATAGTGAGCTTCTGAGTGAAGTAAACAATGCTTTTTGCAATAGCCATCCATTGCTAGCTCAAAAGGTTGTTACAAGATCTGCCCATGCAGCAGTAAGTAAGATTAGTGCAGATGCATTACTTGCTAAAGCACTCAGTATACGAAGATCACAGGCAGGGTCACTGCTAAATACTATCCGTAAGGTTAATGCAAAGAAGTTGCAAGAGAGTGATATTTTAGTCGGGCATAGGTTTCATACTGCTGGAGCTGAACCTTACTTCTTTGATAATTCGTACACTCACACAAAACAGCATGGAGCCATTCCAGTAGACCTCAATGGTAGGTGTGTAGTGGCAGAGGAGATAAAGGACAGGGATAAGGTCACCATGCGCCCTTTGAAATGGAAATGTACAAATGAGTGTCGCAAGCTCACTAGTGAAGAAGTAGCAATAGTGTTAAAAACAAATTCATTGTTCCAAAAGTCCATTGAAGACCTCAGAGCTGGGCTTGATGCTCTTGATTCAGGGTGTGGTCATGTTCATTATGATGTCACTTTGAAATCACATTCTGGGTTTATTGATCAGCTTGGGCATCCTATTTATTGTGAGCTTCCAGAATGCTCTAGTCCATTGCGAATTATTAGGGCAGCTATGCCTCACTTTCCTGCATTACGGACTTTCACTAGGCTACTTTACAAAGCTCGCAAATGTCACATGACCATTTTGGCTATTGATTCAGCACTCGCTAGTGGAAATATTGAAGAGCTTATACCATTTATGGGCATGAAGGACAATTTGTCAGATTTGTTTAGTGAGGATGGAGTTGAGCATGCCGTAGTTAGTGAAGACCATTCATCATCTGGTCTAGGCTGCATTGAGAGAGACTTGAAAGTTACGCATGCTGACCTTATAGCTGAGCTACAATCCAAGTTCAATGACGATGCAGAATTTGCATGTTGTAGCTGTGAAAGACTGTTTCAGCGCAAACAAGTGTCTTGTGTAAACTTTAGCCTTGACAAATATGAAACACATACCTGGCAAAGACTGAAAGCCCATGTTTTGCAGAATGGTGTCACTGAACAACTGTACATCTGCCAGTACTGCCGACCATTTCTAAACAAAAATACTATTCCAGCAAGATGTGTTCTTAATGGGCTTGTCACTGAACTCATACCAGACGAACTAAAATCTCTAAATGCTCTCAGTAAACAACTGATTCAGAGAGCAAAGGCTTTTCAGACTATTGTGCGGCTTGGGACATATTCAGGTAAAGTGCCGGCATATAACGCACTTCAAGCCTGCAGGGGTTGTATGTTTTTCTTGCCACTGCCACTAAATAAAACATGGGACACTTTATCGGAAATTGAACTTGGTGGTAGTGGTCTTGTAGCTTTGCCTGACCCTCAGTTGTACATAATTGTAAATGGTGTTCCAACTAAGGATAAAATTGTGTGGCAAACACTAGTGGATGTTAATGCTGTAAAATTAGCCATTCAAAAACTCAAAGAAATAAATTGGCTTTATAAAAATGTAGACGATGCATCATTAGATGAGGCAGCTAAAAATATTGTTGAAGTAGTAGACCAAGCATCTAGCATAATGTTAGAAAAAGCATCGACTGATGACGTGGCTGCTTTACAGGCGTACACTATTCGATCGCTTGACCAGCAAGGGTCAACAAAGTTGGATGTTGAGCAGTACAAGATGCAAAATGTTAAAGACAGTCCTATCGAAAGCAGACAGAGACACCTTGATGTGATGTGCTTTCCAACACTTTTCCCCTCTGGGCAGTTTGGTGAATTCCACCCTCGAGACATTCACTTGTCAGCATCAGAGTATGCTAAATCTCGGCTTCTCAACAAAGATTCTCGTTTTCGAAAAGATGCACAATATGTTTTCTTCTTATTATGGCAGCAAGAGATGAGGCAAATTTCTGCAGGCATTTACAATGTTCTTAAAACTACATCTAAGGGCAAAGTGCCTGTGCGTGAATTCCTTTCCAGAGTTTCAAATTCTGATGAAAGTGTTGAAGCAAATCTTTCCACAATATTTCAATCTGTGCGTGGGACTAAGCAGTACTGGTTCCATAAAAGTAGTGAATTAAAATGCATGTTGAGAGAGTATGGATCGCCCACTCTTTTCATAACTTTTAGCTGTGCAGAGTACAACTCTACCCACATAGATAGGTACCTAAGGAAGGTCAATGACCATCCTCCTAGCTATCCCATATCTAAGCTTTGCATTGAAGATCCTGTTTCAGTGTCCCGAAAATTCTCTGCAAATTTTCACGATTTATTTAACACTGTTCTGCTAAAAGGTTCTGTGCTTGGTGTAGTCGAACATTTCTTTTGGAAAAAAGAGTATCAGGCGCGGGGAGCCCCTCATTATCATGTATTGCTGTGGATTCTGGGTGCGCCAGTGATTGGGAAGAGTGATCCAAAAGACGTTCTTGCATGGATCCAGGAACGCATCACATGTAAAATCCCAGATGCTGCCCTCAACCCTGAACTCCACGCATTGGTCACTAAATATCAAATGCATAAGTGTACTAACTATTGCAAACGCCGGCAAAAGATCAAAAGTGGTTTTATTACTAAATGCAGGTTTAGTTTTCCATGTGACGTGACTGAGCATGCAGTGCTAAACCCAGTGGAGGAATGCCTCAAGTCGAGGAAAAAAAATTTATCTCCTACCTCGAGCTGCACAGGAATGTAGAGTGAATGATTACAATCCACTACTGCTTCTGCTGTGGCAGGCCAATATGGACATTCAGTTCACTGCTGAATCTTCGTTAACCCTAGCTCATTATGTTACAGGGTACGTAACCAAAGCAGAGAAAAGTAACATGCAGGAAGTGTGGCAAGAGGTCAATTCAAACAGCAGTATCTACAGCAAGCTGTGGTCCTTTGGTGTTCGGAGCTTACGTTCCAGAGAGTGTGGCCTCTACGAACCAAGCGACCTGTTACTTGGTGACCACCTCACCGAGAAATCAGTGACTGTGAAATGGGTTGATGCTTCAATGCCTCACAAACGAAAGCGCAGGCTTAAGACTCATAAACAGCTTGTGGAAGTTGAAAAGATGAATCCTGCTTCCACTGACATATTAGAGGGGAGCATGGTAGACATATTTTACCCTACCAGGCCAAATGAGTTGGAAAATGTGTGCCTGTATGATTTTGTACAGTGGTACAAGTATTGCGGGACAGACAAGGATGGCTCTAGGGTATACCAGAAGCTGCAAAAGCCTCTTCTTCCTAATCACAAGCTGTTTGATCCTTCCAATGAGAACCAGAGAGAAGACTATTTCTATTCTCTCATGTTACTATTCATTCCATTTCGAAATGAATGTGATCTGATGAAAGAAGGAGAAACAGCTGAGGTTGCCTTTAACCGTCTCATCGGTAGCAATGTCAGTCTGTCAGATCACCACGAAAAACTGCAAGCATTGTTGAAAGCGCAGACTGCAGTGAAGAAAATCAATGAAGCAAGAGAGGAGGAAGGGGCTGTTGTTCCTCCTGCAGAGGAAGATGCTTATTTTGGTGGTGAAGCAAAGGCAGCAATGGAAGATGTGTTCAATTTGAATGAGGTGAACGCAGAGACAGTTGAAGAGCGTGTTGCTAAGCTCAATGCAGATCAGCTGCGACTTCAATGATATCAATGACCATCTTTGCCACCAAAAACTGCATGAAAATGGGAAATGCTCCTGTACTAAGCTAAAGCCCTTGTGTAAATTTATTAGTGGTGTGGGTGGTACAGGGAAATCCTTCCTAATTCATACGATTCGAGCAAAGGTTAATGAACTTTGGATCGATAACAAAGATTACATAAGGTGTGCACTTGCAGCTCCTACGGGATTGGCTGCATTTAACATAGAGGGTGTGACTGTACATAGACTATTTCAACTACCAATAGAGCATGATTCTAGAACATCCACTTACTGGTCACTACCTAAAGAATCACTTAAAGTCATGCGGAATGGTTTCACGCATGTAAAGTTAATAATCATTGATGAGGTTAGCATGCTATCAAGCCTGACCCTAGCTTACATTCATTTGAGACTTGATGAGTTGTTTGGAAGCGATCAATGGTTTGGGTCTATGAATGTCCTGTTCTTTGGCGATTTACTGCAGCTTCCTCCAGTAAATGGTTCAATGGTGTTCCAAAACATTTCCAATAAACTTATTGCCGCAAGGCTTGGCTGTGTGACAGCTGTGAACATTTGGAGGGAATCTATAGTGTATGATGAACTGACCATTAATGAAAGACAAAAACGCGACCCAGAATTTGGTCAGTTGTTAAATGAAGTAAGGGTGAATTGTATATCTGACAAAACTGTTGCATTGTTGCACAATGCTGTCATAAAATGCACAGCTTTTGAAAAGTTCCAAGAACTCTTAGGCCAAAATTTGTCCCCTGTGTGTCTGTTTGCTACAAGAAAATCGTGTGACCAATTTAATGCAGAGATGCTTTCCAAAGCCAGTTCACCAATAGTAAACATGCCCTGCATAGATGAGTTTGATGAAACAGCAGGGAAGGTGAAGTGGACTAAAAGGGCATCATCTGAACTAGAAAAGTTAAACAAAGACTGTAATATGACTGCTGGTTTAGAGGCAGAGCTAAAACTTGCAGTAGGTGTTAGGGTCATGCTAAGATGGAATATAAAAACCAGTGAAGGGTTGGTCAATGGTGCACTTGGTACTGTTACTGCCATCTCTAAGGACTGCATTCAGGTTGCTTTTGATCACACTCCTAAACTGCAGTTTAAAATTGAACGTGTGCGTAGTAAGTTTCAAATATTACGCCATTTCTACGTGTACAGAAAGCAGTTTCCTTTAATATTGGCATTTGCAGTAACAATCCATAAGTGTCAAGGCTTATCATTAGACTGTGCAATTGTGGACCTTTCTAGTGATATATTTGCATCAGGAATGGCCTATGTTGCCATGTCACGTGTGAGAACACTAGCTGGTCTGCATCTGTTATCATTTGATCCTAAATCGATCAAAGTCAGCATGGAGTGTACTGAAGAAGTGAACAGGTTACGTAAACTATTTAGAAGTGACATTCCGTGTATAGAGCTGTCTGCAGTACCTAACCCTATTAAGAGTAAACCTAAGCGAACTGGTCGGGCTTGTGACATTTTACCTCCACAACCACTACCTAGCAAAGACCAGGCTAAATCCACTGTTTCTGATTCTTTGAAATCTAAGACATCACAAAGGGGTAAAGGGCAGACACCAAAGCAGAGTACACCCAAGTCCTCTGTTATAGATCTTACTGTTAATGATGTAAGGGTTGAGCGGGCAGAGAGAGAAACCACATGGCCGTATCTCAGATATTACCAAACAGACAAAGTGTGGCAACGTCAGAAGTGTACACAACTGGGCCTTACATTTCACAGTGCAAATAATTTTGACATTGGTGGCCCCAATATAGTTTTAAATCGCCCTAACACTGAAACAATATTGAGAGCAAGGGGTGATGGCAATTGTCTCTTCAGATGTTTCTCTCAAATCATAACTGGTTCCCCAGATCAGCATTATGCAGTAAGAATGTGCATAATTACACACATGAGACACATATCGCACCTTCTAATAGGATCATATGAATTTGATGGGGGAGATGATATTGAAGCATACATAGCTAATAGAAAAATGGATCGGAAGAGGAGCTATGGTACGAATAATGAAATGCTTACACTGTCTCACCTACTGATGTGTAATGTATACTCATTTAATGCTCAGGCTTCAAATTGGTCATATGTAGCGAACCCTGGTCACATTGATCCCAACATTCCTGTCATTGTAGAAAGAAAATCAATGTATATTTACTACAGAAATGGAAATCATTTTGATATTTTATCACAACAAAACAAGGCTAAAGCCCGAGCGCGCTACAAGGCCGATCCCGAAAAGAAGAAGGCCTCTGTACGCGACAGCTACAAGGCCGATCCCGAAAAGAAGAAGGCCTTTGTATGCGACAGCTACAAGGCCGATCCCGAAAAGAAGGCCTCTGTACGCGACAGCTACAAGGCCGATCCCGAAAAGAAGAAGGCCTCTGTACGCGACAGCTACAAGGCCGATCCCGAAAAGAAGAAGGCCTCTGTACGCGACAGCTACAACGCAGATATTGAATCTAAGCAATCTGCTAAAAGGCAGCGATATCAAGAGGACGTTGAGGAGAACCGCGCTGCTAAAAGGCCGAAATACGAGGACAATTCAGCTGCCATTAAGGCATCTGAAAGGAATCGGTATTGGTATGACCCCGCTGTCCGATTGGCTAAACGTGCTGCCGAGAGGAAGCGGTATCGCAGGGGTCACCGAACTACCACTACCACCCAAAGGTATGTCATGGCATGTTGTATTGCACTAGCATTAAAAAGCTATAGGAAGATGTGCATGCAACATGTGTACAGCACGCATGTAAGGAAGGGATCTGCACAAAACCATTCACTTCACATGTACAGCATGCATGGTGACCCAACTGTTGTGTACAGTACATGTAGTCCTTTCTCCTTTGTGACCTGTCTATTGAATATTGGGGGTGTCATCCTTAATTAGTCTGATGCTTCCTTATCTGATGTACTACGTGTGTATGAGCACTGAAACCATATCCTTCTCTCATATAGCTACTCCTTGTATGAACCCAAATCTCATGCACTAATGGAGTATAATGGTGGACTTGAAAAAGCTATTCTTAGGGATAGTGAGCTTCTAAGTGAAGTAAATTATGCCTTTTGTAAGTCTCATCCATTGCTAGCTCAAAAGGTTGTTACAAGATCTGCCCGTGCAGCAGTAAGTAAGATTGGTGCAGATGCATTAGTCGGAGGACAAAGTACATCCTCCAACTCCTCTTCCCTTTACGCAGCCACCGCTGCTAGATACATTGCTGCCCCCCTACTGTCCGCCGCCAGCAGCAGCTGCAGCACTGCCCCTGCCGAGCAGAGCTGCCCCCACCGCTGCCCCACCGCCAACAGCAGAGCTGCCCCCACCTCCAGCAGCAGAAGCAGGAGCACCGCCGCTACCTGCACCAGCCCCACCACCGGCACCAGTATTGGCACCAGTGCCCCCACCACCACTTTGCCTGCTGCCACCCTGGCCGCTGCCACCACCACCCGCATGGCTCCCATGGCCAGAACCAGGCCGCCGCGGCCATAGAAGAGGCTGGGGGAGACAAAGAGGACAAGGCGGAACCGTACAGAACATTTAGAACTCATATACATATCATTTCTATTATTAAATTTTTTAACCTCCCTCCCTTCAAAAATTAAAATTAATTTGTGACCACTTATAAAGACGCCAGAGGAAAAAACTTATGAAACAAGTAAATAAAAACATTCTCTAACGAGAAAGTTGTTGGTTTATAGGATTGACCAATGGTGGTGTAAAAAGCACAGAAACAAGAGTGACAGAAATTTGACTGGAAAATTGAAATAGGCCTATATTTAGCACACTAACGTTGTAACAGTACATGCCTGAGTAATGGGCAATTTTCCAGTCAAATTTCTGTCACTCTTGTTTCTGTGCTTTTTACACCACCATTGGTCAATACTATATACCAACAACTTTCTCGTTAGAGAATGTTTTTATTTACTTGTATAATCAGGAATCCCACTTCATTAATTCATGGGCGCGCCCTGCCTGTCTTGCGGACACGGCTGTTTGCGGCCATTCAAATCGTGGAAAGAAAGTCCTACGCCCAGAAATTTTGAAATGATTATGTCATAACATCAGGGGCGGATCCAGGATTTTGAGAAAGGGGGGGGTCTGATAAATATATTCAAAACTGGGGGAGGGTACGGGAGGGGGCGCGCCCACTCCCGTGACAGCAAGGGGGTTTTGGGGGAGCGCTGATAGCTCCCCCAGTGGGGTCTGGGGCGAAGCCCCAGCCGCTTTTTTGCTTTTGCGTTTATTTAGCATGAAATTCACAGTGTTATCCAATACATATACATCACGCGATATCCGGATTACTAGAGCCTGCATGGATAGCGACGAGAAAACTCTTCATTCTTCACAATGCGATGGTTCCTACTGCTCAGCAATTAAATTCAGTCGTGACGCAAAGCTTTTGTGAATTTGTGACCGAAGCGTGCACGTGGCCAAGCACCAGCTACATGTCGGTCTATAAACGACTCATATATGTTTTACTATAATATTAGTATTGTTAGTTTATTTAGCTCTATAGCTATCTGTTTACTGAGGAAAAGAATCTGAGATCCATCCCATTCACGTCTTTTGATCGCTTACCTCAATTCCTGCTCACACGCACCATTCGATCGATAGCGCGATTAAATGTTTCGTTAATACACATGCAGGAGGATTTAATTAGATCGATATAGACCCCACTTGGCTAGAACGATGTGAAATGTTGCAAATCCAAGGACGGTAACATGCAGAACGCTGCATAGATTACAGTATGCATTACGTCATTCTTCATATAGGAAAGGGGGGGTCTGGACCCCCTGGACCCCCCCCTAAATCCGCCCCTGAGTTACGTAGCAACCTACCTTAGGGTTTCTTTGATAAACATTTTCTAAATAAGTGCTCAGTTAAAGTTCAAACAAAGGCCATAGATATTAACCCCATTGACTTGTGTATCGATGGTAAAGGTCATTTGCACTACAGTTGTTCACGTGCAGAGGAATTCGCTCCCAATCGGACGGGCTCTCAGACTGGTAGAACATACCGCGACCTCTAATACAAGACAAGCGCTATTGACAAAATGCAAGTTTTTACGCGATTAAACCATATCGAACTCATTAGTGGATAGATAGAGCTATTTGTTTATCGTACAGCCATGCCGCGGCCAGCATTTTTTTCGTTGCTACAAATCGTTCTTAAGCGGAGTTTAATCACGCGGTTTCGTTCTGGGTCTCTTGACTGGGATGGGGAGAGCAGCAAGGTTTTGAGGGTCGATACTTATTAAATGTTCCCTCATCACAGAGGTCATGTGTTGCAGCCTGTCGTGCATTGAAGAAAAGGTTCTGTGTAGGACATTGAATCTGGCGTGAATCGATTCAGCTCCCTGCTCTCCTAAGAGACCGAGTCCTGCATGCCAGTTCCGTGCCCATTCAAGAGTGAGTAAGTGCATCTTTGGAGTGATGGAAGCATCTGGAAATGATACACGAAATTCTTCAAATTCTCATTTTACAAGTTTTATCAATCCTCTTTAGATGTCTCAGCCTGAACCACGGCAGTGATAGTCCAACTTTTATGGCCAAACCTTGCTCTGCACTGATCTCAATTTGGGTGCTAATTCCTGATTTCTCCAGCAGATCATTCCTCTCTTCATCACTCAGCATACGTAGCTCCTCTTGCATCAGGGCTGAGGGCTCACCACCACTAACAATACTCCGAATTGCATCCAGCTCCCTGCATCTTTGCTTCACAGTTCTAGTGCAGGAGGATGTTGTGGGATTTCGCCCATTGGTAACATGCACAAATGTTAGTGGCTGTGTTGAAAGAATACATAAATGTCTTATAATTGAGCTTACAACTTAACTGCTCCTCCATGCAGTAGAATCGGCTGCTCTGGACTTAAGGAAGCTGCTGTTTGAAGAATCAGAGATGCACTCCTCATCTCTTCTTGCGTGCGAGACAGCCCTTGATAGCCACTGGCTTTCATATCTCTGGAACACCTTGATAGTAGCCACTGGCTTTCATATCTCTGGAACACAGGCTGCAGTGAATCACAACATCATTTAATAGGTTCAACACTAAGGTGGGTGCGTGCTGTTTTAATATGAGAGGGTGCAAGTGGCTCATGATCATGGTTGTGCAAGTGGCTCATGATCATGGTTGTGCAAGTGGCTCATGATCATGGTTGTGCAAGTGGCTCATGATCATGGTTGTGCAAGTGGCTCATGATCATGGTTGTGCAAGTGGCTCATGATCATGGTTGTGCAAGTGGCTCATGATCATGGTTGTGCAAGTGGCTCATGATCATGGTTGTGCAAGTGGCTCATGATCATGGTTGTGCAAGTGGCTCATGATCATGGTTGTGCAAGTGGCTCATGATCATGGTTGTGCAAGTGGCTCATGATCATGGTTGTGCAAGTGGCTCATGATCATGGTTGTGCAAGTGGCTCATGATCATGGTTGTGCAAGTGGCTCATGATCATGGTTGAAGCAGCATGGACATACAACTTTTGCAGATTCTACTAGCCAAGCTTTGAGACACTTGGCACAGACTATTGAATTGCAACTCAACTCCATGCAGAGGCTGGTCAAGGATCTCAAAGCACAGTGGACACCTGAGATGATCCAGAACTGGCAAGTTGTTATTGTCAGATACTGAAGGAGGCTGCGTTCCAGGAGCACTGAGTGAGAGTGGTGAGATGCTATCAATGTGCCTGATAGGATGGTTTGCATATTGGGAATAATGCCCTCCAGTATGTTGCACTGTTTTTGGCCTTCCACCTTTTCTCAGCTTCTCAAAATGCTCACATACCTGCATGTAAATAAATTTGTCAGCATGCCTACATGTACATTTATAAGTACTTTTTCATACATGTACCATGCAATTCTTGTTACTGTGGTTGCTCCATTGGAAGTGACAGTGGAGCATCTTTGAGGCACACCTTGAGCTGCTGCAGTGATTCTTTTATCCAATGTACGCTTGCAACAACTGCAGAAGCAAGACGGAAAAATGGTTGGATCTTCTTCAGCATCAATAGTAATGCCAAAGGCATTCTGCAGCTGCTGTGCAAACTCTTGGCATTTGTATATGGTTGAAGCTGCTTTCCCTCCAACAACCATCAATTTCCCACACACCCTGCAGTGCTGTTGTACTTTTTGGCTGTGATATTCCATCCTGTCTGGTTGATTATGTTCACTCGACTGCATAATATTCATAAAATGAGCTGTGGTACTGCATGCCGCGGGTTGTGGTGCACATAAAACATAAGCCTAATGATTGTCCTACCTGTTTATGTCGCGAAGACTTTTAGGAAAACCTTCTGATCGAAGCTAGGGACACATCTTCCTACCCCGGAAAATTAACCCGTCGCAAACCCTTTAGCTAAAGCATCAGCGCACTTCCGTAGGGATGTACGAGCGGCATGCACAGTATCGATTTTGGTAGAAGATAGATAGGCGTGTATGTTGTATATAAAAATATGTCTGTTTGGTACATGGTTAGAACGAAGCAGATGTGCAAATGAGGCTATCAATTAATGAGGCAAAAAGTCATACAGTGACAATACTTCGACCGTAAATCCTAATTATGGACTTAGTTTCCAGCCGCAAACAGCCGTGCGGTGTTGAATTCTGTTTCACATAGAGGTTGTGATGTCAGCCATAGCAACCAGCTCAGCACAGCTAGTATACCATCGCGAGATGGCCTATCAACCGCTTCCAAGCAAGCAACATTACATGGCTTTGCGTAAGCGGTTGCACAGATCGAACCTTTTTAGTCTACTGGGTTTGTACAATGGTATAAATCCGCGCTTATTTGTCCGTGCGTGGTGCCACACGGACTACTAAAAGAGTCGAGCTACAGTGGATGTGTGTTCTTGCATAACTTCAAATTAGGAAAATTGCTCATACGATGAAACAATGTGGTTTCCGTCCCATTCAGTACTCCTGCAACGATGTGGGATCGTTTCCGAGAAAAGGGACCTAACGCATGATTTCAAAGTTTATATTATTATATTATTATCTAGAATTCTGAAATGCCTTCTATACATAGCTTTTTTGCTTTTGCGTTTATTTAGCATTAAATTCACAGTGATAGTGACCCAATACATATATGTCACGCGATATCCGGATTACTAGAGCCTGCATGGATAGCGACGAGAAAACTGTTCATTCTTCGCAATGCTATAGTTCCTACTGCTCAGCAATAAAATTCGTGACGCAAAGCTTTTGTGAATTTGTGACTGAAGCGTGCACGTGGCCAAGCACCAGCTACATGTCGGTCTATAAATGACTCATGTATGTTTTACTATGGTATTAGTATTTAGTTCTATAGCTATCTAGAATCTGAGATCCATCCCATTCACGTCTTTTGATCGCTTACCTCAATTCCATTCGATCGATCGCGCGATTAAATATTCCGTTAATACGATGATTTAATTAGATCGATATAGACCCCGCTTGGCTAGAACGATGTGCAATCTTGCAAATCCATGGGCAGAACGCTGCATAGATTACACGGTATGCATGCGTCATTCTTCATAGGAAAGGGGGGGTCCAGGGGTCCGGACCCCCCCTAAATGCACCCCTGTTTAATAGGCACCCAGTCGCTCGTGCCTTTAACTCACCAACCATTTGCATCGCGAAGACATTCTCCAGTGTGGTTTTGTACTACGTAAGGCGAATCTCAATCTCGTCCACAAAACATACTTGTAGCAAGGACGCTAATTGGTGAGCCCGCCTGTATGACGGTCGGGTGCATGTTTTCTTTTACGAAGAGGTAGTAATACGGCTAGTTCATTTCTAAAAGCGAGAGATAAGCAGCCGCAGGTACGGCTATTTACTAGTATCTATGATTTCACAAAGATAGCTCTAGATCTTTATTGGGCTAAACAATTAAGCAATTCGAGGGACGAATGGGGCTCAGTGGCACGTGATAATGTGCAAGTTGAAGGGGTGGAGCTAATATGGTGCGTCAATGGTTGCGTCACTAGTGAGACCTGCGTATGCAATGAAGTGTAACTGCGCATGCGTAACCGAGGTGAAAAAGTTGTTGCATCTTACTTTCAGTTTAAGAGGTGAAAAAAATATGATTGGCTTACACATGGGTATCTAAACATGGTTTCACTTTAAAGTGGTTAATTTGTTGTGTTTAAAGTTAATTAAGCATTGTTAATAACTTGTAAATAAAATGATATAAACACATTTGCCTAACCTCAAGTTGTTAGTTTCTAAATATTTGATACACCTATCAAAAGTTATTCCCGTTCAAAAGTATTACGTTCTTTCATGGACACCATTGGTAATCATTTGAGTACAATTCAGACTACAGTTTACATGTACATTTAGCTTGCTCTTATTGTGCAAGTAGAGTTTGAGTTCTGAGAAGCTAGTGCATACATGTATGAGCATGTGTGTGTTGCCCTTGCTCTTCCGTCCCCACCCCTCACCCCCTCCTCCTCCCCCCTCCTCCCCCTCCTCATCCCCCCTCCTCCCCCTCCTCTCATCCTCCGGTCCCCTCCCTCACCCCCTCCCCTGCATTCATCCTCTCTCCCCCATCCCTCCCCTCCCCCCTCCCCTCTCCCTTTTCCTCTTTCATTTTGATCATGCATTCTTACACTGCATTTATCAATAAAATGAAGGATTTTTACACAATGCACATGTACAGTGTAGTTATATATAGGTCAGAGTACTTTAGAAGATGAATGTGATTCAAAATAATAACTAGTCAGCTCTTGACTGCCACTTCAGGACAGGTGAGGTGTTTAAACCCAATTAATGGCCCGCAACACCTCAGGAGCATAAGCTTAATTAATAGTTCCTGTGATCAGTTTCCAAATCAGCAAGCTAGTGTCCATGGTCACATGTTCTGAACACTGGCTAAGTATGTTAATCATTTCTGAAGGAATCTGGCTGTTTGGATGCACACATGATTCTAAACTGTAACTGATATTATACATGCACGGAACGATTCCATACAAAGTGACTGCAAACAATGCCACATATCACACACACAAGCATGCACCACCACACCACACCACACCACAACACCTCACCACCACCCCACACCCCACCACACCACACCACACACCCCACCTAACACCACACCACACACCCCACCAAACACCACACCACCACACCACACCACACCCCACCACACCTCACCACCCCACACACCACACCACACCACACCAGTACACCACACCACACACACCCCACCACCACACACCCACCACACCACACACCCAACCACACCACACCACACACCCCACCACACACCACACCACACCACACCACACCACAACACACCACACCACACCACACCACACACCACACCACACCACACACCCCACCACACCACACACCCCACCACACACCACACCACACCACAAACCCCACCACACCCCGCCACACCACACCACACCACACCACAACACACCACACCACATCACATCACACCCCATGGCTACACACCTCTGCACCCACAGGCTGCTCTGTTTCCTCATTCAAGCTCCTTTCACCACTCTTTTTGGATTTATTTTTGTCTCTCTTCTTTCTTCTGCTTGTCTTTGAGCCCTCTATTGGTGCCTGCTCAGGAATTGCAACAATATGTGTTTTGTGTCTGTATTGTGTACATGTATGTTTTGTGAATTGTGTGTGTGTACATGTATGTGTATCTGTGATTGCGAGTGCACAGTAAAAATACGCCATTCATACAAACTGTAAAAAGCATATAGTCCTCTTTATTGTCACATGCAGGGGTACATACTGGGTATCTATGAAAGAGCACAGCACAATATTGAAAGCAATCCACTTCCAGCAGGATTGAGAGAAAAATCAAACATTAGGGACCTAAAATAATCGAAACAAACTGGCTGATCTGCAAGATGTAAATGTGTAATGTCAAATGTCCTGTGCATCATCCCGAGGGTACATTTGACGCCCAGAACATTAGACATTAAGTTCCAAGTGTTAGATTTTTTTAATCATCCTGCCAACTTTCTATTTTGTGCGTTCTTTCATTAATGCCCAGTATACAAGTATAATACACAGCAGATTTGGAGTGACTCTGGACACAGAGAGATCATTTTAAATGCATGTGGCATCTTTTTGTGAATAAAATGGTTAATTCTCAATCCCGCACAATATGAACAAGCCCCACTATCCAGGTCATTGCGAGCCTTGTCTTGTCCAGGGGAAGTAGGATTTTAAACATGTACAATGTACTTGTATGCTCATGCATGCAACTGAATGTCTCCATGTTGGCAGGCCAGTTATGTCTCACCGTGAACGGAGCCAAGTGGGCATTCCATCCATACTAGCCTGGAGGGGATCTACGTAAAGATCTGCCTCCCAATAATCTAGGCCACCCCTGAACGGTGCTGGTCTACCTGTAAAGAGGGTAGGTTGCACTGAGCTACACGTATCGAGTCACTTGGCTTTTTTATTTCATAGAGCTTCTCCCTTTTAATAGGAAGAGGCCATGTCATTGCCTGGGATGATGACATTGGCCACAACTCCATCTTATCTTTTTTTCTCAATATTCATCCGAAGGAGTCAAAGTATGACCAGTTTGGGAATGGCTATAATTTTCTTTTGCCAATCCATGCAGTTTTGGACACCCAGGTCTACATGTACACTGTAGGCCTAATCCCCCACCATACCAAGCCTGGCATCTTGTAATGGATCTGCCGTTATCCGCAAGCGTTAGTACACATACATGTACTGTATTGGTCAAATGTTCAGTGCAGCTGGCAAGATACAGACTAATGCAATGAAACAGTATTGTGTCCAGTAGGTACACATATGACATAAAGAATCAAGAGCTACATGTAGTACATGTATATACAAGATGCATAAATACATGTAGGAGTTCATGCATACAGATAGTAGTAACCAGAAAAGAGTACTAAATACATAAATGCAAATATAGTATTAGGCACTATGGGGTTTATAAGGCAGGCTCAATAGGTTTCAAATACATATCAGCTAAATGTGCTGGCAGAAAGGAGTGTCATTGTTCATGTAATACATGTTAATCCTAACAACGAAATTGATCAAATTACAGTTCACTTTTCCTCACAGCATTCATGGAATCAAAGCCTGGCTCACACATAGCACTATATACAGTATGACTTAACATCTTTTCTGGTGATTACTTCTAGCTGTTTACTGTGTTGATCTTAACATTTGAACCTGGCTGTGGAGCTGTAGGATAGAGTAGTACAGTACGAAAAAAAAACGGGGGAGTAAAAAATTAAGAATAGGTTGACACAATATACTGTGTAGAATAAGAATAGAGAAAGAGGATCAAATAGGTAGAGAAACATAAGTACTGTTGTGCATTACATTGACTACATACATGAAAAAATGAAGGAGCTAAAGCATGCCCTTCCCTCCCCCCCTCCCACCCTTTTTTGCAGGTCCAATGTTATGGCATGCAACTGTTACAGCTATATATACAGTAGTAGTTGGTTAATTGCATGAAGAGGGCCATATACGCTTGATAGGCTAAATCCATCTCCCAATTTACAACTAATCAGACAAATTAGTTGTCCTTGAATTTTGCATGCCACATATACATACATACATGGTGTGTTCAGTTGAGATTTTATACACCCTACCTCTAACACATTTTTCCATTCCTTCTTATGGTGGGGAAGGATACTTTCAATCATTCTACAAAGTTCTTTAGTTGTAGGTCTTAGCTCTGGTCTGTCTTGAAGGCACATCATCACCAATGGATGAAGAGGATGATCCACCCCCATCTTTTCAATCCAATGCTTTCTTCTATATATTTGAACTTCTTGCTTCGTAACAACTGCTTTAGTAAGTTCATGTTCATGCATGATAGGAAACTCCTGAATGGCTGCATACAAGGACAGGACTCCAAATGAAGATATATCTAATCTAAGGTCATACTTTGGATGAGGAATCAGGGCCTCTGGTGGCATGTAATGTATTGTGCCAGGTTGCTTAGTTTGCTGTGATGCTGAGTGGAGCTGTTGAAGGTCAAATATCTTTGACTCTCCAAGATCTGCTATTTTTGCTCTCATATCTTGTGTAAGGAGGATGTTAGTGGCTGTAAGGTCACGATGAATGATGGGTGGATCCTGAGAGTGTAAATGGAGCAGTCCATATGACACATCATGGAGGATGGAGAACTTAATTGATGCAGGTATGTCACGGTACGTTTTTAAGCACTGCGCCAAATCCATATGCATGTACTCCATTACGAGATACTCATTTTCCTCGGTAGAATGAATTCCAAGAAACTGCACAATGTTGGGGTGCTTCAGTTTGCTCATTAAGACACATTCATTCAAGAACTTTTGTCGTTTTACTTGCTTGCCAGTCTCAGCAACTTGGTAGTTCCCTCGTAACCCTAACCATTTTTCACATAGTCTCTTAGCGATGCAGGGAAGGCCATTCAGCTTGACCTCATAAACAGCTCCATAGGAACCACGTCCTTTCTCCAGTCTCTGATCAAGACCTTCCAAGAAGGGGATTGTGTGTACTGTCTCACAGGTCATTTCTCTACCCTGGTGAGGGTTAGGAATAATATAACACAACAACCAATACTGTGGATTGAACAATGGTGCTCACAGATACATATACATGATTTCTTGCCAACTTATATATGCAATAGTGTGACATAAAGTATTGCATTAGCTCATCAAACACGTAATGAATTTGAACACCATAGTCATCACTTTCATCTTTCAACCACTTTTCTTAACAGATGTGAACGTAACTGTCATCCATTTGCACCTGTGTTTGCACCAATCAATAGCACACACTTCTCTCTATCAGACAATACTGTTCTAAATTCATTGCCTTCTGTTTATTAATCTAGTAATTATATTAACTTTATTATTATGCATTATATTTTACTGGTAGCTTTTACAAACTTTAGACAAAGAATGCATTCATTCCAACGGTGAAACGATTTGTAGCACTCTCATTTTCAGCATAGTACATGGTCCATGGGAAATGGCTGACTGTCTTACACTATGTGTCTCATACAATGTATTCCTTACAGCAATACCCCTTTTAGGAACATATAAGCATTATACACTATTAAGAAAAGTACAATACACCGAAGCTGCAAATAAATAAGGTAATTTGGTCTGTTTGGCATTTACATGTATGATTGGTCCATGACACAGAAAATGTAGTATGTGTTACAGTGTATGTCTATTTCCTTAAATGCCATACAGTCTTATTGGTGACATTCGTTATCATAAAATGCTGCATATTTATGCATGCACATACATGTATACTTGAACACATGCCATTTGTGTGCATTTGTAGAGAGTAACGTGGTTTCATAGCCTGCTCATTATAAAGCATGTATATTGAGCACGATGGTTCAATGCAACATTATTATGTTAGCTAGTATACAAAGGATGTACACTGCACATGTACATGAATGTGAGTGTACTGTACATGTAGTGTAGAACGCTTTTTAAAAGCAACGTAACATACATACATGTATACTCAACTATTTACAGTAGCGGTCATACAAATGTACACGTAACATATGCGTAGCGTTTACGTCGCACGCTACGTTCCCAATACGCTATGTCCTATCTACTCAAACGTCACGCTCACGCTCTATCATTCCTACGCAAACGCTACGCTTACGCATTACCACGCCGTGATTCGAATACTAAAAAAAAAGAACAAATTTAAACCGATGATGATTCTAGTATGATCCGGCCATTCATACATGGCTGTTTCATTACGTTCGGCAACCCTACGTTGAATGTCAATTTGTTTGATGGTTATTTCCTATCTTTTTGAAGCATATTGCAGTCGTAGCTCCTATAAGTATTGCACGTTGTTACAGACGAACCATCCTGTATACGTTAACTCACACCCATCTGCATAAATAGCCGCCATTTAAAAATTTTTTTCGATTGTATATAGCGCGACACTTTGGCAAGTGCACTGTTGGGTGTGGTCTGTACTGTAAAATGCACAGGGTTAAGGGACTTGCGGACACAAAGTGCCCTGTTTAATGTGGTCTGTTCTGCAGAGTGTACAGGGTTATGGGATTTGCGGATACAAAATGCCCTGCTAGGTGTGGTTTGTTCTGCAGAATGTACAGACTTAAGGGACTTGCGGACTGAAAAGTGCCCTTTTGGGTGTGGTGTGTTCTATAGAATGGACAGGGTTAAGCAAACACAAAACGTTATTCACTAGTTAGGCAGCTGCACTGATGTACATGTATACAGCTGCCTACCTTATCTGATTGTGATTCCTGTGTGAATATTACAACACAGGACAGATCTGGAGGTTATCATAGACTGATGATGTGATGTGTGTGGCTACATAAAACTAACCAGTACAACTTGGACAAGCTGTTCAGTTCATTTGCACAGGTAGTGTGTATGTAAGTGGGACATGCACCTTCCTCTTACTACATGTCATTTATCGTTTTAGGTTCGTACTCAACTGAAAAGCAGTCTCCACATCAACATTTAGTGTGTTTTATTGCCATATGATTGTACTGTTGATGCATTTAGAGTGTTGATCATACTGTACTAATTTTTTTGTTCTCGGCTTTTTAAATTACATTGTAGAGAGTGCACATACGTACTGTACCTCACTATGTAACATATTATTATGTGAACTGTTTACCCAAAATGCAGGCTTTGCTATGCATGTTTTCATCACAAATGAAGACATCAACTAAGCCAAACCTGGTCATCCTGGGACTAATTAATTAAGGCCAACTCAAGAGTTATATTGAGTAGAGGTGGATTGTAGTGTATTTTAATTGTACGTGTATAGTTATAAGATAAACATCTAAAAACACAAATGAGTTTCAGCACAGCTTCTTGTGTTTCTTTTGTATTTTATATTTTTTAGTAGCTTCTGTAGTTGTTTGTGTGTGTTTTTATGTATTATTCTCTTGTATCTTGAATATTATTTATTATTTTAATAATAATACAATTATTGCTGCATATGTATTTCTGTGTTCGCATAATAAATTTCTCAATAATAATGTACAACAAATAATAAATAATTTAAATAACAAACACAAAACATGTACATGTACATAAAAATCCAAGTTCATAGGGGCTCAATCCTGCCTGCCATGCATACAGGTCATGTACATGTAGGATGACATACTTTGGCTTGGTGCAGGTGATTACCAGCCAACGGTTATTATCCATATAACCATGGTATGATGTTAATAACTATTAGGTTTTAAAAGTGTTATGTACTAAAATGATAAACCACAAGGTAAGAATATTTACATGAGCTTTCAAAACCAGAGAAGGAAATGAGTTTTCGAACAAATTTTTTGCAAAGCTGTAAGTATTGGAAATAAGCTTATATGCATATGTTCTGAATGGATGTAGGCGCGTACTCATTGGTGTATTGGCCAGAGGAATCCGTGAGTGTAGTGAGTGATCGAGATATACAAGGGGAATCAAAGAAAGTTGGCGACGAGTGTACAATTGCTATCAATAAAAAGGAGTACTGTTACGGAAATTTAGGTCCGCCAAAAATTTTGGTCCTAGGAACAAAATTTTCTCGAAAAATTAGTCCGGGTGGCCCAATTTTGCCTGAAAATTTTGATCCGTGTCCGAAAATTTTAGTCCTACCCGCGCCTGCGCGTTCTCTACACGTGTCGAATCAAGGTGTTGTAAAGTCTTCAGAAAGCTGCTAGGATGGAAGGGATCTTCGGATGTTGAGAGTGATCTTGTTGGCGAAGTGTTCGAGTATCTTCTCAGTCAGGGGCAAATATTGCGATGGAGCGTCAAAGGAAAGAAAGCGGACGATACGGAAAAAAGCTTTGAAGTTTTCAGTGTCGAGTAGAGGAGAGCTATTCTACAGGCAAAAAAGGAAGGCAAGGCAAATATGTGCAGCAGTTGTAAACATTATATATGGAATCCCTTTCTGGTCAACACTCAGGTGGACTGGGCCTTCAGTTACAGATGGGGAATGATGTGGCAGACAAAGCAGACAATAGTGCAGATGAGATGGGGCACAAACACCCCGTTCAGTGGCAGACAATGCAGACAATAGTGCAGATGGATCAATTATAGAGATATCCAATCATACTGTTGACACAGTATTGTACTTGCCAGTTTGCAGAGATTGGCAAAGTAATATGTGCAGTTTGTCAAAGTGAATTGGGGGAAAAAAAAGGGAAAAACCTTTGGATATTGCTCTGGACCAAGCTCCTAGTATTCGTGGTCACATTAAAGGTGATGGGAATTGCTTTTTTAGAGCTGTGGCTCAAGAAATAACTGGACGTCAAGAGGATCATGCAGAACTTAGGGTACTTGTCACATCATACATGGCTCACAATCCTGCTCAGCTGTCTTGTTACCTGACATCATCTGAAACAATGGGACAGTACTTGCGAACAACGAAGATGGATAACAGAAAGTGTGGGCAACAGAAATTGAAATATATGGCACTCCAATTGCTTGGCACAACGACTTTTGTGTATTGTTCTTCAGGCACCAGCAACAAATGGTTGAGATTTGCACCAAAAGAATGCCATGATGACAACAGTCATGCACGAGAGTGCCTTTATCTATGCAACCTTTCTGAGCACTTTGAAACTGTGAAGCGTATGCAACATATTGACCATTCAAATTAATCAAACTTTATTGCGTGAAGATAAAAACCTTTAGTGTAAATCATTACAATAGAATGGGTGGGGGACCAACATTTCTAGAGCGGACCATTATTTTCGAAAAAACTGGTCCGGGGGACCAAAATTTTCAACGAAAAAATTGGTCCCCAGGACCAAAATTACCGGGACCAAAATTCCAGTGACAGTACCACGGCAAGATTGCAGCGAAGGGTACATGCAATGTACACTGCTTTATATTGCGCAAGAATATTAATGTAAGTGCTGTGGTTTTTGTAATATTAATGAAATTTTGTATGTACATGTAGAAGAGCTGATTGGCAAAGAAGAAAGGTTCTTGGCGGGCACGTTTACACCATTTCAGGTGGATGTTGTGGCACCTACGAGTGCACAGGCCACTACCAGCGATGACAGTGCTGCAAATAGAAAGAGAAAGGGTGCTGGAGGTGGCAGAAAGGGGAAGGCAAAGATCATAAGAGTAATACCGTTGTATATCATGAAATAGTTTCTTGAAAGCCTTGGTGCTCGCAAATACAGGAGGACGTTATGGCACCAGAAAGTGAGCAGGTCTATGCAAAGGATGACATTAAAGCATCGAAGGGGAGGAGGCCTGCTTGTAAAGGCACAAAGGCGAAGGCAAACATGATCATGGTAACATCATTATGTATCGGTAAGTGCATATGTCAATAATCACGTTGACATACACTTGGTATTGAGCAATAAGCTATAATTATAAGTTCCTGAAAGCTTGATGACGAATGCATTGCCATCCATCCAGTAACAGTTCTTTTATCCCTTATGCTTGTTTGCCCATGCACTGCAGAGCCAACAGTGTCTTCCATCACCCCAATCGATGGCAATGAAGGTGGATTTTCCCTTTTAGCTTGATTTTAGTATGGATACTGAATTACTCAATGCAGGTGCCAAAGTTGCTGAAAAGCCCAGGCCATCTCTTTCTTCAACTCCACTCCTGATTGATGGCAATGAAGATCCTTTTGCCCTTCTGGACTTATGTGTACTAATTATTCATACCTACACCTGATGTGGTTTGGGTGATGCTGTTGATATCTATATACACATCTTTGTGATTCAATTCATGCATCTAACACTTGCAGTGCAGCTGTTTTGGTTGGCTGATGCTGTTGATGTAGACAGGTCTTAGCGATCCACAGAATAGGGCAAAAATGTCTTTACTACCAGTATCTCCTATATGCAGGTTTTACCACACCATCAAGCCAGAGTGTACACACCTGACTCCAGCTATGGTAAGCAGGTGCACATGTGTATAATGTATGAAGGTGTACTTAGCTCTTAACCTGCCGTAGGTCTAGATCCACTCGTACTGTGCACAACAGTGCACGCAGGATTTGGCCATACGACTCAAGGCTGTAAAGAAGACCATGAAATGGGTGCAAGAAACCTTGAGGATGCTGTAAGAGCAGATAGGCAGAATATTCACACATCGCATCCCAAGGTATAGGTTTTGGACAGGTGTCCTTCAGAAATGAAAAAAAAACTTAACTTGATCTTTCGACACAGGCAGCATTCCAGTTAGCAGGCGGGTCACTCGAGCCCTCTTACACCCACCAACACAATTCAAGTCACAGCAAAGAGGATAAGCCACAGTTTTAACTCAATCCCTCAAACGCCCACCAACCTGTCATCTGCATGTAGCTTCCAGAGGGATCCACCCTCGCCCTTGGTCTCTGACTACCAGTGGGACCCACCATCACTGTTGGCCACTGACTGCCAGCAGGACCCACCCACGTCCTTGGTCACTGACTATCACAGGAGCCACTCTCATCTATGGTCACTGGCCGCCAGCCGGACCCGCCTCCCTTGGTTACTGGCCGCCAGCAGGATCCACCTCCCTTGGTCACTGGCGGCCAGCAGGATCCACCTCCCTTGGTCACTGGCCGCCAGCAGGATCCACCTCCCTTGGCCACTGGCAGCCAGCAGGATCCACCTCCCTTGGTCACTGGCTGCCAGCAGGATCCACCTCCCTTGGTCACTGGCCGCCAGCAGGATCCACCTCCCTTGGTCACTGGCGGCCAGCAGGATCCACCTCCCTTGGTCACTGGCCGCCAGCAGGATCCACCTTCCTTAGTCACTGGCCACCAGCAGGACCCACCTCCCTTGGTCACTGGTCGCCAGCAGGACCCACCTCCCTTGGTCACTGGCAGCCCGGAAAGGAACCCACACTCCTCATTACCACCACCCTCAAACTCCATCACTGCTGGTCTTGGAGCTTCAGAGCCTTCTGCTAGTGATGGCATGCCATCAACATCACCACTTCCTGCTGCTACTGATAAAAGTGCAATCAAGTCATGATCCTCCTCTGCAATCAAACAAGACAAGCTGCAACCCTAGCTTCAGTACTAGAACAAAACCACAAGCTGAAGGGGGAAAAGAATGCTGGCTCTCTTGCCATCAAGTTGGCCAAAGATGCACTGTTTGGGGATGAGGTTCTAAAGCTGTGCACTCCGATGGGCACTCGGTCCTTGCCAGCTCTGCCTACTAAGGAGCTGCAAAAACTCAAAACCATATTATTTTAACAGTTTTCCCAATATGCCAACTCCCCTTCAGAATTTGAAGAGCTGTGGAAAATATGCATGATTGCTGTACAGCAATATTGTAAGCGCTTAAGAACGTAGGCTGCATAGTGCTGCACATTTCTTTGTTTAGATTTTCTTTTACAGGTATGGTATTCGTTTAAATTATAGTGCGGTACTCAAAACGTTAGAGCGTAAATGAACTTTGACTTGTGATATAGTGGCCGGGGACGAAATAACAATAAGCGGACCGACAACAGAGGAAAGAAAGGCGCGGGATATACAGCGGTGAAATTACGCAAGCAATCAGATCAAAGCTTTGATAGGGTTTGTATCTGACAATCGTATTGTATGCACTACTCTTCGTACATGTACATGTACAAGACAACTGTTTTGCTTTTGCTAAACATGTGTCGTGTTGAGGAGCTGTGTGATTTCAACGTAGTGCTTATAGTAATATTTATGCTTACGTATGGTTGCAATCGAGAGGGAATCAGTGGGTTATCTCGTACCCAGACCCAAATCTACGTAACATGGGGTAACCTCATTACGTACATTTGGATCTGGGTACGAGACTATCAGTGGGTGTCGTTTCTTAATTTTAAACTGGGCGTGGCAATGTGGGACGTGGTTTTGATTACAGTGCAGTCTATGTAAGTGTGATTTCAAGGTATGCATTATATTACAAAACACAGACGACAAATACAGGAAGACTCAATACCCATACCCCTTTAAAGAGTGAAATAGAATCCGCAATTTTTTATACATGTAGCTCGAGTATATCATTTCGACTGTATCTTTCAATTGTCGTTGCATCATTATTTCCTGTTCATCATTAAAGTCCGCGACACCATCGAGGAAGTAAACATTAATGGATTCAACCAGTTTTCTTAACAGAAGTGAACTTATTTGTCATCCATTCACACCAGTGTTTGCAACAATCAATAGCACACACTTCTCTCTATCAGACAATACTGTTCTGAATTCATTGCCTTCCCCGTTTATTAATCTAGTAATTGTATTAACTTTATTATTATGCATTATATTTTACTGGTAGCTTTTACAAACTTTAGACAAAGAATGCATTCATTCCAACAGTGAAACGATTTGTAGCACTGTCATATTCAGCCCAGTACATGGTCCATGGAAAATGGCTGACCATCTTACACTACATGTATGTGTCTAATATAACTTACAGCGATACCCCTTTTAGGAGCATATAAGCATTTATATACTATTTATATATATAAGCATTTATATACTATTAAAAAAAGTACAATACATTGTACAGTGTAGATAGGTGAATCTTTGCTCTGTGCACTTTTATGACTTGAAAAGGCAATACAGTGTATGCAGCAAATAACGAATGTCACCAATAAGACTGTATGGCATTTAAGGAAATAGACATACACTGTAACACATACTACATTTTCTGTGTCATGAACCAATCATACATGTAAATGCCATGTGTGATCGTACCTGTCCCTTGTAAGCCTCCACCTGTTTCTGGTACTGCTTCACCTGGGCCACCTTCACTGCTATCTCCTCCCTGGCTGCATCTAGCTCCCCCTTCAATTCACGTAGCATTTGCTTGCACTTTTGGGTCTGAACTCTAATGGCAGTTTCCATGTCCTCAAGAAGGACCTTGTGCTGCTCGAGATCTTTCTGCAATGTCTTGAGTTCACTCTTTATCTTCTCAGTGTTGTCAACTGCCATTTCTCTGTCCTTTCTCTCTGCAGCAAAGTCTTCTTTATAAACAGTAAGCTACATGTACAGTAGAGAGATAATGAGTCCAAAATGACCAAATTCTGATCTGACAAAGTTAGGTGTCTCAATACAGTCGCGGCTCGGAAATAAGCACATTAGCACTTCCGCAAATAAGCACATTAGCGGTATTTTTAATGGCATTCACCCTAATCTTATGGCAACTGTTGGTGTACTTAGCAGATCTAACCATCTGTTACGTAATGAGTTTCATAGTTTACACGCCAGTAAACAGGGTTGCACTCTATCTACATTGTGGGTGTTAATTTGCAAGATAAAAGAATTTAAAATTACATGTAAAGAAAATAGTACTACATGATACACAAGCTCCAGTAATTGCACTGAGGAATTTGCGAGATGATTAAAATGATCTCAGCACGCGCGCGCGCGCGCGCACACACACACACACACACACACACACACACACACACACACACACACACACACACACACACACACACACACACACACACACACACACACACACACACACACACACACACACACACACACACACACACACCACACACACACACACACACACACACACACACACACACACACACACACACACACACACACACACACACACACACACACACACACACACACACACACACATGGACGTTGCAGACAAATGACAGTGAAGTAAGAGCAGGTTAGGCTGGCTACCACTGGGGTTAAGTATAGGTTCAAATGTATGATTATAAGTGTTGCTTAATCACCAGGCCCCATATATAGTATGTATATACTGGCTGTAACCGTGCCCCTTTCATAGTGCACTAGGAAAGGGGCACGGTTACAGCCAGTATATACATACTATATATGGGGCCTGGTGATTAAGCAACACTTATAATCATACATTTGAACCTATACTTAACCCCAGTGGTAGCCAGCCTAACCTGCTCTTACTTCACTGTCATTTGTCTGCAACGTCCATGTGTGTGTGTGTGTGTGTGTGTGTGTGTGTGTGTGTGTGTGTGTGTGCGCGCGCGTGCTGAGATCATTTTAATCATCTCGCAAATTCCTCAGTGCACGGCTGTTTGCGGCCCATTTAATGTTGGACAATAAGACCTACGCCCCGAAATATTGAAACGATGACATCACGCATCATGACCTAACCAAGCACTTTGTATTTTCGAGCTATATAAGGACTGTACTTGTTCCACCGACATGTAACAGCCATTTTAGTATAGACATACCATTTATCTATGCATCGTATAAATTTTGTGCCTCAACTCTGTAGCGCCCGCTAGCTATAGCGCTCGCAAGCCGAATACCTAAATTGGATATCCTCCACAAAGAACTGAACAGTGGACCACTGCCAATTTCCTAGGAAAAAGCTAAGCGTGATAAGTTAGCGGAGGGTTAAGACTACCTAGATAGCGTATAGACTAAGTGCGGCCTGCTGAAATGATGGCGCTACAGATCGTCAAATATCCCTAATTTTACAAGAGTTTTTAATGCCGTGTCAAGCATAACGATAGGTATAGTCCTGAAAGTTCAATCTTCGTTGATTGTGGTATTGCTGCCACATCTTGTGACACGATGTTGATAAGGTGCTCCATCACACACTGCATTGTAGTTCTGCAACTGCATCTCTTATACGTAGGCATATGATATTCTGTGCAATGATGCATGGTATCATTAGAATATCGTCGTATCTATTTTGACCTTACAATGTGTTACAAAATTGTGAATAAGCTTTTGGATATTGATGCAGCTGAGATGTTTACAGTCATTTCAAACGTTCATTCCACTCGTGGGAATTCATACAGGCTCCAGTCGGTCACCATACCTCGCCATGATTTTCGGCTATACTTTTTTTCATCTCGGGTTGTTCCTATTTGGAATTCTTTACCACAACATGTTGTATCTGCAAAGAATATCATCACCTTCATGTGTCGCCTCAGAACTGTAGATCTATCTCCCTTTTGTAAACTGTATCCATTTAAATAGGAAGTATATAAGTGCATTTACACATGCCATTACTTGCCTCTTCAGTGCATTATCTGTACAATGCATTGAGAAATATTATTATTATTATTATTATTATTATGGTATGCATATACATGGATTTGACTCCTTGCAATTGTTCTGCAAGCCGGAAGGAGACTGACTTAATCCTGCCACTTTTCTACAAGCCTAGTGCATGTGATGAAGTTGATGTTCACTAGGTCAGTGGCATTAAGAGCTAAAGGTTATAAAGTCATGCAGCATTTATACTAGCTGGCATTCAATGTTCAGCTGATGTTGTAAAGGCAGCAAGATTCAATACTGTTGAATCAGATCTATTATTCGATAACTATCGTTTACAGTGAGTGCATAAACTTTATTGATGTTTCAAGGTGTCAGGTGGTAGGTCGTTGACAACTTTAGTGATGGATATGCATGGTGTTTTGATAATCCAATGCTTTGGAGTACATATAGTGCCAAATTCAGTGCCTGATAAAGATCAAGTAGAAACCTTTACACCAGCAATGTAAAGTACACATTATTGTGCCTCTCCACCCTCACAGAGGTCCAAGCTTGATCCATACCATACTTCATCACTGGGGATTTAGTTGTCGTGCAGGGTGTTCCTGTAAACTATGCATAGCGAGTTGATTTATAAATATCATCTTATTTAAGCTATCCTGCACCCAGCAGCTTTTCCATCAATGTGGAACATATATAGGTGTCTTGTATCTCCTTTCTGCCAGAACAATGGCAGTAAAAATGGAGAGCTATCTCAACCCGGCCCCTTTGAGGTTTCTTGCACTTGACCTCTCTCCCTGGAGATATAGTAGCCTTACATGCCATTTACATGCATGTATGTATAAGTAAGAGCAAAGTTGTTTTAGATTTTTTGTAGTTGATTTTTTTTTAGTGTTGCACAGCTACTGCCAAGTGATTGCTAGGCCAGCTGTGATTGCTAGGCCAGCTGTGATTCTTGTTCTGCACTCACTGTAATCCCTGACTCCACCAATGAATGCTTCCTATTTTGATCACTGATCACTTAATAGATTTTAATTCTCAGGTAGTTAGTACTTCCCTAAGTTATGCACAAGGTTCACTCTGGAGACCTTCATTACAGTGTTGTCATGCTGACTGATGTGGTTGCGAAGGCTTGTGGATATTCCCTCACAGACATGCATGTAAGGAATTACAAAACATTTAGGGTCTCAGATGCCATATACATATCAGTAACTGATTAAAGCCTTGATGTCCCTGGAACATTCACTCTGCTACAATGTTTAATACCAAGCTAGGTATCTAAGGTAATAGTTCTGTGTCATAACAATAGGAATGTATTATACAACTGCAAATACAGATGCAGCTCCAGAGGCTGCCTACCTCTCTATAAACATAAGCAAAGAGAGAGGGTACAACAAATACTGTAGAATTGACATGAAGGTGGTTCACCTGCACGATGTATGTGAGTGCTTCGTGCAGATTGACAAGAGCATTAAATGGTGGGGGTGTGAAATAGTGCTAATGTACTTTTAAGGCTTAATAGCACACCCTAGTGGGCCTGGTGAACCACTCCTTTACACTGGCATGCTTCAGTTGTGGAACAAAACCCGTGTATAAGCATAGCATCATTATCAATGACAAAATATGCATTAACATCTTACTGTTGTGTTTTAGCTATTAATGAAGTAAGACAACCATTTGATACTAGCATTTGAAGTCATTGCTTGCAGGGAGCTACACTATTAGCTGGGCTTTGTGGATACATGGCTGCATCCTCCTCAGAGTGAAATGCCACACCATGCAAGGCCTGAATACTTGTATATGGTGTCCTTTTTGCTTGCTCTCTTATAAGACATGCGTTTTTCAAGTTCTGCAATGCAGCTGAACGTGTTGGCAATGGTACTCCATTGTACGTGTCATGATTATTCATAGAAAACAGGCAGCCCGTTCAGGCCGAAAACAGCCGGCCGCGCTTAGTGGACAACATAAACCAACTACTTGAAGCTTTCACATTGCCTTAATGTCAAACTTATATGTGGTAAAATTGGCAGCTACATGCAATTCGCGCATCTTTCATACCTATTTGATCTTACCGTACCTCATATGCCTATGAAAACGTGGCGCGTGTATTAATTGGAAGCGTAATTTATCGTTTCAGGTGTGTGTCTTGAAGCCAGATGATTGCTGGTACTACTGCATGTGTTTATAATAACACCAGATGTAAGCATCTTGCAAGGCACGTCGTTGAACATATTGAGGCTAACCGCCATGATTTATACACCATATACCGTAACGCTCTAATTATCAAACTAAATGTCCAGCCGCAAACAGCCGTGAGTGCAATTACTGGTGCTTGTGTATCACGTAGTACTATTTTCTTTACATGTAATTTTAAATTCTTTTATCTTGCAAATTAACACCCACAATGTAGATAGAGTGCAACCCTGTTTACTGGCGTGTAAACTATGAAACTCATTACGTAACAGATGGTTAGATCTGCTAAGTACACCAACAGTTGCCATAAGACCATTAAAAATACCGCTAATGTGCTTATTTGCGGAAGTGCTAATGTGCTTATTTCAGAGCCGCGACTGTAGTGTGGTCACCCTTATAATGTGGTCATAAATGTACACCCACAAGAGTCAAATGTACACCCACAAAAGTCAAATGCACACCCACAATCTTGAGTCAAATGCACACCCACAAGAGTCAAATGTACACCCACAAGAGTCAAATGTACACCCACAGGAGACAATGTACACCCACAGGAATCAATGTACACACAGGAGTCATTACACACCCTTCTAATCACCTGTATCTCCAGCATTACGACTTTCTCTTTAAGGCTTGCATTCTCCTGATGTAACAGAATGGTGTTTTGCCCATGAGGCTGGCTACCATGATTGGTGCATTGTTCCATTGCCTTTGAGTAAAAAAGGCATCATTGCCCCAAAAAGGGACAAGAGAATTACATGTAAGTGTTATGATGAACAGAATTTTGTACTCTAATCAACCCTTTCAATTTGCACCATTATATATCTCAACTTATAAAGTAATTTAACCCCAACACAGGACCTTCACCAAATGTCATGAACTGCATGCCTTGGGCACGCAGCGGTAGAGTAACTTTAATCAACATAACAGAATTACTAAATAAACTTGATAAACCAGGTAGATAACTAACCTCTGCCAACTGAAATCGAAGATTTTCCTCTTTTAGTTTGCGTATTTCCTCTCTCAGTTTTTGGACTTGCTCATGGAGAGGCAACTCAATGCCCTTTTTAGTATAGCAAAGATGCAGCCAGTATTCAAGTTAAGCACTTCAGCACTTCCTAAAATCACACAGTCATGCATTTGAATACACATAAAGCTTTTAGGAACGATACATTCAGCACGGAATACAGCATGAAAGGTTAACACGAAATGTATTGAACATGGTGTACAATGGCTGATACCGAAATGGTGTTACCTTGTCACAGCATTCCTCCCCTATATGCAAGATGGCGTCGTGCTCACACCCATAATGACGTGGCTTGACTCGCACCCCATCGCCACACAGCTTGCCCGCTTCCGCTATAGACGTTGTCTCACAATGGGTCTTCTGCAAGCGGTGTGTTTCAGCAACACGTCCCCCTTGAGACTTCCCGACACGCGAAGTGAGTGTCACTTGCTCGCCGCCTAACTGTCCAGGCGGCGATACCGTCAGGTTCCAACCGGAGCTGGTGCTGCCCGACACGCTTCCTCCATCAGATTGCGGCGCCGGTGCCCGTTTCCCGCGTTCTGGCACAAGTGACTTGTGTCCTCGTCCACACGTGTGGGCTGGTGTTGTCGTGTGCGTAATTCCACTTCCTCATTGGAGGATTTCTTTACGGAGGAAAAAAAAGTGGAAGTAAAAAAATTTAATAAACACGTACATGTAATACGGCTATTTAAAGTAGGGTACTGCACTGTGGGTCAAAGGCTCGTGAGTCGTCTTACAACATGAAATGCTTTTGTACGTATAGTTACGTGTTTGTGTGTGTATACTTGACATCGAGTGCGTAGATCCTCACGTGAGAGGGTGTTCCAACTTTAGCAAGTCTCTGACGACCGTACTTTAGTGCCGCCATATTTAAGAAATATTTTCCTGTTCCAAATATGGATAAGCTATCAGACATATTTTATGGACATCGCCATTTTGCACCAGAACTCGACCATGCACAGACACTGGAATAGATATTTTGTACGTAACAACATGCTCTCATGTGCTTAAACAAAACTACGTCATTGTTCAAAATGTTTAACTACTATCAGCTGCAGCCTAGTATATTATCTGATACAAGCGTGTTGTCCGATCATTCGCGTTGAGAAATATATATCTGACTAGGCATTCATGACATGCATGCATGTTCTATTCATGCGTGCTGCTTGCTAGTTGATCATGCATCTGGTCATGCAGACATTGGGCGAAGCAGATGAGTTATCTGCGGTGGTTTGATTCAATATTTTTGCTCGTTGCAATAAACTTGTTTGAGCTCATACAGTAATGATCAGTAGTGACGTTCCTTGCAAACACGTACATGTATAGAATGTAGAACGTTATACAGTAAACCAGCCATGCCGCGTGCAAGTGTTGCATCACATCGCTATGCAAGCGAGAATGTTGCGGAGTTAGTGGCACTGCTTTTCTAAACCGCGGCCTACTCGGCCCCCCCCCCCCCCCCCCCCTCCCCCAGATTGGGCCGGGGAGGGGTTAATGGTAGCCTGCAGCTTGGGCCAAGTTGTATAGTCTATGAATATAATCAGAAATCCCACTTCATTAAATTCATGGGCGCGCCCTGCCTGTTTCACATGTCCTTATATAGAGGTTGTGATGTCAGCCATAGCAACCAGCTCAGCACAGCTAGTAGCATCGCGAGATGGCCTATCAACCGCTTCCAAGTAAGCAACATTACACGGCTTTGCGTAAGCGGTTGCACAGATCGAAGCTTTTTAGTCTACTGGAGGTTTGTACAATGGTATAAATCCGCGCTGATTTGTCCGTGTGTGGTGCCACACGGACGAGTAAAAGGGTCGAGCTACAGTGGATGTGTGTTCTTGCATAACTTCAAATTAGGAAAATTGCTCATACGATGAAACAATCTGGTTTCCGTCCCATTCAGTACTCCTGCAACGATGTGGGATCGTTTCCGAGAAAAGGGACCTAACGCATGTTTTTTAATGTTATTATTATTCTGAAATGCCTTCTACACATTGCTTGTTAAGCACTGAGAATCGGAGTATCTGTCATGGAGTTGTAACGCTCTGAATTGTTAATTATAGCCATACATTTCAAAGCAAACGTTACATTTATATTGCGCTTACATAATTTTAGGTCCTATTTCGCGGAAACGATCAATGATGGCGTTTATAATGAAGTATGAAAGAGAAAGAGTTAAAATCCCAATTGCATTGTGCGTTTAAGCAATGCAGCTGCATCGAGGTCTCGAGGGAAAGCTGGCTAGGAGCCAGGCTTGGGTGAAAAATAAATAATTGAATAAAATATGCAAATTGGCATGACGATTGTTAATTGTTACATGTACGTTTGCATTAATTGCCGGTAAGATGTACAGAAATAGAAATACAATTGTATTTAAATCACATGGCGGACAAAGCCTACTTTATTACCAGCAGTTACAGTATGTCCGATCACGGCTTGCTTTTGCTGGGGTTCGAGCATGCAATGAGCTTATTTCTGAGAGGGTCCCGCACCAAATGGAGATGTGGGCTGGGATTTGATAATGGTGCTCCGCTGGCCTCAATTACTTTTAGGTCCATTTATGCGAATTGTATGTGATAATTTGTGTTTGAATGTATGCATGTGTATTTAGCACGAGTTGTAATAGCTTGTTCAAAGTAAACATATATCTCTTTATCGCCTTTATGGAGTTTCTTTTGACAAAAACATTTTTTTTTGTAATGACAGTACATGTACATGATTAATCCTTCATCCAGATGTGTTTACTCATTTAACAGAATTACTCAATAACTATGTATTTAAAATTTTCCGGGGCTTCGCACCATTGGGGCCTCAATTAGCCTTTGCAGGTCAAGCACTTTAGTAATTATAATCGTAAATTAGACATGCAGTGTGGCTTATATCGCGGCAAGTCTGGCGTAGCCGCATTTCAGGCTATATCGAGGCAAAAATGGTTCTTAGGTAGGGAACTAACGATATAGTATTCGTTCATAACACAATGCAGCTGCATATAGAAATTTAGTACTGAGCTTATAACAATAACTCTACGCATGCACGCACTGATGATGATATTACTGCGGGATACCGCTTTGCAGCTACATGTATATGTATAGTCTGTATAGTGCCACACGTGTCTGCATGAGGACATGCATATGGGGCAATTCATGAGGTGTGGTAGTGGGATACTGTAAATGTTACATACCTTTCAGGTCAGGATCCAAATGCCCCACCATCATATCAGCCACATATGGAATACGCTAGAGCTGCGAATCAACCTCTGCATTACAATCCACTGCCACCAGTTGTGACATATGGTCCTCCAGTTGTTGCATCAAGCCCTGCAACCAATCCAGCCAATGGTTCTGCATTGGTTGACAGTGACGACTACAACTGGACTATGTCCTGCGTGATGATACTACTTTGCTTCATCTGTGGTGGGTGGCTATCCCTTCCACTGAGCTTCATGGCCGTCCGCATATCATCATCTGTAAGGCTTTCAGCGACTATGACAATGTATAATGCATGTCTGAATTTACATGTGTGTGTTGTCCTAACCTTGTATTATGTAGGCCCAAGAGGCCGCAAGACGAGGTGATGCAGCGTTGGCCCAGAGAAAGGCAATGTATGCACTCTTGCTGAATGCCATTGCAGTCATTCTATACGTCTATGTTACAATGACAGTCCTCAGTTTTGTGTTTGGTGGTTACCGTTCCTTGTATTTAGGATGAAGGATGGTGTTTTTCTTTTCTTTTTCGAAACACTTTAGAAAAGCTTTATATGTTGACTTATTCATTTATCAATAGTGTCACTGATGGATGTACAGTATATATAGTTTCATGACACCATATGGTCCTGTTCCAAATATGGATACTGTCTGGTTATGGAATAAGCCATGGCCATCGTGGCTGTGTCGTTTTGCACAAGACACTGATCAGACTGTGGAACAATGATTTATTATTGTACGTAACAACATGTTCTCATGACTACAATAGTGTTCTGAAGCAGCCTACTGATTTATCTCTGATACAAGCATGTTGTCTGATCATACGAGTTGAAAAATATATACCTGACCATACGGAGAAATGAGCGGTCAACAACGGGAGCCCTTCATTATTTCGCGGTTTGCGTAATTACGACATATTTCCGTAATCGTTCCACATACAGTATGGGGAAAGCATACCAAATGATTTTTTACAACTTAACTCCAGACAGATTGTTAGTGCGGCACATTTGGCAAGATTTTTAAACATGTCACCATATTTTTTCCGAATAAGCCCTCGGTTCCATTGAATTTCAGGGGCCTTTTTTTTCAAATGTTTATGAAGTCAACGGGGTGAGTTCCTCATTACAAAATTCCACAGTCTATTACGTCAAAACCTCTATTAGCTCCTGACAGAAACATATAGCTGATACACAAAGCAACTATTCTGCGCTTTTTAAACGTAGGTCTTCGTATTTGAAAATTCGGTTCCATACTCCACAGAAGCATTCCTTCTTGGATTTCATAGTGTCCCCGTCTCGTGCCCACAAAAATTGAAATACGGACGTACGTACATTAGGCATTCCTACTAACATTACCAAAGGTACTAGGTTTGTTGCTACCTATTGTGCGCTGCAGCACGCTCATTCTAGGCTAGTGCATGGTGAAGCGGTGAAGCTGTGTTATCACTGTTATGTACTATATATATAGTAGCTTGTACATATCCAGCATGGTATCCATAACGCTTACCCGCGGCTGCAAGCTCTTGCTGGAGCACTATACCCTCGGTACCCTGCACAGTGGCGTGCGCTTAAACCTTGAGCACTGTAGTGTGCATGTATGTTGTTTCTAAATAATGCACACGGTACGGGGGGGTGGGGGGGGGGGGGGCGGGGAAGGGAAGGGGTAGGTGTACGCCACTAGAAGGCTTAGCGTAGCTTGCTTGAACTGTTCTGTCGCGTTTTGCTGTACATGATTAGACCCATTTTGGTCGCCAATGTTCTGTATATGTATATGTACATTATCCCACACCATTTATAGGCACACGTGACACCATAATCGTTTGCAACCCACCCTCCACCTGACCAGCAAGCAAACCAACAGGTAATGAAAAAGAAAAATGCAGTAGTATATGTATGGACATTGTGCATGTGTGTGTGTATGTGTGTGTGTGTGTGTGTGTGTGTGTGTGTGTCTGTGTGTGTCTGTGTGTGTCTGTGTGTGTCTGCATAGAACCAGTTTAGTACCAATATGAATACGCATTGTTAACTTGTGCAGCATCATGCAGTTCAACAATATGGCCTGCCTGGATGAGTTACAAATCAATAAACTAAAGTAATAAATAACAACAACACCTAATTCTCCAAGACCCAGTGCATGTGCGATAAATACTTTCTTCCCATATCCCAAAATGAACTTGAGTATGTACTACAATGTAGGTAGAGGGGGTTGGATTTATAAGGTGTGACTGTTTATAAATGGGTTATTGTGTCAGTGTGTGTTCTGTGTGGTATGTTACGTGTAGACTTTGTTAAGGGCATGCAGTGTAACATTGCACATTTGCGTATGGACATACATGTATGAAGAAAGTTGGCGACTGACTCAATGAATGTTGTATTCTGTAATTGGACTATTGTATTCATTGTTATCAACAAGACCTTTCAATTGGTAGCAGAAAATGCATGCAGAGAATGTCTGACAGACATGTTAGCTTGTTAGTTTGTGTATGTGTGTGATCTATTTTAGTGTTTGCGTGTCAGTTGTGTCATGTCGAAAAATCGCCCATACATTGGCGTCATCTTGTGATTTATTTCCAAATGATTCTTTAATAAGGTTATCAGTATTTGTGCATGCTCATATGTATATCTGTGTATGTGTAAACATAAGGACTAGATTTTGTTTGTGCATTTTTATGTGGGTTTGCATTTTGTGTGTTAGATTGTACAAGAATGTGGACAACATTTCTACATTTCAGAAGCCCTTCGCTGCTGGCAGAATACTGAGTGATCTTGAGCCTGAATGCAATGAATGCAACAGTGAAGCCAGAACAGTGTAAGACTGTAAGGCTGTGTGTGTACATGTATATGTGTGTGTGTATGTGTGTGTGCATGTGTGTGTGTGTGTATGTGTGTGCATGTGTGTGTGTGTGCGTAGTTGAGTTAAATTATACATGTTGTCATTGCAGTGGTGCATACGATACCCACATTTATGTTAATTTTCTATGTATGGGTTAAAGAACACTTGGTTAAAAATAGGCCTATTAGTATACCATTGGGAAGCGTGATACCCATTATTTTTAGGCTTTGTTTATAAACACATGTGTTTGCGTAAGTAGCTGTTCAGTTATTGTGAAGAACAAGGGGAGTGGTCCGGCGATGGTGTAGTGCATTACAATTGTACTATTTTTTTGTGATGATAATAAGGTTCAAAGAGGTCCACGGCATCAGCCTTCTACATACATGTATGAGTGCTTACTATAATAATGGCAGTAGAAATGGGTGTGCAGAGTGCAGAACATTTACAGATAGCTGAAATGTTGTGTTCAAATTCGCTGTCACTTCCTCCTATACACTATCCCCCCTTCCCAGTATTCCTTTTGAAGTATTTTCTTGCCTTTCTGCAAAGTCAAGAATATGTGTGTGTATTTGCGTGTGTGTTGCTTATCACAAACACACATATATTTACACACATGAGACTTCTATAACTTCTGGACAACTAAAACACATATCTAGCAAATTAACCCCTCCTTTCCATATGCACACAGATCTTGATGATATACACACATACACACAAGCACACACACAAGCACACACACACAAGCACAAGCACACACATCCTTGGTGATAAAAAAACTAAGTGGAACGTTCTATACGAAAATGTGGATTTTATTTTATAACATAAAATTTAAATCGACTATTAACGCTATCGGGTTCCTATTTTTAGCACAACATACCACACCATTACTATATGTGAAAATCCATTTTGGTGTCTTACACATGCGGGGTACTGACGTTACAAGGTCCGATACCCCGTAGGGTTCAACATCTTTAGGTAGGAGTGTCCAAATCGGTTCTAAATAGGTACCTATGTAGAAGGGTCCTACCGCTATTGATTTGTTCTCTTCGTTAATTTTTGCTTTACATGTATCCGTTATGGAGATATAAGTGTGCAAAGAAATTGCATATTTCCCGGGCATTACACGCCATTAACGTATTACGACTGGCTTTGAGGACGTCCTCGTAATACGTTCATGGCGCGTAACGCCCGGGAAGTATGCAATTTCTTTGCACACTTGTATCTCCATAACGGATAAAGCAAAAATTAACGAACAGAACAAATCAATAGCGGTAGGACCCTTCTACATAGGTACCTATTTTGAACCGATTTGGACAATTCTACCTGAAGATGTGGCCGTTTTGAACCCTACGGGGTATCGAACCTTGAAACGTCGGTACCTCGCATGTGTAAAACACCAAAATGGATTTTCATGTATAGTAATGGTGTGGTATGTTGTGTTAAAATAGAAACCCGATAGCGTTAATATTTCGGAAGATATATCGATTTAAATTTTATGTTATTAAATAAAATCCACAAGACCCATTTTCGTCCAAGTGGTATTGTGGTTAATTATGGCATGTGCAAATGTACGAGGGGCTAATCCTTTTGTGATCTGTGTGCATATGGAAAGGAGGGGTTAACCCTTGTGTGTGTGTGCTTATCACAAACACACATACATGTACATTTGCACACATGAGACTTCTATAACTTCTGGACAACGAAAACATATATCTAGCAATTACCCCTCCTTTCCATATGCCCACAGATCTTGGTGATATACAACATACACACAAGCACACACACACAAGCACAAACACACACACACACAAGCACAAGCACACACATAACCACATTCTTGGTGATAAAAACTAAGTGGTATTGTGGTTAATTATGGCATGTGCAAATGTAGGAGGGGCTAATCCTTGTGTGTGTGTGTGTGTGTGTGAGTGTGTGTGTGTGTGTGTGTGCACGCGCGCGTGCAAGTGTGCTTGTGTGTGTGGCCATGGTGTGTTTGTGTGTGTGTGTAGACCTATCGCCAAGATGTGTATGTATGTGTGTGTGTGTGTGTGCGTGTGTGTGTGTGTGTGTGTGTGTGTGTGTGTGTGTGTGTGTGTGTGAATGACACATTTGTGTGTGCGGTGTGTTATGAAGCTTGTGTGTGTGCGTGTTATTCAGTTTTGCTTGTCCCTTGCCTTTGGGGGGAGGGGGGATGAGTATGTTGAGTTATTTTGTCAGTGTGTATGTTTGTGCTATATAGTCTGCATCACAGGGCAAAAGCAATGTAACCGCTTTCACTTGTGCAGTAAAGGTTAGTTTGCATCCCCATGCTGGTGTCACATTCTAAGTATCGTATGTCAGCACAAATTAAGGACATCTAAGTCTGTGTGCTGGGTTTGTGCATGGAGGTTACATGTAACCAAGTAATGTTATGGTACTCATTCTTTGTTTGTACTTTCTGAAAGAAGTAAGTTTTGGCTATTGCAGGTTACCCAGAGGGATTCAAATTTGTATATTGTCTTGGGCCTTGCCAAGGTCCATCATCAGATGTCGGCAATACAGACATCCAACGTCTTCACTACAGATATCCCTGATGGTACAAAAAGATCTGCAAAGATTGCACTCAATTTGACCCCACCAAAAGACCCTCTGCTGCTGACATATGGAGTACTTTATGTCCTGAGTTTGTTTTGTGTTGACATATGCAGTATGTTTACTCAATGAATTACATTTGACAATGCTTTATGTATACAAAGTGTACATGAAGCAGTGTTAAGAAGGAATACATGTAGTCAATGTATTCAATACTGTGATACCAGCAACTAAAGAGTTCATGTGGGTTCAAAGCTGCATACATTAGTAGACCCTTCATGACATCCCAATAAGAGGGTGTGGCTGTGTAACTAGATAGTGGTAACAAATACATATGAACGGACGCAGGCAGACATTATGAAAATAGCAATTATCTTTCACAGTCATAGGTCTACGCTCTAGCTACACACATGCAGACAAAGAATATGGCACATGTTGACTCGATGTTATCGATGTAGGCATGCCTTCGTAGGTGGTAGCTGCACGACGTCGTGTATAGTAATAGCCTTAACCGTAACACATTAGTAGTGAGCTAGGATGGGTGGGTGGGGGGAAGGGGATCGACCGATATGGAAGCTATCGTGCCCTCCCCCTAATCGATATCCCCGGCCGCGCCAGATCAGATCAGATCAGATTAATTACATACCAGATAGTTACCTCTGGCAGAAAATTATATGTCGATATTGTTGCATATTTATTCGCCATTTAATATTTCTGTTCGATTTAATTCCGGCAGGTATTCCGCAATGACATTCGTTTATGAATAAATTATGCGCGGTAGAAATTAATTTTTTTGTCTTGATTTTAGTTAAACAATAGATTTTTTCTAAGTACATTCGTCATAATCAGACCGATTTGTAGGACATTATAAACGTGTTTAAAATTCAATTTGAAAAACAAAGCAGAAGATGACCGCCTTTGTATGCATTCAGGACATGCACGCATGTTCTATTCAGCTTGCTAGTTGATCATGCATCTGGTCAGACATTGGGCGAAGCAGATGAGTTATCTGCGGTGGTTAGATGCTAATTGAATCCATGCAGAGGGACTGATACTATATATTTGCTCTTTGCAATAAACCTGTTTGAGCTCATACAGTAATGATCAGTCCTTACAAACATGTACATGTATAGAATGTAAAAGGGGTTAATAGTAGCCTGCACTTGTATAGTCTATGAATATAATCAGGAATCCCACTTCATTAAATTCATGGGCGCGCCCTACCCGTCTCTTGAAGAGTTGAATTCGTTTTCACATGTCCTTATATAGAGGTCGTGATGTCAGCCATAGCAACCAGCTCAGCACAGCTAGTAGCATCGCGAGATGGCCTATCAACCGCTTCCAAGTAAGCAACATTACACGGCTTTGCGTAAGCGGTTGCACAGATCGAACCTTTTTAGTCTACTGGAGGTTTGTACAATGGTATAAATCCGCGCTTATTTGTCCGTGTGTGGTGCCACACGGACTACTAAAAGGGTCGAGCAATTGCTCATACGATGAAACAATGTGGTTTCCGTCCCATTCAGTACTCCTGCAACGATGTGGGATCGTTTCCGAGAAAAGGGACCTAACGCATGTTTTTTAATGTTATTATTATTCTGAAATGCCTTCTACGCATTGCTTGTTAAGCACTGAGAATCGGAGTATCTGTCATGGAGTTGTAACGCTCTGAATTGTTAATTATAGCCATACATTTCAAAGCAAACGTTACATTTCTATTGCGCTTACATAATTTTAGGTCCTATTTCGCGGAAACGATCAATGATGGCGTTTATTAATGAAGTATGAAAGAGAAAGAGTCAGTCCTGGTAGTTAAAATCGCAATTGCATTGTGCGTTTAAGCAATGCAGCTGCATCGAGGTCTCGAGGGAAAGCTGGCTAGGAGCCAGGCTTGGGTGAAAAATAAATAAATAAATAAAATATGCAAATTGGCATGACGATTGTTAATTGTTACATGTACGTTTGCATTAATTGCCAGTAAAACGTACAGAAATAGAAATACAATTGCATTTAAATCACATGGCGGACAAAGCCTACTTTATTACCAGCAGTTACAGTATGTCCGATCACGGCTTGCTTTTGCTGGGATTCGAGCATGCAATGAGCTTATTTCTGAGAGGGTCCCGCACCAAATGGAGATGTGGGCTGGGATTTGATGTTGTGCTCCGCTGGCCTCAATCACTTTTAGGTCCATTTATGCGAATTGTATGTGATAATTTGTATTTGAATGCATGCATGTGTATTTAGCACGAGTTGTAATAGCTTGTTCAAAGTATATATCTCTTTATCGCCTTTATGGAGTTTCTTTTGACAAAAACATTTTTTTTTGTAATGACAGTACATGTACATGATTAATCCTTCATCCAGATGTGTTTACTCATTTAACAGAATTACTATATGTATTTAAACTTTTCAGTGGCTTCGCACCATTGGGGCCTCAATTAGCCTTTGCAGGTCACGCACGTTATTAGTAATTATAATCGTAAAGACAGTGCAGTGTGGCTTATATCGCGGCAAGTCTGGCGTAGCCGCATCTCAGGCTATATCGAGGCAAAAATGGTTCTTAGGTAGAGAACTAACGCGGATATAGTATTCGTTCATAACACAATGCAGCTGCATATAGAAATGTAGTACTGTGCTTATAACAATAACTCTACGCATGCACGCACTGCAAGATGATTATATTACTGCGGGATACCGCTTTGCAGCTACATGTACATGTATAGTCTGTATAGTGCCACACGTGTCTGCATGAGGACATGGGGCAATTCATGAGGTGTGGTAGTGGGATACTGTAAATGTTACATACCTTTCAGGTCAGGATCCAAATGCCCCACCATCATATCAGCCACATATGGAATACGCTAGAGCTGCGAATCAACCTCTGCATTACAATCTACTGCCACCAGTTGTGACATATGGTCCTCCAGTTGTTGCATCAAGCCCTGCAACCAATCCAGCCAATGGTTCTGCATTGGTTGACAGTGACGACTACAACTGGACTACGTCCTGCGTGATGATACTACTTTGCTTCATCTGTGGTGGGTGGCTATCCCTTCCACTGAGCTTCATGGCCGTCCGCATATCATCATCTGTAAGGCTTTCAGTGACTGTGACAATGTATAATGCATGTCTGAATTTACATGTGTGTGTTGTCTTCCCCTTGAATTGTGCAGGCCCAAGAGGCCGCAAGACGTGGGGATGCAGCTCTGGCCCAGAGAAAGGCAATGTATTCCTTATTGCTGAATGTCATTGCAGTCGTTCTATACGTCTATGTTACAATGACAGCCCTCAGTTTTGTGTTTGGTGGTTATCGTTCCTTGTATTTAGGATGAAGGATGGTGTTTTTCTTTTCTTTTTCGAAACACTTTAGAAAAGCTAATAATATATTGTTTATGTTGACTTATTCATTTATCAATAGTGTCACTGATGGATGTACAGTACATATAGTTTCATGACACCATATGGTCCTATTCCAAATATGGATATTGTCTGGTTATGGAATAAGCCATGGCCATCAGTTGTTGTGTCGTCAACATGCTCTCATGACTACAATAGTGTTCTGAAGCCTACTGATTAATCTCTGATACAAGCATGTTGTCTGATCATACGAGTTGAAAAATATATACCTGACCATATGGAGAAATGAGCAGTCAACAACGGGAGCCCTTCATTAGTTTGTAATCACGACATATTTCCGTAATCGTTCCATACACAGTATGGGAAAAGCATACCAAATGTTTTTTACAACTTAGCTCCTGACAGATTGTTAGTGCGGCACAATTGGCAAGATTTTAAAACATGTCACCATATTTTTCCCGAATAAGCACTCGGTTCCATTGAATTTCAGGGGCCTTATTTTTTCAAATGTTTAACGGGGTGAGTTCCTCATCAAAAAATTCCACAGTCTATTACGTCAAAACCTTAAAGATCTACTGTTAGCTCCTGACAGAAACATATAGCTGATACACAAAGCAACTATTCTGCGCTTTTTAAACGTAGGTCTTCGTATTTGAAAATTCGGTTCCATACTCCACAGAAGCATTCCTTCTTGGATTTCATAGTGTCCCCGTCTCGTGCCCACAAAAATTGAAATACGGACGTACGTACGTTACTAACATTACCAACGGTACTAGGTTTGTTGCTACCTATTGTGCGCTGCAGCACGCTCATTTAAGTATTTTCTAGGCTAGTGCATGGTGAAGCGGTGATGCTGTGTTATGTACTATATATAGTAGCTTGTACATATCCAGCATCGTATCCATAACGCTTACCCGCGGCTGCCATGCAGATCTTGCTGGAGCACTATACCCTGCACAGTGGCGTGCGCTTAAACCTTGAGTACTGTAGTGTGCATGTATGTTGTTTCTAAATAATGCACATGGTACGGAGGGGGGCGGGGAAGGGAAGGGGTACGTGTACGCCACTAGAAGGCTTTAGCGTAGCTTGCTTGAACTGTTCTGTCACATTTTGCTGTACATGATTTGACCCATTTTGGTCGCCAATGTTCTGTATATGTATATGTACATTATCCCACACCATTTATAGGCACACGTGACACCATAATCATTTGCAACCCACCCTCCACCTGACCAGCAAGCAAACCAACAGGTAATGAAAAAGAAAAATGCAGTAGTATATGTATGGATATCGTGCATGTGTGTGTGTATGTGTGTGATGTGTGTGTGTGTGTGTGTGTGTGTGTGTGTGTGTGTGTGTGTGTGTGTGTGTGTGTGTGTGTGTGTGTGTGTGTGCATAGAACCAGTTTAGTACCAATATGAATATGCATTGGTAACTTGTGCAGCATCATGCAGTTCAACAATATGGCCTGCCTGGATGAGTTATAAATCAATAAACTAAACTAATAAATAACAACAACACCTCATTCTCCAAGACCCAGTGCATGTGCGATATATACTTTCTTCCCATATCCCAAAATGAACTTGAGTATGTACTACAATGTAGGTAGAGGGGGTTGGATTTATAAGGTGTGACTGTTTATAAATGGTTTATTGTGTCAGTGTGTGTTCTGTGTGGTATGTTACGTGTATCAGACTTTGTTAAGGGCATGCAGTGTAACATTGCACATTTGCGTATGGACATACATGTATGAAGAAAGTTGGTGACTGACTCATTGAATGTTGTGTTGTGTATTGGACTATTGTATTCATTGTTATCAACAAGTTGGTAGCAGAGAATGCATGCAGAGAATGTCTGACAGATGTTAGCTTGTTAGTTTGTGTGTGTGTGATCTATTTTAGTGTTTGCGCGTCAGTTGTGTCATGTCGAAAATCGCCCATACATTGGCGTCATCTTGTGATTTATTTCCAATTGATTCTTTAATAAGGTTATCTGTATTTGTGCATGCCCATATGCATATCTGTGTATGTGTAAACATAAGGACTAAATTTTGTTTGTGCATATTTATGTGGGTTCGCATTATGTGTGTTAGATTGTACAAGAATGTGGACAACATTTCTACATTTCAGAAGCCCTTCGCTGCTGGCAGAATACTGAGTGATCTTGAGCCTGAATGCAATGAATGCAACAGTGAAGCCAGAACAGTGTAAGACTGTAAGGCTGTGTGTGTACATGTATATGTGTGTGTGTGTGTGCATGTGTATGTGTGCATAGTTGAGTTAAATTATACATGTTGTCATTGCAGTGGTGCATATGATACCTACATTAGTACTAAGGTTATGTTAATTTTCTATGTATGGGTTAAAGAACACTTGGTTTAAAATAGGCCTATTAGTATACCATTGGGAAGCGTGATACCCATTATTTGTAGGCTTTGTTTATAAACACGTGTGTTTGCGTAAGTAGCTGTTCAGTTATTGTGAAGAACAAGGCCGGGAGTGGTCCTGCGATGGTGTAGTGCATTACAATTGTACTATATTTCTTGTGATGATAATAAGGTTCAAAGAGGTCTGCGGCATCAGCCTTCTGCATACATGTATGAGTGTTTACTATTAATAATAATGGCAGTAGAAATGGGTGTGCAGAGTGCAGAACATTTACTGATAGCTGAAATGTTGTGTTCAAATTCGCTGTCGCTTCCTTCTATACACTATCCCCCCTTCCCAGTATTCACAATTCCTTTTGAAGTATTTTCTTGCCTTTCTGCAAAGTCGAGAAAGTGTGTGTGTATTTGTGTGTGTGTGTTGCTTATCACAAACACACATACATTTACACACATGAGGCTTCTATAACTTCTGGACAACTAAAACACATAGCAAATTGACCCCTCCTTTCCATATGCACACAGATCTTGATGATATACACACATACACACAAGCACACACACAAGCACACACACACAAGCACAAGCACACACATCCTTGGTGATAAAAAAACTAAGTGGAACGTTCTATACGAAAATGGGTCTTGTGGATTTTATTTTATAACATAAAATTTAAATCGACTATTTTAACGCTATCGGGTTCCTATTTTTAGCACAACATACCACACCATTACTATATGTGAAAATCCATTTTGGTGTCTTACACATGCGGGTAACGACGTTTCAAGGTTCGATACCCCGTAGGGTTCAAAACGGCCACATCTTTAGGTAGGAGTGTCCAAATCGGTTCTAAATAGGTACCTATGTAGAAGGGTCCTACCGCTATTGATTTGTTCTGTTCGTTAATTTTTGCTTTACATGTATCCGTTATGGAGATATAAGTGTGCAAAGAAATTGCATATTTCCCGGGCATTACACGCCATTAACGCGGCTTTGAGGACGTCCTCGTAATACGTTAATGGCGCGTAACGCCCGGGAAATATGCAATTTCTTTGCACACTTGTATCTCCATAACGGATAAAGCAAAAATTAACGAACATTAACAAGCACACACATTTCCACATTCTTGGTGATAAAAACTAAGTGGTATTGTGGTTAATTATGGCATGTGCAAATGTAGGAGGGGCTAATCCTTGTGTGTGTGTGTGTGTGTGTGTGTGTGTGTGTGTGTGTGTGTGTGTGAGTGTGTGTGTGTGCACGCGCGCGTGCAAGTGTGCTTGTGTGTGTGGCCATGGTGTGTTTGTGTGTGTAGACCTATCGCCAAGATGTGTGTGTGTGTTTGTGTGTGTGTGTGTGTGTGTGTGTGTGCATGTGTGTGTGTGTGAATGACACATTTTGTGTGTGCGGTGTGTTATGAAGCTTGTGTGTGTGTGTGTGTGTGTGTGTGATTCAGTTGTGCTTGTACCTTGCCTTTGGGGGGAGGGGGGATGAGTATGTTGAGTTATTTTGTCAGTGTGTATGTTTGTGCTATATAGTCTGCATCACAGGGCAAAAGCAATGTAACCGCTTTCACTTGTGCAGTAAAGGTTAGTTTGCATCTCCATGCTGGTGTCACATTCTAAGTATTGTAAGTCAGCACAAATTAAGGACATCTAGTCTGTGTGCTGGGTTTGTGCATGGAGGTTACATGTAACCAAGTAATGTTATGGTACTCATTCTTTGTTTGTACTTTCTGAAAGAAGTAAGTTTTGGCTATTGCAGGTTACCCAGAGGGATTCAAATTTGTATATTGTCTTGGGCCTTGCCAAGGTCCATCATCAGATGTCGGCAATACAGACATCCAACGTCTTCACAACAGATATCCCTGATGGTACAAAAAGATCTGCAAAGATTGCACTCAATTTGACCCCACCAAAAGACCCTCTGCTGCTGACATATGGAGTACTTTATGTCCTGAGTTTGTTTTGTGTTGACATATGCAGTATGTTTACTCAATGAATTACATTTGACAATGCTTTATGTATACAACGTGTACATGAAGCAGTGTTAAGAAGGAATACAAGTAGTCAATGTATTCAATACTGTGATACCAGCAACTAAAGAGTTCATGTGGGTTCAAAGCTGCATACATTAGTAGACCCTTCATGACATCCCAATAAGAGGGTGTGGCTGTGTAACTAGATAGTGGTAACAAATACATATGAACGGACGCAGGCAGACATTATGAAAATAGCAATTATGGTTTCACAGTCATAGGTCTACTGACGCTCTAGCTACAAACATGCAGACAAAGATTGAAAATATGGCACATGTTGACTTGATATTATCGATGTAGGCATACCTTCGTAGGTCGTAGCTGCATAGTCCATAAGATACTATCTATGGTAGCTGTACTGGAAAGTGCTAACAAATACACCTTTTTCCTGCGTGTAAGCGTATCAGTGCACGTGTCTAGCCTACGTGCCTCATTCATCGAGCTGCAGCAGGCTAAACGAACACTATAAACAACCCACCACTATAATAATAAAGGTCACAAGTGTCCATGACGACGTCGTGTATAGTAATATCCTTCACCATAACACATTAGTAGTGAGCTAGGATGGGTGGGTGGGGGGGGGGGGGGGGGGGGAAGGGATCGACCGATATGGAAGCTATCGTGCCCTCCCCCGTTCTTTTCGTATCGGGCTCGAACGCCCCCTCCCTCACTTACCCCCTTAAGTCTCGCAGTCCTATTAATCGATATCCCCCGCCGCGCCAGATCAGATCAGATCAGATTAACTTACATACCAGATAATTACCTCTGGCAGAAAATTATGTGTGTTGCATATTTCTGTTCGGCAGATGACGCAAGGTATTCCGCAATGACATTCGTTTATAAATAAATTATGCGCGGAATAAATTAATTTTTTTGTCTTGATTTTAGTTAAACAATAGATTTTTTCTAAGTACATTCGTCATAATCAGACCGATTTGTAGGACATTATAAACGTGTTTCAAATTCAATTTGAAAAACAAAGCAAGATGTATGCATCTAGGACATGCATGCATGTTCTATTCATCTTGCTAGTTGATCATGCATCTGGTCAAACATTGGGCGAAGCAGATGAGTTATCTGCGGTGGTTAGCCTTTTAAAATTGATGCTAATTGAATCCATGCAGAGGGACTGATTCTATATATTATTTGCTCTTTGCAATAAACCTGTTTGAGCTCATACAGTAATGATCAGTGGTGATGTTCCTTACAAACATGTACATGTATAGAATGTAAAAGGAGCCTGCAGCTTGTACAGCAGTTGTATAGTCTATGAATATAATCAGGAATCCCACTTCATTAAATTCATGGGCGCGCCCTACCCGTCTTGCGGAGTTGAATTCGTTTTCACATGTCCTTATATAGAGGTCGTGATGTCAGCCATAGCAACCAGCTCAGCACAGCTAGTAGCATCGCGAGATGGCCTATCAACCGCTTCCAAGTAAGCAACATTACACGGCTTTGCGTAAGCGGTTGCACAGATCGAACCTTTTTAGTCTACTGGAGGTTTGTACAATGGTATAAATCCGCGCTTATTTGTCCGTGTGTGGTGCCACACGGACTACTAAAAGAGTCGAGCGACAGTGGATGTGTGTACTTGCATAACTTCAAATTAGGAAAATTGCTCATACGATGAAACAATGTGGTTTCCGTCCCATTCAGTACTCCTGCAACGATGTGGGATCGTTTCCGAGAAAAGGGACCTAACGCATGTTTTTTTCAAGATTTCAATGTTTATTATTATTTTATTATTATTTAGAATCCTTCTACACATTGCTTGTTAAGCACTGAGAATCGGAGTATCTGTCATGGAGGTGTAACGCTCTGAATTGTTAATTAGCTAGAGCCATACATTTCAACGTTACATTTCTATTGTGCGCACATAATTTTAGGTCCTACATGTACAGGTATTTCGCAGAAACGATCAATGTTGGCATTAAATGAAGTTGATGAATGAAGTATGCAAGAGAAAGAGCCAGTGCCTAGTAGTTAAAATCGCAATAGCATGGTGCGTTTAAGCAATGCAGTTGCATCGAGGTCTCGAGCCAGGCGGGTGAAAAATAAATAAATTAAACAAAATTTGCAAATTGGCATGACGATTGTTAATTGTTACATTAATTGCCAGTAAGACGTAAAGATGCAGAAATACAATTGTATTCACATGGCGGACAATACCCTACTTTATTACCAGCAGTTATGTCCGATCACGGCTTGCTTTTGCTGGGGTTCGAGCAATGAGCTTATTTCTGAGAGGGTCCCGCACCAAATGGAGATGTGGGCTGGGATTTGATGATTGTGCTCCGCTGGCCTCAATCATGGAGTAAACGATAAGGTCCATTTATGCGAATTGTATGTGATAATTTTTTACAACAAAAAAAAGAATATATATTATGTAATGACAGTACATGTACATGATTAATCCTTCATCCAGATGTGTTTACTCATTTAACAGAATTACTATGCATTTAAAATTTTCAGGGGCTTCGCACCATTGGGGCCTCAATTAGCCTATGCAGGTCACGCACTTTTTATCGTAAATTAGACAGTATGGGCGCCAAGTCAGGCGTAGCCGCATTCCAGGCTATAAGGAGGCAAAAATGGTTCCTAGGTATGAAGTTACTGCGGGATACCGCTTTGCAGCTACATGTACATGTATAGTCTGTATAGTGCCACACGTGTCTGCATGAGGACATGCATATGGGGCAATTCATGAGGTGTGGTAGTGGGATACTGTAAATGTTACATACCTTTCAGGTCAGGATCCAAATGCCCCACCGTCATATCAGCCACATATGGAATACGCTAGAGCTGCGAATCAACCTCTGCATTACAATTCACTGCCACCAGTTGTGACATATGGCCCTCCAGTTGTTGCATCAAGCCCTGCAACCGTTCCAGCCAATGATCCTGCATTTATTGACAGTGACTACAACTGGACTATGTCCTGCATGATGATACTATTTTGCTTCCTCTTTGGTGGGTGGCTATCTATTCCAATGAGCTTCATGGCCGTCCGCATATCATCATCTGTAAGGCTTTCAGCGACTATGACAATGTACATTGCATGTCTGAATTTACATGTGTGTGTTGTCCTAACCTTGTATTGTGCAGGCCCAAGAGGCCGCAAGACGAGGTGATGCAGCTCTGGCCCAGAGAAAGGCAATGTATTCCTTATTGCTGAATGTCATTGCAATCATTCTATACGTCTATGTTGCAATGACACTCCTCAGTTTTAGGTTTGGTTGATACTGTTCCGGATAAATGATGGTGTTTTTGTTTTTTGGTGTGTGCTTTTTTTTTGATACCTATTATTGTTCTTGCTGACTTATTCATTTATCAACAGTGTCACTGATGTATGTGTATAGTTTTATGACACCATATAACCATTTATTTCACTGTACCTAATGTCTCAATTGAATTATGCGTTGAATTGCTGTTTAATTAACTATAGATGGTGCATGTATAAAGTGATACAGTAAAAACATGACTCCAGTTTCGGTATTGCTATGCACTATGCATATCCATGGCCAATGTAATATAAACAAGCAACTACAAACATTCTAAGAAATTAAAGTTGGTGGTATGTAGGATTTGAAGGCAACATTGGTGTAAAAAACAAGGAAACAAGGGTCTAACAATAAGCGGAAATGTGCATACTGTCGTGAGTCGTCTTACAACTTGAAATGCTTTTTTACGTTTATAGTTACGTGGTCTGAGTGCGTATATTTGACATCAAGTGCATAGATCCTAGCCTCCACGTGGGAGGGTGTTCCAAAGTTAGCAAGTCCCTGACGACTGCCATCCTCGTACGTTGGTGCCTCCATATTTAAGAAATACAGTATGGTCCTGTTTCACATATGGATGCTGTCTGGTTATGGAATAAGCCATGGCCATCAGTGGCTGTGTCGTTTTGCACCAGAACTGACCATCCACAGGCACTGATCAGACTGCGGAACAATAATTTAAAATGTTATAATTATACACGTGTAATGATTGGCCAAAAGTAATGATAATCACAGCAATCAATACAGCATTACAAAAATATATAATATATACGATCAGTCATTCCATGCACTTGTACTTTTGTGCGCAAGCGCACAATTCAACTCATTACATTGCTCCCTCTCTTTCTAAAATGAGACGTAGGGGCCGTAGCGGTCCGGAGCACGACGGTGTCTGGCTGGGTAACGTCGGATGGTTTCGGCTGCTTCTGGGTTCGCTAGAGGGACTTCTGCAAGTGCCTGGCCCTGGCCTAGGAGGTTTCTCTCCGGAATAATTTGCTCGGCAATTTCACGGTCCAAATTGTCGTCATCATCATCCAGTAGTACTAATTCATCCTTTTCCTCAATATTACCGTCTCCGTCCGGGTGAGCAGTCAGAGGCGGTGTAGGAAGTGGTGTAGGGTCATCTCTGGATTCGCTCAAATTGCACCGCTTCAATCTATCGAAATGAACAATGTGAAACTTCCCACCTTCTTTCCTCTGAATCTTGTAAGTGCTGTCGCCCACTTTCTCCACGACTACGAAAGGGCCTTTCCACGGGTGATGAAGTTTTTTGCATTTCCCACGTGGTACTGCTGGGTCGAACAGCCACACTAAAGCCCCTTTTCCAAACGGTTGACCAGAGACTTTGCGATCGTACAAGGTCTTTTGCCGACGGTGATCGGCGTCACAATTCTCCCGGACAATAGCATAAGCATCACGCAATCCTTTCCGCAACTGGTCCACATACGTCCGAAGCTCCTTTTCAGGACCTAGGTTAAAAGGGAACATCAGATCAACAGGAATGGACGCCTGCCGACCAAACATTAGATAGAATGGTGTGAAACCTGTGGAAGAATGGGTACTTGTGTTATAAGCAAAACACAGTTTTCGAATGTACATTTCCCAATCAGATGGGTGATCTCCCACCACTGTGGCCAGCATGTCCAGAAGGGTCCGATTAAATCGCTCCACCATTCCATTCTCTTGAGGTCTATATGGGGTAGTGTGTGACTTTCTGATGTGAAGCAAAATGCAGATTTCTTTAATAAGCTGGGATTCTAACTGGCGGCCTTGGTCCGAGTGGAGTTGCTCGGAAGGGGAAAACGGCAGAACATTTCGTCAACTAACTTTACTGCTACAGTAGTTGCCTCCTGATTAGGGATGCCGTAGACTTCCACCCACTTAGTGTAGTAGTCTGCCACTACCAAGACATACTTGCTCCCTCTCTCCGTCTCTGGTAGTGGTCCCATAATGTCCACACACACTATCTGCATGGGGTACCCCGCTCGGATAGTCTGAAGGCCTGCCCTTGGTTTTGGTACTGTGGTCTTCCTAGTGGCACACTTAATACATGACTTACACCAATCCGATACTGCCTCACTGCAACTAGGCCAATAAAAGCGTTCTTTGAGTCGTCCCAGCATCTTGCTTTCACCAAGGTGTCCACCCACAGCGCCTTCATGGAGCTCTTTCAATACCTCGCAATGCAGGGAGTAGGGTAGCACTAGTTGGAGTTTAGTCATCTGCTCAAGAAAATTTCTCCTATACATTAGCCCATTATACATACACAGAGATTCCCACTGTTGTAGCAGCCACTTGCTCTCTCTTTGCCATGCACTTACCTGATCCGCCAGTGGTCGCCTCCCACTCTTAACTGCAGCAAACACCGGTCCAATAATAGTATCCTCCATTTGCAACTTACGCATCTCCTCGGTACTGTATGTCTGGAAAGGACTGCTGGTCACAACTCCCATTACTTCAGGTAGTGTCGCATCACTGTTTTCTGTGGTATGGCTATCACGCCCACACTGCCGACAAGGTAATCGCGAAAGGGCATCTGCATTGTTATGTTGAGATCCTTTTCTATGAACCACTGTGAAGTTGTACTCTTCCAGGCGTTCAAGCCATCTAGCCAGCTGTCCCTCGGGTTCCTTAAAATTTCTTAGCCAGACAAGTGACCCGTGGTCGGTTCTTAAAATGAACTTCCTTTCTAAGAGGTAGTGGCGGAAATGCTGAGTGAACTCCACGACTGCCAGCAATTCCCTTCGGGTCACGCAGTATCTCTGCTCCTGCCTACTGAGAGAACGGCTAGCGTAACAAATAACCCTTTCAGCACCAGACTCATCAACTTGCGAGAGCACCGCACCGATCCCACAGTTACTAGCATCGGTATCTAGGAGAAAGTCCCTCGCGTAGTTTGGATAGGCCAGAACCGGGGGCTCCACCAAGCAGTTTCGAAGGTTTTCAAAAGCACGCTGACATGTAGTTGACCATTCAAATGTAGTGTTCTTTTCTGTTAGTCGATTAAGTGGCTTAGCAATGACACCAAAATCTTTGATAAATCTGCGGTAATAATTCGCCAGTCCCAAAAACTGTTGGACATCACGCTTAGATTGAGGTGTGGGCCACTTCGCAATCACTTCGACCTTTTCCGGGTCTGTGGATATGCCCTGGGTAGAGACGATGTGTCCTAAAAACGTCACTTGCTGCTGGCAAAGTTTGCATTTAGTTGGATTCAGTTTCAACCCAGACTGCCTGAGATGGGTTAGTACAGCTGCCAAATGCTTTAAGTGCTCCGAAAAAGTGCTACCAATAACAATGATGTCATCAAAATACACTAGACAGCTTGACCATTTAAGGCCGCCCAATACCCTGTCCATTAGGCGTTGGAAAGTAGCAGGGGCATTACAAAGGCCAAACGGCATTACCTTGAACTGAAAAAGTCCCTCCGGTGTTACAAATGCCGTCTTTGGCCTAGGCCACTTCTACCTGCCAGTACCCACTGGCGAGGTCCAAGGTGGTAAAGAACTTTGACCCGCCTAACGTGTCCAATGTGTCGTCGACTCTGGGGAGAGGATAGGCATCCTTTCTTGTTACAGCATTTACTTTTCTATAATCCACACAGAAACGCAAGCTACCATCCTTTTTCTTGGCCAGCACAACAGGGGACGACCATGAGCTATCAGAAGGCTCAATAACACCGTTGTCAAGCATTTCTCTCAGCAAACGGCGCACTTCTTCTCGGCGTGCCTGGGGAACACGTCGGGGAAGCTGATGGATTGGGGAAGCATTTTCTATGTTAATATGGTGGCGCAATACTGACGTTCGCCCCAATTCGTTACTTCTGAAACAGAACACATCTGCATATTCTTGTAACAACACGTACAACTGTTCTTTCTCCTTAGTCCTGAGACAATCACCCACCTTGTTCACCATCTCCCACAGGCGCTGGTTCGTAGTTGAAAATTCTCTGCTTGTTGTGACTGAGACATTGAGTATAGAACCCTGTTCGATATGATCCATTTTAGCCAGTTCGGTTCCTTTCTTCAGCTCAATGCTGCACTCTCGAGGATTAAGAATACGAATAGGAACCAGTCCATCTGACGGACATGTAATAGCTCTGGCAACTATCACCCCATGACTCAGCTTAGAGTCATTTTCTACCATCCAAACACCGCCCAATGCCCTAACCGTATTGTCCACCGGTGTGACCATCAACTCCATTTCACACTCAGGAGGTACAAGTATCCTTTCAGTTGTCACCAGTCCTATCGACCTGACTGTGGATGACATTTCTTCCATTGCTTTTGGAGATAGGAGTTCTACGGACACATCTGCTGATTTGAAGCTAATAGTGTTATTAGAGCAGTCAATAACACACTTATGTGCCCTAATGAAATCTAATCCAACAATTGCTTCTACCCAAAGGTCACTTGCTATGACAAAGGATCCATTGAACTGAGTACCACCAATGCACAAGGGCGCATGTATACATCCTCTAACAGACAATGGAGTGCCATTAACCCCCACTAGTTTTTCACCCAACCATGGCTGCATATCAATAGGGACCCTTGTGTTCTCTATCTCTCTCCATATTTTGCTACTCAATAATGACACTGCTGCACCCGTATCTACTAGAAATTTTATAGGGGTGGAAGCAATCGTTCCTTGTACACAAACCCTCAACATACCACTGGGTACTGACAAAGTGGGAACTGCTATTTGTGCTTCACTGTCCTGGGCCTTCAGTGCTCCTCCCCCGCATGGCTGGCCCTTACCATGGAGGGTTTGCAGTTTTCCTGCTGCTTTGAATTCTTGCTACTCCAACACCTACGTGCAATGTGTCCTCTCTTTCCACAGTTCCAACATATCGGCCCCCTTTTTCCAGCATCCTTTGCTCTGTCGGTATCTTGATTTTCCTGTGAAGATGGATTAGATTTACTCACCACCATGACCTCCAGCTTGTCTAGCCTCTCATTCAAGAGCTGTAAGGCTTTGGATAGTGGTTCGGACTCGTCCGCTGATGTAGCAGCCGCTACAACAGGTGTAGGGGTAGTGGTAATCTTCAGGTATGACTCCAGTTCAATAGTCATTCTAGCTGCCGCGTCCAAGGTCTCAGGGCACTTTTGACGTACGCCAAACGCAACCTGTGGGTTTTCAATGTTGGAGAGAAACTGACCTAAGGCGAGGCGTTCGCGCGCCTTTTCTTCTAGGTCACTGTACGCCTTATCAGCCAATGTTCTCAATACATCGCCATAGGTAGCCCAATCCTCGTCTCGCCGTCTAGTTCGAGTTTAGTCTCGCGTAGCCCCACCCTCGCATTCAGAATGCGAGGGTGGGGCTACGCGAGACTAGTTCGAGTTGTCAATTCTGCCCGATACAGCTCTTTTTTGCTGTCCGGTTCAAAACGCTGCTTGAATGCTTTAGTACACTCCTCATATTTAGTTTGTACACTAGCTGGAAACTTACGGAAAGCCATCCGAGCTTGACCAGTAATTCTGACCTTAAGCCACTTCATTTTCTCCTCGGCGCTCTCCCATTTGTTTATAGCCGCCACGCTTTCAAAATGTTCGAGCCACTCCGTCCAACTCTGTGGTTCTCCACCGAAAACCTCCGGTAACAGCAAGGGCTTCGCATTAGCCATCTCCTCTAGCTGCCGACTATGCCAGTGTATTAATGATTGGCCAAAAGTAATGATAATCACAGCAATCAATACAGCATTACAAAAATATATATATACGATCAGTCATTCCATGCACTTGTACTTTTGTGCGCAAGCGCACAATTCAACTCATTACACACGCAACAACATGCTCTCATGACTACATGTACATTAGTGTTCTGGAGCACCCTATATACTACTGATTTATCTCTGATACAAGCATGTTGCCTGCATGATCATGCATGTATGAGTTGAAATATGTATATCTGACTAGTCTTTCAGGACATGCATGAATGTTCTATTCATGCATGCTGCTTGCTAGTTGATCATGCATCTGGTCAGACATTGGGCTAACAATCACAAAGCAGATGAGTTATCTGCGGTGGTTTGCCTTTTAAAATTGATGTTAATAGAATCCATGCTTGGGGATTGATTTTATATTTATGCTCTTTGCTGTTTGAGCTCATATCCAGTACATCAGTGGTACACTTGGCCCAAGCTGCAGTCTACCTCCCGACCCAATCATGTTCTGCAATACTGAGTGCTGAGGACTTCCGACTTTAACTGATAGAGAGTGGGGAGGGAGGGGGGGGGGGGGGGGGGGGGAGGCCAAAAGACGTGCCACTGCCTCTGCAACATTCTTGCTTGCACGGCGATGTGATAAAACACTTGCGCGCGGCTTGTGTGGCTGGTTTGCCGTATAACTAAATTGCATGTGCAAGCACGCCACAGTAAGTGTATAGTTGATACGCCCTGTCGTTAGAAACACTCTTTCCGTGTCCTATAGGTTTGTAAAGAGCATTACTGCAGTTGTATGGTATATGCCCCCTTCCTTATAAATAACGCCTTGAATTCTATATGCACATCTACTGTCGTTCGACCTTTAGTAGTCCGTGTGGCACCACACACGGACAAACAAGCGCCTATTCTTATAACCTCCAATGAACTAAAAAGGTTCGATCTGTGCAACCCGCTTATGCTACCCTTGTATAGTTGATTGCTTGGAAGTGGTTGGTAGGCCATTTTGCCATGCTGAGCTGGTACAACATTCATGTGAATGTGTCACTATTAGTGCATAATGTAACAGGTCAGGTTGTACCAAAAATATAATAATGAGAGAAGTGAATCTTCTCAGTGTCAGCCTCCACTCCTTTGTTTGAGACAACATACCCCAAGTACTTCACTTTATTCCGGAACAGATGACATTTCTTTGGCTTCAACTTTAGACCTGCTTGCTTCAGCCTCTGGAACACCTCCGTCAGGTTCTGAAAATGTTCCTGCACTGTGCGACTGAACAATATTATATCGTCAATGTATACTAAACAGGTGGACCAATGCAAACCAGCCAGGACCCGTTCCATCAAGTGTTGGAAGGTACTGGGTGCATTGCATAACCCAAAAGGCATTGTGCAGAACTGAAACAAACCAAACGGGGCAGAGAATGCTGTTTTCTCTGTATCTTCTTCTGCCACCTCCACCTGCCAGTACCCGCTTGCAAGGTCAATCGTAGAAACCATTGTGCACCAGACAGTGAATCCATTGTATCATCTACCCACGGAAGGGGGTGGGCATCCTTTTTGGTGAGGGAATTCAGTTAACGGAAATCCACACAGAACCTTGTTGATCCATCTTTCTTTTGTACCAGAACATCCGGTGATGACCATGGTCCTGTAGCTGGCTCAATTACCCCTTGAGCCAACATGTCATTTAACATCCTCTTACTACTTCCTCCCAACGGTGGAACAGTAGCCTTCGCGGTGGCTGCTTAACAGGGTTGGCACCTGGGTATCAATGTGGTGCTGCATAAGACGGGTTCAGTCTATGTCCGAGTCTGATGTGGAGATAATGCTTGAAAATTGGCACAGTAACATTCTTAACTGCTCCAGTTCTATGTCTGAAAGACCTCCACCCCATAATCAGGCTCTCAATAATCTCTGGTCCCACTTCCCTGTCTTTCTCACATGCACTAATACACCCCCTGTGATGCTTCCACTACACGAACACCATATGGACCCTCCAATGGCACAAACCTTCCTAACTTCTCATCTTTGTGGAGAGTTATTGATGAATTACCTGGATTCAACATTTGCACTGGGATTGCACCATCTCTGTTTGATTGCCACCGAATGTGCCACTGCCAAACCATGACGCTCCTGAAATTGGGGCTGGGGTTCCAAGATCTCTACATTACTATTTCTGCACATCTTCCACCCACCATTAAGGTCGCCACCAGCTGGAATTCACAACTCGCAGGAATAGAGATACTCTCCATGACGACAGCATCACAGACCAACAGACCCAACTGGTTGAACTGTAAGATCACTACCTCTCCTCCTGCTGACATTGATCTAGCATCAAAATCAATGGCACCAAACATTAGCACACAGAAAGCCAGCTCCCAGAAGGCATTCTTGTGGTCAGATCCCTTGCAATAAGGAAAAGCTGGTCCACATGCATGCAACCCACCCACATGAATATTCAATACCCACCTGACCGTTTTATAAGCTAAACATGACGCAGCAGAACCAGCAAAATTACGACGAACTAAAATACTGCACCCCCTTTCCTGGCATGTCCAGTCGATGCGCACAATTGGACATCCCACATAGCTAGCATGCGCATACCGTTTATAAGATCACGCGGCACGTATTAGTAGGGGGGCATTACTAAATCAGACGACGTGCCTTTGGCAGAGATAATATTATCTCTGCCTTTGGTGGAAAATAAGCATATCACAGCGATGATCAGGAGGATAAGTTTTTGCAAACCTAAAGTGGTAACGAATTTTCTAAGACCACAAACAAGCTGAGCGAATGCCATGAATAATCGACATACGTTGTGGTTTGTCCCTACACGTATACATGATTATAGGTATGGATTACCATAACCAACAAGTTCACATTATAGAGTTTGTGGGCAGAGGATAACGAAAGTACAGGGCAAGAAGAGTATCAGCTATGAGTGCAAGGCATTCTCAGCTGAGCTGAAATAGAATTTGACATCAACACATCTGGGGATGATGTCAACATTCACCCTGAGATGTTCTGCATGCACTGTAAGCTCTCAATGCAGAGAACCATCTGTGCCATCACCAAAGGGAGTGCATCACAAATGTGCAGTGATCCTATTTGAATGGCAAAACCATACAGATCAAGAATGCAAGGTAAACAGTACACATTTGCTTTTTAAAAGTAAACATATGACATCGTAATATTGAGGTATGTGAGCACTTCCATGCATGTCCAAGTAGACACATGAGGAGGCCAACATTGATAGAGGCCGTCAGGCAGGGCTTCACACCTAATTTACTCATAGCTGATTCTCGAGAGGATTGCCCCTCCTCCAGTTCTCTTACATGAGCCTAGTCCACCTTTGGCAAGCGTGAACAGCCAGTTGATGCTAAAGGTAGCTGTAGTGTGCAGTGTGCTCCAACATCCTCTCACAGCCATGGAACTGCTGTGTGGTGCACTGGTGTGCGCTAAGTGCCTCCAGGAGTGGATGGCAGCATCTGGCGCTGTGAACTGTTCCTGCTGCTCTGAGGGTGGTCCCTTGGTTTCCTCCCATGTCAGACCAGCACCAGGTGTGATACTCCTGGTGCTATTGGATGTTTTGGTACATTGTACAGACTGCAGCAGGGATGTTAAGGCTGGTGACTACCATCACTTACACCTGAGAAAGAGAAGCAAACAGTGGGATTGCTGAAGAGGGCCATCTCTACCAATAGCATCATACAACTTCGGACAGGAGGAACAGTTAAGTGAATGTCATTGGCTTGTACTGAGGTTACATAATATCTATACACATTTCAGCCAATGACATTCATGTATGTCACCAGAGCTGACCAAGAAACCACAGCTGCCTGCTCACGACTGTGAAAATGCGATGTTTTCAAATGCAGAAAATCTGAGGCACTAGCAGTGGTGGAGAAGCATCAGCTCTTATCCAAAAGGAGGTCCTCATCCTTAGTGATGAAGAGAGGTGATATTTGTTGGATTACTTGGATAAGGCACAGGGGCGGATCCAGGATTTTGGGAAAGGGGGGGCTGATAAAATATTCACAACTGGGGGGAGTGTACGGGGGGGGGGGGGCGTGCCACCTCCCGTGACAGTAAGGGGGTCTGAGGAAGCGCTGATAGCCCCAGTGGGGTCTGGGGCGAAGCTTCAGCCGCTTTTTTGCTTTTGCGTTTATTTAGCATGAAATTGACAGTGATATCCAATACATATACATCACGCGATATCCGGATTACTAGAGCCTGCATGGATAGCGACGAGAAAACTGTTCATTCTTCACAATGCTATAGTTCCTACTGCTCAGTAATTAAATTCGTGACGCAAAGCTTTTGTGAATTTGTGACCGATGGCCAAGCACCATGCAGCTACATGTCGGTCTTTATAAACGACTCATGTATGTTTTACTATAGTATTAGTTTTTAGTTTATTTAGCTCTATAGCTATCTGTTTTCTGAGGAAAAGGATCCATCCCATTCACGTCTTTTGATCGCTTACCTCAATTCCTGCTCGCACGCACCATTCGATAGATCGCGCGATTAAATATTTCGTTAATAAACATGTAGGAGGATTTAATTAGATCGATATAGACCCCGCTTGGCTAGAGCGATGTGCAATCTTGCAAACCCAAGGACGGTAACATGCAGAACGCTGCATAGATTACAGTATGCATACGTCATTCTTCATATAGGAAAGGGGGGGTCCGGACCCCCCCCCCCCCCCCCCCCCCCCCCCCCCCCCCCCCCCCCCCCCCCCCCCCCCCCCCCCCCCCCCCCCCCCTAAATCCGCCCCTGAGGCAGGAATCTCGAGCTCATCATCAATTGAGCTTGGGGCAGCTGAGATATTGGCCATTAAGGCTGGGCTTGCCATACCTTGGAATAAACTGACGCTTCTAAGGCGGTATGTCACAACATACAGCAAAGGTTAATTCTAACTCCCTGGTGTTTCAGGTGGCTCAAATCGTCAGGCCTCTGTCTTGGCTGTTGAGGAAAGGATGTGCCACATTTCCAGCCAAATTGTTGGTTATAACCTCAAAGGAGAGATAGCCCCGTTTTCTTTTACAATTCCATCTGGTGGAGAGGAAATAAAAGGCGCTCAGTATTCATTCCACGATAAAGTAGTGCAGCCCTTAGATGGGAATGTCAAAAGATAAGACAGTGAAATGGTAAGACAGTGAAATACAAAGGTTGTTACTACATGGTTGCAGAACTGGCAGACTTACCTGGCATAAAGGGTTAACTCTTTGCGTATAAGCATACATGCACACACAACCGTTACACCATTCATGCATGAGTTAGATATTGCGTGCAAAAATGTGTTGATCAGTCGCAGCTCAATGATGCATGCATATGCTTGCTGCACTTGTAACCTTATAAGTCCATGTACAAAGTAATTATGTTTCCTCTCACACTGGCTAAAGAACCCCATTATTCAGATGATGTCACTTCACTTCACTAATGCATCACTTCAATATTCCAAGAACAAGAATGCATGTCAGTATTGCACTTGCATGCATATTCGAAGTGATTTTGATCAACACAATATAACACACAGCATGGACTGCATGAATGGTGAGGCAGATAATTCTCGTTTTGTGAGCTGCATGTATATGCATGTGCACTTGGCGTTCAAAGAGTTAATACCAGCCAATTAGATCTGGTTGACGATTGGAGGAGACAAGGGAGGTGGAACATTCAAAATGACCTTTCAGATTGTCAATGTTGCCACACCCAATTCAGTCCATAACACCTTCAGCTTTTTTGCCGGTGGTGACAGTGTCACCAATCTCTATGTGGCATTTGATCGCTTTAGGACCAGGTTAGCACATATATGGAAATGTGTACTGACCACCAGTGCTATGTCTCCTCTGGCAGTATTAGAAAAGATGCACATAAGTTCTTGAACTGCATCTCAGTACCTATTTTTGACATCCCCGTTTCACAGGTAAATAAATCCGATAATATGTTAAACACCATGCAGGTCTGCCTACCTGGTCTCCACATAATGTTGGGGATCTTCACTAAGATGCTGAAAGCAACTGGATTTGGTCTCATACAACTGATTTCGACTTTTTCAAGTACACCAGGCACTGCAAAGGTTTCCCTTGCTCCAAGGAGACCTTGAAACCACTCAGATATGCAATTTCTTTGCACACTTGTAACTCCATAACGGATAAAGCTAATTTTAACGAACAGAACAAATCAATAGCGGTAGGACCCTTCTACATAGGTACCGATTTTGAACCAATTTGGACACACCTATCTGAAGATGTGGCCGTTTTGAACCCTACGGGGTATCGGACCTTGTAACGTCGGTACCCTGCATGTGTAAGACACCAAAATGGAGTTTCACATATAGTAATGGTGTGGTATGTTGTGTTAAAAATAGGAACTCGATAGCGTTACTATTTCGGACGATATATCGATTTAAATTTTATGTTATAAAATAAAAATCCATTTTCGTATAGACCGTTCCATTTTGTCTTAAAGCATTTCAATAAAAACAGTTATGACTGGTGAGGATGGCAGTGGCATTGGCTCTAATTATAATTATTGTTTCATAATAATTTTTAATGATTCAAAAATGTCATCATCACCTATTGTTTTAAACCACTGTGTACCATGGAAGTTGTAAAAAAGGTCTCATTCACAGACCTTAATAAACAAGCATATCACCACAAGCATTGATTTCAGTATAATAGGCTACACCATCCCGTCCTCCGTCACCTTGGCCACATGCTCTTTGCTGCCCTTGTCTTCTGATAAGTTTGCAATCTCCTCATAGCTTGATCGTCCTAATAGAAGGATGCTATGGTTGGAGCTCTGAAACATAAAAGTAAATATTTGTTCAGACACATAATACGTGTATTTTATATCGTGTATCCTCAGGATGATACCTTACCCTGGCTGCCTGCTATCTTAATTTCATT
>JABACO010000002.1:12528191-12622923 GCA_013339895.1 Ephydatia muelleri | reverse complement strand
CAGACATTGGGCGAAGCAGATGAGTTATCTGCGGTGGTTTGATTCAATATTTTTGCTCGTTGCAATAAACTTGTTTGAGCTCATACAGTAATGATCAGTAGTGACGTTCCTTGCAAACACGTACATGTATAGAATGTAGAACGTTATACAGTAAACCAGCCATGCCGCGTGCAAGTGTTGCATCACATCGCTATGCAAGCGAGAATGTTGCGGAGTTAGTGGCACTGCTTTTCTAAACCGCGGCCTACTCGGCCCCCCCCCCCCCCCCCCCTCCCCCAGATTGGGCCGGGGAGGGGTTAATGGTAGCCTGCAGCTTGGGCCAAGTTGTATAGTCTATGAATATAATCAGAAATCCCACTTCATTAAATTCATGGGCGCGCCCTGCCTGTTTCACATGTCCTTATATAGAGGTTGTGATGTCAGCCATAGCAACCAGCTCAGCACAGCTAGTAGCATCGCGAGATGGCCTATCAACCGCTTCCAAGTAAGCAACATTACACGGCTTTGCGTAAGCGGTTGCACAGATCGAAGCTTTTTAGTCTACTGGAGGTTTGTACAATGGTATAAATCCGCGCTGATTTGTCCGTGTGTGGTGCCACACGGACGAGTAAAAGGGTCGAGCTACAGTGGATGTGTGTTCTTGCATAACTTCAAATTAGGAAAATTGCTCATACGATGAAACAATCTGGTTTCCGTCCCATTCAGTACTCCTGCAACGATGTGGGATCGTTTCCGAGAAAAGGGACCTAACGCATGTTTTTTAATGTTATTATTATTCTGAAATGCCTTCTACACATTGCTTGTTAAGCACTGAGAATCGGAGTATCTGTCATGGAGTTGTAACGCTCTGAATTGTTAATTATAGCCATACATTTCAAAGCAAACGTTACATTTATATTGCGCTTACATAATTTTAGGTCCTATTTCGCGGAAACGATCAATGATGGCGTTTATAATGAAGTATGAAAGAGAAAGAGTTAAAATCCCAATTGCATTGTGCGTTTAAGCAATGCAGCTGCATCGAGGTCTCGAGGGAAAGCTGGCTAGGAGCCAGGCTTGGGTGAAAAATAAATAATTGAATAAAATATGCAAATTGGCATGACGATTGTTAATTGTTACATGTACGTTTGCATTAATTGCCGGTAAGATGTACAGAAATAGAAATACAATTGTATTTAAATCACATGGCGGACAAAGCCTACTTTATTACCAGCAGTTACAGTATGTCCGATCACGGCTTGCTTTTGCTGGGGTTCGAGCATGCAATGAGCTTATTTCTGAGAGGGTCCCGCACCAAATGGAGATGTGGGCTGGGATTTGATAATGGTGCTCCGCTGGCCTCAATTACTTTTAGGTCCATTTATGCGAATTGTATGTGATAATTTGTGTTTGAATGTATGCATGTGTATTTAGCACGAGTTGTAATAGCTTGTTCAAAGTAAACATATATCTCTTTATCGCCTTTATGGAGTTTCTTTTGACAAAAACATTTTTTTTGTAATGACAGTACATGTACATGATTAATCCTTCATCCAGATGTGTTTACTCATTTAACAGAATTACTCAATAACTATGTATTTAAAATTTTCCGGGGCTTCGCACCATTGGGGCCTCAATTAGCCTTTGCAGGTCAAGCACTTTAGTAATTATAATCGTAAATTAGACATGCAGTGTGGCTTATATCGCGGCAAGTCTGGCGTAGCCGCATTTCAGGCTATATCGAGGCAAAAATGGTTCTTAGGTAGGGAACTAACGATATAGTATTCGTTCATAACACAATGCAGCTGCATATAGAAATTTAGTACTGAGCTTATAACAATAACTCTACGCATGCACGCACTGATGATGATATTACTGCGGGATACCGCTTTGCAGCTACATGTATATGTATAGTCTGTATAGTGCCACACGTGTCTGCATGAGGACATGGGGCAATTCATGAGGTGTGGTAGTGGGATACTGTAAATGTTACATACCTTTCAGGTCAGGATCCAAATGCCCCACCGTCATATCAGCCACATATGGAATACGCTAGAGCTGCGAATCAACCTCTGCATTACAATCCACTGCCACCAGTTGTGACATATGGTCCTCCAGTTGTTGCATCAAGCCCTGCAACCAATCCAGCCAATGGTTCTGCATTGGTTGACAGTGACGACTACAACTGGACTATGTCCTGCGTGATGATACTACTTTTGCTTCATCTGTGGTGGGTGGCTATCCCTTCCACTGAGCTTCATGGCCGTCCGCATATCATCATCTGTAAGGCTTTCAGCGACTATGACAATGTATAATGCATGTCTGAATTTACATGTGTGTTGTTGTCCTAACCTTGTATTATGTAGGCCCAAGAGGCCGCAAGACGAGGTGATGCAGCGTTGGCCAGAGAAAGGCAATGTATGCACTCTTGCTGAATGCCATTGCAGTCATTCTATACGTCTATGTTACAATGACAGTCCTCAGTTTGTGTTTGGGTGGTTACCGTTCCTTGTATTTAGGATGAAGGATGGTGTTTTTCTCTTTCTTTTTCGAAACACTTTAGAAAGCTTTATATGTTGACTTATTCATTTATCAATAGTGTCCACTGATGGATGTACAGTATATATAGTTTCATGACACCATATGGTCCTGTTCCAAATATGGATACTGTCTGGTTATGGAATAAGCCATGGCCATCGTGGGCTGTGTCGTTTTGCACAAGACACTGATCAGACTGTGGAACAATGATTTATTATTGTACGTAACAACATGTTCTCATGACTACAATAGTGTTCTGAAGCAGCCTACTGATTTATCTCTGATACAAGCATGTTGTCTGATCATACGAGTTGAAAAATATATACCTGACCATACGGAGAAATGAGCGGTCAACAAACGGGAGCCCTTCATTATTTCGCGGTTTGCGTAATTACGACATATTTCCGTAATCGTTCCACATACAGTATGGGGAAAAGCATACCAAATGATTTTTTACACTTAACTCCAGACAGATGTTAGTGCGGGCACATTTGGCAAGATTTTTAAACATGTCACCATCATTTTTTCCGAATAAGCCCTCGGTTCCATTGAATTTCAGGGGCCTTTTTTTTCAAATGTTTATGAAGTCACGGGTGTGAGTTCCTCATTACAAAATTCCACAGTCTATTACGTCAAAACCTCTATTAGCTCCTGACAGAAACATATAGCTGTACACAAAGCAACTATTCTGCGCTTTTTAAACGTAGGTCTTCGTATTGAAAATTCGGTTCCATACTCCACAGAAGCATTCCTTCTTGGATTTCATAGTGTCCCCCGTCTCGTGCCCACAAAATTGAAATACGGACGTACGTACATTAGGCATTCCTACTAACATTACCAAAGGTACTAGGTTTGTTGCTACCTATTGTGCGCTGCAGCACGCTCATTCTAGGCTAGTGCATGGTGAAGCGGTGAAGCTGTGTTTATCACTGTTATGTACTATATATATAGTAGCTTGTACATATCCAGCATGGTATCCATAACGCTTACCCGCGGCTGCAAGCTCTTGCTGGAGCACTATACCCTCGGTACCCTGCACAGTGGCGTGCGCTTAAACCTTGAGCACTGGTAGTGTGCATGTATGTTGTTTCTAAATAATGCACACGGTACGGGGGGGTGGGGGGGGGGGGGCGGGGAAGGGAAGGGGTAGGTGTACGCCACTAGAAGGCTTAGCGTAGCTTGCTTGAACTGTTCTGTCGCGTTTTGCTGTACCTGATTAGACCCATTTTGGTCGCCAATGTTCTGTATATGTATATGTACATTATCCCACACCAATTTATAGGCACACGTGACACCATAATCGTTTGCAACCCCACCCTCCACCTGACCAGCAAGCAAACCAACAGGTAATGAAAAGAAAATATGCAGTAGTATATGTATGGACATTGTGCATGTGTGTGTGTATGTGTGTGTGTGTGTGTGTGTGTGTGTGTGTCTGTGTGTGTCTGTGTGTGTCTGTGTGTGTCTGCATAGAACCAGTTTAGTACCAATATGAATACGCATTGTTAACTTGTGCAGCATCATGCAGTTCAACAATATGGCCTGCCTGGATGAGTTACAAATCAATAAACTAAAGTAATAAATAACAACAAACACCTAATCTCCAAGACCCAGTGCATGTGCGATAAATACTTTCTTCCCATATCCCAAAATGAACTTGAGTATGTACTACAATGTAGGTAGAGGGGGTTGGATTTATAAGGTGTGACTGTTTATAAATGGGTTATTGTGTCAGTGTGTGTTCTGTGTGGTATGTTTACGTGTAGACTTTGTTAAGGGCATGCAGTGTAACATTGCACATTTGCGTATGGACATACATGTATGAAGAAAGTTGGGCGACTGACTCAATGAATGTTGTATTCTGTAATTGGACTATTGTATTCATTGTTATCAACAAGACCTTTCAATTGGTAGCAGAAAATGCATGCAGAGAATGTCTGACAGACATGTTAGCTTGTTAGTTTGTGTATGTGTGGTGATCTATTTTAGTGTTTGCGTGTCAGTTGTGTCATGTCGAAAAATCGCCCATACATTGGCGTCATCTTGTGATTTATTTCCAAATGATTCTTTAATAAGGTTATCAGTATTGTGCATGCTCATATGTATATCTGTGTATGTGTAAACATAAGGACTAGATTTTGTTGTGCATTTTTATGTGGGTTTGCATTTTGTGTGTTAGATTGTACAAGAATGTGGACAACATTTCTACATTTCAGAAGCCCTTCGCTGCTGGCAGAATACTGAGTGATCTTGAGCCTGAATGCAATGAATGCAACAGTGAAGCCAGAACAGTGTAAGACTGTAAGGCTGTGTGTGTACATGTATATGTGTGCTGTGTATGTGTGTGTGCATGTGTGTGTGTGTGTATGTGTGTGCATGTGTGTGTGTGTGCGTAGTTGAGTTAAATTATACATGTTGTCATTGCAGTGGTGCATACGATACCCACATTTATGTTAATTTTCTATGTATGGGTTTAAAGAACACTTGGTTAAAATAGGCCTATTAGTATACCATTGGGAAGCGTGATACCCATTATTTTTAGGCTTTGTTTATAAACACATGTGTTTGCGTAAGTAGCCTGTTCAGTTATTGTGAAGAACAAGGGAGTGGTCCGGCGATGGTGTAGTGCATTACAATTGTACTATTTTTTGTGATGATAATAAGGTTCAAAGAGGTCCACGGCATCAGCCTTCTACATACATGTATGAGTGCTTACTATAATAATGGCAGTAGAAATGGGTGTGCAGAGTGCAGAACATTTACAGATAGCTGAAATGTTGTGTTCAAATTCGCTGTCACTTCCTCCTATACACTATCCCCCTTCCCAGTATTCCTTTTGAAGTATTTTCTTGCCTTTCTGCAAAGTCAAGAATATGTGTGTGTATTTGCGTGTGTGTTGCTTATCACAAACACCACATATATTTACACACATGAGACTTCTATAACTTCTGGACAACTAAAACACATATCTAGCAAATTAACCCCTCCTTTCCATATGCACACAGATCTTGATGATATACACACATACACACAAGCACACACACAAGCACACACACACAAGCACAAGCACACACATCCTTGGTGATAAAAAAACTAAGTGGAACGTTCTATACGAAATGTGGATTTTATTTTATAACATAAATTTAAATCGACTATTAACGCTATCGGGTTCCTATTTTTAGCACAACATACCACACCATTACTATATGTGAAAATCCATTTTGGTGTCTTACACATGCGGGGTACTGACGTTACAAGGTCCGATACCCCGTAGGGTTCAACATCTTTAGGTAGGAGTGTCCAAATCGGTTCTAAATAGGTACCTATGTAGAAGGGTCCTACCGCTATTGATTTGTTCTCTTCGTTAATTTTTGCTTTACATGTATCCGTTATGGAGATATAAGTGTGCAAAGAAATTGCATATTTCCCGGGCATTACACGCCATTAACGTATTACGACTGGCTTTGAGGACGTCCTCGTAATACGTTCATGGCGCGTAACGCCCGGGAAGTATGCAATTTCTTTGCACACTTGTATCTCCATAACGGATAAAGCAAAAATTAACGAACAGAACAAATCAATAGCGGTAGGACCCTTCTACATAGGTACCTATTTTGAACCGATTTGGACAATTCTACCTGAAGATGTGGCCGTTTTGAACCCTACGGGGTATCGAACCTTGAAACGTCGGTACCTCGCATGTGTAAAACACCAAAATGGATTTTCATGTATAGTAATGGTGTGGTATGTTGTGTTAAAATAGAAACCCGATAGCGTTAATATTTCGGAAGATATATCGATTTAAATTTTATGTTATTAAATAAAATCCACAAGACCCATTTTCGTCCAAGTGGTATTGTGGTTAATTATGGCATGTGCAAATGTACGAGGGGCTAATCCTTTTGTGATCTGTGTGCATATGGAAAGGAGGGGTTAACCCTTGTGTGTGTGTGCTTATCACAAACACACATACATGTACATTTGCACACATGAGACTTCTATAACTTCTGGACAACGAAAACATATATCTAGCAATTACCCCTCCTTTCCATATGCCCACAGATCTTGGTGATATACAACATACACACAAGCACACACACACAAGCACAACACACACACACACAAGCACAAGCACACACATAACCACATTCTTGGTGATAAAAACTAAGTGGTATTGTGGTTAATTATGGCATGTGCAAATGTAGGAGGGGCTAATCCTTGTGTGTGTGTGTGTGTGTGAGTGTGTGTGTGTGTGTGTGTGCACGCGCGCGTGCAAGTGTGCTTGTGTGTGTGGCCATGGTGTGTTTGTGTGTGTGTGTAGACCTATCGCCAAGATGTGTATGTATGTGTGTGTGTGTGTGTGCGTGTGTGTGTGTGTGTGTGTGTGTGTGTGTGTGTGTGTGTGTGTGAATGACACATTTGTGTGTGCGGTGTGTTATGAAGCTTGTGTGTGTGCGTGTTATTCAGTTTTGCTTGTCCCTTGCCTTTGGGGGGAGGGGGGGATGAGTATGTTGAGTTATTTTGTCAGTGTGTATGTTTGTGCTATATAGTCTGCATCACAGGGCAAAAGCAATGTAACCGCTTTCACTTGTGCAGTAAAGGTTAGTTTGCATCCCCATGCTGGTGTCACATTCTAAGTATCGTATGTCAGCACAAATTAAGGACATCTAAGTCTGTGTGCTGGGTTTGTGCATGGAGGTTACATGTAACCAAGTAATGTTATGGTACTCATTCTTTGTTTGTACTTTCTGAAAGAAGTAAGTTTTGGCTATTGCAGGTTACCCAGAGGGATTCAAATTTGTATATTGTCTTGGGCCTTGCCAAGGTCCATCATCAGATGTCGGCAATACAGACATCCAACGTCTTCACTACAGATATCCCTGATGGTACAAAAAGATCTGCAAAGATTGCACTCAATTTGACCCCACCAAAAGACCCTCTGCTGCTGACATATGGAGTACTTTATGTCCTGAGTTTGTTTTGTGTTGACATATGCAGTATGTTTACTCAATGAATTACATTTGACAATGCTTTATGTATACAAAGTGTACATGAAGCAGTGTTAAGAAGGAATACATGTAGTCAATGTATTCAATACTGTGATACCAGCAACTAAAGAGTTCCAAATTCATGTGGGTTCAAAGCTGCATACATTAGTAGACCCTTCATGACATCCCAATAAGAGGGTGTGGCTGTGTAACTAGATAGTGGTAACAAATACATATGAACGGACGCAGGCAGACATTATGAAAATAGCAATTATCTTTCACAGTCATAGGTCTACGCTCTAGCTACACACATGCAGACAAAGAATATGGCACATGTTGACTCGATGTTATCGATGTAGGCATGCCTTCGTAGGTGGTAGCTGCACGACGTCGTGTATAGTAATAGCCTTAACCGTAACACATTAGTAGTGAGCTAGGATGGGTGGGTGGGGGGAAGGGGATCGACCGATATGGAAGCTATCGTGCCCTCCCCCTAATCGATATCCCCGGCCGCGCCAGATCAGATCAGATCAGATTAATTACATACCAGATAGTTACCTCTGGCAGAAAATTATATGTCGATATTGTTGCATATTTATTCGCCATTTAATATTTCTGTTCGATTTAATTCCGGCAGGTATTCCGCAATGACATTCGTTTATGAATAAATTATGCGCGGTAGAAATTAATTTTTTTTGTCTTGATTTTAGTTAAACAATAGATTTTTTCTAAGTACATTCGTCATAATCAGACCGATTTGTAGGACATTATAAACGTGTTTAAAATTCAATTTGAAAAACAAAGCAGAAGATGACCGCCTTTGTATGCATTCAGGACATGCACGCATGTTCTATTCAGCTTGCTAGTTGATCATGCATCTGGTCAGACATTGGGCGAAGCAGATGAGTTATCTGCGGTGGTTAGATGCTAATTGAATCCATGCAGAGGGACTGATACTATATATTTGCTCTTTGCAATAAACCTGTTTGAGCTCATACAGTAATGATCAGTCCTTACAAACATGTACATGTATAGAATGTAAAAGGGGTTAATAGTAGCCTGCACTTGTATAGTCTATGAATATAATCAGGAATCCCACTTCATTAAATTCATGGGCGCGCCCTACCCGTCTCTTGAAGAGTTGAATTCGTTTTCACATGTCCTTATATAGAGGTCGTGATGTCAGCCATAGCAACCAGCTCAGCACAGCTAGTAGCATCGCGAGATGGCCTATCAACCGCTTCCAAGTAAGCAACATTACACGGCTTTGCGTAAGCGGTTGCACAGATCGAACCTTTTTAGTCTACTGGAGGTTTGTACAATGGTATAAATCCGCGCTTATTTGTCCGTGTGTGGTGCCACACGGACTACTAAAAGGGTCGAGCAATTGCTCATACGATGAAACAATGTGGTTTCCGTCCCATTCAGTACTCCTGCAACGATGTGGGATCGTTTCCGAGAAAAGGGACCTAACGCATGTTTTTTAATGTTATTATTATTCTGAAATGCCTTCTACGCATTGCTTGTTAAGCACTGAGAATCGGAGTATCTGTCATGGAGTTGTAACGCTCTGAATTGTTAATTATAGCCATACATTTCAAAGCAAACGTTACATTTCTATTGCGCTTACATAATTTTAGGTCCTATTTCGCGGAAACGATCAATGATGGCGTTTATTAATGAAGTATGAAAGAGAAAGAGTCAGTCCTGGTAGTTAAAATCGCAATTGCATTGTGCGTTTAAGCAATGCAGCTGCATCGAGGTCTCGAGGGAAAGCTGGCTAGGAGCCAGGCTTGGGTGAAAAATAAATAAATAAATAAAATATGCAAATTGGCATGACGATTGTTAATTGTTACATGTACGTTTGCATTAATTGCCAGTAAAACGTACAGAAATAGAAATACAATTGCATTTAAATCACATGGCGGACAAAGCCTACTTTATTACCAGCAGTTACAGTATGTCCGATCACGGCTTGCTTTTGCTGGGATTCGAGCATGCAATGAGCTTATTTCTGAGAGGGTCCCGCACCAAATGGAGATGTGGGCTGGGATTTGATGTTGTGCTCCGCTGGCCTCAATCACTTTTAGGTCCATTTATGCGAATTGTATGTGATAATTTGTATTTGAATGCATGCATGTGTATTTAGCACGAGTTGTAATAGCTTGTTCAAAGTATATATCTCTTTATCGCCTTTATGGAGTTTCTTTTGACAAAAACATTTTTTTTTGTAATGACAGTACATGTACATGATTAATCCTTCATCCAGATGTGTTTACTCATTTAACAGAATTACTATATGTATTTAAACTTTTCAGTGGCTTCGCACCATTGGGGCCTCAATTAGCCTTTGCAGGTCACGCACGTTATTAGTAATTATAATCGTAAAGACAGTGCAGTGTGGCTTATATCGCGGCAAGTCTGGCGTAGCCGCATCTCAGGCTATATCGAGGCAAAAATGGTTCTTAGGTAGAGAACTAACGCGGATATAGTATTCGTTCATAACACAATGCAGCTGCATATAGAAATGTAGTACTGTGCTTATAAACAATAACTCTACGCATGCACGCACTGCAAGATGATTATATTACTGCGGGATACCGCTTTGCAGCTACATGTACATGTATAGTCTGTATAGTGCCACACGTGTCTGCATGAGGACATGGGGCAATTCATGAGGTGTGGTAGTGGGATACTGTAAATGTTACATACCTTTCAGGTCAGGATCCAAATGCCCCACCGTCATATCAGCCACATATGGAATACGCTAGAGCTGCGAATCAACCTCTGCATTACAATCTACTGCCACCAGTTGTGACATATGGTCCTCCAGTTGTTGCATCAAGCCCTGCAACCAATCCAGCCAATGGTTCTGCATTGGTTGACAGTGACGACTACAACTGGACTACGTCCTGCGTGATGATACTACTTTGCTTCATCTGTGGTGGGTGGCTATCCCTTCCACTGAGCTTCATGGCCGTCCGCATATCATCATCTGTAAGGCTTTCAGTGACTGTGACAATGTATAATGCATGTCTGAATTTACATGTGTGTGTTGTCTTCCCCTTGAATTGTGCAGGCCCAGAGGCCGCAAGACGTGGGGATGCAGCTCTGGCCCAGAGAAAGGCAATGTATTCCTTATTGCTGAATGTCATTGCAGTCGTTCTATACGTCTATGTTACAATGACAGCCCTCAGTTTTGTGTTTGGTGGTTATCGTTCCTTGTATTTAGGATGAAGGATGGTGTTTTTCTTTTCTTTTTCGAAACACTTTAGAAAAGCTAATAATATATTGTTTATGTTGACTTATTCATTTATCAATAGTGTCACTGATGGATGTACAGTACATATAGTTTCATGACACCATATGGTCCTATTCCAAATATGGATATTGTCTGGTTATGGAATAAGCCATGGCCATCAGTTGTTGTGTCGTCAACATGCTCTCATGACTACAATAGTGTTCTGAAGCCTACTGATTAATCTCTGATACAAGCATGTTGTCTGATCATACGAGTTGAAAAATATATACCTGACCATATGGAGAAATGAGCAGTCAACAACGGGAGCCCTTCATTAGTTTGTAATCACGACATATTTCCGTAATCGTTCCATACACAGTATGGGAAAAGCATACCAAATGTTTTTTACAACTTAGCTCCTGACAGATTGTTAGTGCGGCACAATTGGCAAGATTTTAAAACATGTCACCATATTTTTCCCGAATAAGCACTCGGTTCCATTGAATTTCAGGGGCCTTATTTTTTCAAATGTTTAACGGGGTGAGTTCCTCATCAAAAAATTCCACAGTCTATTACGTCAAAACCTTAAAGATCTACTGTTAGCTCCTGACAGAAACATATAGCTGATACACAAAGCAACTATTCTGCGCTTTTTAAACGTAGGTCTTCGTATTTGAAAATTCGGTTCCATACTCCACAGAAGCATTCCTTCTTGGATTTCATAGTGTCCCCGTCTCGTGCCCACAAAAATTGAAATACGGACGTACGTACGTTACTAACATTACCAACGGTACTAGGTTTGTTGCTACCTATTGTGCGCTGCAGCACGCTCATTTAAGTATTTTCTAGGCTAGTGCATGGTGAAGCGGTGATGCTGTGTTATGTACTATATATAGTAGCTTGTACATATCCAGCATCGTATCCATAACGCTTACCCGCGGCTGCCATGCAGATCTTGCTGGAGCACTATACCCTGCACAGTGGCGTGCGCTTAAACCTTGAGTACTGTAGTGTGCATGTATGTTGTTTCTAAATAATGCACATGGTACGGAGGGGGGCGGGGAAGGGAAGGGGTACGTGTACGCCACTAGAAGGCTTTAGCGTAGCTTGCTTGAACTGTTCTGTCACATTTTGCTGTACATGATTTGACCCATTTTGGTCGCCAATGTTCTGTATATGTATATGTACATTATCCCACACCATTTATAGGCACACGTGACACCATAATCATTTGCAACCCACCCTCCACCTGACCAGCAAGCAAACCAACAGGTAATGAAAAAGAAAAATGCAGTAGTATATGTATGGATATCGTGCATGTGTGTGTGTATGTGTGTGATGTGTGTGTGTGTGTGTGTGTGTGTGTGTGTGTGTGTGTGTGTGTGTGTGTGTGTGTGTGTGTGTGTGTGTGTGTGTGTGTGTGCATAGAACCAGTTTAGTACCAATATGAATATGCATTGGTAACTTGTGCAGCATCATGCAGTTCAACAATATGGCCTGCCTGGATGAGTTATAAATCAATAAACTAAACTAATAAATAACAACAACACCTCATTCTCCAAGACCCAGTGCATGTGCGATATATACTTTCTTCCCATATCCCAAAATGAACTTGAGTATGTACTACAATGTAGGTAGAGGGGGTTGGATTTATAAGGTGTGACTGTTTATAAATGGTTTATTGTGTCAGTGTGTGTTCTGTGTGGTATGTTACGTGTATCAGACTTTGTTAAGGGCATGCAGTGTAACATTGCACATTTGCGTATGGACATACATGTATGAAGAAAGTTGGTGACTGACTCATTGAATGTTGTGTTGTGTATTGGACTATTGTATTCATTGTTATCAACAAGTTGGTAGCAGAGAATGCATGCAGAGAATGTCTGACAGATGTTAGCTTGTTAGTTTGTGTGTGTGTGATCTATTTTAGTGTTTGCGCGTCAGTTGTGTCATGTCGAAAATCGCCCATACATTGGCGTCATCTTGTGATTTATTTCCAATTGATTCTTTAATAAGGTTATCTGTATTTGTGCATGCCCATATGCATATCTGTGTATGTGTAAACATAAGGACTAAATTTTGTTTGTGCATATTTATGTGGGTTCGCATTATGTGTGTTAGATTGTACAAGAATGTGGACAACATTTCTACATTTCAGAAGCCCTTCGCTGCTGGCAGAATACTGAGTGATCTTGAGCCTGAATGCAATGAATGCAACAGTGAAGCCAGAACAGTGTAAGACTGTAAGGCTGTGTGTGTACATGTATATGTGTGTGTGTGTGTGCATGTGTATGTGTGCATAGTTGAGTTAAATTATACATGTTGTCATTGCAGTGGTGCATATGATACCTACATTAGTACTAAGGTTATGTTAATTTTCTATGTATGGGTTAAAGAACACTTGGTTTAAAATAGGCCTATTAGTATACCATTGGGAAGCGTGATACCCATTATTTGTAGGCTTTGTTTATAAACACGTGTGTTTGCGTAAGTAGCTGTTCAGTTATTGTGAAGAACAAGGCCGGGAGTGGTCCTGCGATGGTGTAGTGCATTACAATTGTACTATATTTCTTGTGATGATAATAAGGTTCAAAGAGGTCTGCGGCATCAGCCTTCTGCATACATGTATGAGTGTTTACTATTAATAATAATGGCAGTAGAAATGGGTGTGCAGAGTGCAGAACATTTACAGATAGCTGAAATGTTGTGTTCAAATTCGCTGTCGCTTCCTTCTATACACTATCCCCCCTTCCCAGTATTCACAATTCCTTTTGAAGTATTTTCTTGCCTTTCTGCAAAGTCGAGAAAGTGTGTGTGTATTTGTGTGTGTGTGTTGCTTATCACAAACACACATACATTTACACACATGAGGCTTCTATAACTTCTGGACAACTAAAACACATAGCAAATTGACCCCTCCTTTCCATATGCACACAGATCTTGATGATATACACACATACACACAAGCACACACACAAGCACACACACACAAGCACAAGCACACACATCCTTGGTGATAAAAAAACTAAGTGGAACGTTCTATACGAAAATGGGTCTTGTGGATTTTATTTTATAACATAAAATTTAAATCGACTATTTTAACGCTATCGGGTTCCTATTTTTAGCACAACATACCACACCATTACTATATGTGAAAATCCATTTTGGTGTCTTACACATGCGGGTAACGACGTTTCAAGGTTCGATACCCCGTAGGGTTCAAAACGGCCACATCTTTAGGTAGGAGTGTCCAAATCGGTTCTAAATAGGTACCTATGTAGAAGGGTCCTACCGCTATTGATTTGTTCTGTTCGTTAATTTTTGCTTTACATGTATCCGTTATGGAGATATAAGTGTGCAAAGAAATTGCATATTTCCCGGGCATTACACGCCATTAACGCGGCTTTGAGGACGTCCTCGTAATACGTTAATGGCGCGTAACGCCCGGGAAATATGCAATTTCTTTGCACACTTGTATCTCCATAACGGATAAAGCAAAAATTAACGAACATTAACAAGCACACACATTTCCACATTCTTGGTGATAAAAACTAAGTGGTATTGTGGTTAATTATGGCATGTGCAAATGTAGGAGGGGCTAATCCTTGTGTGTGTGTGTGTGTGTGTGTGTGTGTGTGTGTGTGTGTGTGTGTGAGTGTGTGTGTGTGCACGCGCGCGTGCAAGTGTGCTTGTGTGTGTGGCCATGGTGTGTTTGTGTGTGTAGACCTATCGCCAAGATGTGTGTGTGTGTTTGTGTGTGTGTGTGTGTGTGTGTGTGCATGTGTGTGTGTGTGAATGACACATTTTGTGTGTGCGGTGTGTTATGAAGCTTGTGTGTGTGTGTGTGTGTGTGTGATTCAGTTGTGCTTGTACCTTGCCTTTGGGGGGAGGGGGGGATGAGTATGTTGAGTTATTTTGTCAGTGTGTATGTTTGTGCTATATAGTCTGCATCACAGGGCAAAAGCAATGTAACCGCTTTCACTTGTGCAGTAAAGGTTAGTTTGCATCTCCATGCTGGTGTCACATTCTAAGTATTGTAAGTCAGCACAAATTAAGGACATCTAGTCTGTGTGCTGGGTTTGTGCATGGAGGTTACATGTAACCAAGTAATGTTATGGTACTCATTCTTTGTTTGTACTTTCTGAAAGAAGTAAGTTTTGGCTATTGCAGGTTACCCAGAGGGATTCAAATTTGTATATTGTCTTGGGCCTTGCCAAGGTCCATCATCAGATGTCGGCAATACAGACATCCAACGTCTTCACAACAGATATCCCTGATGGTACAAAAAGATCTGCAAAGATTGCACTCAATTTGACCCCACCAAAAGACCCTCTGCTGCTGACATATGGAGTACTTTATGTCCTGAGTTTGTTTTGTGTTGACATATGCAGTATGTTTACTCAATGAATTACATTTGACAATGCTTTATGTATACAACGTGTACATGAAGCAGTGTTAAGAAGGAATACAAGTAGTCAATGTATTCAATACTGTGATACCAGCAACTAAAGAGTTCATGTGGGTTCAAAGCTGCATACATTAGTAGACCCTTCATGACATCCCAATAAGAGGGTGTGGCTGTGTAACTAGATAGTGGTAACAAATACATATGAACGGACGCAGGCAGACATTATGAAAATAGCAATTATGGTTTCACAGTCATAGGTCTACTGACGCTCTAGCTACAAACATGCAGACAAAGATTGAAAATATGGCACATGTTGACTTGATATTATCGATGTAGGCATACCTTCGTAGGTCGTAGCTGCATAGTCCATAAGATACTATCTATGGTAGCTGTACTGGAAAGTGCTAACAAATACACCTTTTTCCTGCGTGTAAGCGTATCAGTGCACGTGTCTAGCCTACGTGCCTCATTCATCGAGCTGCAGCAGGCTAAACGAACACTATAAACAACCCACCACTATAATAATAAAGGTCACAAGTGTCCATGACGACGTCGTGTATAGTAATATCCTTCACCATAACACATTAGTAGTGAGCTAGGATGGGTGGGTGGGGGGGGGGGGGGGGGGGGGGGGGGGGAAGGGATCGACCGATATGGAAGCTATCGTGCCCTCCCCCGTTCTTTTCGTATCGGGCTCGAACGCCCCCTCCCTCACTTACCCCCTTAAGTCTCGCAGTCCTATTAATCGATATCCCCCGCCGCGCCAGATCAGATCAGATCAGATTAACTTACATACCAGATAATTACCTCTGGCAGAAAATTATGTGTGTTGCATATTTCTGTTCGGCAGATGACGCAAGGTATTCCGCAATGACATTCGTTTATAAATAAATTATGCGCGGAATAAATTAATTTTTTTGTCTTGATTTTAGTTAAACAATAGATTTTTTTCTAAGTACATTCGTCATAATCAGACCGATTTGTAGGACATTATAAACGTGTTTCAAATTCAATTTGAAAAACAAAGCAAGATGTATGCATCTAGGACATGCATGCATGTTCTATTCACCTTGCTAGTTGATCATGCATCTGGTCAAACATTGGGCGAAGCAGATGAGTTATCTGCGGTGGTTAGCCTTTTAAAATTGATGCTAATTGAATCCATGCAGAGGGACTGATTCTATATATTATTTGCTCTTTGCAATAAACCTGTTTGAGCTCATACAGTAATGATCAGTGGTGATGTTCCTTACAAACATGTACATGTATAGAATGTAAAAGGAGCCTGCAGCTTGTACAGCAGTTGTATAGTCTATGAATATAATCAGGAATCCCACTTCATTAAATTCATGGGCGCGCCCTACCCGTCTTGCGGAGTTGAATTCGTTTTCACATGTCCTTATATAGAGGTCGTGATGTCAGCCATAGCAACCAGCTCAGCACAGCTAGTAGCATCGCGAGATGGCCTATCAACCGCTTCCAAGTAAGCAACATTACACGGCTTTGCGTAAGCGGTTGCACAGATCGAACCTTTTTAGTCTACTGGAGGTTTGTACAATGGTATAAATCCGCGCTTATTTGTCCGTGTGTGGTGCCACACGGACTACTAAAAGAGTCGAGCGACAGTGGATGTGTGTACTTGCATAACTTCAAATTAGGAAAATTGCTCATACGATGAAACAATGTGGTTTCCGTCCCATTCAGTACTCCTGCAACGATGTGGGATCGTTTCCGAGAAAAGGGACCTAACGCATGTTTTTTTCAAGATTTCAATGTTTATTATTATTTTATTATTATTTAGAATCCTTCTACACATTGCTTGTTAAGCACTGAGAATCGGAGTATCTGTCATGGAGGTGTAACGCTCTGAATTGTTAATTAGCTAGAGCCATACATTTCAACGTTACATTTCTATTGTGCGCACATAATTTTAGGTCCTACATGTACAGGTATTTCGCAGAAAACGATCAATGTTGGCATTAAATGAAGTTGATGAATGAAGTATGCAAGAGAAAGAGCCAGTGCCTAGTAGTTAAAATCGCAATAGCATGGTGCGTTTAAGCAATGCAGTTGCATCGAGGTCTCGAGCCAGGCGCCAGGCTTGGGTGAAAAATAAATAAATTAAACAAAATTTGCAAATTGGCATGACGATTGTTAATTGTTACATTAATTGCCAGTAAGACGTAAAGATGCAGAAATACAATTGTATTCACATGGCGGACAATACCCTACTTTATTACCAGCAGTTATGTCCGATCACGGCTTGCTTTTGCTGGGGTTCGAGCAATGAGCTTATTTCTGAGAGGGTCCCGCACCAAATGGAGATGTGGGCTGGGATTTGATGATTGTGCTCCGCTGGCCTCAATCATGGAGTAAACGATAAGGTCCATTTATGCGAATTGTATGTGATAATTTTTTACAACAAAAAAAAGAATATATATTATGTAATGACAGTACATGTACATGATTAATCCTTCATCCAGATGTGTTTACTCATTTAACAGAATTACTATGCATTTAAAATTTTCAGGGGCTTCGCACCATTGGGGCCTCAATTAGCCTATGCAGGTCACGCACTTTTTATCGTAAATTAGACAGTATGGGCGCCAAGTCAGGCGTAGCCGCATTCCAGGCTATAAGGAGGCAAAAATGGTTCCTAGGTATGAAGTTACTGCGGGATACCGCTTTGCAGCTACATGTACATGTATAGTCTGTATAGTGCCACACGTGTCTGCATGAGGACATGGGGCAATTCATGAGGTGTGGTAGTGGGATACTGTAAATGTTACATACCTTTCAGGTCAGGATCCAAATGCCCCACCGTCATATCAGCCACATATGGAATACGCTAGAGCTGCGAATCAACCTCTGCATTACAATTCACTGCCACCAGTTGTGACATATGGCCCTCCAGTTGTTGCATCAAGCCCTGCAACCGTTCCAGCCAATGATCCTGCATTTATTGACAGTGACTACAACTGGACTATGTCCTGCATGATGATACTATTTTGCTTCCTCTTTGGTGGGTGGCTATCTATTCCAATGAGCTTCATGGCCGTCCGCATATCATCATCTGTAAGGCTTTCAGCGACTATGACAATGTACATTGCATGTCTGAATTTACATGTGTGTGTTGTCTTCCCCTTGTATTGTGCAGGCCCAAGAGGCCGCAAGACGAGGTGATGCAGCTCTGGCCCAGAGAAAGGCAATGTATTCCTTATTGCTGAATGTCATTGCAATCATTCTATACGTCTATGTTGCAATGACACTCCTCAGTTTTAGGTTTGGTTGATACTGTTCCGGATAAATGATGGTGTTTTTGTTTTTTGGTGTGTGCTTTTTTTTTGATACCTATTATTGTTCTTGCTGACTTATTCATTTATCAACAGTGTCACTGATGTATGTATATAGTTTTATGACACCATATAACCATTTATTTCACTGTACCTAATGTCTCAATTGAATTATGCGTTGAATTGCTGTTTAATTAACTATAGATGGTGCATGTATAAAGTGATACAGTAAAAACATGACTCCAGTTTCGGTATTGCTATGCACTATGCATATCCATGGCCAATGTAATATAAACAAGCAACTACAAACATTCTAAGAAATTAAAGTTGGTGGTATGTAGGATTTGAAGGCAACATTGGTGTAAAAAACAAGGAAACAAGGGTCTAACAATAAGCGGAAATGTGCATACTGTCGTGAGTCGTCTTACAACTTGAAATGCTTTTTTACGTTTATAGTTACGTGGTCTGAGTGCGTATATTTGACATCAAGTGCATAGATCCTAGCCTCCACGTGGGAGGGTGTTCCAAAGTTAGCAAGTCCCTGACGACTGCCATCCTCGTACGTTGGTGCCTCCATATTTAAGAAATACAGTATGGTCCTGTTCCACATATGGATGCTGTCTGGTTATGGAATAAGCCATGGCCATCAGTGGCTGTGTCGTTTTGCACCAGAACTGACCATCCACAGGCACTGATCAGACTGCGGAACAATAATTTAAAATGTTATAATTATACACGTGTAATGATTGGCCAAAAGTAATGATAATCACAGCAATCAATACAGCATTACAAAAATATATAATATATACGATCAGTCATTCCATGCACTTGTACTTTTGTGCGCAAGCGCACAATTCAACTCATTACATTGCTCCCTCTCTTTCTAAAATGAGACGTAGGGGCCGTAGCGGTCCGGAGCACGACGGTGTCTGGCTGGGTAACGTCGAATGGTTTCAGCTGCTTCTGGGTTCGCTAGAGGGACTTCTGCAAGTGCCTGGCCCTGGCCTAGGAGGTTTCTCTCCGGAATAATTTGCTCGGCAATTTCACGGTCCAAATTGTCGTCATCATCATCCAGTAGTACTAATTCATCCTTTTCCTCAATATTACCGTCTCCGTCCGGGTGAGCAGTCAGAGGCGGTGTAGGAAGTGGTGTAGGGTCATCTCTGGATTCGCTCAAATTGCACCGCTTCAATCTATCGAAATGAACAATGTGAAACTTCCCACCTTCTTTCCTCTGAATCTTGTAAGTGCTGTCGCCCACTTTCTCCACGACTACGAAAGGGCCTTTCCACGGGTGATGAAGTTTTTTGCATTTCCCACGTGGTACTGCTGGGTCGAACAGCCACACTAAAGCCCCTTTTCCAAACGGTTGACCAGAGACTTTGCGATCGTACAAGGCCTTTTGCCGACGGTGATCGGCGTCACAATTCTCCCGGACAATAGCATAAGCATCACGCAATCCTTTCCGCAACTGGTCCACATACGTCCGAAGCTCCTTTTCAGGACCTAGGTTAAAAGGGAACATCAGATCAACAGCAATGGACGCCTGCCGACCAAACATTAGATAGAATGGTGTGAAACCTGTGGAAGAATGGGTACTTGTGTTATAAGCAAAACACAGTTTTCGAATGTACATTTCCCAATCAGATGGGTGATCTCCCACCACTGTGGCCAGCATGTCCAGAAGGGTCCGATTAAATCGCTCCACCATTCCATTCCCTTGAGGTCTATATGGGGTAGTGTGTGACTTTCTGATGTGAAGCAAATTGCAGATTTCTTTAATAAGCTGGGATTCTAACTGGCGGCCTTGGTCCGAGTGGAGTTGCTCGGGAGGGGAAAAACGGCAGAACATTTCGTCAACTAACTTTACTGCTACAGTAGTTGCCTCCTGATTAGGGATGCCGTAGACTTCCACCCACTTAGTGTAGTAGTCTGCCACTACCAAGACATACTTGCTCCCTCTCTCCGTCTCTGGTAGTGGTCCCATAATGTCCACACACACTATCTGCATGGGGTACCCCGCTCGGATAGTCTGAAGGCCTGCCCTTGGTTTTGGTACTGTGGTCTTCCTAGTGGCACACTTAATACATGACTTACACCAATCCGATACTGCCTCACTGCAACTAGGCCAATAAAAGCGTTCTTTGAGTCGTCCCAGCATCTTGCTTTCACCAAGGTGTCCACCCACAGCGCCTTCATGGAGCTCTTTCAATACCTCGCAATGCAGGGAGTAGGGTAGCACTAGTTGGAGTTTAGTCATCTGCTCAAGAAAATTTCTCCTATACATTAGCCCATTATACATACACAGAGATTCCCACTGTTGTAGCAGCCACTTGCTCTCTCTTTGCCATGCACTTACCTGATCCGCCAGTGGTCGCCTCCCACTCTTAACTGCAGCAAACACCGGTCCAATAATAGTATCCTCCATTTGCAACTTACGCATCTCCTCGGTACTGTATGTCTGGAAAGGACTGCTGGTCACAACTCCCATTACTTCAGGTAGTGTCGCATCACTGTTTTCTGTGGTATGGCTATCACGCCCACACTGCCGACAAGGTAATCGCGAAAGGGCATCTGCATTGTTATGTTGAGATCCTTTTCTATGAACCACTGTGAAGTTGTACTCTTCCAGGCGTTCAAGCCATCTAGCCAGCTGTCCCTCGGGTTCCTTAAAATTTCTTAGCCAGACAAGTGACCCGTGGTCGGTTCTTAAAATGAACTTCCTTCCTAAGAGGTAGTGGCGGAAATGCTGAGTGAACTCCACGACTGCCAGCAATTCCCTTCGGGTCACGCAGTATCTCTGCTCCTGCCTACTGAGAGAACGGCTAGCGTAACAAATAACCCTTTCAGCACCAGACTCATCAACTTGCGAGAGCACCGCACCGATCCCACAGTTACTAGCATCGGTATCTAGGAGAAAGTCCCTCGCGTAGTTTGGATAGGCCAGAACCGGGGGCTCCACCAAGCAGTTTCGAAGGTTTTCAAAAGCACGCTGACATGTAGTTGACCATTCAAATGTAGTGTTCTTTTCTGTTAGTCGATTAAGTGGCTTAGCAATGACACCAAAATCTTTGATAAATCTGCGGTAATAATTCGCCAGTCCCAAAAACTGTTGGACATCACGCTTAGATTGAGGTGTGGGCCACTTCGCAATCACTTCGACCTTTTCCGGGTCTGTGGATATGCCCTGGGTAGAGACGATGTGTCCTAGAAACGTCACTTGCTGCTGGCAAAGTTTGCATTTAGTTGGATTCAGTTTCAACCCAGACTGCCTGAGATGGGTTAGTACAGCTGCCAAATGCTTTAAGTGCTCCGAAAAAGTGCTACCAATAACAATGATGTCATCAAAATACACTAGACAGCTTGACCATTTAAGGCCGCCCAATACCCTGTCCATTAGGCGTTGGAAAGTAGCAGGGGCATTACAAAGGCCAAACGGCATTACCTTGAACTGAAAAAGTCCCTCCGGTGTTACAAATGCCGTCTTTGGCCTAGGCCACTTCTACCTGCCAGTACCCACTGGCGAGGTCCAAGGTGGTAAAGAACTTTGACCCGCCTAACGTGTCCAATGTGTCGTCGACTCTGGGGAGAGGATAGGCATCCTTTCTTGTTACAGCATTTACTTTTCTATAATCCACACAGAAACGCAAGCTACCATCCTTTTTCTTGGCCAGCACAACAGGGGACGACCATGAGCTATCAGAAGGCTCAATAACACCGTTGTCAAGCATTTCTCTCAGCAAACGGCGCACTTCTTCTCGGCGTGCCTGGGGAACACGTCGGGGAAGCTGATGGATTGGGGAAGCATTTTCTATGTTAATATGGTGGCGCAATACTGACGTTCGCCCCAATTCGTTACTTCTGAAACAGAACACATCTGCATATTCTTGTAACAACACGTACAACTGTTCTTTCTCCTTAGTCCTGAGACAATCACCCACCTTGTTCACCATCTCCCACAGGCGCTGGTTCGTAGTTGAAGATTCTCTGCTTGTTGTGACTGAGACATTGAGTATAGAACCCTGTTCGATATGATCCATTTTAGCCAGTTCGGTTCCTTTCTTCAGCTCAATGCTGCACTCTCGAGGATTAAGAATACGAATAGGAACCAGTCCATCTGACGGACATGTAATAGCTCTGGCAACTATCACCCCATGACTCAGCTTAGAGTCATTTTCTACCATCCAAACACCGCCCAATGCCCTAACCGTATTGTCCACCGGTGTGACCATCAACTCCATTTCACACTCAGGAGGTACAAGTATCCTTTCAGTTGTCACCAGTCCTATCGACCTGACTGTGGATGACATTTCTTCCATTGCTTTTGGAGATAGGAGTTCTACGGACACATCTGCTGATTTGAAGCTAATAGTGTTATTAGAGCAGTCAATAACACACTTATGTGCCCTAATGAAATCTAATCCAACAATTGCTTCTACCCAAAGGTCACTTGCTATGACAAAGGATCCATTGAACTGAGTACCACCAATGCACAAGGGCGCATGTATACATCCTCTAACAGACAATGGAGTGCCATTAACCCCCACTAGTTTTTCACCCAACCATGGCTGCATATCAATAGGGACCCTTGTGTTCTCTATCTCTCTCCATATTTTGCTACTCAATAATGACACTGCTGCACCCGTATCTACTAGAAATTTTATAGGGGTGGAAGCAATCGTTCCTTGTACACAAACCCTCAACATACCACTGGGTACTGACAAAGTGGGAACTGCTATTTGTGCTTCACTGTCCTGGGCCTTCAGTGCTCCTCCCCCGCATGGCTGGCCCTTACCATGGAGGGTTTGCAGTTTTCCTGCTGCTTTGAATTCTTGCTACTCCAACACCTACGTGCAATGTGTCCTCTCTTTCCACAGTTCCAACATATCGGCCCCCTTTTTCCAGCATCCTTTGCTCTGTCGGTATCTTGATTTTCCTGTGAAGATGGATTAGATTTACTCACCACCATGACCTCCAGCTTGTCTAGCCTCTCATTCAAGAGCTGTAAGGCTTTGGATAGTGGTTCGGACTCGTCCGCTGATGTAGCAGCCGCTACAACAGGTGTAGGGGTAGTGGTAATCTTCAGGTATGACTCCAGTTCAATAGTCATTCTAGCTGCCGCGTCCAAGGTCTCAGGGCACTTTTGACGTACGCCAAACGCAACCTGTGGGTTTTCAATGTTGGAGAGAAACTGACCTAAGGCGAGGCGTTCGCGCGCCTTTTCTTCTAGGTCACTGTACGCCTTATCAGCCAATGTTCTCAATACATCGCCATAGGTAGCCCAATCCTCGTCTCGCCGTCTAGTTCGAGTTTAGTCTCGCGTAGCCCCACCCTCGCATTCTGGAGCGAGGGTCTGGTTTCATTGCTATACTCGAGTTCTGGCAAATGGGCCTAAATTGGCTCAATTGGCTTCAATTGGTTCAATCAGTTATTACGTTACGTGGAATGCAATTAATAGCAATTAATGCAATCATTCGTCAAACTACGCCCACTCGTGACATAGAAATGGCGTCCAGCTCTGTGGCACTATCCCATCCTAAACGCTTCTGCTCGAAATCACGAACAAATGATACCGTAACTGTAAGTATAATAACATGGTATTCATTGATGCCTTATCGATAAGATTCCAGGTAATCACTGCTGGAAGAAAACGATGCAGAAAGTTTCAGTGCGTGTCTCCAGTTAGAAAGAAAATTGTAACGTCTATTACCAATGACAGCAAGTTGGCTGCACTGAGGCATTGTTCACTTTATGCCAAACATTACTTGCATGGCTTTGTGGCATCACTAGTGAAGAAAGAAATTAAAGTGATGTGTTCTAAACGTGTGAATTCTGTTTTGCAGAACACGTCACCTCAAATGCTGGAAACGTTTAGAATGGATATGTTCCTTGCTGAACTTAAGCAGCATGCACCATTACTGTTTTCTATACTAAATGTTTGTACTGGAAATCGCATAGGTATTATTGGTCTGTGTGCTTCAATATTGATCAGGACACGATGTTACAAAATGTCACTGTTACAAAAGATTGTTGCAATTATCCTGTATTCTGGACATTGCTCAAAAATGGTATGTTTAATTCATTGTGATAGTTGCTCTGTGCATGCTACTATACTTACATGCAGGTCTTCAATAGACTACACAGATTGGGATTAACCGTGTCACATTCAACAGTGATTCGATTGCTTGATCAGGTTGGAAATTTGTTTGATAGAGATGTAAAACAATGGAGAGATTCATTTTTGCCTGAATTGGAATTGAAAAAGGTATTCAGTTAATGCAATTTGAGTAACATGTATGCGACAACTCAAATCTACACTCTTATTGTAGACTCTGTCAGAGATAAGGCAACATTCTAAAACATCAATTCACAGAGAGACATTCTCTTCTTCTGAGTCTTCTGATACAGACCAAAGGAATTCTGAGAACTCCAGTAATTGTAGTGATGAAGACAGTGAAATGATAGAGGATGACAGTTGTCCAGAAGCTGATGGATTTGTAAGTGATGAAGAAGTGATAGGAATTGATGATAATGGTCAGCAGGAAAATGTCTTGTCACATGAAACAGTTAACATAACTCAGTACATTACCAATTTTGACAGTGCAAATTCTGAGATTGGTTATGATTCAGCCATAAGGTGCACTGAGGCTGTACCATTTGAACAACTATTCAGTAATAGTGAGCAAGAAGATGACTTGTCAAGTGAGGCAGTATAGATATCGCTGAACATGTTGTCAATGTTGGCAGTGAAAATTCAGAGTGTGGCAATGATTCAGCCATAAGGTGCACTGAGGCTGTACCATTTGAACAACTATTCAGTAATAGTGAGCAAGAAGATGACTTGTCAAGTGAGGCAGTAAATATCGCTGAACATGTTGTCAATGTTGGCAGTGAAAATTCAGAGTGTGGTAATGATTCCATAAGGTGCACTGAGTCTGTACCATTTGAACAACTATTCACTGAAGCTGTTGCCTTAATGGATATGAATGTCTCAAGTAATAATAAAAGTTTGGGTTTTCGTCTATGTGGAGACAATCTTGACAAAACAATTCAAAGACGCCATGCACGTTTGGATAGGGTGAACAAAGAGTTGCATTGTTTTAACTCATATGCTGTTCGCAATAGAGTCGATATATCACAACTGTCAGATGAAGTGCCTCATTATCCACTTCACATTGATGTGTACTCAATATTGCCATCACCTTTAGATGACAATACATTAAGTTCCAACATTGCAACATTGGTGTCTCGTGTGCTATGCAAGCATATGAAATTTTTCAATGTTTCCTTTGATGATGTGGTGCAATGGCATATTCACCACAAGTATTACAAGGAAATGTCACAGAAGTCTCAGGTGGTAAGATCAGTATAAAGTGTGATTAAACTGCTGCAATAATGATCACATTTCAGGTTCCTCTAGGCATCATTCTAAAGAATGAAAACAAAATTGACGAAATGACTGAGATACTAACAGATCTGCATCAATATGTTCCTTGTGTTACTCAAGAAGAGTCAGCATCTTTAAGCACAGGGCAAGTTGTTACAAAAAAGACCGAGTATATGCATCGCATACTGATTGGTGGCGATCAGTTAACTGTGGCAAGAATGAGAAGTGCTATTAACATCAAAAACAACTCATGGACTGCAACTGGCAGGCTTGAAGGATTTATTCCTGTTGCAGAGGACTGGCACACTAAAGCCATCTATCTAGATGTAAGTTGGTTGATGCCACAAGCAGATATAGTATTATTGTGGGATCAGATATTTTTTCACTATGCAGCTAATTTGGAGGTACTTCTATGCCACATCATCCTCTAACCAAACTGGCACTCTTTACCATCTGAAGAACCTTCTAAACAGAACCAGCATTCCCAAAAAAGCTAAGAAACAGTATGATGCCTGTCACGATTTCTTTGTATTAGTGGTGGAAGCGTATATCCTAGTTGCAGCTATGACAGAACTAAAGATGGATAACCTGGATGGAATCCCTGACAAAACGTTTGCACCACAAGGAAATGATACATGGATGATGCCAGATGAAGACCGCAAACAACTTTTGCACTCTATATGTAACAAGCTAGTGAATTCTCCATGCTTTCATCTACGTTACAATAAGCCTTTCCCTGGAAGCAATGGTGACGAGGTATATACATATTCAAGAGACTTGTTAAGTTTGGGATGCCTTTATTTAGAATATGTAGATTCTATAAAGGAAGGTGATGGGGACAGGGTTTTAAGATGCTGGAGATACCTATTGCCAATATTTGTTGCTTCAGGGAGGAAAAACTATGCCATTGAGAGCTTAGAATTACTATATCAGCATGACTACTTACTATCTGAACGTGAAAAGGTTGAGCTGTTGTGGAGCCGCTTTATAAACACACATGGTAAAATGGGCAAAAATATTCCTAATGATTTACATTGTGAACACTTAAATCGTATTTGCAAAGATGCCATCCAAGCACTTAAAAGCAACAAAGGTGAAAGAGCAATTCTGCGTGTTTCCAAAGCTCTTGGAGTCATTGTTCCAATTCTTTCAAACTATAATGATGATCATAATGTGAAAGTAGAGCCTGGAAGACATAACATTGCTGAGTATGGAAAAGATTTGAGAGCTGTTGTAGGAAAATTAAATGATTATGGTATATTCACTCCTACTAAAGGTCGCAAGCACATGTCATTTCAAGTACCCAAAAACCCATTGTTTAGCAAGACTCGAGATGAAATGAAAGACTGGATAATTAATCACACAAAAGTAAAACTGTAAACACAAACTATAAGAGTGTAAACTGTACGCTGATTTCACTGCATTTTCCACATTGACATAACCTTTTACATATATCACAGCACAGACATTTCTTCCCCATGTCTATATGCATGTAATTGTCTGTCTCATTAAACAGGATGTCTCTTCGGCACACTGATGCATTGTCCAGGTACTTCTGCATGCTACCATCACATTACTTGCATTGGCGTCTGACGTTTAGTAGTGTAACTAGTGCCATATTCCCATTCCTTCCTGCTCTTCCAGTCTCCTGTATGTAGGTTTCCACATCACTAGGAGCACCAAAATGCACAACCTGCTGCACATCTGGACAATCAAGACCCATTCCAAATGCTCCAGTAGCAATAACAATTCTTAAGTTGGACTCCATACAGAAACATTTAATGATGCTCTCTTTCATCTCCTGATCAGTGCAACTGGTGAACATGTCAACTAACCTATACATTGACATATCAGGAGCATCAATTGGTTGCTTAAATTCATTCCCCAATCCATTTTTAAAATACATATATAGAAAGGAGCAATCATCAAATCTGCGACAGTAAATAATGATTCGAAGCAATCTGTTCCTTAACAACTTTATCTGGGTAAGAAGTGGCTGAAAAGTATTATCAATTCCACTGAAATCAGAGACAGTGTAGATTATATTCTTCTTACAAGAAGAAACGGAGATAGTAGAAGGATTTTGCATTCCAATTATACTGGACACTGCTATGCGAAGGGCCTGTGTTGCTGTTGCAGTTAATGCTAAGATATGGACATGGTCAGGTAATATGCTCCGCAATTCACCAATGCGAAGTAGAGTCTTGCGGAATGATTCTCCCCTATAATATCAATATCATGCATTATTATAATGCATGGAACTCATATAACTCCCTCACCACTTCTTTATAGTATGAGCTTCATCAATCACAAGTCCTTTTATGCGGCTAGAATATATGTTACCTTTAATAACATCTCTCCACATTCTGCTTTCAAGAAGAGCTTCAGGAGTAAAATACACCAACTGAAAAAGCCCTTCTTTAACTTCTTTTTTCATTTTTTCACTTGAAGTTGACGTTACATAGCCAACCTGCAATCCTCTTGAGGAGAATGTAGCAACTAAGTACGCAATATTAGGAGATAAAATGTATTTGCTCATGCTCATGTATTATACAGGTACCTGGTTTTCCACTATCGCTGTAAGTGGTGTAATAACACAAACGATGCATGGACTTTCATTACGATGTACAAGATCAAATACGCCTGGAAGACAAGCGTAGCACAAGCTTTTGCCGTATCCTGTTGGAAGCACGGCAAAAACATCTCTTCCACAAACGAAGTCCACGACTACTTTAACCTGAAGATCTTTCATTTCAGGATAACCAAGCTGCTTGGCTACATGCATAGCTGCAGACGCTACGTCGGACTTATCCAAAGTGATCGACATAGCTGCCATGACAGTATTTCGTTATAAGGGGGCGTAATTCGATGTTAATTGCATTCCACGTAACGTAATAACTGATTGAACCAATTGAAGCCAATTGAGCCAATTTAGGCCCATTTGCCAGAACTCGAGTATAGCAATGAAACCAGACCCTCGCTCCAGAATGCGAGGGTGGGGCTACGCGAGACTAGTTCGAGTTGTCAATTCTGCCCGATACAGCTCTTTTTTGCTGTCCGGTTCAAAACGCTGCTTGAATGCTTTAGTACACTCCTCATATTTAGTTTGTACACTAGCTGGAAACTTACGGAAAGCCATCCGAGCTTGACCAGTAATTCTGACCTTAAGCCACTTCATTTTCTCCTCGGCGCTCTCCCATTTGTTTATAGCCGCCACGCTTTCAAAATGTTCGAGCCACTCCGTCCAACTCTGTGGTTCTCCACCGAAAACCTCCGGTAACAGCAAGGGCTTCGCATTAGCCATCTCCTCTAGCTGCCGACTATGCCAGTGTAATGATTGGCCAAAAGTAATGATAATCACAGCAATCAATACAGCATTACAAAAATATATATATACGATCAGTCATTCCATGCACTTGTACTTTTGTGCGCAAGCGCACAATTCAACTCATTACACACGCAACAACATGCTCTCATGACTACATGTACATTAGTGTTCTGGAGCACCCTATATACTACTGATTTATCTCTGATACAAGCATGTTGCCTGCATGATCATGCATGTATGAGTTGAAATATGTATATCTGACTAGTCTTTCAGGACATGCATGAATGTTCTATTCATGCATGCTGCTTGCTAGTTGATCATGCATCTGGTCAGACATTGGGCTAACAATCACAAAGCAGATGAGTTATCTGCGGTGGTTTGCCTTTTAAAATTGATGTTAATAGAATCCATGCTTGGGGATTGATTTTATATTTATGCTCTTTGCTGTTTGAGCTCATATCCAGTACATCAGTGGTACACTTGGCCCAAGCTGCAGTCTACCTCCCGACCCAATCATGTTCTGCAATACTGAGTGCTGAGGACTTCCGACTTTAACTGATAGAGAGTGGGGAGGGAGGGGGGGGGGGGGGGGGGAGGCCAAAAGACGTGCCACTGCCTCTGCAACATTCTTGCTTGCACGGCGATGTGATAAAACACTTGCGCGCGGCTTGTGTGGCTGGTTTGCCGTATAACTAAATTGCATGTGCAAGCACGCCACAGTAAGTGTATAGTTGATACGCCCTGTCGTTAGAAACACTCTTTCCGTGTCCTATAGGTTTGTAAAGAGCATTACTGCAGTTGTATGGTATATGCCCCCTTCCTTATAAATAACGCCTTGAATTCTATATGCACATCTACTGTCGTTCGACCTTTAGTAGTCCGTGTGGCACCACACACGGACAAACAAGCGCCTATTCTTATAACCTCCAATGAACTAAAAAGGTTCGATCTGTGCAACCCGCTTATGCTACCCTTGTATAGTTGATTGCTTGGAAGTGGTTGGTAGGCCATTTTGCCATGCTGAGCTGGTACAACATTCATGTGAATGTGTCACTATTAGTGCATAATGTAACAGGTCAGGTTGTACCAAAAATATAATAATGAGAGAAGTGAATCTTCTCAGTGTCAGCCTCCACTCCTTTGTTTGAGACAACATACCCCAAGTACTTCACTTTATTCCGGAACAGATGACATTTCTTTGGCTTCAACTTTAGACCTGCTTGCTTCAGCCTCTGGAACACCTCCGTCAGGTTCTGAAAATGTTCCTGCACTGTGCGACTGAACAATATTATATCGTCAATGTATACTAAACAGGTGGACCAATGCAAACCAGCCAGGACCCGTTCCATCAAGTGTTGGAAGGTACTGGGTGCATTGCATAACCCAAAAGGCATTGTGCAGAACTGAAACAAACCAAACGGGGCAGAGAATGCTGTTTTCTCTGTATCTTCTTCTGCCACCTCCACCTGCCAGTACCCGCTTGCAAGGTCAATCGTAGAAAACCATTGTGCACCAGACAGTGAATCCATTGTATCATCTACCCACGGAAGGGGGTGGGCATCCTTTTTGGTGAGGGAATTCAGTTAACGGAAATCCACACAGAACCTTGTTGATCCATCTTTCTTTTGTACCAGAACATCCGGTGATGACCATGGTCCTGTAGCTGGCTCAATTACCCCTTGAGCCAACATGTCATTTAACATCCTCTTTACTTCCTCCCAACGGTGGAACAGTAGCCTTCGCGGTGGCTGCTTAACAGGGTTGGCACCTGGGTATCAATGTGGTGCTGCATAAGACGGGTTCAGTCTATGTCCGAGTCTGATGTGGAGATAATGCTTGAAAATTGGCACAGTAACATTCTTAACTGCTCCAGTTCTATGTCTGAAAGACCTCCACCCCATAATCAGGCTCTCAATAATCTCTGGTCCCACTTCCCTGTCTTTCTCACATGCACTAATACACCCCTGTGATGCTTCCACTACACGAACACCATATGGACCCTCCAATGGCACAAACCTTCCTAACTTCTCATCTTTGTGGAGAGTTATTGATGAATTACCTGGATTCAACATTTGCACTGGGATTGCACCATCTCTGTTGATTGCCACCGAATGTGCCACTGCCAAACCATGACGCTCCATGAAATTGGGCTGGGGTTCCAAGATCTCTACATTACTATTTCTGCACATCTTTCCACCCACCATTAAGGTCGCCACCAGCTGGAATTCACAACTCGCAGGAATAGAGATACTCTCCATGACGACAGCATCACAGACCAACAGACCCAACTGGTTGAACTGTAAGATCACTACCTCTCCTCCTGCTGACATTGATCTAGCATCAAAATCAATGGCACAAACATTAGCACACAGAAAGCCAGCTCCCAGAAGGCATTCTTGTGTCAGATCCCTTGCAATAAGGAAAAGCTGGTCCACATGCATGCAACCCACCCACATGAATATTCAATACCACCTGACCGTTTTATAAGCTAAACATGACGCAGCAGAACCAGCAAATTACGACGAACTAAAATACTGCACCCCCTTTCCTGGCATGTCCAGTCGATGCGCACAATTGACATCCCACATAGCTAGCATGCGCATACCGTTTTATAAGATCACGCGGCACGTATTTAGTAGGGGGGCATTACTAAATCAGACGACGTGGCCTTTGGCAGAGATAATATTATCTCTGCCTTTGGTGGAAAATAAGCATATCACAGCGATGATCAGGAGGATAAGTTTTTGCAAACCTAAAGTGGTAACGAATTTTCTAAGACCACAAACAAGCTGAGCGAATGCCATGAATAATCGACATACGTTGTGGTTTGTCCCTACACGTATACATGATTATAGGTATGGATTACCATAACCAACAAGTTCACATTATAGAGTTTGTGGGCAGAGGATAACGAAGTACAGGGCAAAGAAGAGTATCAGCTATGAGTGCAAGGCATTCTCAGCTGAGCTGAAAATAGAATTTGACATCAACACATCTGGGGATGATGTCAACATTCACCCTGAGATGTTCTGCATGCACTGTAAGCTCTCAATGCAGAGAACCATCTGTGCCATCACAAAGGGAGTGCATCACAAATGTGCAGTGATCCTATTTGAATGGCAAAACCATACAGATCAAGAATGCAAGGTAAACAGTACACATTTGCTTTTTAAAAGTAAACATATGACATCGTAATATTGAGGTATGTGAGCACTTCCATGCATGTCCAAGTAGACACATGAGGAGGCCAACATTGATAGAGGCCGTCAGGCAGGCGTCACACCTAATTTACTCATAGCTGATCTCGAGAGGATTGCCCCTCCTCCAGTTCTCTTACATGAGCCTAGTCCACCTTTGGCAAGCGTGAACAGCCAGTTGATGCTAAAGGAGCTGAGTGTGCAGTGTGCTCCAACATCCTCTCACAGCCACTGGAACTGCTGTGTGGTGCACTGGTGTGCGCTAAGTGCCTCCAGGAGTGGATGGCAGCATCTGGCGCTGTGAACTGTTCCTGCTGCTCTGAGGGTGGTCCCTTGGTTTCCTCCCATGTCAGACCAGCACCAGGTGTGATACTCCTGGTGCTATTGGATGTTTTGGTACATTGTACAGACTGCAGCAGGGATGTTAAGGCTGGTGACTACCATCACTTACACCTGAGAAAGAGAAGCAAACAGTGGGATTGCTGAAGAGGGCCATCTCTACCAATAGCATCATACAACTTCGGACAGGAGGAACAGTTAAGTGAATGTCATTGGCTTGTACTGAGGTTACATAATATCTATACACATTTCAGCCAATGACATTCATGTATGTCACCAGAGCTGACCAAGAAACCACAGCTGCCTGCTCACGACTGTGAAAATGCGATGTTTTCAAATGCAGAAAATCTGAGGCACTAGCAGTGGTGGAGAAGCATCAGCTCTTATCCAAAAGGAGGTCCTCATCCTTAGTGATGAAGAGAGGTGATATTTGTTGGATTACTTGGATAAGGCACAGGGGCGGATCCAGGATTTTGGGAAAGGGGGGGCTGATAAATATATTCACAACTGGGGGGAGTGTACGGGGGGGGGGGGCGTGCCACCTCCCGTGACAGTAAGGGGGTCTGAGGAAGCGCTGATAGCTCCCCAGTGGGGTCTGGGGCGAAGCTTCAGCCGCTTTTTTGCTTTTGCGTTTATTTAGCATGAAATTGACAGTGATATCCAATACATATACATCACGCGATATCCGGATTACTAGAGCCTGCATGGATAGCGACGAGAAAACTGTTCATTCTTCACAATGCTATAGTTCCTACTGCTCAGTAATTAAATTCGTGACGCAAAGCTTTTGTGAATTTGTGACCGATGGCCAAGCACCATGCAGCTACATGTCGGTCTTTAATAAACGACTCATGTATGTTTTACTATAGTATTAGTATTTTTAGTTTATTTAGCTCTATAGCTATCTGTTTTCTGAGGAAAAGGATCCATCCCATTCACGTCTTTTGATCGCTTACCTCAATTCCTGCTCGCACGCACCATTCGATAGATCGCGCGATTAAATATTTCGTTAATAAACATGTAGGAGGATTTAATTAGATCGATATAGACCCCGCTTGGCTAGAGCGATGTGCAATCTTGCAAACCCAAGGACGGTAACATGCAGAACGCTGCATAGATTACAGTATGCATACGTCATTCTTCATATAGGAAAGGGGGGGTCCGGACCCCCCCCCCCCCCCCCCCCCCCCCCCCCCTAAATCCGCCCCTGAGGCAGGAATCTCGAGCTCATCATCAATTGAGCTTGGGGCAGCTGAGATATTGGCCATTAAGGCTGGGCTTGCCATACCTTGGAATAAACTGACGCTTCTAAGGCGGTATGTCACAACATACAGCAAAGGTTAATTCTAACTCCCTGGTGTTTCAGGTGGCTCAAATCGTCAGGCCTCTGTCTTGGCTGTTGAGGAAAGGATGTGCCACATTTCCAGCCAAATTGTTGGTTATAACCTCAAAGGAGAGATAGCCCCGTTTTCTTTTACAATTCCATCTGGTGGAGAGGAAATAAAAGGCGCTCAGTATTCATTCCACGATAAAGTAGTGCAGCCCTTAGATGGGAATGTCAAAAGATAAGACAGTGAAATGGTAAGACAGTGAAATACAAAGGTTGTTACTACATGGTTGCAGAACTGGCAGACTTACCTGGCATAAAGGGTTAACTCTTTGCGTATAAGCATACATGCACACACAACCGTTACACCATTCATGCATGAGTTAGATATTGCGTGCAAAAATGTGTTGATCAGTCGCAGCTCAATGATGCATGCATATGCTTGCTGCACTTGTAACCTTATAAGTCCATGTACAAAGTAATTATGTTTCCTCTCACACTGGCTAAAGAACCCCATTATTCAGATGATGTCACTTCACTTCACTAATGCATCACTTCAATATTCCAAGAACAAGAATGCATGTCAGTATTGCACTTGCATGCATATTCGAAGTGATTTTGATCAACACAATATAACACACAGCATGGACTGCATGAATGGTGAGGCAGATAATTCTCGTTTTGTGAGCTGCATGTATATGCATGTGCACTTGGCGTTCAAAGAGTTAATACCAGCCAATTAGATCTGGTTGACGATTGGAGGAGACAAGGGAGGTGGAACATTCAAAATGACCTTTCAGATTGTCAATGTTGCCACACCCAATTCAGTCCATAACACCTTCAGCTTTTTTGCCGGTGGTGACAGTGTCACCAATCTCTATGTGGCATTTGATCGCTTTAGGACCAGGTTAGCACATATATGGAAATGTGTACTGACCACCAGTGCTATGTCTCCTCTGGCAGTATTAGAAAAGATGCACATAAGTTCTTGAACTGCATCTCAGTACCTATTTTTGACATCCCCGTTTCACAGGTAAATAAATCCGATAATATGTTAAACACCATGCAGGTCTGCCTACCTGGTCTCCACATAATGTTGGGGATCTTCACTAAGATGCTGAAAGCAACTGGATTTGGTCTCATACAACTGATTTCGACTATTTTTCAAGTACACCAGGCACTGCAAAGGTTTCCCTTGCTCCAAGGAGACCTTGAAACCACTCAGATATGCAATTTCTTTGCACACTTGTAACTCCATAACGGATAAAGCTAATTTTAACGAACAGAACAAATCAATAGCGGTAGGACCCTTCTACATAGGTACCGATTTTGAACCAATTTGGACACACCTATCTGAAGATGTGGCCGTTTTGAACCCTACGGGGTATCGGACCTTGTAACGTCGGTACCCTGCATGTGTAAGACACCAAAATGGAGTTTCACATATAGTAATGGTGTGGTATGTTGTGTTAAAAATAGGAACTCGATAGCGTTACTATTTCGGACGATATATCGATTTAAATTTTATGTTATAAAATAAAAATCCATTTTCGTATAGACCGTTCCATTTTGTCTTAAAGCATTTCAATAAAAACAGTTATGACTGGTGAGGATGGCAGTGGCATTGGCTCTAATTATAATTATTGTTTCATAATAATTTTTAATGATTCAAAAATGTCATCATCACCTATTGTTTTAAACCACTGTGTACCATGGAAGTTGTAAAAAAAGGTCTCATTCACAGACCTTAATAAACAAGCATATCACCACAAGCATTGATTTCAGTATAATAGGCTACACCATCCCGTCCTCCGTCACCTTGGCCACATGCTCTTTGCTGCCCTTGTCTTCTGATAAGTTTGCAATCTCCTCATAGCTTGATCGTCCTAATAGAAGGATGCTATGGTTGGAGCTCTGAAACATAAAAGTAAATATTTGTTCAGACACATAATACGTGTATTTTATATCGTGTATCCTCAGGATGATACCTTACCCTGGCTGCCTGCTATCTTAATTTCATTAATAGCATTAAGATCAGGTAGAATTTCACTTGCTAGATTTAAATACATGCTCAGTGCCTTATTATAGCAATGCAACTGCACTATTGTCTAACAGCTGCAAGTGCTGATCTACAGCGAAACTTTTGTGCAAACCACTGATGAATGTGCTGTGGATGGGTCTTGCAAGTGACATCTTTTACCTAACCTATCAAATGTGCTATTCCTAAGAATAAATGGTCATTTCGAGGATCCTCAGCACTACACCCCAGGACATGATATATCTTCTATTGTGTTCCAACACATAATGCCGTCACATGGGCCATGACTAATCCTCATATTTCAATGGAAAAGCCCTACCAGAAGAAGGGCATTATGGTGTGGGCCGATCTCTTAACGAACCAATTAATTGGACCCATACTTCTTTACCAGGGGAACTGTCGCAGGTTAGAAATATCTCTACATGCTGAATGAAATAGTGTGGCCAATTTTTGAGGTTGTATTTAAAGATGATGTTTCTCACATGCACTATCAGCAAGATGGTGCACCAGAGCACTACCTAAGAGGGGTGAGAGATTGGCTGAATGAAACTTTTGGCATAAAGTGGATTGGACGAGGGGGTCCATTAGAATGGCCAGCATGCAGCACTGACCTGACATTTTGGCTCTCAGGTTACCTGAAGGAAAAGGTATATGCACACAACCCAAAGACTGTTGACCAACGGAAGGCTGTTATAGCACAAGAAATGAGTGCACTGGACCCAACAATGATTCAGCGTGCTACATCATCAGTAACTAAAAGGTACCAGAGACTCATAGACAATTATGGACTACAACTTAACATAGAATAATTTCATTATGTACGTACATGTATGTAATATGCGTGTTAAATTCAAAGAAGAAGACACATACATACACAATCCTACTTACACAATCTACCCAGACATAAGAGTAGAGAGCCATATGGCAATATTGAACCTAGCCGGTGAGCGAAACGACAAACAAGGGTTATGTACTAACACCTTCAAAGATTGGAGTGAGAAACTGATGTCACAGAATGCTGGCATTTAGTGTCTGGTGGTTATTGGGAAGTATTAAGAGATCTAAGGGCAATGAAGGCAAGGTAACAAGAAACAGTCACAGGACTTTTATATTGAAATGAATCACACACAATCCTACACATACACACACACATGTACATACGCTAACACACACACACACACACACACACACACACACACACAAACACTTCTCATTACAACACACACATACACAATCCAACTCACACAATCTACCCAGACATAAGAGTAGACAGTCATATGGCTATATTGAAACCCAGTGAGGGAAACGACAAAACAGTGTTTTGTACTGACACCTTCAAAGATTGAAGTTAAAAACTGATGAGTATTTGTCACAGAATGCTGACATGTTAGTGTCTGGACCGCTGGTGGTTATTGGGATGTATTAAAAGATCTGAAGGCAATGAAGCCAAGGCAACAAGAAACAGTGTTTAATAGAAATGAACCACACACAATCACGCAATCCTACACACACATACATACACACATGCACACACACAATCCTACACACACACACACACACACACACACAAACACACATAATCACACAAACACATACAAACACACACACATTTACAAAGACACTTGTCACTACAACACACACATACTCACACAATCAACCAGACATAAGAGTATAGACAGCCATATGGCAATATTGAAACCCAGTGAGAGAAAACCAAAGTTTTGTACTGACACCTTCAAAGATTGGAGTTAGAAACTGATCAGTGTTTGTCACAGAATGCTGACATGTTAGTGTCTGGTGGTTATTGGGAAGTAGTAAAAGATCTAAAGCCAAGGCAACAAGAAACAATCACTAGTCTGTTACACTGAAATGAACCACACACACACACACACACACACACACACTCACACACACACACTCACACATACGCACACAAATGCAGGCACGCACACACAGACACACACACACACCATAAAAACACATTCACAACTGAAGATACTTCTCACTACAACCCACACATACACAATCCTACTCCCACAATCTACCCAGACGTTGAGTAGACATGCACTCATATGACGTATTGAACACCCAGTGAGTGAAATGACAAATAAAGGCTTTGTACTAACACATTCAAAGAGAACGTTGGTGGTATATAGGATTTGAAGGCTACAGTGGTATAAAAAGCAAGGAAACAAGGGTCTAACAATAGAGGAAAATGTAGTAGTCCTATATTTAGCACAAAATAACATAATAAATGGCACATTGCTGAATATAGGACTATTACATTTTTCCTTATTGTTAGACCCTTGTTTCCTTGCTTTTTACACCACTGTAGCCTATTTACCACCAACTTTTTCATTGAGAATGTTTTTAGCTACTTGTATGATTTAGCACAACGATGCCCTGGGGGGGTGTTGCCAACATAGAAAGGCATTAAGTGAATTTTAGTCTAAAAGATACTCTGGGTGTGACCAAAGTATAGGAGCATTATGTCACTTTGCTAGTAGAGAAGCCCTGGTTGTGGCAAAAAGAAAGGGGTAGATGATAATCATGTGTGGATGTGGCCAAAATAGAGATATTATGGGGTTACATAGCTTTCATGATTTGTGCAAACATTTTTTACTGACCTGAATCGAATTCTGCTTTGCTCTGTGTGCGGCAGCTGGTATTTGACAGTAATACATGGGCGTCGGAAGGTACAAAACATTGGTCCGGCAAATGAATAAATAATGAAGGGGGTGGGAGCGGGAGGGGGTTACACCCCCTCCTGCCCAGCAAGGGGGTATGGGGGAGCGCTGTAATCTCCCCTATCGGGGGCTGGGGCGGAGCCCCAGAAGCTTTACAAATTATGCATTATTAACGTCCTAAACCATAAGGAATTTCGCCGCCCAAAAATCATGCTATGAATTTGAAATTGCGATTATTAGTACATTTGAAATGCTTCAAACACTTGCAATTGCATACATATTCATAAAATGACCAAACTGGCTCAGGCGGTGTTCGTTACCTCGAACAAACTCCTCTGCAATAACATCTATATGATCAGCTGTGCTTTCACACCAGAGGCTCTAAACGAGCGCGTTTCACCCTTCGATCCAAGCGAACGTTTTGGAAAGGGAAACGACTTAGACGGATGAAATTTTTACTGCAGACCAAGGGACGGACAATCATATCGAGCGAGCGGCATCCATTTCTCAGAGTCAAAGTAACAATCATACGCAGATGCGTATCATTGAAGTGTCCTTTGCATATGGATATTTACTGATTGTGCAGCACCTTTCAAGTGAGAATCTTCTGAACACAGACTAAGATTGTTGTCTACAAGGGTATGACAACTGCAGGTCATAGTTAGTGTTTGCATCTTTGTGACGGAGATTGACTGTTGCATACATGTACATGTATTAATGTAATTTTGTAATGAATTTAAATTCATTATGGCCGTCTCAGTCACCACTCATGGTAACTTCACAGTGTGGGCGGTACCGGGCTACATGTATATACATGTACAACTGCGGCTCGCCACATAATGAAGTATACTGAATCAGAAGTAATTATTTCATGTGTATTAGTAACCTGCATGTTTGTTAAAATATTCTTCTAAGAAGCATGCCGCAAGATTCATGTGAAACGTACCGTGCAGAGGCAATGCATGTAGTTCGTGCATGCATCAGTCAAACACTCACTAGGCCGTGCAATTCTATGGCAAACTGATTTTGCATGTTCGTAATCCTGAATTGGGTAATGCTGACTGGAGTGCCATTGACAATGACAACAATAATATTTAATTATTACTGTCATTGTCAATGCCCACTCTAGTCAACAATATTAATATTTATTATTACACGTCTCAAGAGCTAGGCTTATCACGACTAGAAACTAGCAAAGCGAAACAAACATGCTTCCCATATAAGCTTTCCGAATCGTTGGCCCGTTATCGTCTCGTAAACTATTGGACTATTCTGATTTCATTTGTAAGCCAGTTTGTATAATCGCCGTAAACTAATTGGTCACATTTGTACACCAGTTTGTACCACAAATTAGTTGAACATAAGCATTGCGCACGTGCGTGTAGCAACTATTCCCATATATGGTAGTTTGCGGTTGTCCTGCACTCGAATCACCTGACCTCCCATACAGCACAGCGCTGGATGGACTATCAGGAGTATCAGCTGCTTCCAAGTAAGCCACTTTACTGCATATACATCCTGGGAATGTTCAGAATAATAGCTGCATGTAGTTTCTGGGGTATAGGTCCATTGGTACGTTATTTCGAATCGTGTGTTTTTCATTACGTAAGGAAAATTATAACAAGAAAGACGTAATGATGGCACGGCGCGATATTTCAGTGCATGTTATTGGACAGTCGTAGAGAGCTTTGATAAAAGTCAAGGAACCTTATTGGATTGAGACCACCATTGAATATATGACGTGTCCAAATTAATGCCCGCCTGGGGATTAACCAGGTATATACCCTGTACAGGTATCCCAGAGATCCCGGGAGGGTACCGCTGAGGAAACTACGGATGTATATACAACGCTAGAAAGCATGCATATCATTATTACGCTAGTTATAGAATATCGTACATATCTCATGATATCTGTCTGTAGACATACCATTGTACGTGGCTGGGTACATGTACGTGAACGCATACATCACACAAATCTCTTCAGCCATGAGTAACAGTCCAGAAGTTATCTGGTAGCATTCTGATGGCACACTGTGCTGTACATGCGTGGCTTGACATGATGCACATTTCTGTATTGTTATAATGCTATCCGTATGTTTCCTTCAGATGTTTCGTTGCGCACAAAAAATCTGCAGTGGTTTAGAATGAACATCTCTTAGCACAGCATTCCTTATGTATGCACAATTGCGTATATTGTACCGGGGATAAACCGACCATTTGTATCTCAGAAATACGTATATGTGTTTGCATGCATTAGGACGTGTAGCTCTGCTCTTCACAGCTGGCTTCATTGGCACATGATGTACATGAAAGCTGAGCACATGTTTATTTATATCTAGATGTATCATATATGTACATGTCCTTGATAGACAATAAACATTCTACGTGTAAAGCATGAACTATAATATATACTATTCGTTCATAAAACACATGCATGTAGAAATTTGGTACCAAGGGTAGAACAATCAGTAATGCCCTGCGTGCATGCACTGATTTCACTTGCGTCTATACAGCGCCACATTTATATGCGTCTGCATATGGACACGGGACAATTCATGAGGTGTGGTAGTGGAATACTGTATAAAAGTGAAATACCTTTCAGATCAGGATCCAAACGCCCCACCATCATATCTGCCACATGCTGCGAATCAACCTCTGCATTACAATCCATTGCCACCAAATACAACATATGGTTCTCTAGTAGCTACGCCAAACTATGCAACTAATCCAGCTAATGGCGCTGACAATGACGACTACAACTGGACTATGTCCTGCGTGACGATACTACTTTGCTTCATCTGTGGTGGGTGGCTATCCCTTCCACTGAGCTGCATGGCCGTCCGCATATCAGTATCTGTAAGGCTTGTCATGTACACATGTGCTGTCAGTGACTGTGACAATATACAGTTGTATTTCTGAGTTTACATGTGTGTATTCACTTCCCCTTGAATTGCGCAGGCCAAAGAGGCTGCAAGACGAGGTGATGCAGCGTTGGCTCAGCAAAAGGCAATGTATGCACTCTTGCTGAATGCCATTGCAGTCATTCTATACGTCTATGTTGCAATGACAGTCCTCAGTGTTATGTATAGTTGGTACCGTTGGGCCTTGTATGTAGGATGAATGATGATGTTTTTTTTTGGATACTTTATATCGACTTATTCATTTATTGTGTTGCCGAATGATGTATTGTTTCATTACTGAACCTAATACCTCAATTAAATTATATCAATGTTGAGTAGCTGTTTACTATAGGTGGTGTGTAATTAATTGATTATTGAATGATAATGACTCCAGTTTCAGTAATGCTATACAGTAACACAAATGTACAATGTACAGCGATGAAACAAAATCCAATATTAAGACTCAGATGAAGAATGAATAGGAATGCTACAAGACATTGAATCTTGTTTGAACTATAGACCGACGAAGCAATCTTCCACTTAAACGGGCATGTCAATAGACATAATGCCATCACATGGGCCATGACTAATCTCCATATCTCAATGGACAGCCCTACCAGAAGAAGGGCATTGTGGTGTGGGCGAGTCTTTTCAAGGACCAATTAATTGGACCATACTTCTTTACCAGGGAAACTGTCACAGGAGAGAAATCTCTCTACATGCTGAAAGAAATTGTGTGGCCAATTTTTGTATTTAAAGACGATGTGTCACACATGCACTATCAGCAAGATGGTGCACCAGCGCACTACCTAAGAGGGGTGAGAGATTGGCTGAATGAAACTTTTGCCACAAAGTGGATTGGACGAGGGGTCCATTAGAATGGCCAGCACGCAGCACTGACCTGACACCCAATGGATTTTTGGCTCTCGGGTTACCTGATTTTTTTTAATTTAACAATACTTTAAAAAACATGAAATACATACAATTAGATGATTCTTAAGTAGTTAAAAAGAGAAATAATAAGTCAAAAATTTACTCCATGAATGAGGCCAGAGGAGCACCATCATCAAACCCCAGCCCACTTCTCCATTTGGTGCGGGATCCTCTAAGACAGAGGCTCACTCACTGCTCGAACCCCTGCAAAAGTGAGCCGTGATCTGATGTAGCTGCTGGTGATAGAATAGGCTTTGTCCCACTTTGAAGACAGAGCAGTGGCCATGTGCTTAATGAAGTGACTAGCCTCTTTGTGAAGTAGTCCATCCACGGAAAGGACAAATGGGATGAAGGTGCCTGAAGGTAAAAGTATATGCACACAACCTAAAGACTGTTCAACCGATGTCTTTTAGAACCAGCTGCTACGAGGTACATGAAACGTAATCAACACCTAAAAGCCATACTAGCAGTGACAAACACCTCTGACCTTTATTGTAGACATAAATCACGTGGCCTGGCATTGCGAATCATTTGTCGGCTCTGGTTCTTCGATACCTATTCACTTGCGCACGGTGAACACCGACCGCGTGTGTTCATAAAACGATAACGACGCTCGGTGACTGTGATGGAACATGCCAAAACCACCACGGTAAAGTTAGTTGAATGTACTGTCGTTTTTTGGTATAGTTTAACGGTAACGAATTTTCTGAAGTAGTTTTCAAACCTTTGGAAATCCACCATTTTTGTGTCTTTTAAGGGGTGGGGCGCAATGAAGTTTGGTTTTACATTTGACTTCATGCTAATGCGTATATAGATTGACCTTGAACTGCATGAATTACGTATTCTTTACTCTCATAGCCGGAGGGCTACCAATTGTGACTCAATATTTGCGCAAGTGTTCTTTCACTATGCACATCAGGTTCTGCATGCGGTCTTTGATACGACCAAATGCCAAGCCAAGTCGATTAAATTTGGCATGGATTGACTCATCCTCCTGTTCACCTAGGAGGCCAAAGCCAACATGGTTAGTATTTGCCCACTGCAGAGTATGGTCCTCCAATAGGTGTGGGACTGTTGCCTCAGGATATGTGTTCCCATGATCTCTTGAATAGCCTATTTAGTTGAAATGAAGCATATAGTGAACCCTACATGTGCACTGAACGTTGTTGCCCTACCAGTTTAGTGCATGTGCTTGTGCTGCATCAGTGAAGTTCTGATCACAAATACCATGACATTTTCCATATAAGGAGAATGCGGTGATGAACTTTGACACTTGACCGGCTACCTCTCCAGATCAGTGGGGCAGTTTCTCTTGTGCCATCTTTGATATAGATATGCACAGAGACTGGATGTTAGGTACCTGTAAATGTTTAAGTTGTATGAATTATTCACATACACATGCATAGCACATGCACACTTTACCTTCAATGCCTTGTGTACATGGTTGCCAATAAATGCCCCCCCCCCCCCTCCAAAATACTGCTGTCGTACACCAAATGATTGCAATGCATTGTCAAGTGTCTTGACAAAGGGCCCTTAACACACCTTCACTGGTATTCATTATGTAAGCACTTTATTAATATTTAACAATGATTTAGGTATAGAGAGAGCTCTCCCTCCACTTCATTCCATTAGATGCTTTACCTGGTCTTAAAGAGAATCAAGTGCCACAATGGAGATTGGTGCTGTTGTCACCAGCGCAAAAAAACTGGTACACACAGTGTTTATGGACTGAATTGGGGTGGCAACATTGACTCTGACGGTCATTTTGAATGATTCCACCTGCCACCCTCCCTTGGTCCCTCCACCCAATCTTCAACCAGATTCTCATTGGCTGGTATAAAACCCTTTATGCCAGGTAAGCTGCAAGTTCTAGCAACCATGGTAACTGTAGTACCAAACCTTTTATTTTCATTTTCGGCTACTATTACACTGGCTTAACCTTTCTCATTCCCACTAAGAGCTGCACTATTTATCCACCAGATGTGAATGAATATCAAGGAGCGCCTATATTTCCCCTCTCCCCATATGAAATTGTAAAAAGAAAACATGGCTATTTCTCTTTTGAGGTTATCACCAACAATTTTGCTGGAAGTGTGGCCCGCATCCTTTCCTCACCAGCCAGACAGATGCCTGGCGATTTGAGCCACCTGAAACACCAGGGAGTTATGTTGTGACATACCGCCTTAGAAGCCTCAGTTTATTCCAAGGTATGGCAATCTCAGCCTTAGTGGCCAATACCTCAGCTGCCCCAGCTCAATTGATGATGAGATTCCTGCCTTATTGCCTCTCATCATCACTCAGGATGAGGACCTCCTTTTGGATAAGAGCTGATGCTTCTCCACCACTGACAATGCCTCGGATTTTCTGCATTTGAAAACATTGCATTTTCAGTCCATGAGCAGGCAGCTGTGGTTTCTTGGTGAGCTCTGGAAACATGCATGAATGTCATTGGCTAAAGTATGCATAGATATTATGTAGCCTCAGTACAAGTCAATGACATTCAATTAAATGTTCATCCTGTAGGAAGTTGTATTATGTCTTTGTCAGGATTGGTAGAGATGACCCTCTTCAGCAATCCTGTTGCTTGCTTCTCCTCCTCAGGTGTAAGTGATGGTAGTCACCAGCCTTAACATCCCTGCTGCAGTCTGTACAATGTACCAAAACATCCAATAGCAGCAGGAGTATCACATTGGTGCTGGTCTGACATGGAAGGAAACCAAGGGACCACCCTCAGAGCAGCAGGGACAGTTCACAGCGCCAGATGCTGCCATCCACTCCTGGAGGCACTTAGCGCACACCAGTGCACCACACAGCAGTTCCAGTGGCTGTGAGAGGATGTTGGAGCACACTGCACACTCAGCTCCTTTAGCATCAACTGGGACTAGGCTCACATAAGAGAACTGGAGTAGGGGCAATCTTTTCAAGATGAGCTAGGAGTAAATTAGGTGTGACGCCTGCCTGACGGCCTCTACCAACTGTTGGCCTCCTCATGTGTCCACTTGAGCATGCACGGAACCTGAAAACCATGATGTCATATGTTTACCAAATATGTACTGTTTACCTTGCATTCATGATCTGTATGTTTTTGCCATCCAAATAGGATCACTGCACATTTGTGGTGCACTCCCTTTGTGATGGCACAGATGGTTCTCTGCATTGAGAGCTTACAGTGCATGCACAACATCTCAGGGTGAATGTTGACATCATGTCAATGTCAAATGATATTTTCAGCTCAGCAGAGAATGCCTTGCACTCACGCTTCTTTGCCCTGTACTTCGTTATCCTCTGCCCACAAACTCTGTAATGTATGGGAACTTGTTGGTTGTGGTAATGCATACCTATAATCATGTATACATGTAGGAACAAACCACAACGTATGTCGATTATTCATGGCATTCGCTCAGCTCATTTATATATGGTCATAGAAAATTCGTTACCACTTCAGGTTTGCAAAAACTTATAGCCACATGCCTCCTGATCATCGCTGTAATATGCTTACTTTCCAGTTCAGTCACCAAAAGCCACGTCGTCTGATTAAGTAACGACCCCCTACTAAATACGTGCCGCGTGGCCTTATAAAACATGCTAGCTATGAGGGATGTCAATTGTGCGCATCGACAGGACATGCCAGGAAAGGGGTGCAGTGTTTTAGGTTGTTGTAATTTTCTGATTTGCTGGTTCTGCTGAGTCATGCATGGTCAGCTTTTAAAACATGGACGTCTGTAATGAGGCATCATTTTAGAATGCTGTGTTAATACCGTAAATTATCTAATTGTAGACCTAGTTTCCAGCTGCATACAACCGTGAGTACAAATTAATTGAGAAGCATTGCTTGTTGGGGTTGTCCTGCCCTCGAATCACCTGACCTCCCATTCCGCACAGCAGAATAGCGCGGGATGGACTATCAGCTGCTTCCAAGTAAGCCACTTTACATGCATATACATCCTGGGATAATAGTTTCTGGGGTACATGACGTCCATTGGTACGTTATTTCGAATCATTACGTAAGATAACAAGAAAGACGTAATGTTGGCACGGCGCGAGCATGCTTGTATTTATTGGGCAGTCGAAGAGAGCTGTGATAAAAGTCAGGAATCTTATTGGATTGAGACCACCATTGGGTACATGACGTGTCCAAATTAATGCCCGCCTGGGGATTAACCAGGTATATACCCTGTACAGGTATCCCAGAGATCCCGGGAGGGTACCACTGAGGAAACTACGGATGTATATACAACGCTAGAAAGCAGGCATATCATTATTACACTTGTTAAAGAAAATCATACATATCTGTCTACATACCATTGTACGTGGCTGCGTACGTGAACGCATGCATCACACAAATCTCTTCAGCCATGAGTAACAGTCCAGAAGTCATCTGGTAGCATTCTGATGGCACATTGTGCTGTACATGCGTGGCTTGACACGTTGCACATTTCTGTATTGTTATAATGCTATCCGTATGTTCTCTTCAGATGTTTCTTTGCGCACAAAAAATCTGCAGTGGTGTAGAATGAACGTCTCTTGGCACAGCATTCCTTATGTATGCACAATTGTGTTATTGTAGCGGGGAAAAACTGACCATTTGTATCTCAGAAATACATTGTACGTATATGTGTTTGCATGCATTAGGACATGTAGCTCTGCTCTTCACAGCTGGCTTCATTGGTATATGATTTACATGAAAGCTGAGCACACGTTTATTTGTATATGTACAAGTCAATTGACTATCTTGTTCGAACTATAAGCAATCTTCCACTTAAACGGGCATGTCAATAGACATAATGCCATCACATGGGCCATGACTAATCTCCATATCTCAATGGACAGCCCTACCAGAAGAAGGGCATTATGGTGTGGGCTGGTCTCTTCAAGGACCAATTAATTGGACCGTACTTCTTTACCAGGGGAACTGTCATAGGCGAGAAATATCTCTACATGCTGAAAGAAATTGTGTGGCCACTTTTCGAGGTTGTATTTGATAAGGATCGATGTTTCTCACATGCACTATCAGCAAGATGGTGCACCAGAGCACTACCTAAGAGGGGTGAGAGATTGGCTGAATGAAACTTTTGGCACAAAGTGGATTGGACGAGGGGGTCCATTAGAATGGTCTGCACGCAGCACTGACTTGACACCCAATGGATTTTTGGCTCTCGGGTTACCTGAAAAGGTATATGCACACAACCTAAAGACTTTTGACCAATTGCAGGCTGTTAAAGCACAAGAAATGAGTGCACTGGACCCAGCAATGATTCAGCGTGCTAGATCGTCAGTAACTACAAGGTACCAGAGACTCATCGACAATCATGGACTACAACTTAACATAGGAAAATTCCATTATGTATGTACATGTATGTAATATGGTTAATTTCCATAATACCAAATTAAATGTGCACTAACATACTCAAGAAAGGCGTGTTAAATTCAAAGAAGGAGAGGCCAACGTGATGCAATAGCATATGCAGATCTAAAAGGATTTGCATGCTGTACATGTCACTGATTCCACAGTAACACAAAACAAAAACTAATAGTTGAATAAAGATAGGTCGAATGCCTACTAAAACCACGCACTTTGGTGCTGAATGAAATTACACACATCTACTTAAGCAGATCACCCATTAACATGTAACTGAATGGATACAAGCACTGCATGCATGCTAACTCAAACACAAATCGAACTCAGTGAATTAAAGGAAAAGATTAACAAGGATTTCACACTACCACTTTGGTATTCAACACTTAGTGTTCATCATAAAATGCTGACATGGTAGTGTCTGCTGGTTTGGGAAGTATCTGATGGCAATGAAGACAGGACAACATGGAAAGGTCACTGGACTGTTAAACAGAAATAAATCACACACACATGTTACACACAAACACACAAAAACACTTCTCATTACAACACACGCATACACAATCCTACTCGCACAATCTACCCAGACATAAGAGTAGAGAGCCATATGGCAATATTGAACCTAGTGAGCGAAACGACAAACAAGGGTTATGTACTAACACCTTCAAAGATTGGAGTGAGAAACTAATGTTGTCACAGAATGCTGGCATTTAGTGTCTAGTGGTTATTGGGAAGTATTAAGAGAACTAAGGGCAATGAAGGCAAGGTAACAAGAAACAGTGGACTGTTAAATTGAAATGAATCACACACACACACACACTAACACACACACACACACACACACACAAACAACCACACATTCACAAAGGCACTTCTCGCTACAACGCACACATACACAATCCTACTAACATAATCTACTCAGACATAAGAGTAGACAGCCATATGGCGTGTGTGGTTCATTTCTATTTAACACTGTTTCTTGTTGCCTTGGCTTCATTGCCTTCAGATCTTTTAATACTTCCCAATAACCACCAGAAACTAACATGTCAGCATTCTGAGACAAACACTCATCAGTTTTTAACTCCAGTCTTTGAAGATATCAGTACAAAACCCTGGTTTATCGTTTCCCTCACTGGGTTTCAATATTGCCACATGACTGTCTACTCTTATGTCTGGGTAGATTGTGTATGTGTGTGTTGTAATGAGAAGTGTTTGTATGTGTGTGTGTGTGTGTGTGTGTGTGTGTGTGTGTAGGATTGAGTTCATTTCAATTTAACAAACCAGTGACTGTTTCTTGTTGCCTTGGCTTCATTGCCTACAGATCTATTAATACTTTCCAATAACCACCAGTCACTAATTTGTCAGCATTCAGTGACAAACTCATCAGTTTCTAACTCCAATCTTTGAAGGAGCCTTATTTTTGTCGTTTCCCTCACTGGGTTTCAATACCTACACACAACACACACGCACACATACACACACACACAAACACACACACCCACACACACACACACACACACAAACACACACGCAATCTACCCAGACGTAAGAGTAGACAGTCATATGGCAATATTGAAGACCCAGCGAGTGAAATGACAAACAAGGGTTTTGTACTAACACCTTCAAAGAGAAAGTTGGTGGTATATAGGATTTGAAGGCTACAGTGGTATAAAAAGCAAGGAAACAAGGGTCTAACAATAAGGGAAAATGTAACAGTCCTATATTTAGCACAAAATAACATAATAACTGACACATTTTCTACATATAGGACTATTACATTTTTCCTTATTGTTAGACCCTTGTTTCCTTGCTTTTTACACCACTTTAGCCTTCAAATCCTATGTACCACCAACTTTCTCATTGAGAATGATTTTAGCTACTTGTATGATTTAGCACAAAGATGCCAACATAGAAAGGCATTAAGTGCTAAAATTTTAGTCTAAAAGATACTCTGGGTGTGGCCAAAGTATAGGAGCATTATGTCACTTTGCTAGTAGAGAAGCCTGGTTGTGGCAAAAAGAAAGGAGTAGATGATAATCATGTATGGATGTGGCCAAAATAGAGATATTATGGGGTTACATAGCTTTCATGATTTGTGCAAACATTTTTTACTGACCTGAATGGAATTCTGCTTTGCTCTACATGTATGTGCAGCAGCTGGTATTTGACAGTAATACAATTGTTCACTTCAACAGTTTTTTTTTGCAGTGGCGATTTTTGGGTTACACTGGCGTGTGAATCTATTCGATCATCAGTTTTCTAATATGCACCTAGTGTAATCACTGTACTGCGTGCGCCACAGCATTTAGAATGCAGAGTTGTGCAGAGTCAAAGTAACAACCATATGCAGATGCGTATCATTGAAGTGTCCTTTGCGGACGTCTGCATATGGATAATTACTGATTGTGCAGCACCTTTCAAGTGAGAATCATCTGAACACAGACTATAATTGTTGTCCACAAGGGTATAATGCAATTCTATGACAACTGCAGGTCATAGTTAGCGTTTGCATCTTTGTGACGGAGAGAGACTGTTGCATACATGTACATGTATTAATGTCATTTTGTATTGAACGTAAATTTTCATTAACGGCCGTCTTACAAACTTCAGTCACCACTCATGGTAACTTCACAGTGTGGGCGCCACTGGGGCGGTACCGGGCTATACACATGTACAACTGCGGCTCGCCACATAATGAAGTATACTGAAGTAATTATTTCACGTACGTGTGTCTGTTTGTTTTAAAGTATTCTTATAAGAAACCTGCCGCAAAATTCACGTGCAGAGGCTATACTTCATGCATGCATCAGTCAAACACTCACTAGACCGTGCAATTCTATGGCAAACTGATTTTGCATGTTCGTAATCCTTAATTGGGGTAATGCTGACTGGAGTGCCATTGACAATGACAACAATAATATTTAATTATTATTGTCATTGTCAATGCAGCAATATTAAAATTTATTATTGCACATCTCAAGATCTAGGCTTATCACGACAAGACACTAGCAAAGCTAAACAAACATGCTTACCATAAGCTTTCCGAATCGTTTGCCCGTTATCGTCTCGTAAACTATTGGTCATACAAACTATTCTAATTTCATTTGTAAGCCAGTTTGTACAATCGCCGTAAACTAATTGGTTACATTTGTCCGCCAGTTTGTACCACCGAGAGTACAAATTAATTGAACATAAGCATTGCGCACGTGCGTGTAGCAACTATTTCCATATATAGTTTGCGGTTGTCCTGCACTCGAATCAGCTGACCTCCCATAACAGCACAGCCGAATCGCGGGATGGACTGTCAGCTGCTTCCAAGTAAGCCACTTTACATGCATATACATCCTGGGAATGTTCAGAATAATAGCTGCATGTAGTTTCTGGGGTACATGTCCATTGTACGTTATTTCGAATCGTGTGTTTTTCATTACCTAAGGTAAATACATGTATTAAACAAGAAAGACGTAATGTTGGCAAGGCGCGATATTTCAGTGCATGCTTGTATTTATTGGACAGTCGAAGAGAGCTTTGATAAAAGTCAGGAACCTTATTGGATTGAGACCACCATTGGATACATGACGTGTCGAAATTAATGCCCGCCTGGGGATTAACCAGGTATATACCCTGTACAGGTATATGCATATTTTATTGAGATCCCGAGAGGGTACCACTGAGGAAACTACGGATGTATATACAACGCTAGAAAGCAGGCATATCATTATTACACTTGTTAAAGAATATCATACATATCTGTCTACATTCCATTGTACGTGGCTGGGTACGTGAACGCATGCATCACACAAATCTCTTCAGCCGTGAGTAACAGTCCAGAAGTCATCTGGTAGCATTCTGATGGCACACTGTGCTGTACATGCGTGGCTTGACATGTTGCACATTTCTGTATAGTTATAATGCTATCCGTATGTTCTTATCAGATGTTTCCTTGCGCACAAAAAATCTGCAGTGGTGTAGAATGAACGTCTCTTGGCACAGCATTCCTTATGTATGCACAATTGCGTTATTGTAGCGGGGAAAAACCGACCATCTGTATCTCAGAAATCCGTTTATGTGTTTGCATGCATTAGAACGTGTAGCTATGGCTTCATTGGTATATAATGTACATGAAAGCTGAGTACACGTTTATTTATATCTAGATGTACATGTCCTTGATAGACAATAAACATTCTACGTGTAAAGCATGAACTACAATATATACTATTCGTTCATAAAACACATGCATGCATGTAGAAATTTGGTAACAAGGGCCGTAGAACAATCAGTAATGTCCTGCATGCATGCACTGATTTCACGTGTGTCTATACAGCGCCACATTTTGTTATATGTGTCTGCACGTGGACATGGGACAATTCATGAGGTGTGGTAGTGGAATACTGTATAAAAGTGAAATACCTTTCAGATCAGGATCCAAATGCCCCACCATCATATCAGCCACATGCTGCGAATCAACCTCTGCATTACAATCCATTGCCACCAAATACAACATATGGTTCTCTAGTAGCTACGCCAAACTATGCAACTAATCCAGCTAATGGCGCTGACAATGACGACTACAACTGGACTATGTCCTGCTTGATGTTACTACTTTGCTTCTTCTGTGGTGGGTGGCTATCCCTTCCACTGAGCTGCATGGCCATCAATTTATCATCATCTGTAAGGCTTTTATCAACGACCGTGACAATATATGCCGAAAGGGATAGTGCATGTGCCTGTGGAAATGGGAAGGGTAACAATTGTTGCATCGTGAGCGGTGTAATGTACATCTGAATTTATGCATTTGTACATCATGCACATGTATATTGTCTTCCCCTTGAATTGTGCAGGCCAAAGAGGCCGCAAGACGAGGTGATGCAGTGTTGGGCCAGCGAAAGGCAATGTATGCACTCTTGCTGAATGTCATTGCCGTCATTATATACGTCTATGTTGCAATGACAGTCCTCAGTTTTATGCTTTAGGGTTACCGTACCTCGTATGTAGGATAAATGATGGTGTTTTTAGATGCGCTGTAAACTTTATATTGCATAGACTTTCTGATTATGATTATGCAATGTGACATGTAGCCATTGTAACCATTTGTATGAAACTACTGAATGTTTGTAATTCCATGTTGGTGGCATTCATGATTGCTTGTTTTATTATGGTGGTTACTCTTGGGCCTCGTATATAGGATGAATGATGGTGTTTTTTTTTTGGATGTAGTTAGAAAAGCTTTATCGACTTATTCATTTATTGTGTTGCCGATTGATGTATTGTTTCATTGCACCATATAACAATTCACACTGAACCTAATATCTCAATTAAATTATATCGATGTTGAATAGCTGTTTACTCTAAATGGTGTGTGATGAATTAAAGTGATGATTTGTTACAATACTGAATGATAATTAAATGACTCCAGTTTCAGTAATGCTATACAGTATTCATGCATGCATGGAGTATGGCCAAATGTACATGTACATGTAATACAAAATGTACAGCGATGAAACAACGTATCCAATATTAAGACTCAAATGAAGCATAAATATGAATGCTACAAGACATTGACTATCTTGTTTGAACTAATTAATATTTGAATTTATGGAGCATGCACGGATCATGTGTCAGCTGTGGCATAGCTAGGTTAAGCGAAGATCAGATTCCTTCCTTTTACTACTCCGGCTTCTCCCCTCCTCGCACACTCTAATCGTATGCCCCAACGTATGTATGCCAGTGTGCCCCGATGTATGCCTTTTGCCCGGTCAGGCTTGGCCTAATACATAATACCATGCCTTCCCATATCCGAACGCCCTTCTTCAAAAGCCTTGTCAATGTGTGGGTGCGTGGTATTGCATGCGTGTGTATGTGCGTGTCACAAAGGGCGGATTGAAAGCTTGCGTTTGTCTACTCGGTGTCAACGCACGCATATACAATAATGGTGGATTGAAAGTTGGGTAGTATGCATGTACAAGCATTTTTATAGGTATACATGCATAAACGCAAAGCGTATGTATTACGTACTAAAGTAACTGACCTTGTATATGAAAGAAAACTGACTTGAGGTGTTAGTTACAAATATCTTGCAGAAATTATACATTGAGCTATTGTTGATATTTGAGTTAAATTATGTATTAACGTTAACGTGTTGCTTATAAATTGTTTCCAAAAGGGGCCGGGGAACGAGCGAGAGTATTACAAGAATAGCGCATTGGCCGCCATTTTTAATAGTCATCAGCACCAATGACCATTATGATATAAATCCTCCAGGAACCGACAGGTTTAAGGTTAAAAATATGTTTTTACCCCAGTAAAACACACTGCCAGTGTATAGTGGACCTAAATCTGTTGCCGCAAGTGAAAAATTCAACACGAATCAAGATTTATAGTTGGTGGAATACTGTAATTACATGTAGGTCAGCATTTGATGTACTTGTCTGCGGGAAGCACTATGTTTTGCCTCCAGGAACCAAAACTTTCAATATAAAGGGAGTATTTTCTTTTTAGAATCTAAGACAGAGGCTACTGAGCAACAAGATTCCGTTGCCGCAAGTGATCATGGAATAGTTAGTAAGTATAGGTTTTTGCTGTACATAATTAATAGCCCGTATTCTTGAATATTTTATAAACACGGACACGGATATCTCACAGAAAATCTTTCTAAATATGCACAACAGAAATCATGCGATGGAATCTCAGAAACAAAAAGAATGTATAACTTCTACAACTTTGGTGGAACTGCTCATTTCTCCATACGGTTCATGTCTTGTTTACTGATACCAATGGCTCCCTTTCGAGCTTCCGTTGCTTCTGGCATTTGTCACAAACGATGGATCACCTAGGCGCTGCTCAACAGCGCAGTTCAGTAAAAATTTGCCGTCTAGATTTAAAATAGTACAGAGAAGTAATATGCTAAACGATACAGATCGCCAACAGGCTCTTCGTAAGGTACCTGTCTAGTTGTATATCTTACCTACCGATAGAAGGCTGAGGGGAGCTACATTTAGCCGTAAAAAACCTCGAAACACAGAACAAAGGTGGGCCCTTTCACAATGGTACCACATGGATACTGCCATTCGGAAGATCATTTCTCAAACTAAGGTTTTGAAATTTAGTATATTAATTTTATTATAATTTTCTCCACCAGTTTGAAGGTACGGGAAGCGTTTCTACCAGGATGGGAACCAGTCATAGTGAAGACATGGCAAACCAAGCTCTGTGACAGGAACTGAAGTTGCAGCATTTTTTGATACTTTTATAATGGAGGACAAGACAGGGCTGGTGGTACTAGATCGATTGAAGGCATCCGATCAAGTTTGAGTAGTCCTCAATAATCAAAAACGGGTATGTGTGTATTTAGATCACCATTGAATTTTAACTCGTTTTTGGTTTAGTGTGTCTTACATTCCAAGGGCCGGGAATGAGACTTTTGTACCACATGAAGACCTTTTGAAATAGATGTATGTCACAAGTTATTCTTATATTTATAACTGTGAGATTATCTCACGTACAGCATACTCCAAGCCATGGCACATCTTCTGTTAGTTACCTCACTTACAGCACACTCCAATCCGATCTTCTGTTGAGATATTTGATTTTAAATTGGGAAAATGTCTTTATTAACTTATATCATAAGCCACAGGTAGTTATACTTGTGTGCTTCAAAATGTTGTAAAAAGGTTTGCTTTGACAGTTCATATCAAGTCAAGCGGAGCGGAGACTTAGCACTGCTAATTCAAAGCAAGTGTTGTATAAAAATTTCACTGAATATCATGTCATTGGGCTTATTAGGACACGACTTACTATCCGTCCCTCTGGCAGGCCACCTAACCCTACATTGCCATTGGCAAAAACACCAACTCGCCTCTCCAGAAGCATGGGTAGAGCGCAGTTGTCAAGAGAGGTATTGTAAATGGATGTTTCATTTTACCCATGCATTTATCACACAACTTGTTACCAATAGGCACTATCATCTCACCCTTGTGGAAGTCCGCAGATTGTTATACTGTAATTCTCTTAGCAGTTCTATCTGCTTGATCTACATGCATTACTGATTTCTGTTAGTCCCACCAGTGGGATCCTACTCAGGACAGCAATCACTGAAGTGCATTCATCTGAAGAGGTAAAATGACTAACATGGATGTAAATTGTCACCACTGCATATTAATTAGGAGCTAGTAGATGGCAAAAGCAAATTTGAGCTGCTCCGTGCTAAAAACATGTACAGATGAATAAAGAATTCCTCTGCAAGCAACAAATGGTACTACATACCCTCATACCAACTATTATTTTTAACTGTCCTTTTTTTAAAGGCAATGGATGATGACGATGCTGCATTGGTTTCTAATAGGTGGTGGTCTAACGGCCACACAGCAAGGCCCTATGTCAGAGGTCTTTCTGAGGAGTTAGACAACCTTGGAATACCTCGGCCAGCCAAGAAGTCTGGTTCATTACGAGCCATACTGATACACCTGGGTAACCGACTGGTGAAGGATGGAGTGGTTACAGTGAAGAAACGTGCTGGATTAACTGTTCATGACATTGTCTTGTGACCTTACTTGTACCATGGTTTAATTATTCATGATCGAAAGGAATGCGCATGTGTTCGGTACGAGGGGGCAGAAGCGTAGCTATGGCGACACCTAAATGCACTTGTTGGGAGGGGTGCTTTGAACATTGTAATTGTTGATTACAACAGTAGAATTTTGTGACATTACAATGACAAAAATTTGTAATTGCGTAGAAATTCGTGGTATAAAAGGCATCCATAGTAAAAATTACAAACATTGTACAAGTACAATTTTGATGTAATTTGATTACAACGACGGTTTATCTCGAAGATACGTTACGTTGTAACTTTTTATTTCCTGTGATTCACAAAACAAAATCTAAATTTGTCTTTCTAAATATGTACAACAGAAATCATGCAATGGAATCTCAGAAAAATGTAACTTTTACAACTTTGGTGCATGACGGCTCATTTTTCCAATAACTGGCGCTTTAACGCATGAGCTCAAACTCTCCTTCGCTGTCTTCGTTTCCCATTTCATTTCCCAGGTATTTCATTTCATTCTGGGGGCCGTCTGGATCAGGAAGGACAGTCGCTGCGCTGTTGAGCTCAAACTCTCCTTCGCTGTTATCGTTTCGCATTCCATCTCCCAGGTATTTCATTTCATTCTGGGGGCCGTCTGGATCAGGAAGGACAGTCGCTGCGTTGTTGAGCTCAAACTCTCCTTCGCTGTTATCGTCTCGCATTCCATTCCCCAGGTATGTCATTTCGTTCTGGGGGCCGTCTGGATCAGGAAGGACAGTCGCTGCCTTGTTGAGCTCAAACTGTCCTTCGCTGTCTTCGTTTCCCATTCCATTTCGCAGGTATTTCATTTCATTCTGGGGGCCGTCTGGATCAGGAAGGATAGTCGCTGCGTCGTTGAGCTCAAACTCTCCTTCGCTGGCTACGATTGGAATGTCAAACCCCGCTCCTTCGTAGTCTAGGCCACCTGCGTTGTCTCGATTTGCCTCTTGATGTTTGACGTCTTTCGAGAAACCATTCCTGTGGGGAGCCAGTCTCTCATGCTGAACTGCGTTGTGCGGCTTCGGAGCACGAGGGAATGCAGAGGCTGCCCCAAGAGCGCAAACGACGATCAAGAACAGAGAGGCCTTCATAATACGCCCCAGGCTGTATATTATGTGACTGCAGATGGAACAGCGATTCTGCGTGCATTTGCTTTTATGCGCCTATATTACAACTTGCACGCGATCGCAATTAGCGGCATTCCTGAGTGTTACTAGGCGATCATTCTGCGCGTAGAAACCAGAACATACTGTTACCAATAAGGAATGAAATATATGTAACAGATGACTGCAGCATTGTACTTCTACATGCGTAGAAATAAAAACTTTACACGTTTATCCCCTTCTAGGGTATTACTACTAAGGCTATACATATAGATATAGTTCTTTGTCTTTCGATGTATCGCAATGATCGATCGAGGTTTTATTGGTACATCTATGTGTATATCCATACCGGTTGGGTGTATTTACAATTTCTAGGCAACCTTGTAGCGGTTAATGTCGGAGTTGTGGACTACTTCCTTGAGACAAAGTTAACATAGTACGGTAAACTCGCAATTATATAGCCCACGGGTTCTAATTGGGATGGAATCGATTGATTTTTCCAAAAATGATAGACGTTAGAACTTAAATGTATCTTTAAAACGTGGCAATACTTTTTAATCTGCCATAGCACGTCTCATGCAAGTTCCTCAAATCATTTTTAAGTAATCTGTGGCACACATGAGTCGCTCTGTGTTGCCGAGCAAGTTCGACACAGGCCAGAATGCAGAACTCCCAGCGCCATGCATGCATTCACGAATCGTAAATACGGCACGTGCTTAGGTGCATGTCACGAACCACACAAGGTGTGATGCATGATTCGAATGAACCAGTTGTGCAGCAATGAAACCAGCATGGGTCAATAAAATATTAGGCCATATACAGACAGGTTCAGCTTCCATACTTGTGAGAATAAATAATAACTGGATCGTTTCAGCGAAAAGGGACTTAACGAATTATTTTTTCAAGATTTCAAATTCTTTAAAGTCTGAAATGTCCTCTACACATTTCTTCTTACGCACTGACAATCGGCGTATCTGTCATGGGGGTGTAAGGCTCTGAACTTTTAATTAGCCATACATTTCAACGCAAGCGTTACGTTTCTATTGTGCGTACTCGAAATTTTATACTGAATGTATGTGTTAGGACCCTTTTCGGGAAACAATCCCAACTATTATACTCGGGTTTGCAGAGACATTTCATGCTTCATGACGTGCCAGTGCCTGAAGAGCACGCTAGCACAAATAGAAGCCACTAAATTACAGCATCCACGATATAAACCTATACCAATGTGTACAGCCTCGATCAGACTTCCAAATGGTGCACATGCATTTGTATTAGCATGAATTAAGCTAGTTGTGTACAAATAAATTGTAGTGTTCCAGCGTAATAATTTTAGTAATATTGCCAATTGGCATTTTCTTCATCTACGTGTACACTGTATACGGATCTACATGTATACTCTTGGGAATAACAAAGCTTTTCTGATAAATTGTGAGAACATAAATCTCATTCTGACAGTAACATTTCCACCGAAATGTTCTCACCATGCATCAGAAAAGCTTTGGTATTCCCATGAGTATAGATCCATTTGTAGATGAAGGAATGTCTAATCTGGCGACGTGCAGTAATTACAGCAGTTATTATGCTGGAATGCGTTGTAACACTAAAATATTATTGTCCACAGCTAACCTCATTCAATACAAATGCTTGCGCACCATTTGGAAGATTCATCGGGGTTGCACCTTGTTATGGACGTGTTAGAGGTTTATGGGGTGGGTGCTGCAGTATTAATGGCTACTATTTGCATTGACTAATACATTTAGCTGTGCTACCTTGCGAGGTCTTCAGGCACTGGCATGCAACACGAAATGTGGTAACACGGGAAATCGCACGTGTGGCAAAGGATTTATTGCAATGAGGGTTGACACTGAATATTTACTATGGCTTATCTGTGAATGACCAACATAGATATGACTCCAAACGGGTCGATATAGACCCTTGCACACTAAGATTCCATGTAAACATCTTCCACGTTTTGCCTAGTGAATGAATCATTTCATCTGCAATTATGCAGCAATCAGTCTGTGCTGATCTGTGTCCGCATGGGTGTGGATAGAGCGTCAGTACATGTATTCGCAAACGGAAGAGCACTATTCCAATAGTTACATGAAGGTTCGTAACGTAACGAAAAGCTTTAAGCCTAGCAGAGCTGTCAACCGTTAGCCATTTGGGCTGTTAGCTTTTTTTGATTACTGTTAGTCCCTAACGTTAAATGTTAGCCATTTTCATCTGAGTTATGATTGTCAAATGCAGGGATTCGGTCACTTGAGTGTGTGTGTGTGTGTGTATGTATGTGTATGTACTGTGTGTGTACGTGTGTGTGTGTGTTTGTACGTATGTATTGTGTGTGTAAGTAGGTACACACACAGTACATACGTACACATATGTGTACTGGCATTGTCATATAGTAATATACTTGTGGGAGGGACCCAATGGTGAGGTTTGACATCTGTGCATCAAGTTACTATACATGCTTTGTGTGAAATTTGGTGTACATGTATATATGGGTGTATGCATGTATTATGTATGTGTGAGTATGTGTATGTGTGTATATATATGTGCGTGTTATTAGGATCTAGCTACATATAATAATAGAGAGACAGGGAGGTAGGCCAAATGGGAGTGTGAGGGAGATAGAGGGAGGAAGGGAGGAAGGAAGGAAGGGAGGGAGGGAGGAGAGGGAGGAAGGGAGGGAGGGAGGGAGGAAGGGAGGGAGGGAGGGAGGAAGGGAGGGAGGGAGGGAGGAAGGGAGGGAGGGAGGGAGGAAGGGGAGTGAAGGAGGAAGGGAGAGAGAGAGGGAGGGAGGGAGGGATGGAGGGGGAGGGAAGAAGGAAGACGGAAGAAAGAAAGGAAGAGGAGAGAGAGAGGGAGGGAGAGAGAGGGAGGGAGAGAGAGGGAGGGAGAGAGAGGGAGGGAGAGAGGAAGGGAGAGAGAGGATGGGAGGAGAGATAGGGAGGGAGAGAGGGTGAGAGGGAGGGAGTGTGAGGACAGGAGGAGAGGAAAAAAGAAGGAAGAAGGCTGGGAGGGAGATAGAGGGGGGATAGGGAGCGAGAGGAGAGGAAGAGAGAGAGTGAGGGAGAAGGATAGGGAAGGAAGAGGGAGTGAGTGTAATAGAGAGGAGATGGAGGGAGAGAGAGGGAGTAAGGAAGAGGGAGTAAGGGAGGGAGAGGGACAGAGGGAGGAAGGAGTGAGAGGGATGAAGGGAAAGGGAGAGAGAGGAAGAGAAGATGGAAGAGGGTGGGAGAGGGATGGAGAGGAGGAAGGCAGAGGGAAGGGGGAGGAATGGAGAGGGAGATAGAGGACCATGTTGAAAGGTACCCCAAGGCCCCTCCCCCATGTACATGAAGTGAATAAAAAAACACAAAACTATTGTACACACATGCTCACGCACATCGTGACACGCAGACATACACACAGAGACACAATACACAAACACACACAACACACACACACACACACACACACACACACACCACACACACACACACCAATACAACACACTACTGAGTACATAGCCTGGGTAGGCCCAGGTGTCTTCACATTGCCCCTGCTATCCGTTAAAAACTGGTTGTGAGGAAAATATAGGCCTATTATTGCAAGCATGATTCAATCATGCTTCCAATAATAGACCTATATTTTCCTCATTATATTTCACCTGTAAGGCTGTAACAGCGTTTGGTTGGCAGTGAATACTCAGGTAAGACAAGTCGTTGCAGCTAGCCAGAAGTAGCGCCACTCTGCGAAAGTGAATGGGTGTGAAGTACCATGCAGAACGTTAGGAGACCATTAGACATTACAGCAGATACAACATCATACAATAAGCTACCAAGCCGTCGAAGCTTATATACTTCTTTGATACTCAATCGGGGCGCATTTACTAGAAAACACATGCATGCTTATAGCGGTATAGCTGTATTGGTGCCAATGATAGTTGCTTATACGCCACATCTGTAGTTGTACGTCAGTTACTTGGACTATAACTATCAACGTAACAGCTAGCTTAACAGCAGGTCAATGAAATTACGACGAGTACTAGTACGTATGGGCGACGGTTACAACCCAGTGAAAAAATCTTGAGTACGATCTTGAGCAAGATCTTGGCCCAAGATCTAGATGGCCAAGGTTATGGCGGCCAATTTCTTGGCATCTTGACCCAAGATCTTAGCCACAATCTTGCCTCCTTGCCTCATCTTGGCCATGATCTTGCCTCCTTTCCCCTAGATCTTGGCCATGATCTTGCCCCCTTGCCCCTAGATCTTGGCCATGATCTTGCCTCATATCCCCCTAGATCTTGGGTATGATCTTGCCTCCTTGCCACTAGATCTTGGCCATGATCTTGCTTCCTTGCCCCCTAGATCTTGGGCATGATCTAACATCCAACCCACAAACTGATCCTGCATCCTTGATTGACACAAGAAATTTGTAAATTTAAAGTAATTACATTTTAACATTTTACAAAGAGATAATTATATATTTAAACAACAAAGTACATAATAAATTTACTGCTCCTTCTTTGCTTTAGATTTGCCTCGGTCTCGGCATTTCTGACTGAATGCAATACATACATTATCAGAGAGTGTGTGCTAACACATACACGTGTACTAACCTTAAACAGATCAATCCCCCTCAATGAGAACACATCATGCATCGCCAGTTGAGCCCCATCGGAGAGGTGGGCATCTATAAGAATGCAATACATACATTATCAGAGAGTGTGTGCTAACACATACACGTGTAGTAACCTTAAACAGATCAATCCTCCTCTATGGGAACACATCAAGCATCGCCAGTTGATCACCAACGGAGAGGTGGGCATCTATAGGAATACAATACATATATTATCAGAGAGTGTGTGCTAACACATACACGTGTACTAACCTTAAACAGATCAATCCCCATCAATGGGAACACATCAAGGGTCGCCAGTCGATCCCCATCAGAGAGGTGGGCATCTATAAGAATTCAATACATACATTATCAGAGAGTGTGTGCTAACACATACACGTGTACTAACCTTAAACGGATCAATCCCCCTCAATGAGGACACATCATGCATCGCCAGTTGAGCACCATCGGAGAGGTGGGCATCTATAAGAATGCAATACATACATTATCAGAGAGTGTGTGCTAACACATACACGTGTACTAACCTTAAACAGATCAATCCCCATCAATGGGAACACATCAAGGGTCGCCAGTCGATCCCCATCGGAGAGGTAGGAATCTATAAGAATGTAACGCATACATCATCTGAGGGTGTACATGTGTGCTAACACAACAGAAAAAATCATCAATGGGAGCACATCATGCATCACCAGTCAATCCCCATCGGAGAGGTGGGCATCTATAAGAATGCAATACATATGGGTGTGTGTGCTAACACATACGTGTGTACTGACTGACACACACGTATACACGTGTGCAGCTCTCTTGCATCTGCGACAAAAAAAGGCAGCTCCAATATCACCATCAACGGAAAATAGGCGGGAGGCTAGTCGGGCGTAGAAGCCCGACTAGGGGGAGGGGTACGGACTTCTTTATTAGTACAGTAGAGAGTTGACTGTATCTCACATGGAGATCACTACCTATACCTAACGTACCCTATCGGAAACAAAGTATTAACAGCTGACTTGTTACATCGGACTTCGACTTGATAAACGCAGCTAAACTTAAAAAATGACGTAAACGAGATATACGGTAAGCTGCATGAAAAAATAAAGCGTGACTGTCTCTCGCTTAGATTTTCACTCAATAGAGGCGATTGGTGTTAATAATGCATTAAGTGCCTTTCACTCGATTCTATTGGTAAACCTTCAGTTAAAAATCAAACATTAGAAAACAGATCCAGCTTAATAAATAGATACATTTACAAGGTACGAAAATTATCATTGTCAAATACTGTAGTAGCCTTCCTAGTTACTTCTATCCTTCAACAATGTGTACACGTACCTGTGAAGCACTCTGAAACTGATTTTATTATATTGCAGCCCAATCCTTTTGAACATCATTAATGTGTATTCATCATTTTCATGTACTGTAAATTGTGCAACTCTCTTTATGAAGCATTTTGTATCTTGTGTATCATGTGTATGTATGTATTACTGTATTACACTGCATGGATGCCATCTAATACTGATTCCATTATGAACTATTCAGTAATAAATTTGCATGCATAACCTACAAATCAAAACCTGCACGATCTGGTGATGAATTATCAATTGAAAAGTATTATTGTTCCAAAATCGGTAAGGAGCCCAGTGGAAGCAAGAACCGTTATGGGGCTATAGGAGGCATGATCAGAGATGTTACCTCTGGCATGATCGCGTGGCCAAGATGTAGGGGGCTAGAAGGCAAGATCATGGCCAAGATCTAGGGGGATATGAGGCAAGATCATGGCCAAGATCTAGGGGGATATGAGGCAAGATCATGGCCAAGATCTAGGGGGATATGAGGCAAGATCATGGCCAAGATCTAGGGAGATATGAGGCAAGATTACGTTCAAGATCTACGGGGATATGAGGCAAGATCATGGCCAAGATCTACGAGGATACGAGGGCAAGATCATGGCCAAGATCTAGGGGGATATGAGGCAAGATGATGACCAAGATCTAGGGGACAGATCGTGGCCAAGATCATACGCATAAGAAGGCAAGATCGTTCTAGTATTCTTGCATGGAATCTTGAACAAGATTCCATACAAGAATCTTAACCGTGATCTTGGGTAAGATCAAGTGTCTACTTTGATTTTGTTAAGAATGTGTTGTATTCTGACACAATGGCTCAAATCGCTATAGCTGTGGGGTTTCTTTTGACCAATAACGTGAAGAAGTTTATGAGCAAGATCTTAGCCATCCTGGCTAAGAATCTTGATTCTTGGCCAGGATCCACTTTATCTTGGTCACGATTGCCAAGATCATGGCCAAGATCGATAACATTTTTTCGCTGGGAACGATCGGGATCGTACGGGTAGATGCGTATGTACTCAACTGGTTGCAAAAAACCTTGCTGCGTAGTGCTATGAGGGGTGCGGAGACCGAGTTCAGTATGAAACTGGTACACAGAAGGAGGGGGATAGCCGATCTTGCCTTACGTGTCCCGCCCGTGAGTCAATTTTGAGGGCACGAGACGGAGACAACTTATATTACTGATTCAATATGGAATACTTCCACTGTGCAAAAAAAGCAGAAACAGTGGTGTGTGTTTATGCGTATATTTCTTGTATACCATAAAAATACATTGTACCATGATTGTGTATACACATAGATATATCAAGAATCCGCAGGTGGCAATTGTATTCACACACCACATACATGTATATACGCTAATACCGTATGTTTACTTGCTAAAAATCAAGTTTGAAGTTATTCGACGTTCATTTATAAGATGACTTGAGCTGCATTGCAATTTTCAGTACCGGTACGTCTAGCATACATTTAAATTTCTATATCCTGGTGGGCGACAATATGCCACTCCCCGTTAATGCCATTAAGACCACGACAGAAAAAACCGTCCTGCAAGCTTGTAAGTGGGTGCAGGATAGAGTGAAGGTGGCGCCTTAAGGTTATGATACTGATGGTGAACCAATTCTTGTTACATCATAGATACTAACGAGTGCAGAAGAAATAAAATACCACATTGCACAAGTGGATGTGATGTAACCCTCAGAAGAGTGGCGTGACCTGAAGTGGGCGTTATCGTCCGGTGAGTCATAGACTTTAGCAGGTTAGAGGTTCCACATTTCCTGACACATATCTCAGGAACACTTGACACTTGAATCACCACATTGCACTTGTGGATGTACCGTAACCCCCTCAGATAAGTGGCGTGACGCGGAAGTGGGCGTTACCTCACGACTCACGTGAGTCATAGACTTTAGCAGAAAATGGTCAGACTTTCCACATTTCCTGACCCATCTCAGAAACACTTGACATTTGAATCACCACATTGCACTTGCGGATGTGCTGTAACCCCCTCAGAAGAATGGTGCGACCGGAAGTGTGTGTTACTGTCACATGAGTCATAGACTTTAGCAGAAAATGGTCAGACGTTACACATTTCCTGATCCATCTCAGGAACACTTGAAACTTGTCCTCCTCCCTTCACTCCAGATTGGATGTTTCGTCAGCCTTAGCTTGAAGCGAAAAACGTCATTTGAAGACCATTTTGTTCTTGTATTTGGCAATAAATATTAATAAGTAATTTGTCAAGTACCACGTGATGAGCAGTTCCAAGAGGCCAGAGATGCCAGAAAGAACTTTTTAGGTTAGTTTACAAGTACGCAGATTGCAATTGGCTTATTGGCTATCTCAACCAGCAGATTTTACAGCGCTCCTTTTGCTGAGCGTGCTTGAATCTCCAAGACCGTTTTTAATTACAGCCTGACTACATTGCATCATCATAAGATAGCTGGTTCCTCCTTATACCGCAAAAGGTATACGTGAATAGGACTTCAATATGAACAGCTACACCCGGTACGGCCGGTAGTAAGTCTCTCACTAAGTATCATTCCTCTTTCTCGAACATTTTTAAAGACACCACCATCTGAAACTTATCGAAGGACAGCAATTTCGGTGGATAAAGCGGGTAAGCGATTGCTTTTTCTTTCACACATGAAGCGAATGGCTGCCGGCAGGATTGCATGGAATACTTCAATATGAAAAGCGAAGTACTGGATTGCTATGGCGTTAAAGGTAGTTCAAGAGGCTTTGTTGTTTAAAATTATATAATAATCCGCTCCGGCCTCAGGTTGATAAGAGTTCTCTATTTGAAGAAGATCAAACTATACACTGTAAAAAAAACTTGTGTGCTTAGCACACCAAATACGGTGTGCTGCGCCTGGTCACACCAATATTAGAGTGCTTAGCACTCCATTAATGAAAGTGTGACCATCACACCTTAGACAGTTGTTTTGCACACCTCTTTCGGTGTTTTTAACACCTCCTTTATGTGTGCAAAGCACACCCCACCTCACCTACACATGAAATTTTTGTTACACTTTGGAATAAAAAATGAAAATAATACAATGCCGCACATAGATGTTCCATTTCAGTCATGCTTTAGGAAGCCTTGCTAAAAAGTGTTTAACAGACACATTAATGGAAATCTGCGGCTCTTGTAACCTAAGTAAAATAAATCAATACAAATTCTGGCAACCTGTAGGATAATAAATGTTAAACGGCTATTAAATATCATCAATGAGGATTTCACAGATAATTTTCCCATCTATCACCATAAAGGCTTGCTTTGGGTCTTTGTGCCCACCTAGTACCAATGCATTTGGAGCCGTTTGCTTTTGCTTAAGTGGCATGTCAAGGATGTCACACATAACCTACATGTAGAATGGAATCATGATCAGCACACGTGAAATATGACTAACCTAAAACTTATATTGGTAAAGAAAACAATTTTATTTGCATCTGATTTTGTTTGGCTATGTGGAAGAAGATGTGCCAGCAGACATAGTGCAACAACACTGTTTCCTTGATCTGGAAGGAAACAAATAGTATTACACTTTTTTTTGAGTGTATTTTATTTACCTTTATCATCATCAAGCAGGATGGAAACAGCTTGGGTCACCTTTGTTCCCTTCTCCAATTTGGCCTGCTTAATTATACGAGGTTTGCGTACCTTCTAAGCCTGCTGTGCCAACGCCACACAGTTTTCATTACATGTAATCCACTTAAGTTCATTCAACATCCAAAATAAATTTCATGCTTACAGCTATTAAATAAATTAAAATCACAACTCACATGGCTGGGCTCCTGAGGTAATGGGTACTTTGTAAGAGGGTTAAAGGTGTGTCCTTGAGAAAGAATGTCCCGTCTCGTATAGAAAATGTGATATTCATCAGGTCTTGCACAGTATGCATATTGGGGTTTGATTTGCTGTACTCAGATTTCAAAACCATGTTCAAAGGATGTTTCATCTTCACCAGGAGGAATTGGAGGAAGGTCAAAAACGTGTCTTTTATGTTTGGTGGAAGAAGCCTCTTGAATCACACTCTGATCATGAACTGAAGCTTTTCTGGGTTTTTTTGGTCTCCGTCAAACCTGTTTCCCAAACCCTTGACAATAGCACCCTGCAAATTAAACAACAATTAGCAGATGCTGAAAATAGATAAAAGCATGCATGCCACAAACCCAAACAAATGACAGTGCCCTTCAAAAAGCTTACACATGGTTTTCCTGTGAGAGATGGAAGAGGAAAAGCATCGTCTTTTGTCTTGGACACAGCATTGGGCACACCCTTGAGAACAAAGTTGCCTTTGGGCAGTTTGCCAATGTCTTCATTTTCTGATCAGCACCTTCATCTTCACCTGCTCCTTCCACTCTTGGTTGTGTAGGAATGAATGCAGAATCATTGTCGAAAGAGTCATCTGAAGTATACAATCCCTTCTCTTTTATCCAATATGTGCAAACGGTTGAAGGTTTTTTTAAAGGGCTCTCATAACTATTAACATGCATATATAAAATGATAGCATTACTTGTCTAATCACAGCAATACATATCTGTGCAGTAATTCAGCTTCACTCATACTTCCTTTGACTGAAACTTCCCATACAGATAGTGCAGCATTGCCCTCAATTCTATTCCTCCTGTGAATAACAGTAACTTTCTATACAAATTTAGTAATACTATACCTTAGCCTTTTCTGATTTGTAGTTTGCCTAGACAGTGATGATTGCTCAAGCTGAAAGTCCACCCTATTGTATAACTTAACACTGAATGTTGCAGTAGTCGAGTTATTGCCTGAATTTGATTTATGTTGTAGATGAATGATTGTGCAAGGCGGTTTATTACCCTCATTTGTCCCCAAATGGTATAAATTTTTCTCCTATATGTAAGGATCCTCACAAAGCTTCATCTGTATTCATGTCACCAATTAAAGAAAAAACACTATGTGACAAAGAATTTCAAGATGATGTTGTTCAACAACCATCCACTGCCAAAAGGGAAGTGCCAGACACAGTGGAAGATATAAAAGGAAGAGATGTGATATATGACATGACCAATGTCATTGAGGGGCTATAAATAAGAATATATGGATTATCAGAAACGGATACAGAATTAGTTTGGTTATGACTGTCATGCTCTTCCTTCAAAAGAGATATAGCAGCCTGTACTGCAGTCTTGGAGGAGGCTTTCATTAATTCTTAGCTCTTCTGTATGTCTTCAAATGAGCACCTGGTGCTTATCTTCTCTTAGAGCCACCTGGTAAGGCAATACGGTACACACAACGAGGTAGAATTTTAAATATTTTGTATGGTCCAAGCCATTTTACATCTAACTTCCTACCCTTTCAATGTTTTCGCTTGGTGTCTTTCAGAAGAACAAGAGCCCCAACTTTATAGAAAAGAGGATCTGCATGTTTCAGGTCATAATTTTTTGTGCAGCCTGTATCTTATGTTTCACAAGTTCAAGTCTTTTAGCTTGCTCCTTCTGGTTGTCCCCCTCAAAACAATATCATTACAAAAAATATTCACAAATTCTTCAAGTATTTTCATAGGCTCCTTCTTATTAATATCAATGTCAATGGGTATTGTAGCCGTATGCCCAAACATTAGTTCAAAAGGAGTGAATTTAGTTGATTCTTCACATGCTGTATTGTAGGCAAAAACACATGATTAAAGGTATGAACTCCTGTTACAGTGTATATATTTTACCAACATATTTTGAAGCATTTGGTTGAAATGTTAGTCGAAACCATTTGCCTATACAGTGTGTACAAGAGATAATATTAAGGTTAACATATTACCTGTGGGTGGTAAGGAGCTGTTAAATGATGTCTTATGCCAAGCACTAATGCCATTATTTTTGTTATCCAGCTTGTTGTTACATACCTTATAAAGCACTCTTGATACTGTTGATGCTTCCTTATTAGAAGTCCCTACAGAATAAGCCCATTTTGTAAAATAATCACACACTGTAAACATTTAGCGGCTTCCATCAGAGGCTACTGGAGAGATTGGGCCTATGAAGTCAATGCCAATGAGATACTATGGAGCAACAACAGCAACAGGATGCAGCTCAAGTGCTTCTGCAGTCATCTTGCAATGCATGCATGTGCTGACATTCATCACAAGATTGTATCTGTGAATTACATAATTACATTTCTATAGCAATATTTACATTACACAGTGACTAGTAACATACCTACTCCTTAACTGCTTTGACAACTCCATGCCACATAAATCTTTCTTTTATTTGATACATTGTTCGACATTTTCCCATGTGTCCAGCTGTAGGATCGATATGACAAGCCTGAACGATTCTTTTTTGTTTTTCTGAACTCCATATGTATCGCAGCAAAAATTCGTCCTGCAATGTACATGATGTATATGCGAGTGGATTCTCCCCCCCCCCCCCTCATTAAAAGTCATCCATATTAATTAACGTGTTATCAACCAAGAATGTGACAAATGGAAAGTAGTTGGATACGTGGAGCAGCTTCGCTTGAAATGGACACTGACTGCAGCCTCGTGACTTCGCTTGAATTGGATTGGAAAAGCCATATGTAGTATAATGCAGGAAGACTCTTAATATACGTATCTAGTAGCAATGAATAGAATGCGGCCTACTTAGCCAACTATACTTCCCTCATCGCGCAATAGGAATAACATTATTTGTAGACAAAAATGTGGGGGGGGGGGGGGGGGGGGGAAATCTGCAAGTGAGGCAAACCAAGAATTAAGCCTTCAAAGTTTTGGCGCAAACTAAGAAGGACTTGTACAACGTGAAAAAACCACGCAACGTCACTTATAAAAAATGCCGAAACTGAGGAACGCGTTGTTTTCTACTCTATATTTCTATAAGTAGTGACCCATCACGGAGCACGTACATGTAGGATATTAGACATTAGTACCTGGTTCTTTCTCTTTTGTTTGTAGAAAAGTACACCACCCTTCAATGCAAATCTCTTAGCCGTTCGTCTGATAATCTTCTTGTGACTTAGAGTAGAACTATTCGGGTACTTTCCATCTTTCAGTTATTGAAACACGTCGTGGACAAAGTCTACAGACTCTTCTGTTTCGTCAAAACTCATCTCACACACTCACACGTGGCTAAATGAATGCGGACAATACACAGACTTTTTTCCGGGCCGGTGTCACAGGAAAAACTGTCGCTAGGAATATTGTCGCGGCGACAATATTTCCTAAGGAAATTCTGTCGCTCCCAAGAAATTTTGTCGCCCATGCTCAATGTTTTATATCGATTCTCACTTCTAAGCATGGAGCATTTTGTTGCGATTGCAAATACCACCCGAGTGTTCAAAGAACGAAAATGATTGTAGTCGGAGAAGAGCCATAGTGAAGGAGGGTTTGTTAGACAAACACAACAAGGAATACCGGGTAAACAACATTATATAGTTGTACGTATGCTTCGAATGTACCTGTATATCTAAACGCGCAAGGTTATCACGAAGAAATAAAAAATGATAGTTCTGGACGGCTGTCATAGTGCAGAGCTAGGTGGAAGGCACTTTGGTCGATACAAAACACTGTTGAAGATATCTGAGCGATTCTATTGGTTTGGAATGGTTAATGACGTCAAAGAATATAGCAAAACATGTGAAAAGTGTCTGAATGCTAATCGGTAAGCCAGTATTCATGCCTTTGCAAATTGCAAACACAGGGTGACATTTTAACAATGTGCACGTGTGTACTAATATTTTTAGCAATTTGACAAGTTCTTCTGCGGAGCTGCATCCTATTCCAGTCAACCTGGATGAAGTGTGGCACACAATTGGTGTTAATTTGATTGGGCCTTTACCCGAGACAGAGAAGGGAAACAAATGCATCATGACAGTCTCCTGTCTGTTTTCCAAGTGGCCAGAGGCAACTGCTCTCCTTGATAAAAAAGCAGCATGCAGGAGTGGTATTAGAGTTTCTTTTTTTGTGCTTCACAAGACATGGCTGTTGTAAGGTTAAAATTTCTGATCAAGGTCGAGAGTTTGTAAATTACATAGTATAATTATGTTGTAGTGATGTAACTGTAATTTATTTCAGGTGAACGATGAGCTTTGTCGTCTTTGTGACATCCAGTGTAATATGACAAGCACATACCATCCACAAAGCAACGGGCTTGATGAAAGGTTCAATCAAACATTGCAACGACAGTTATTGAAGTACGAGCTAAGCAAAACAATTTTTGGATGCAATACTCTTTTCACATCGAGTATCTTGCCAGGATTCTACCATTCAAGCATTCATCCTTTAACTTAGTGTATGGTCGTCAACTACATTTACCAATTGAGTTTACTATGAAGTGCCCTGGTGCCAGCGAGGGGTGTGTCAAGCCTGAAGATGGTTTACAACACGCAATGTTTGATGACATAATTGCTACAAAAATGGAAGTAATACATATAGGTCATACAATTTCTAGTACAAGCTATAGAAATGTAACATAAAAATGTATGGATATTTAACTTTTGATCCTACAATTTTGTTACAGATATTCCAATTCTCAGTGTGTAAAAACCTCTGATATGATTATGACACTTTTCCTTAGATCAAGTGGATGTAAAAAACAGAGAAAGGAAACAATGTTGCCATCATTGTTACAAAGTATACACTTATACTGTATATTGTTTATCTATGAATTGTTGTATTTTCATCACCTCTCCACACTTTGAAATCTGTTGACAAGGAAGACTCACCTATACAACTAGGTATTCCTGTTTAGTTGTAACTTAATCAACAGAATTATCATATTACATTTTCTGCTCTAAGGCAACATTTCTACGGATGATACATCTTTTTGCAAATGTAAGAAAAGATGTGCCACCCAAAGTTGTCCGTTTGGGAGAAAAAAAATCAGCCTCGTAGCAGCAGCTGGTGCCATGCTGGAAGAAGCTGCTGCAATACTTTCGCAAATTGCCCACCTCACCATGTCATCCATGTATTAGATGATCAGCCTTCTGTGCCTAACAAAAAGTTACCTCTTGTGTTTGATGCAGCTGTATTTGGATAGATGGCTTGACGATGAACACGTAACTGTAGCTCAGCATCTACTACAAGAACAGCACTCAGATGTGGCAGGCCTGCATGTACATCACTGCAGTAGACCATGCAGAACATTTCAGTGATGTTCACAAAGACCACTCATTCGTCCAGTGACTCCATGAGAATGGCAACCACTGCATGGATAACTGTGTCAACAATTGGATGTTCAAGTGGTGTTGTCCAAGTGTTTGACAGTTCTCACCATCTGAAACTTTCACACTCACTGAAGTGCATTATTGCCGATATACATACTGCAGGCCAGCAAGGATTCCATTGTACTGGAATACATCAAAATGCAGCAGCAATCTGGGGCAAGTGATTGTGCATGCATGGCCTTTTTGCTATTGCGACTGCCACTGCAATATGCAATGGGCAAGATCTTTGTATGCTGGTCTTTAATGTAGAAACACTTGCTACAGTGCTTCCAAAATGGTGCCATGTTGCCTTTCCCTTCAAAAAGCATTGCAGCAAGGAAGCCTAAAGTCTTGAAGGAAGAAGTGGTTGAAATATACTGTCATTGTAGCTCCCGTATACAGGAAGAAAGATGGTGGGGATGCCAAAAGTGGTTCCATTGCGATTGCCTGCACGCGTGTATCTCCAGGCCTCATCAGGAGATCCACTAATTGGTGCTGTTCCCCTGTATGTTCTAAAACAGTCTGAATGCATCAGGAGCATGTGTGAACAATCATGTCACAATTTGAGACAAAATATGCATGCTTTTTGTGCGCAACAGAATTTCCTGGGAGCGACGGAAATTTCCTCATGAAATATGATTGCTACGTTTAATTAAAGCGACACATTTTCCTTACGCAATATTGTCGCCGCGACAATATTTCCTAGCGACAGAATTTCCTGTGACACCGAGAGCAATTTTCCATGAAAATTTTGGTCTGGCGGACAAAATATTCCGTTACAGGGGATATATACACGGACCATTATCGCATAATGTATAAATTGCTACGTATGGTGGGTCTGAGAAGTAAGTTGCACGAATTTTCTCAGTTGCTTCTAAAATTTGAAGCACCAATCAAAGTGCAGCTTTTACGTGACGTCACTCGTAATTATTAGTTCGATCTCACACAGCGATGTAGAGTACAAGAGAGGATACTGCTGAACTAGTGCGATTGTGCGCGCTTGTGGGAGTCAGGGTTACCCTTGATATTCGTCCCAGTCAACTCAGTTATAAAAATGGCGGTCAATGCCATATATAGTGTTACTCTTGTAACATCCCTCGCTCGTCCTCCAGAATAATTAATACGCATTATGTTAAAGTAGCTGAAAGTGTTTGTGGACGTGAATACCAGAATGCTATCTTTGATGTTAGGGTCTTTAACCCTTTTGCTTAGTAACTCATTAGCCCACTGCTATCGGAAAAATGTAACCACCAATTACATAAGCATTATCGCATAATGTATAGAATGGTCTGGCAATCTGGTTGCACAAAGTTGTTCCGCGAGACTACAATTGTTACGTAATATTCATGTTGTCATAAGGTTCTACGAACGCCATCAAAAGTTTGCACCTCATCGTTCCTAATCAGCAAAGAGAGAAGGTGACTTGATAGCTCAGCGCTAGCATCTATTGGTACAACATTATTCGAGGCTCGCAGGAAATACTAAACGTCGGCAAGCAAATAAAAACGTACCAGAAAGCTCTATAGTAATTGAATCATGGGCCATTATAATATACATAAATCGTCCAGAACTGAGAGATTAAGACAAAAAATATGTTTTCACCACAGTATAACGCACTGGTGTATAGTGGACCAGACTCAGTTGCCGCTAAAACAAATTAACACGAATCAATTAAGATTTATAGCTGGTGGAATACTGTAAATAGGTCAGGAAAGTTTTACTTATCGGCTGAAAGCAGTACTTTGCCTGCAGAAACTAAAATTTTCTATATAAAGGGAGTATATGTAATGACAGAGGATACTGAGCAACAACGATCAGTTGCCACAAGTGAAGTATCATCTTGGACTAGTTAGTAATTATCAAGTATAGGTTTTTGCTGCACATTACATTATATGAATAGCCCTTATTCTTGAATATTAGATCACGGATAATTCAGACAAAAAAAATCTCATTTTGTCTTTCTAAAGATGCACAACAGAAATCATGCAATGGAATCTCGAAATAAAACAACTTTGGAGCATGACCGCTCATTTCTCCATCATAGCCGCAATCTCTCCTTCGCTGTCCATTTCATTTCCCGGCGGGTATTTCATTTCATTCTGAGGGCCGTCTGGATCAGGAAGGACAGTCGCTGCGTTGTTGAGCTCAAACTCTCCTTCGTTTGCCATTCCATTTCCCAGGTATTTCATTTCATTCTGGGGGCCGTCTGGATCAGGAAGGACAGTCGCTGCGTTGTTGAGCTCAAACTCTCCTTCGTTTGCCATTCCATTTCCCAGGTATTTCATTTCATTCTGGGGGCCGTCTGGATCAGGAAGGACAGTCGCTGCGTTGTTGAGTTCAAACTTTCCTTCGCTGCCTTCGTTTGCCATTCCATTTCCCAGGTATTTCATTTCATTCTGGGGGCCGTCTGGATCAGGAAGGACAGTCGCTGCGTTGTTGAGCTCAAACTCTCCTTCGCTTTCTTCGTTTGCCATTCCATTTCCCAGGTATTTCATTTCATTCTGGGGGCCGTCAGGATCAGGAAGGACAGTCGCTGCGTTGTTGAGCTCAAACTCTCCTTCGCTTTCTTCGTTTGCCATTCCATTTCCCAGGTATTTCATTTCATTCTGAGGGCCGTCTGGATCAGGAAGGACAGTCGCTGCGTTGTTGAGCTCAAACTCTCCTTCGCTTTCTTCGTTTGCCATTCCATTTCCCAGGTATTTCATTTCATTCTGGGGGCCGTCAGGATCAGGAAGGACAGTCGCTGCGTTGTTGAACTCAAACTCTCTTTCGCTTTCTTCGTTTGCCATTCCATTTCCCAGGTATTTCATTTCATTCTGAGGGCCATCTGGATCAGGAAGGACAGTCGCTGCGTTGTTGAGCTCAAACTCTCCTTCGCTTTCTTCGTTTGCCATTCCATTTCCCAGGTATTTCATTTCATTCTGAGGGCCGTCTGGATCAGGAAGGACAGTCGCTGCGTTGTTGAGCTCAAACTCTCCTTCGCTGGCTACGATTGCATCGTCAAATTCCGCTCCTTCGTAGCCAAGGCCACTCCTCAGTTCAAACTCACCTTTACGATTGGCCTCTTGATGATCGACGTTACTCGAGAAACCGTTGTGCGGCTTCGGAGCACGAGGGAATGCAGAGGCTGCCCCGAGAGCGCAAACGACGATCAAGAACAGAGAGGCCTTCATAATACGCCCCAGACTGTATATATTTGCACGCGAATATCAGCAAATTCCGTAGGTGTGCTTTTATGCGCCGATATACGTGTCACTACACTTTCCGACCGAGTGATTGCACTTAGCGTTATTATGAGGAAACAGCATTCTTGATGGTTATTAAGGCGATCAATTCGTGTTGATTGTAAAAATCAATTTGAATACCATTATACTTGCATGCAGCAGTAGTACTGACACGCATGTAATCCATGCATGTGGATGCTAAAAACGTTTGCACACATGCGGGAGTGCAAGCACATTTTGTGTCCATTATATTGCTGCAACCGCCTGCACCTTTTATAAACTGAGAACTGACAAAAGGAGGAAACAGGAGGAGTTATACGGTATTTTATACATGATATACTACACTAATTTGAGTTACACATTCTTGTTGTGGGAGTTTTTAAGTGATCCATTAGTGAAGACAGCTAAGTAATGGTGTGGAAAGGAATTACCTTGCATGCACGTGTACTTATAAGGTTACAAATGCAGCAAGCATATGCATGCATCAGGAAGTTTATGTAAACTCCAAATCATGCGTGAATGGTATGTGCAAGCATGCATGCATAGTTATATGCATTTGGCATTCAAATAGGTAATGTGTAACTAATACAGTACAGGACCTATTAATCAATGTCATGTAGAGAGCAGAGTCAAAGCAGTTTGTTCTTCAACATGCAAGTCTGTCCCCAACAATGAAAGCCATATCCCACAATTTGGCCATGGAAGGTCAGCACTATCATTGCAGAAATCAGTGAAATAACTCTTGGTTTCATCGCATGAGTGCTACTCCACCATCTTGTGGCAACAATAACTGCATCACCACATTAGCTATATATCTATTTGAACAAAAACATCAAAAACATGAAGCAGTACAAACTGATCTTATTGCTTGGTGACTATGGGAGAAATTCTGTGCCAGAGAGTTCTCTTGAAGAAATATCATGAACTTGCTCACATGAGTGTGCTTAACAGCTCCTTTAATGTTGGGTAAAACTGAAATGCAAATAGAAACATGAAAAGGTATATACTTCTGATTGTGAACAAGCCAACTAGTTGATAGCTCAATTGAAACTGACGAACATGTTTATAGTATCTATTAGTATGGCCATGTGTATTCGTTGTATTTAATTGTAATAATGTTAATGTTATCTGACCAATAAATGTAATTAACCAATAAATAAAGACTATAAATCATGTATAAATGTATGTGTAGTTATTGAATTTACATAATAAGTAATTTCCCTTTTCCCAGGTTCCATGAGAAATTGAGTAATTTTTACGACTAATTTGTCGAACTCAGATTTTGGAAAATTAGTCGGAAAAGCTATGTTTCTCAAAAATAGATGTTTTCTGTATACATGTAGTTCAACTCTCTACACAATGTTTAGTGTTTGTTACTAGCTTCTTATGAGTTTCTGTTCTGATACTGCATCATAGAATTCGGAAGAGTAAGAGCTTCCCGAAAAAAGTACACCTTCTTTTCTTGTGTGTATCATTGGCACAAAATCGATATACCGTAAAGTATCTCGTACAAGTCCCCCCTCCGCCTCCAACGTGAGATCCTGAAAAAAAAAAAGCTAGTTTTTTAAACGATCAACCATGAACGCTGCGACCTACCATTTTCAAAGTCTTGTTGTACTACCATTCCTTTCCTGAAATAATATCCTGTTTGGAATAGCATTGACATGCCTCACGACAAACAAGGTCTGAAAACATACCTGGTTCAGAACAGCCATATCGTTTGAACCGCTCATCTCCAAACATGGAATTTTGGTGTATATATCGTACAAACACCGTTCAGCACATGCGGCATGTTTTTGTTCCATCTACCTTGTAATTTCTGGCAGTAAACATTAACATCATAGTCAGTCCACATCGCTCCGCCATTTCTTATTTCCATTGACCAACCTATAGGCCCCATATACATGTATTTGAAACGGAAATTGGGGGAGAGCGCTGATGAGATCGTATTCATAGCCCAGCTAAACTGAATTCCCTATTCATAGGTCGCCACTCTAGTTCATGACGTAATGACTGCGACCGCACGTTACATGCATATATAGTTAAGGTCGACAGGCGTCCCGCGTGCATTATATACATGTATATATTCATCATCATTCTCTTTTGTTGCTCAGAATTGAAAATGCATGGGAAGGTATGGTTCTACAGATTTCAGATGATGTTAATATCATCTAGGCAACTTTCTATCAGGTTTCCATGCCCATAAGCCTCTTCCCCTTACTTCCCAGGACACTTTTGGTCATTAGGGTATCTACCTCACTTGAACCGCGTGACAAAATTTCTGCGTTGGACGTAACGAAATCAGTCACGATTGCAAGCAACTCTGGTATGTTCTCTGACCTGTTTCGGTATAGGATCTAGGAACGCATGTTTTGGATCGTTACGTATAAAATCGGAGTTTTGACTTGATTGGGTTTTTCTCTGTCAAACCTGCATTGAGTACACTGTAAAAAAAATAAAAAATAAAAATAAAAATAAAAAACGGGTGAGCGTCACTCCAAATCGAGGAGTGAATGTCGCCCTCGAAATTTCACTCCTATTTTAAGAGTGAAGGGCATTCTACGTGAAGTGCTCTTCACTCTCGATGTGCGAAGATTGCGCGTCACTCTTTCTTACGGATTGACGCGCACTCTTAAAAAAGAGTGAGATACATGTAATGTTTTATTGCGTGCGATTATTCAGTAATGCAATCAAATTTTAACACACACACACTCACACACGCACACACAGACACACACAGACACACACACACAAACACACACACACACACACACACACACACAAACACACACACAGGGGCAGTGCAACCCCATGCACATACAAGCGCATGTCACTACATACCATCACGAATTCCTAATTAACCTCTCGATAATAACTTATAACTCTAATCTGATTGGTTTGTTACAACCGTATGTGTGAGGTAATGATGGACACACAAGATGTGTGTACACCCCAGTGCCCCACCTGGCTTTGACTTCAGCATCTACATGGCTGGTTTACATGCATGTCACTGAATTGAATGTATGTAAATGTACAACATGCTCAATCATGCATAACAAAAACGATGTGCTCAATATTTTTCCCGCAATATTTATACAGTAGTAAAAATAATTTTATAAATAATGTGGGGAGAATATTGAGCACATTGTTACAAACTGAAATGTTCCATTTACAATGCTGTGAACATGTCTGCCATGGCTGACTGACTCTCGCTGCCATAGTCTCGTACCCTAACCCAAAGTTACGCAGCCGTGGGTGGATTAAATCTGATCAACTGCTGTACTAATTCATTCCATGGTCACCAGAATTTTGGGGAACCACTTATAATCAACACACACACACACACACACACACACACACACACACACACACACACACATACACATGAAATGGGAAAAAGCAGATGGAGATGGAGTGAACTGGCTATTTAAATATGTTGTACTACACTAATGTGGGATACACATTCCTGTTCTGGGAGTAAATACCATTAGTGAAGTCATCTGAACAATGTGCTTTTCTGAAGAAACAGTTGTAAATAAACCAAACATGTCATGTTATAAGGTCACAAGTGCAACAAAACATTTATATGCATCATAGAATTAATGAACTCACGTTGCTAGGTACTTACAATTCATAGTGGGCGCGTGCCTACAGTGTCGATTTTTCAATCGTAATTAACAATTGTTGGCTTTGGCGCCCGCATGAAGTGCGTAAACGTGTCATAGCGGCTTTATGTTGCTCGCTAATGGCATGTTCGAACACATTGGTTGTTCGTTGGTATTGAGAATCGGAAATCCAGGCATTGGAGTAGTTTTTCATTGAACAGATCTATCTTGACAATGTGTTCGTATTGGCAGCATACGTGACACCACAAAGTACTAACCAGGCTGCGGTTTTCGCTATCCTTTTTACATTTGAACCACGTCAGAGTCTGATGTTCTCGATCATACTCTCTTTGCCACTTCTCGAAGGTTGAGACAGTCACTTGTCGCTTTTTAGCTACACTTTCAAGAGCTACACTGCTATTACGTTTTCGCGCGGACATTTTGACTGACAATATAAATAAATGATCAGACAATTATTCGCAGTGGCGTAGGAGCTGCGGTGGGCCGCTGCACTATTTTATTAAAAATAGATTAATAAATTGAAGTATAACTTTAAATTATTCATGATACCAGCATGTATTTATGAAATTTAATTAGCTGAGCAGCTGCTGCTATATGTCTGCACTACATCGAGAGTAGCGATGCTGCTTTGTGGTTTACATGTGCGCAGGCAAGCTCACAGAACAAACGAAACTGGTCACTTAATATGGTTTTAGCATTTCTCCCAACTGGCTTTTTGAATTGGACAGATGCATTGCAACAAAGAAGTTTGCACAACCCGAATCTATAGCAAGTGCCACACGGAATATGTGCTAAAAATGCTGGCATTGCCATCGTCTACACCAAATATAGCGGAAGCCTTGTTAGCCCAAACACCAAAAGAAAGATTGAATCGTGGAAAGTGTTTTTTGAAATACATTCGATTTTTAGCACGTCAAGCACGTCACTTTCGACGATCCAATTCTTTTGTTGTTTGGGCTGACAAGGCTTCCGCTATATTTGGTTGTTGAAACCACAGATGTTTCAAACAAGGAACAAGTGGTGGTTTGCTTTCGCTGGATAGATAGTAACTTAGAATCCCATGAGGAATTTATAGTTAGTACATATCATTCACGCAGAGGTTTGATATACCCATATCCAAACTCAGAGGGCAATGCTATGATGGAGGCTCATCCATGTCTGGTCCAAGGGTGATGTAGCTGTAGAACTCCAGAAGGAAGAGCCTAGAGCTCTATATACCCATTGCTATGGGCATGCACTTAATCTAGCCTGTTCTGATGCTGTCAAAAAGTGCAAAATCATGAGGGACGCTTTGGATTCATCTTATGAACTTATAAAGCTTGTCAAAAAGTCAGCTTGTCGGGATGCAATGTTACAAAAGCTAAAACAACAAAACATCAGCAAGTACCATCACCACACACACCAGGCCACACTCACCACTCACCACACATATCTTAACTGCACAATCATCACACATACACCTGAATACAGTAATTCCAGATTACACACATACATGTACATATCGTATTATATGTATGTTACACCCACACACAGGAGCTAAAGGAGGAGATCTACAAAGGGGAGACAAAAAGGACCCTACCTAGTCCACAAGACTCTCAAGTTCTTCCTGGAGAGAGTGGGCAAAAGACCTGAACACATGTTCCTCAATTGAGAAAATAAATTACCAGGTGAAAAGGGGGCTGGCTGCTTGTGTATTGTGCGTGTTCATATGTGTGTGTGTGGTATGTAGTGTAATTGTGTGTGTATAGGGTTAAGAATGGGGCAGGCTCCTGCATTTTATAGGTTCCTGCATTGGTAAAATGTAATAGGCTCCTGCTTTGGTAAAAAAAAAGAGTTCTATAGATAGTTTCCTGCACTTGTAAAATAGAGCTAGTGATCAGTTTGTGTGATGATAAAAGGTTCCTGCACGTGCAACTTACTCCTATTGTTTTATTGTGTGTACGTGTGTGTATGTTGGTTTAACGTGTACAACATGTTTTAAATAAAATTTCTGCAAAAATATCATAATCCAATATAAGGGACCTAATGCATGATTTCAAATTTTTTGATAATCTAGAAGTATGAAATGTCCTCTACACATTGCTTCTTATGCACTGAGAATCGGAGTATCTGTCATGGAATTGTAACGCTCTGAATGTTTAATTAGCCATACATTTCAACGCAGGCGTTACATTTCTATATACAGCATACTGGAAATTCTATAATGTATGCGTTAGGTTCCTTTTCGCGAAACCTATCCCATGCATATCTATACATGATATAAAGAGATGCTTATGCAACCATATCATCTTGCATTCATGAATATACTTACACCTCTTTGAACACACCTTCCCATGAAGAAAAGTACTCAGTTGGATTGCAACTTCATGGTCTTCATGTACACGCAGACCATGACATCCAAAGTTCTAATGGGTTGTCGAAGTATAAAAAAGTGTAACCAATAACATGCTACTCACATTACATAATCACACCTGCCCCCCATAATAAAGGGTGCGTTGTTTGGAATGCAATTTCAGAGCCTATACAGCCATTCTATCCAAAGTTCCAATGGGCGAAGTGTTGGCCAAAGGCAGGAATGAAGACAGTGATGCATTCATGATATTCAGTATCATTTATTGAGAGAGTGTAATGATTGTGGTAACCATACACAGATTTCACATCTATCAAGCAGCAGTCACATACACACACACACACACACAACACACGTGCGCACACCCACGCACACACAAAACTGCGTGTGTCTCCATGATGTGATCTTGCATGTGTGTGTACTGCTGTTCGATGAATATGACATTTACGTACACATGCACACAATGGACAGACAGATAAGATGTAACACTGCGCGCATGCATCTGAGTACTGTATGCATATACCATTCGTGAGTGTGCATGCGCGTGTGCACACGCCTACGTCTGTTTGAATGAAAACTTAAATGCAATCAGTTCAACCTGTATACCAGTAGATTGGTGCAACACTTCAGTTCGTGGGCAACGACGTAAATATTGCTGTTAGTCACGTGACATTGAGTACCCAAAGAAGAGACTTACCCGGTCCCTCACTGTACAAATCATTTGTTGCATGTATGGGTGAATGGTTGCCTTGTCAGAATAGGTTTGGGGTCGTGATGTTGCGCTGTGGTATATACAACCGGAGCTCGTATGTATACGTCTCTATAGGCCTATATACCTGTATGTGTACAGTACATGCAGAGCCACGGCAGTTTCTGACAACCCTTCTCGAAACGCGGTACATGCGTGTGCGCTATCATGACCAGGTGAATTAAAATTTAACGACTGAAGGAATTACATATCATAATGAGGTAGGAAAATTGTCAAGCCAATCATTACGGTATTTCCTTATGTTTCCAATTATATACATTTCGTGCAGTGGAAAAACCATGCACACTTTCTAAAATCTAATTCTTTGAGATGGTACTCTTACAAATGGACGTGAGGATAAGGTGTACATACATGCACACACACACTAACACACACACACAGAGACTGGGCTTGTACCACTTGCAGAGACTTTGGGTTCTTATTTCTCACACAAATCGTACATGTGCATGAATGTACACACCTGTGCACACACATGTACACACACATACAGTATTGCATGCAAACACACACACACACACATACACACACAGACTGGGCTTGTACAACTTGCAGAGACTTTGGGTTCTTATTTCTCATATTGTTAATCATACATGTGCATGAATGTACACTCCTGTGCACACACACATACATGCACACACACATACATGCACACACACATACATGCACACACACATACATGCACACACACATACATGCACACACACATACATGCACACACACATACATGCACACACACATACATGCACACACACACATACATGCACACACATATACATGCACACACACATACATGCACACACACATACATGCACACACACAGTCATACATACACACACAGACTGGGCTTGTATTACTTGCAGAGACTTTGGGTTCTTATTTTCTCACACTGTTTTCACAAATCGTACATGTGCATGAATGTACACACATGTGCACACACATGCACACACACACACACATGCACACACACATGCACACACACATGCACACACACATGCACACACACACACACAAACACACACACACATGCACACACACACACAAATACACACACACACAGACCGGGCTTGTACCATTTGCAGCGACTTGGGATTCTTATTTCTCACACTGTTTTCACAAATTGTACATGTGCATGAATGTACATACCTGTGCACACATTATGCAAATAGCCTGCACACCATCCTCACACACACACACACACAGAGTTATACACTAGGCATAGAATAACACTATGTAACATGACGTGTGAAGGCTTTTAAGCTCCTACATACTCACATCATTCTTCCATCTGGCATAACTTTGCTAAAAGTCTTCTCTGTGTTCTTTATGCTATGTCCACTCAGTTTTGTACCACAAGTTTGCAAAAAGTTTGGTCTCTTATTCCTCACAGCAGAATATGTGAACAAGACCTCACAGTAACTCTCACACTTTTATGCACGTGCACACATTGTGTAAATGTAACTGTATTCTCTTCATGCATGTGGAGTTCCCACGTGACTGTAGATCCTCCTTTGACTGCACATAGGTTGCAAGTGTATGTATAGAGGACCAATCCAATGGGGACAAACATGATGTATGTACATCGTATGGGACATGCGGCTACCACATACACACACACCGTGGCAAACATTATACCTGTCTAATGATGGTGCACACTATACACACACATACAAACTCATGTACATTGCATGCAAGGTGTGAACGTGTTCTCTGCACATACACTTGCATTCAGTTCTATCGAACTGCTCGTATGCATGTTTAAGAGGACACTGATTCTATTCTCAATTTCTGTATGGGACTGAGCTTTTGTACTCATAATGTGTTGCTCTCTATTGTTTTATATAATTGACAACTTCTGCATGTGGAGCTCCCTTATGACTGGTTCTCTATACATACATGCATCATGCAACATGAGAATGACAACACCTTGTGAAACAATGCTTTCGCAATTCTAGCTAACATTTTCGTCGTTCTTTCTGCCTTTTGCTCCACTTGCAGTGAATTCCATCTCTTGTTTCACAACTAGATGTAGATGTAGTGTTACAGTACTCTCTACCAAATTACTTTGCTGCAATACTATTCCCTCAGTACACTCATCTAGCACTCTGAACAAGTGCTCAGATTGACCTTCCTAGAAGGGGGTACAGTATTTTTGTCTATAGAGCTGGATAATGAATATCGTTACTAACTACCTTCTGTCAGTTCTGTGTAAACTTACCAAGGCCCTGACCCACCACAATCTCTACTGATAGCTTAGGTGCAATAAAATTCATCACCATGAAGGCCTTTCAACCTTTCCTTCAGCATGTCGGGTTGCCTGGGCAAATCGAGCAGGAAATGTGCATTAACTTTGCACACTTGTATCTCCGCAACGGATAGAGTCAAATTTAACGAACAGAACAAATCAATAGCTACATGTATAGGACCCCTCTACCTACAAACCGAATTTGAAGCGATTTGATTACTCCTGCCGAAAGTTATGACGGGTTAATAACCGGTGGGTTATCTGACGTTGCAATACGGGCATGGAGCAAGTGCAAGACCCCCAAAGGTATCTTAGGGTAGAGAAATGGTGTAGTATGAAGTGTAGAAAATTGGAAGTTGATAGCTTAAACCGTTACGGAGTTTTAGCGATTCAAACTTGAAGCATTTTTATAACTTTTTGGGATCGTTTCCGCGAAAAGGGACCTAGTGCAATTATCAAATTTGTTATTAAAAGGCCTTACGTTTAAATCGCTATAACTTCCGAACTGTATACGCTATCGACGTTCTATTTTCATCACTTCATAGCACACCATTTCTGTATGTAGATCTATATTTTCGTGTCTTACACAAGCTCCGTGCCGACGTTATAAGACCTGATAACCCATGGGGTTCGAAACTGCCACATCTTCAGGTAGGAGCGTCCAATCGTTTCAATTTCATTGTGTATGTAGAGGGGTCCTGTCGCTATTGATTTTTTCAGTTCGCTTAATTTCGTTACGGAGATACAGCTGTGCAAAGTTAATGCACATTTCCTGCTCGATGAGCGCCATTATTGTATGCAACCCGCGTTCCATTCTCCCAATCCACAATAAATTTCGATAACTTCTTTGTTCCGCCCATTCTCTGCCTAAAACTAAGCTAGCCGTTCGCAACAATTTTGCCTCACCCAGGCAGCGAGTTTATACCGGTGAATTAAAAGAAGAACACTTCTCGCTTCGCGAAACGATCGTACCAAATTGATGGATCTGAATGAATCGTTGCAGTATTCTTGCGCCTCCCACGTCGCGGGGTGGCAGTATTCAACACGGCGTGAGTAAGGCTATTTGCTACGCACTTGCATCATCCTCTAGTCATGTAATAAAGCTTCTAACTTGCTATAACCCTTGCTAAAATTCTTGTCACGCCCACTCAGCTACGCTTGCAATGATATCGGCTGTTTTTTTACAATTTTCAGCTCACGCATAATACATGAACATGCACCCATGCTGGCTCACACAGTCTCCTGAACTTGTGCGCACACTTGAATTGTTGCGTATATAAACCTGTACACCATCGTATGGCATATTCTTATGCACAACACCCACACTCACGTACAGTACATGTGGCACATAATAAACCAGTCTGATGAGGATGACGCACTTTTACACCACACTTTGTCACATGCACGGGATCTATTCCATTTAACTGTGTGCATTTTTGAGTGGGTTTATGTACTGAGCTTCTGTTTTTCCCCTGCATTGTTGCTGAAGCATTCCTTATAACAACTCCTCTTTGTGCAGGCTGGGTTTCCCATATAAATGGTTCTTCGTACCTGACATAGAGCTCTCACATGTACACCTATGCACTCACATAATCTAGTAGAGAAGTGTGTAATAAAGCTTTCTTATTTTGCATATCCCTTGCTCAACTTGCTCAACTTCTCATCATTCTTTATGCCTCAACTATTGCTGCTTATGCTGACTTCGTCTCTTTTTGCCTGCACCATATGGAGTGCATGAACATGCTCTCATACTGGTTCACACACCCTTATGCATGTGTATACATTGTGAAAATAGCACTGAACAATTCTTGAGTACATCACTTGCACACACACACACACACACACACACACAAACACAACAACACTTATGCACTGTGACGCATATGGCAATATTATAACACACTCTAATAATGATGGTACATCCAAATACATTCAAGTGTAAGGTCTGCCTCCCTGAACGTTTCCTCTGCACAGTGTTCTATTCGATGAACAGATTAAGAGGCAACTGATTCTATTCTCAATTTCTGTACCTGCTTTCGTACTTACAGTCGTTTTCCTCTGCATTGTTGCTTGTAGTCTTCTCTTAAAGTATACTTTTTCCCTCAGTTACACTCATCATCTAGCACTCTACATTGCACCTGTAAAAGCGTTTGGGAGTCTGCATGGCAACAGCAGAACAATGAAATTGTTACTAGCTTGCTAAGGTATGTCTGTGTAAACTTACCACGGGCCCTGACCCACCACAATCTGCAATGATAGGCAGGTACAATAATATTCATCGCCAAAGGTAACAGTCTAACCTTACAGTACAATGTTGCATCACTAGTTTGAATGCAGGGAATTCAACGAGTGTTATTGCACTCCATCAGATTTCTGTTCCTGGCCTAGCCTTCTCACAATTTACAAAGTATTGTGCTTCCCATTCCGCTCTTGCTATACCCTTCTAGGAGTACTTGAACACTCACTTCATTCCCTGCATACAACTAGTGTGACGTGCAACACTGTGTGCTGCCTCTTCTTGATGGAAAACGGTGCACCGCGCATGTAAAGTTAATTTTTTGAAGGGCGATGTTCCTGCGTTGTTCCTGCGCATCTCCAAAACCCGTCACGCCACCACGTACCTTTTAAGTTTTTATAAGAAAGAAGTGGTACCGCAATATGAGTTTGAAAAAGGTACGTGGTGGCGTGACGGGTTTTGGAGATACGGTCGTTTCAAAAACATGCCTTTTTTTTTAGGGTCTCACGTAAGGGGCGGAAGGGGGGGGTCGTTAAATCTGGTATTCTACGGTAAGTAGCAAGTTAAAGTTTAATATTCATTATCCAACTCTGCCTCTCTAAGAAAAACATAAACAATAAAAATACATGCCGACCCATGGAATCCCTTATGACTTGTCCTCTATTCTCTCAAGCAGTCCTATTGGGATATGATGTATGTACAAAGGTCCAGTCCTATCAGTCCTATGGGACACTACAGTGTACGTGACCTACATGTATGTCCCTCATGAGCTGTTCAATAGAATAGATCAAGAATACATGTGCAGAGAACACATTCAGTGTACCAACATTAGAGTGTTATTGTTTGTGCCACATGTATATATGTGTAAGTGTAGTGTGTGTGTGTGTGTGTGTGTGTGTGTGTGTGTGTGTGTATGTGGATTTGTGTATGCTGGGGATAGGTTGCGGAGAAACAGAGTCAGCATATGCCAATGCTGTCAAGCAGCCAGGTAACTCAGGCCTTGTCAGGGTGAAGGTGTAAGTTGTGATTAAATTTAGAGTGTCGTAGAGTGGTGTGAGTTGTAGAGTGGTGCGAGTTTGCTGGTGTGTGCTCACTGGTCCTAGAGTGGTGTGAGCTCACTGGTCGTAGAGTGGTGTGAGCTCGCTGGTCGTAGAGTGGTGTGAGCTACATGTAGCTGTTTGTAGAGTGGAGTGAGTTCACTGGTCGTAGAGTGGTGTGAGTTCCACTGGTCGTAGAGTGGTGTGAGCTCGCTGGTCGTAGAGTGATATGAGCTAGCTGGTTGTAGAGTGGTGTGAGTTCGCTGGTCTAGAGCGGTGTGAATTTTATTGGTCGTAGATGGTGTGAGCTCGCTGGTCATAGAGTGGTGTGAGCTCGCTTATTGTAGAATGGTGTGAGCTCGCTGTTTGTAGAGTGGTGTGAGCTCACTGGTCGTAGAGTGGTGTGAGCTCACTGGTCATAGAGTGGTGTGAGCTCGCTGTTTGTAGAGTGGTGTGAGCTCGCTGGTCATAGAGTGGTGTGAGCTCGCTGGTCGTAGAGTGGTGTGAGCTTGCTGGTCGAAGAGTGGTGTGAGCTCGCTGTTTGTAGAGTGGTGTGAGCTCGCTGGTCGTAGAGTGGTGTGAGCTCGCTGGTTGTAGAGTGGTGTGAGCTCACTGGTCGTAGAGTGGTGTGAGATCGCTGATCGTAGAGTGGTGTGAGCTCGCTAGTCATAGAGTGGTGTAAGCTTGCTGGTTGTAGAGTGGTGTGAGTTCACTGGGCATAGAGTAGCGTGACTTAAGACCCAGCACGTGTGGGTGAAATAGCACTCTGCCCTCTTGTTGCACCTGCCAAACTTGAAACACTGGCAAATCTCCTGGCCTGCATTGAGGTGGCTCGCTCCGAGTACACCAGATAGTGGAGTAGTGCCTGCTGGTGTGGTGGTGAGCCTGCTTGGAACGGGCTGTTGCCATGCATGAAAGGGCTGATGTGTGACATACCACACCAGCACATCCTCCTTCAACATGTCCCAGCGGAGCAGCCTCTGTCATACCTCAAGGCTGCTACCATCGGGTGCGAAGAGCTGGCAGATGATGTGTTGATACTTCACCAGCTCAAGAGCAGTTTGGGGTGCAATCTGAATGCAATATGTTCCAAGCTTCCATCCAGGAGCTGAGAACTGAGACCTGTCGCCTGGTGCTGCCCTTCTTAGCCACCTGGCCAACTAGCAACCCGTCATCTAATAGGGGAAGGAGTTGGTCAACTGAGCCATAGTCAAGGCTATGACTGGAGTGCTGCATAAATGAAATTACTTCTAATAGGATGCGAACCTGTGAACATATCAACAACAGTTTGGGATGATTTTTGATTGGATAAGGGATATAGGGGTAAGACACCCTGCATTGGGCACTCATGCCAAGCTTAGGGATTGGTTAGGATCATTCATTGAATGCATCTGTAGAAACATATGCTTACATCTCAGCCTTAGCGCGGACATGCACTGTACCTAGTACCCATGGAAAGCTTAGTAATACTATGACATAGACTGGTCATGTGCATTAAACCTGTACCTAAACTCTACCTTAGGGCACATTCGTGTGAGCTCACAATTGTGTGGGCAAAAGGAGACCAAAGTTACTGTGAAGTGGTACAGATGCCACATAACTGAGTGGGGGAGGGCGGGGGGCATAAAGAGTGATGAGCAGATGAGCAATATGACAAATAGGAAAGCTTTATTACATGTTTCTTCACTGTCGATAGAAAGATGATGTGAGTGCATAGGAACTTTTTAAAAAACTTTACACATGTGCGGTAAAATATAGTTATTCTTTGAAACTGTACAATGTACATGTATGTACAATCCTATGGTAACTATGCACATATAGAGGACCAATCCTTTGGGGACATGATGCTCGTACAGTGAGCCAATCCTGTATGTCGCCATACACCTATGTACATGTGAGGGCTCTATGTCATGTATGAAGAACCATCTATATGGGAAACTCAGCCTGCACAGAGAGGAGTTGTTATAAGGAATGCTTCTACAGGCAACAATGCCAAGGATTAAATTAAGAGAGTACAGAAGCTCAGTACATAAATCCCCTCAAAAATGCACACAGTTAAACGGTATAATGCACGTGCATGTGGTGTGAGAGTGTGTCATCATCATCAGACTGGTTTATTGTGTGCCACAAGTACTGTATTCGTGAGTGTTGTGTATAAGAATATTTCATACGATGGTGTACAGGTTTATATGCGCAACAATACAAGTGTGTGCACAAATGCATAAAGGTGTGTGAGCCAGCATGAGTGCACTGATGTTTATGTATTATGCGTGAGCTGAAAGTTGACATTGCAAGCGTAGCTGATTGGGTGTGACAATAATTTTAGCAAGGGCTACAGCAAATAGGAAAGCTTTATTGCATGACTAGAGGATGATGCAAGTGCGTAGCAAATACATGTATAGCCTTACGCGAGCCATGTTGAATTCGGCCATCAGCGACGTGGGAGGCGCAAGATTACTGCAATTAACCATTCGACTCAATCCATTAATTTGGTACGATCGTCTTGCCAAGCGAGAGGTCTTCTTCTTCTTCTTCTTGTGGATTGGGAGAATGGAACGCGGGCTGCATGCAATAATTGTGTGAATCGAGCTGGAAATGCATGTGCATTAACTTTGCACAGGTATATCTCCGTAACGGATAAAGTAAAAATTAACGAAAAGAACAACTCAATAGTGACAGGACCCTCTACATACACACCGACGATTTGGAAGCTCCTTCCTGAAGATGTGGCGTTTTTGAACCCCATGGGCTATCGGATCTCATAATGTCGGACAGAGTTTGTGCAAGGCGCCAAAATATAACTTTACATACTGAAATGGTGCATAGCTTGTACCGTTCGGGAGTTACAGCGATTTAAACATAAGGCATTTTAAAAGATATGCCGGCAATATAAAATACACTGACGCACAATTACATACACATAACAATTCATGAGGGCACAATCCTGGTTAGGATAGCCGAATAATGGATCTCATGAGGCAGGTGTTAAACCGTAAATCTCATTTATGACGACTGATTTAGGCTTGGAGCATGCAATTGCCAGCCTGGATACCAACTGCGCAAAAGTTTTTAACTGCCTCTTGACCCCATGCTCCGTACGTCTCGACAACCAAAGGGATGCACACCCAACCTAATTCCACACATTTAGCATCATTACTGTTGTGTTTTCTTATCTCTGAGGCCTGAGCCGCCACTCCTGAAGACACTCCCGCTTCCGAAAGGATAAGTGAATTTAGCAAAGAGGTCACACAGAAGTCAAAGGCTGTAGGCTTGCCCAGTGACCAATTGTGGACGAGGACATCTGCGGGTCTACTGTGGTCATGGTCTGGAGTTAAATTATTACCTACTTCGAGCTTGACAGGAAGGTGAGCCAGGCGGCAGGAATCTGCAAACACATTTCGCAGCAGGTTATGGCGATGAACTGCGTCTCCCCCTCGTTTACACGTGGTCGCATGGTGGCCTAGTGGATCCAGGATAGAATCTGGGCAGAATGCACAACTAGAGCCACATGATGTGTCTAAACCTAGCCACCATTTAAGGGCTACATTGTATTGGTTTGGTTCGAAATGGAGCCCAAGGCCTTCTGATGGCACAACCGAAAGCCAAGAAGAGGAATGAAGGGCAGAGATGGATAATAGGCGTGCCCTATCAGCGACTGAGGACCTGTTAAATATGCCCTGAAGTTGATAATCATCCAGTTTGGATGACAGCATCTTTTGATTTATGTTGGAAGATGCGAGGGAGTCCAACGAAATCTTATCAGCTGGTGCAACACATACATTGAACATCTCCACAGCATGGGTGAGGTGGGTAAGAGACTGGAGGCCATAGCCGGATGAACAAACGGAGGCAATGTAAGCAGCTGGAGCATGAAGCATGAGAGAGCGCATACCCAAACCACCTCTACTCAAACTTAGCTGGGCCTGATTCCATGATACATCAGTCAAGTCTACCGAAGTACTCTGAGAAGACAACCTCTAACATCCTGGTCGAAAAGCTCCAGAGCTTTGACGGAGAGCGAGGGTGGAGTAGCGCGAGCCAGATGAGATAGTTTGCAAAAGCCACTACAAGTGCGAAGTAGCATTAAAGCTACTTGAGGATCAAGTGCTCCAACTTCTTCTATCTGTAGCATGAGTTGTTTAGCCAAACCATGCTTATGAGAAATAAATGTGGTACAGAAATCTAGGTCACCAATGGGGATCCCTAAGATTTCAATGTTTGGCTGGTGGGATTGCTTCATTGATGGGGGGAAGTGACTTAGGTCGCTGTGACGAAAAACTTCACATTTATTAATGTTCACATGTAGTCCCAAAGAGTGACTGACCTCGTTCTTCTAAAATAGCCAGCACTCTACATACCTCAGTGCTCGAGCCTGCCACAACACCATCATCCAAATACCAAGCATGGTACAACAGATTGGCACAGCCTGGCTCCAATACAATCTCAGACACTAAGATATTCAACACCAAAGAGAATAAGAGAGGGCCGAGAGGATCCCCTTGCTGGACACCACATTCTGAAGTTAGATTCCCCATCGTGTGCTATAAGTATGGGTGCTGGCTATAACACCAATGAGCCCAAGGGTAGAGTTTAGGAAAAGTTTGGCACACTCTGAGAGGAGTGCCTGACGCGACACCAGCATTCTTCATATCTACTTTCAACACTACAAGGTTTTCTTCCAGCCAATGCTTTTCGACACACGCTCTAAGACCATGCACAATCTTTTCTGCTCCCATAGGACATGCCACCCCAAACTGGTGTGGTTGAAAAAATTCAGAGGCCTTAGACCTCACTAACGCACATAAACACTTCCGGTAAGACGGCGAAGAGCTTCTCCCACTGCAATGGGACGAATATCAAGCGAAGAACCTTGCTTAGACTTAACCAAAGCAGTGAGATTACCTCCAGCGAGAAAGGATGCTATCATGGGTGGAGCTCTACCAGCCGCAAGGATGTTGACTACACCCTTTAAAGATTGAAGAATCGAGCATGATAAAGGAACCTCAACTGCGTCTATCAAGTGCTGAATACGCAAACCTGTGGGGCCAGCCCCAGTTAGTTTGGAGAATGATCTTAAAACAGGAACGATGTTAAAATCATGAGGCAACACTGTCTCTGTCGATGGAATAGGGAGGTTTGACGGGAACTCACCTTGAGGGTGTTTGGAAATCAACAGATTCCAAGTGTTGTCATCATCGGGGGGGGGGGGGGGGGGGGGGGGGGGGGCTAAGTCCTGAGATGTTAGCATCTGACAAGCTTTGCTGTAAAGTCCATCTTTGGCCAGAGCTATTGCAGAATCCACCCTTTAATTTTTTTTTATTTGGAAGCACCTTCTTAGACTGTGTAGAGATAGTAGCCCGAGTCTGTGCACGATGCCACAACTCACACAGGTTTCCTTTCAACCACATGTCACATAGGATATCAATAGAGATGGGCTTATTGTGACGACCACCCCTTTTGGAAGTGGGGAGAACACATTTGGGCAGCATTAACAATTTGGTCCAGGCAGCAACAGAGTTTACTGCCACTATTTCTTTCAACACAGAAGATAGAGCACGTGCAAAGGCTGGCCTGGCACTTGAAGGAATAAACCGAATAGTTGGGTGCTTCAAACTACAAATGTCTTCAAGACTAGGCAAAGTGACGTGATGATTAGGAATGGAACTGGGCACAACATTGAAGATATTAGTCTGACCGTTCTGACCTCCAAAGGCCACAGAAGGACACTTCCTTGCATGGGAAACAAAGTGAGAATTAGAAACAATAGAACTACACATAAAACGGGATTGTGATCGCAGCCATGATGAGGGAACAACTCCAGGAAGAATTCCCTTAGCATGACTAGTCATGTGCGGAAGCCACATAGAAGAGGCTATGCGCTCTTTGCGCCCCTCGACGATGCAAGGCTCTTTATGGAGTTCTTGGTCAATGGGAATACTTGAAAAGTTGTTCGTGTATTCCTTTGTGGTTGCACCAATGTAAGCGAACAGGCCACGTGGGGTCTTGTATTCGATAACGGCTCCGAATCAACGCTTGGGCTCATAGTATTCATTGGTTGCCGAACCCGTGTAGGCGGTGTAGGTGAACTGGAACACGTAGGCGAAGTAGGAGGTATAAGTGAACTGGAAGCACGTGGAATTGTATTGGATGGCGCCAGCGGCTCTGGAGAGCAAGCGCTAGGACTCATATTGGAATTAAAACAACATTTGCTATTCATAGGAAGGCCGTTGGAACATTTCCTCTTCTTCTTGCAAATTTTATAACAAATTTTATAATATGCACTAGGTCCCTTTTCGCGGAAACGATCCCATATATAGCCACTTTTCATTTTCTCTGAAACTGACCCATATATAAAAAATTTCATTTTGTCTTTCTACAGATGCACAACAGAAATCATGCAATGGAATCTCAGAAACAGAAAAAAATATGTAACTTTTACAACTTAGGTGCACGACCGCTCATTTCTACATATGATTACCACCTCTATTAACTGGCGGTTTCGCCC
>JABACO010000002.1:12375691-12523191 GCA_013339895.1 Ephydatia muelleri | reverse complement strand
TGAGGCAACTTCTTTTCCATTCTCTTCATCTGATCCACCTTCCCATGCATTCTCTTCACTTTTAGCATCTGCTCCTTCATTCTCTTCATTTGAGGCACTTCCTTTCTCTGATCCGCCTTCCCATACATTCTCTTCACTTTTAGTATCTGAAACTTCATTCTCTTCAGTTGATGAACTTTCCTTTCCATTATCTTCATTTGATGCACTTTCCTTTCCATTATCTTTATTTGATCCACCTTTCCTTCCATTCTCTTCACTCTTAGCATCTGCTCCTTCATTCACTTTTAGCATCTGTTCCTTCATTGTTTTCACTTTTAGCATCCATATCTTCATTTGATTCTTTGAGTTCATCTGGATATTTGTAAACTTAACTTTTATCTTTAAGACAGCTCCTTTCATATATTGAACTCATACACACCTTTTCCAATGCACCGGTTAATAGAATATGGGCCAAGCCAATTGTTATCCTTTTAACCCCCTTTACGCTGTTTTTTACGAGTATTCTCTTTAAGACTGTAGTGCCAACTTGCAGCTTATTTGGAGTGTGTTTTCTATCACATTATTCCTTCTGCTCTCTTTGGGCTAATGATATGTTCAAACCTGTGGCTTCAAAAAATTCCTCTCTCGTCTGCAAAAGGGTGTCAATCACAATGCTCATCTCACTCTCCATATGATTATATGTGACTCCTCATTTTGCATGTCATTGTCAATGGAAAGGCACATCTCCTTTTGAAACAGCAAAAAATATGAAAAATACTTTATTGAAGCTTGGCAGATGCACTGTAGCCCATGAGAACTGTTTCAATGTTGACATCACAGTTTTTCTGATCCATCCACCATCTTTGCTTAGCACCGAGACAGAGTTTGATTAAAACGTTCTGTAAGACCATTTCCATTCTTGCGTTTGGATATAGGTGATAAACCAAGTAAATGAAGTGCCCCCTGAATTCAGTTGAATCATCCTGATTGCTTGTACTACTGAGAGTAGTCCCATCAGCAGCAACCTGAGAAACATCAGACCCCGAATGAATTTCGTTATCATCCTTGGCATTTACACTGTACACTCAAGTAAGGAATTTGCTCCTCCATTAGACTAGGATCCATTTGTTCAACACTATCTCCATGCTAACCTCGCAATCTACATGTATATCTGTATTCAATTGGGCAGTTTGGTCATACACTTGCACTTGCTGCAGGTTGAGTTTCCAAGTATTTGATGTGCAGCATCCAGAGTTACGTGGCTACCAATGTCTTGATTGTCCATAGTGAGAGAACTGATCATTGTTTAAACGCTTTCTGCGACACACAGAGCAAATCAGCTGGAAAGCTTCATTGCAATTAACATCCTTGGTACTTGTAGTCGGTCACTGACGGATTTACCCCAGCCTCGTCTTCAGACCCCATTTTATACTAAAAAGGGTCTGAGACGAGGCTAGGGGTTCACCTGAGTGGCATGAAACGGGAGATTTAGAGAATTCATTCACTAACGATTATCTTCTCTCGTCCTTGTTGTGATCCATTCACGTGTGTATGTATGTGCATGTATGTATGTGTATGTATGTGTGTGTATGTGCGTGTGTGCGTGTGTGTGTGTGTGTGTGTGTGTGTGTGTGTGTGTGTGTGTGTGTGTGTGTGTTTTGGGGGACAACAACCGGCCTAATAGACTAACATGGGCACGAGGCATGGCTAGTGCCGACGACACGGCTGAATACAAGTCCGCAACACTAAGCAACTAAACGAGCGAAGACACTATTATAATGAAATGGCATACTGGTGAGATGCATTCATAGCCGGATATTTGGTCAATAAAAAGGCTCTGCACAAAGTGCCGATTGCGCGCTTTTGTGTGTCTACGTACATGCATGTGTGTTCATAGACGTGTTACTACGTGCTCAAGTAATATGGGTTTACAACGAATCTGGAGTATTACAGTGAACCCAGGTTAAAGCCTATCGTGACAAATTACTACTGAAGAACCACACTTTCTTTTTTCCAAAGAAGTGGTGCTCTTACAAATGTACATGAGGATAAGGTGTTGCATGTTTTGACGAAATGTAGTAGGAGCTATATGACCATGCCATTACACCAACCTGAAGCCTCACGATTAGTAGAAGTGTCACAGCTCTCAAAGCATCATAGCCAGAGTTATTATGGTAATATGGTCATAAAGATACCAGGCATTGATTACATCGTTGGTCAGGTTTTTCACACCTTACACTGAGTGAACCGAACAGCCTAGGTTAAAATAGCAATACTACTCGTGTAACTAAGTTAAATGAACTGACCAAATATATAAAATGTTATTTGAAAATATCTGTCAAAACGTACACGCACGAATATACTTGTATCACTGCAAGAATCACACAAATACTGACTATCGTGCGTGTTTAGGGTTGGGTATATAGACGTAATCTTGAATACATGGATGCGCATGCGCACGGGACCGCGTACTCACATTCATTATATCTATATATGGCAAGGAGAGGTTGCTTAGTTACGTAGTAGTGTTGAAGTGAAGTTACTATTAAAGTTGTTCGTTAACCCATGTAACGCATATACATGTAATTATAATATTAAAAATACTAGTCGTATGTTTCGTCAACCTGTTCTTCGCTCAGCTGTCTAGGTTTCCCATTCCATCTTCTTGCAGGTATCCCATTTCTAACATGGGACCTCTCGGTTTAGGATAGGCGGTCGCTGCGCTGTTGAGCTCAAACTCTCCTTCGCTGCCTACGATTGCCTTTTCATCTCCCAAGTATTTCATTTCCACCATGGAGCCAATCTCGTTTATCTTACTAGGAGGAGCTCCTTCGTTGTCTAGGCCACTTCTGAGTTCAAACACACCTGCGTTGTCTCGATTGGCCTCTTGATGGTTGACGTCTTTCGAGAAACCATTCTTGAGAGGAGCCAGACTCTCTTGCTGAACTGCGTTGTGCGGCTTCGGAGCACGAGGGAATGCAGAGGCTGCCCCAAGAGCGAAAACGACGATCAAGAATAGAGAGGCCTTCATAATACGCCCCAGACTGTATATATTTGCACGCGCGAATAGATGACTGCGGATGAAACAGTGAATTCCGTGCATTTATGCGCCTTTATATACGAGTAGGAAAACCCCCAGTTGAACATCGCCGCTTTCCTCCTCTTGTTATTTCCATGGCCATGTATACATTGAATTGACACCAAGGGTGATAAGTCAATACTGAATGCACAACACCATGAAAAACCATGCAAGGTGAGTGGTCCATTATTGTTGATAACGCTGCCTCAATCTACACTGTAAAAGAAAACGAGTGCCCGTCACTCTTTGCTAGCTTCACTCCTCTGGAGTGAAGCGTGTGCAAGGGTGAAGGGCACTCTTTGCTAGCTTCACTCTTTAGCAAAAGACAATCTCTGAAGAGAGACGTTCATTCTGTGGAATTTAGTGTCAAACTATTAGTTGAATTTAGTGATAAAAGGGGTGCCTGATGAAACTATATAGTGTCGCTATAGCGCAGAAGTGACGATACTTATTGTGGTACTTATTGTTCAACGCATAATATATAATCGTCACATGTAAATTTTGTATCTTTTACCGACGCATCGATTTCATAGCCTTAACATTTCTAGTATACGTCAGTGTAAAAGAAAACATTGGCTCAAAGATTACTTCACTAAATCAAGTAGTACTCATCCATACCAGTTGTCCCAATGAACACAATGATTACCGACCGAATTAATTATTCTTAAGATGGATTCATTGTGCGTTATGTGTGGCTTTCATCGGTGCAGAACCAGAGAAGGATTTTGCACAGCACCTCTACAGTTCACGTATAACCCTTGCTGAGGCGACTAACGCACGATGGAATGGACGTCGATATCGATGCACCTACCAGTGTGCTTTGCATAAGATGTTACACATGTAGGTTGCTTGATAAATTGAAGCGCAAACTAGATTTGGCGGAGCAAGAAGAAGCAGCTTGTGTTAAAGTGATGTTCCTTCTGTCTCCTCAGAGGTTAATACTCCAGTGCAAAGAAAGAGGTCATCTGATAATCGTGGTGACCTTGTGGGTAATCTAGTAGAATGGCATCGCTCCTGCATACACTGCTGTAGGATCTCTCGTTGTTAGTGCTTCGATCTGGTCCTTCATTAACGCGCAAGGGACTAACAACGATGACTACTGACCCTCCCGCTCGTCTGTCGAACTGTTTAGATCCAATAGCAGAAGGACTTCCCGTATCCAGAAAGAAATGAAGACATCACAACCACTCATAAAGGCTTCAATAGCTGCTCGCTGGTCAGACTGAAAGCCAAGCTTGATTGTAGCGGAGGTGTTCTCATGATTACGAACGCGTGACTGTCACGCGAAAAATTCTATTAAAACCACTAATTGCGCATGCTTGCAATCCGATTGTACCGTTCAGAATCGAACGGCGGGAGCCACGATTTTGCTCCAGACCCTACTTCCACGTAGCGGTGATGTAATCCATACCGCTGCTGTGGCGTGGGTCTGGGTACGAGACTATTGCAAATCCACTATATCAACCGGTCGGTTGTGGTTGCTTAAAATTTTAACAACCGGTTGAAGCGGTTATTTTGCTGAAAAATAACCAGTTGAGGCGGTTATTTGATTCTCGCAATCGGTTAACCGTCGGTTAACCGGAGCTCCGGCACAACTGGTTTCAAGCCTTAAGTTAACTCATTTTGAAGTATAGCGCGCATACCTGCATGCGTACCTAGCTGGGGTGTTGGAGGTGTGTAGGTTGTTGGAGAAATGAGTCTTGAGCGTGTACTAGAATTGTAGGTGGTGTCGGGTGTCAGGGTTGGAGGTATTATGTAGGGTCTTATCTACGCACAGTTTAACTCTTTGAACGCCATGCAAGTGCATACATTCTCACACAACCATAAAATCATCTTTGTGATGTATGTCAGTGTAGTGTTTATCACAAAGAATCGCTTTGAATACCATGTTGTACTGTACATTTACATACATGCAATTCAGTGACATGCATGTAAACCAGCCATGTAAATGCTGAGAGGTGTCTACGCGCATCTTGTGTATCCATCATTACCTCGCACATATGGTTGTAACAAACCATACTGGAAGAAGGCAGATGGAGAGGGAGTGAACTGGGATTGAAAACATGTTGTACTACACTAATGTGGAATACACATTCCTGTTCTGGGAGTAAATAGCATTAGTGAAGTCATCTGAACAATGTGCTTTTGCGAAGAAACATAATTACTACAGTTGTAAAGTAACCAAACATGTCATGTACTTAAAAGGTCACAAGTGCAACAAACATTTGAATGCATCATGAAATTGCGATCCGCACATTTTTTACTTACACTGTCATGTAGAATTCATAATGTATATGCATGAATGCATATATGAACTAGCATGGCATCCAAAGAGCTAAAATAGCCTATGACCATCACAATTCATGACCGGTGTACCAGTGGTTATCTTCTTTTTATCCCCACAGGAGGAGCTGGTGGGAGATGGTACCATAGCAGTGCAAAAAAAAAGCGTCATGATCAAAACAGAGCATCATTCTGCACTGGCGGGAGAAGAAAACTGGTGCATGCTGGCTGCTGATGGAAGGTATGGTTCGAAGTTTGTGTATGTGTGTGTGCTTGTGTGTGTGTGTGTGTGTGTGTGTGTGTGCTTGTGTGTGTGTGTGCTTGTGTGTGTGTGTGCTTGTGTGTGTGTGCGTGCGTGCGTGCATGCGTGTACTGTTGCACTTACGTTCATATTATTTTTAATGCATTAATCATTAGAAGTAAACATTAAAAGTATTATTGAAGAAAGGAACGATTCTGCTTGGTGAGGAAATGGGTGTTGCTGGGATGTATGGAAATGAGTGATTCTGAATAGCTATTACTATTATTAATGAGCACTTTTGTAGAGATTGTCTGCACAGATGATATGTTTAATGCTGTGAACATGACTGACTGGCATGGCTGACTGACTCCTGCTTCCATAGTCTCGTACCCAGACCCAAAGTTATGCAGTCGTGGGTGGATTACATCACCGCTACTCGTAAGTAGGGTCTGGTGAACTGCTGTACTCAATGCTGTCATGGTCACCAGAATTTTGGGGAACCAATCAGATTAGAAGTATGCAATAATTGCATATCTTTGTTATAATCGAGAAGTTAATTAGGAATTCGTGACGGCATGTGCTTTTATGCGCCTATACATGTATAAACATGTAGGAAAACCCACCATGTTGAACGTTGCTCTTGTTATTTCCATGGCCATGTACACATTGAATTGACGCCAAGGGGGATAAGTCAATACTGAAATCACGGTATGCGCAACAGCGGCAACACCATGCATATGTATATGCGTACATGCATGCAAGGTGAGGGTGTCATTATCTCTGCCGCTTGTACTAGTTCACATATCAGACAATCTGTCACCTATTGTAGACTGCTCGTTCGAGAGACCGTCTAATAGCCTAATCCGATGCAAACGTATGAATATTTTTACAGATTCAGTTTATGCTTCGAGTGACTTGGACGTTTTAAATTGTTCAACTGGTCGCCACAAACATATGACAAGTTACAATACATGTACATTGTACTCGCTTTCAGAGGATGCTACATCAATTGAGCGCATCAGTAGGTTAAAAACTTAAACTGAATAGTTGTTAAAAAACAACTTCGCTTTTTGTAATAAGTGTTACAATGTACGTAATTATTAATAAACATCCTCGCTATGGAGCTGATTTATATCTAAATGGGGACTCAGTCGTCGTTACGTGATTCCTATCTACCATCTCTTGGCGGGCCCCAGTGTCGAGGCAGCCCGTTTCGCCCTATCGTGCGTAACACGGGTCTGGACCGTAGCCCAGCCCCAGGTGGGCGACGGGTGTGTGTGATGGGACCCTTCCCACGGTGATGGCCGGGGAAAGGTCCCGTGCCCCGACCAGCTGGGTCACATCGACCCCGAGCGGGGACGATGGAGACCTAATATTCACACTAATCATGAAGAAATGAAGGGACTGGGTGGCGGGTTTTCTTTGCTACCCACGACGGATAATGCTTGCATGCGTTGCTGGCGAGACCGGAAGATCCTCTACCTTATATGCGACCTTCGGCGCATGCGCAAGGTCCGCTCGAGTTAACTGCGTTTAACCAGGTTAAACTTTATTTAACATCCTCGCTATGGAGCTGATTTATATCTAAATGGGGACTCAGTCGTCGTTACGTGATTCCTATCTACCATCTCTTGGCGGGCCCCAGTGTCGAGGCAGCCCGTTTCGCCCTATCGTGCGTAACACGGGTCTGGACCGTAGCCCAGCCCCAGGTGGGCGACGGGTGTGTGTGATGGGACCCTTCCCACGGTGATGGCCGGGGAAAGGTCCCGTGCCCAATGGAGGCAAGGACGCACGTCGGAGCCTCGAACACACACCCAAAAGTAGGAGGGTTTATAAGTTGGTTACACAGATCAGTATATATCTGTATACATGCATGTATCCGCCAAATATATAAGATGCATTGCACTTGCAGACCTACATGTGCCAATGGGGTTCACGGCAGCTTGGCAATGGTCTCGGACACCGCGGCCAGCTGGCGAGCTGGCGTACGGATATAGGTGAGGAATGCAGCACTGTTCCAACGCCCAAGTGTTTGAATTGTCGAGTCCTCGACACCCGCAATTGCGGCTGCCGTGGCGGCCCCTATACGGAAGCTGTGGCCCGCATACTGCTCAGGGCATAACCCCGTACGTGCCAGCACCTTCCGAACTTCGGCAATAAACTTTTCCTTTCGTACTGGGTTGCCGTCTCTTGTGACAAAGAACGGACCAGGCTCCGTTCCCCTCACGCGGAGAAACGCCAGGCACGCCGTGATGGGGCAGAGTGCATTTGAGGTCTGCCCAATAAATACGTCTGCTCCGTGCCCGTATTGATCACACTTCGACGTAGAGAGGTGGATCTTCATCATTGTGGGCTTGCTTGGATGATCAAATGAGATGTCCTCCCATTTCAGCCGCCCCCCGGGATTCAGGAGCTCGCCAAGACGGAAGAACCCAAAGAAACAAATGCAAGCGACTGCCCACAGCACTTCGTTGTGACCTGATTCTCCGCTATCCCAATGATCTCGCAGGCGTCGCAGAAGCATCGGGGTGATCGGGAGTCTCGCCTTGGGGGGTGTGCCCTTCGGGCTTGGACTCGACGGATTCCGGCTTGGATTCTATCGAGTCTCGGAAGGGAGGAGTGACAGCGAGGCTCTGGCATGCCTAGGGCGATCTGGGCGTCGCGTACCGCAGCAAGGTAAGCTTTTATTGTCTGTGACGACAAGTTGTCTTTGGCAAGGTAGACCGCGAAGTAACATAATGTACTCTCAGATATAGGGAACGGGGATGCTAGAGCAAAGGTGTTACAGAACTGGTTGAATCGCTTCATTCCGGCTGCGTATGTGCGATGGGTTGACTCGGCGAGGCCCTTCTTGAAGAAGAAATGAACGTCTTCGTCCAGGCCTGGGAGAGCCAGTCGAGGTCGGGGGACAACAGGGACCGGACCAGCTGGTCTGGTGGGTTGTCGGGGGCGGGGTTGGCAAGCGGCACCTGTGCAAAGAAAAGATCTGCGTTATTGCGCGACAGGGCGTCGGCCTGTCACGCGCAATTTTGTCCTATCCCAAAATTGTCCTAGGCTGCCTGAAATAGTCCGGCGGACAAAACCAGGCAATGCTTGAAACTGTCCTAGGACCAAAAGTGGCTGCCTAATTTGGTCCTATTCTGCGCAAATTGGTCCTACTCCAAAAATATCCCTGGACAAGCAATGTGTTTGCAGCGATTACCTTTCCAGGTTGCCCTATTGCTTCGTTGACATACACATGGAAGAAATAATACCGTAATTATTGGTTCAGAAGTCGAATGATCGCTTGGAGAAGCGTGATAACAGATTATCTCTGCATGGTTTCATAGCGTATCGCGTCGTACGAGTTTTCAGGCGTCAATATGGATAGATAGTCTGTGCCACCAAATAAGGAACTCCCGAAAACCGCGCTTCGCGCGGGAGGGGGCACCTTCCCCTTCCGTAACCCCCACCCCCCCCCCCCCCCCTTTATTGTTTGCATGTCCGACCCACCCCCCATTTTACATCACCTTCCGCCGCCCCTGCGGCATGCATGGTTAAAGACTATTGGATTGTTCAATATCGTGCCAGTTAGTTGTGGAATAAATAAATTGGCTTTATAATGTCATTCTAAAACTGACTTCAGTATAATACATCAATTCCACTACGTCATCTTTTTGACAGGTTCAAAATGATTATGCACATTGGTAATGTAGATAAACTCTTCTTGATGTGTGTCGCTCTTTGCTTCATGTGGAGAATATTGCACCCACTCAAAAATCTTTCCAGTATAGGCAAACACACATATTGCTGTGTTCAGCAAGCAGGAAGTTGCAGTGATTTCGATTTCTGTAGCCCATTCTCCAGGTGACTGCATTTTTGAATGTGTAATATATGATTGCATTGACATGTTTGGAGAAGAAGGATTTATAGCTTGTCATTTGATGAATTGTGAGCCATGTATGTTGTTACTAGTAATCTCAATTCTTCATGGTAGTCTTGTGATCCAGTGATGATGAATGAAATGCACCGAAAAAAGCAATTTCCATCTGCAGATATTCTTCCAGTTCTAATGGGTCTTTGAGAAATCCCGATCATTTCATTACGTGCTGCACCATGATGAGGGTTATTGTCATAATGAAAATTCATTCCAAGTGAGTTACACCTGGAAATTTGCCAATCTCAACATGGGTTGTATGTGATGCAACCATACTGTATTTGAAATGTGAGGAATCAATGCAAGGTTCAGTTAACATTGTCACTCTAAACTCCGCCTCATCACAGCACAAGCGCCTTTTATCATGAACCCACTCACAGAATTCATCCAGATGTGTTGAAGACATCATAAAATATCGCCTTCCAAGCAATTGAACTCTGCGTAGAATTACCTTACTTGCTCTACACCAAACTTGAAGCAGTTCCACAGCTTCAACAATGCTGTATTCTTTATCCACATATGCATACACTTTGCTTCTAAACTCATCAAACTCCCCGTGCAATTCTTCATTAACGATCACAAAGTCACCTCCTGAAACATCTCTCAGTTGAGTACTGCCATTCAAACTTCTGACTCTAGCCATAAGCAAACTGTGATGTCCTTGCTCAATGCATATTCACCCTCCTTCAGTCTCAATGATGTTTCTTGTGTGAAATTGTATATAAAATTCAACTGCATGCAATTTGTATTCATTGACACTACATCAAATTCTTCATCATCTTCTGCAGCTTTGTAATGAAGTACACAGGCTCCTGTCCTCCACAAACGCATAAGGTGAGAAGAATGAAGTTGTTCCCAAAGTATGCTAAAGTCTATTTCTTCCATTTGAAGCACACCTGAGCATTCTGTTTTATTATCATTGCAAGAAAGAGGAACCTGAATAATGTTTGATGGACAGCCAGAAGCTGAAGATATAGTTGAACTGATCACTTTTGACAAATGTGATGAAGACTGATGAGGACTCTTAGGTAAGGACTGACTGGAGTTAATTGTTGACAGTTGACTGGAATGCTGTGGTGTAGACTGACTGGAATGCTGTGGTGTAGACTGACTGGAATGCTGTGGTGTAGACTGACTGGAATGCTGTGGTGTAGACTGACTGGAATGCTGTGGTATAGACTGACTGAAATGATGTGGTGTAGACTGACTGGAATGCTGTGGTGTAGACTGACTGGAATGCTGTGGTGTAGACTGACTGGAATGCTGTGGTGTAGACTGACTGGAGTGAATGAGCAGAGGTTGACTGGAATGCTGTGGCATAGACTGACTGGAGTGAATGGGCAAAGGCTGACTGGAATGTTGGTGTGAAGTATCACCAAGGATTGATCAAGATTCGAACCATTCACACAAGGACAGTAAATCACGTGCATAGATATACCGTATATCAATTTAGCTGATATCAATACACCACACCCCTCCCCCCTAATTTTACAGCACAAGTTCAGTAACGTTGTGGTTTCTTTACAATTCTTCCACTTCTAGTTGTGACCACCTCTGATGATTTTGGTATATCAGCTGATGTTCTTGACGCAACTCCAAGTGGCTCACATGCAATCCTGGGCGGTTGCAGTTCATGTGTGGCTGTGACTGTAGGAGCTAGTACTGGTGTATGCCCCTCATTTGTGTTTGTTTCAGCATGTGCAGGACTTGCACTTTGTTGGGGTTGCACACTAACATGTGTTGTCTCTGGGTGTGGTTGTACTCCATTCTGTTTTTGCTCCCCTCGTCGTTGATCTGGCAGACCTTCACCAGATGGTCCAGATAGGCCCTCTAATTCCTCCATGTCAACCTCTTCCTCCCCTTGGCTTGCCTTGAAGTTACTTTGCCTCATTTGGTCAGCATGCCTTAACCACACTGCTGTTCCGCCATGAACAGCCACTTGGTATGAGAGAGGGCCCAGACGTTTGTGAATTATTGCAGGTTGCCACTTATCATGTTGTGACCTATAGTCTCGGACCATCACCCTCTCCCCAACAGAGAAATCTCTTGGTACTGCTGCAGATCTGGTCATCACCTGACGTGTCTGCTTGTTTACAATCGTGTTCCTCAAATCCGGACGTAGAAGATCTAACTGATTCCTCATCATATGGCCAATCATGAGTTCAGCTGGGGGGATCTCTGTTGTGGCATGCACGGCATTTCTATATTGAAAGAGGAAGGTTGCCACTCTATGATTCAAAGAACGTTTCTCCTTTTTGGAAACATGCAATGCTTGTTTGAAGGATTGCACAAATCTCTCAGCAAGCCCGTTGGTTGCTGGGTGGTATGGTGCACTTCGGATGTGTACTACCCCATTGCTTTTAATAAAATTTTCGAACTCAATTGATGTGAATTGTGGTCCGTTATCCGTAACCAGTTGGTGTGGTAGTCCCCAGCGAGCGAACATATCTCTAAGTGCATCAATTGTTTTAGAAGTGGTGGTGGTATCCATTATCACAACTTCGGGCCACTTTGAGAATGCATCCACTGCTATGAGATACATTTTTCCCTCTAGAGGACCAGCAAAATCCACATGTATTCTTTCCCAAGGTTTGGTTGCACATTCCCAAGGGTGTAGAGGAGCCAGCTTGGGATCCCTCTTGTTCCTTTCACAGCCGTTACATGATTTTACTGACGATTCAATGTCCTTGTCCAGACCTGGCCACCAAAAATAACTCCGTGCTAAAACTTTCATCTTCACTACCCCAATATGTCCACTATGGAGCTCAGAGATGACCAATTGGCGGAGGGATGGTGGAATCACAGTGCGGATTCCCCACAGTATGCAGCCTTGTTCAACGGTTAATTCATGTTGCTTGATGAAGTAGGCATTGAATGCATCCTCTACTACTTGTGGCCAGCCTTGTAGTATGTACTGTAGTACCCTGCTCAGGATAGGGTCACGTTGCGTTTCCTTCCTGATCTGAGATACTTGAACTGGCAACCTCTCTATCTGACTTAATTGAAAGATTGCGACAGCATCTTGAAGTGGTTTCTCTACCGTGGTGGGTAGAGGAAGTCTAGACAATGCATCTGCATTCCCATGTTGTTCTGTCTTCCGGTACTTGATGTCATATGTATACCCGGTCAGAAAGGTAGCATATCTCTGTAATCTCGCTGCAGCTGTAGCAGAAATGCTTTTACTGGGACTGAAAATGGACACAAGGGGTTTGTGGTCGGTTTCTAGTGTGAACTTTACTCCCCACAGGTACTGGTGGAAGTGTTTTATACCCCAAACCAGTGCTAAAGCCTCCTTGTCTATTTGCGAGTAGTTTTCTTCAGCCCTGGATAGTGAACGTGATGCAAAAGCCACTGGTCGTTCCTGGCCATCTTCCAGAATATGGGAGAGTACTGCACCAAGACCATATGGACTTGCATCACAAGAAAGTTTGATAGGAAGTTTCGGGTTGTAGAAGACCAGCATCTGATCTGATGACACCAGTTCCTTTACCGCTTCAAAGGATTGTTGACAGTGACGAGACCAACACCATTTCTGCCCCTTTTTTAAGAGATGGTACAGTGGAGCCAACTGTGTTGATAAATTCGGCAGAAACCGGTTGTAGTAGTTTATTAATCCCAGAAAGGAACGTAGTTGAGACACATTCTGTGGGCTTGGTGCCCTTGTGACAGCCTCTATTTTGTCCTGTGTTTTGTGAATTCCCTCTCTATCCAATCAATGACCACAGAATTGAATGCTGTCTTTGAAAAAGGCACACTTCTTCCTGTTAAGAGTAAGGCCATACTCAGCCAGGCGTTCCAAAACCTTGTCCAGGTTTGTACAATGGTCATCCAGGCTTTTCCCTGTTACAACGATGTCATCAAGCAGACACCGTGTCATAGGTATACCTTGCAATATCTGCTCCATAGTTCGCTGCCAAATTGCAGGGGCTGATGCCACCCCAAAAGCAAGCCTCTTAAAAAGGTACAGACCTTTATGTGTGTGGATAGTCAGGATCTTTTGGGTGTCATCATCTACTTCCATTTGCAGGTATGCTTGCCGGAGATCCAGTTTACTAAATATCACTCCCCCTGAGAGAGAAGCAAAGATCTCTTCCGTGGTAGGCAGAGGATACTTGTCCACCTTTATTGCTGGATTAACCGTGACCTTGTAGTCGCCACATAGTCGTACTGTTCCATCAGCCTTGGGAATTGCTACCACAGGTGTAGCCCACTCGCTCCAATTGGTGGGTGTTATGATGCCTTGATTTTCGAGTCTTTCAATTTCTTCTTCAACCTTTGCCTTCATTGCAAAAGGTACTGAGCGGCTTTGACAGAACACTGGAATAGCTCCTTCCTTCAAATTCACTTTAGCCTTCATTCCTTTCAAGGTGCCGAGAACATCATTAAACACACTTGGATACTTGATTTGAAGGTCATTCAACCATTTCTCTGTTTCCTGTGGTTGAGTGAACACTGCATTTATTTGTTCTCCATTCCAAAGGACTTCCAGCTTTGATAACCAGTTACGCCCTAGCAGAGGAGGGCCAGATCCTTCTACTACCAAAAGTGGTAAGGTCTGAGTACCATTTTTTCCTTGCACTTTTACTGCAACCTGCCCTTTTGGCATGATGACCTCTCCAGTGTATGTCTTCAACTGTGTCACTGCCTTCCTTAAAAGGAGGTGGCTCAGCTTCTCCAAATAATTGTTGTAGGATATGAGGGATACCGCTGCACCCGTGTCTAGCTCCATTTTCATCTTTTGACCTTCCACCACGACGGTCTTGTAGAAAGGTTTTACTGTTCCTAAACTGTGTATTCGTATATTCCAAAGCCTACCCCAGTTAAGTTGGTAGTCTTCTTCTGATAGGGTCTCCTCCATAGCATGTAGCTTCTTTTTCTCGAGAGTTTTGGTAGACTGTCGTGTCTGTGGAGGGTCATTTTGGTTGTCAACTCCTTGGTAGGGTTTGCTGCGGCAGACACGTTCTATGTGGCCCTTTTTCTTGCAAAATCTACACTGGACATCCTTAAACCTGCACTTGCTGCGTAGGTGTCTTCCCCCACACCCTGAACATGATAGTCCACCACTCTGAACTACATGGACATCCTCAAGGGGTTTCTCCAGCCTGGAGGTATTGTGAAATTGTGCTGCATCTTTGCCTGCTTGTTCAGCTGCTTCCGCCATTTTCAACGCTTTGTCGAAAGTGAGGTTTTCTTTCGTTAAAAGTCGTTTTTGCACACCTTCATCGCGAATTCCGCAAACCAGTCGGTCCCCTAGAGCGTCATTCAGTCCAGTTCCAAAATCACAATGTTCAGATAATCGCTGTAGTTCTGCTGCGTACTCGTTTATAGATTCACCTTCCCTTTGGTCGCGCTTATGGAACCGAAAACGCTCCGCTATTACCAGAGGTTTGGGAGCCATGTGTCGTGTAAGTAGCGTGACGAGTTCATCGTACTCCTTGTCCCCAGGTTTGTCTGGAGCGGTAAGGGAACGCAAAAGTGTGAACGTTTTCCTACCAATGCACGCTAGGAAAGCATCTTTCTGTAACGAGTCGTCGATCTTGTTGGCTTTAAAGTAGTGCTCGAGCCGTTCAACATAGCTTCTCCAATTGTCCGTGCTCGCGTCGAATTCTTCGATTCTCCCAACACTAAAGGCCATTGTTCCTTTACTTGGGATCCCACCCTCGTCGCCAGTTGTGAAGTATCACCAAGGATTGATCAAGATTCGAACCATTCACACAGGGACAGTAAATCACGTGCATAGATATACCGTATATCAATTTAGCTGATATCAATACACCACAGTTGGGATGAGAACTGATTCAAGTGATGGGGTGAGGAATGACCTGAGTGACTGGGTGTGGACTGACTGGAATGGTGAGGCGACAATGGTGACTGAGATCCTGAGAGTTACTCATATGTTCTTGGGAATGGAATGCCTTCAAATGTGCTCCATTCACTCGCTTGACACAGTCAGAAGGATTTGCAACACACTGCAAAGAGTAAAACCCCTTGCTGAGCTTTTGAGTTATGATGTATGGTCCTAACCATCGAGGATCCAGTTTCCCCCCTTTTCTTTTTTTACGAAGGAAATCCTTTTTAAATACCTGCACACCAACATCAAATAATTTGGCTCTTGTATGCTTGGCATTATAATGCTGTTTTTGCTTTGCCTAGAATCATAAGTACGTTTATTAATTAAATAATAGAGGTGTTACATTTACTGTATACCTGTGCAGCGAGGATGTTGCGCTTCACATCCTTTAAAATTTCTTGTCTTTTTTTGGCTACCTGTGCCATCTGGTTGGATGTATTTGGTGCATGAGCAAGTCTGAAAGAAAAGGGAAGTAAAAATACTACACCATGCAATAAAAATGTGAACAATACTTGTACCTGGAATCGTAATTGCTTGGAATAGGCCTTAGATCTGCTTCAACCGGTAGTCTAGCTTTTCTGCCAAACATAACTTCAAATGGAGAGTATGTAGTTGATTCATGAGTTTAGGTATTGTATGCAAAAACTGCAGAATCAATAAACTCATCCCACATCTCCTTATGTCCCATTACTGCTTTTGAAAGCATACTCTGCAGAGTTTGATTGTACCTTTCATCAAGGCCATTGGGCTGTTCAAAAACATTTTTGTAAGATCAAATGAAATAAACATCATGAGATTGTACCTGTGGATGGTAAGGAGTAATGAATGAGTGAAAGCCTTATTCCCAACTTCTTCAACATAGCAGCGTTCAATTTGTTTCTGAACTCTGAACCATTGTCAGTTGTCAGTACATTGGGCAATCCCATCCGCATGAATATCTACACAATGAGAATGATACATTAATTAACCCATATAAACATAATTCAGTGCACCTTGTACAGTGTACTGCTACTCGATGCGCTTCTTTAGTTGGAACTGCAACTGCTTCAACCCATTATGAGAACTGATCACTCAATGTGAGGATGTACCTATAAAAGTTCAGAAGTAATGATTTAATATACTAAAGCAGTCTGCATGCGGAATCTTTGGATGCAAATCATTAAAAATGCAGACATTATGCACAAACTATCAAAATACATACATGTACATTCAACTGATTTTAAACCCAAGCATGCACACAAAGATGTTCATTTTGAGAGTCTATGGGCTGACCTATTTCCTGATGTTGAAATGGGTGAAATAGGTCCAACAAAGTCTATTGACACATGATGCCAAGTTGTGACTACAAGAATCGGATCAAGCTCAGTTGAACCAACAGCCAACCTAGCAGAGTTTCTTTGGCAAACTTCACAAGATTTTACCTGTAAAAAACGCATATCATGTAAAAACATTCTTTTATAACTTTTCATAATTACTAGTTGAATAACTTCAGTATTAAGCCCCTTCCATGTTAAATGTTCCCTAATTCGCTTGATCGTCCGCTTAATCCCAAGGTGGCCAGAGGTAGGGTCAGAATGGCATGAATGGAGGATCCTCTGTTTTTCAAATGCTTCAGAAATGAGCCTCACAACCTACATGTATTTGAGTAAATACAACAATGCTCTTCAACAATGCAACAAAAATTCACAGCTAGAAACAGTTGGCATTACAAAAAACGTCGAAAAGGCTGTGGTCAATCTTGAAGACTACATGTACATGTATCCAAGGTTAATCACAGTTTATTTTTCCCTGATAAAGGCTGAAATACATACATGTATATACGTAAATCACTCACAAAATGCTAAGCTGCTATAGCGACCTGCACAATTTTACGAAATGAAACATGCAGGCATGCAGTGCTTTTATAGAAGTTCACAGTGCTTACCAGCACATGTTGCACTCGCGCTTATCTATGAAATCATAATCGAGATCTAACTCGCAATCGAGTTGTGGAAGTACATGTATGTGTCAGAGTTATGCTGTAGAAACAAATCAAATTTGAAGTAAAAAATCATGAGCATATGCAATCGCCTTGATTGGTTGTGCGCTAGGCCTATTTCACCACCAAATCAACCAGCTCTATTGATTGCAAGCCATACACGACACGCTCACCTTAGTCTTTCCGTTCATTTTTCGTTCCCATTTTGCAAAATGATTGACTTCGCTTGTCTTCGTATTGTTCTTTTCTTGTTTTGAGGACAGTCCTTAGGATACTTGCCAGTCAGCTTGTAATTGCAGGCTAGTTCAAAAATGTCGTCGTCAATGTCTGTCTCATGCAGATTCAGAAGACATTTCAAAACGCTAGTAACTTCAAAACGCCTGGGACAAAAAAATGCCACGTGGGACCAAATTGAAGGTCCAAAATTATCCGGTCAGACAATTTTGAGCAGCGTGTTTCTGTCCGGCCGGACAAAAATTAGACGCGGACCAAAATATTCGTGACAGGCCGCTGTGTTTAGGACTCTGGGAATATGATGGCAGCGGAGCAGCGAAACTAAATGCAGCCTCGATGTAGAAAAGGCAGCGAAGCATGTGCATCATGTGCTCCTCGCGACTGGATCGCGAGAGCAATGTGGACACCACGGCCTGGTTGTCGCACCTGCATGTCACCACCAGCCCCTTCCACTGAGCGCCCCAGATTGCGGCGCCGAGGATGATTGGAAGAAGCTCCTTCGCAGCAATGGGCAGACGCACTGCGCTCTCGTCCCATTGCACTTGCAGCCAACGAGAGCCCCAAAAGGCGCCACAGCCCCACGACCCAGACGCATCAGACACAAGTTCGACCGTCGCGGTCGGTTGCGCACAGGCGGACATAAAGCCGACTCCATTCCATTCCTGAAGAAAGGCACGCCACCACGCCACGTCAGCTTGGAATGCCCTATTCAACCGGACGAAGCCGCCGCGGCCCCGGTGGGACCCGCGCCCCGTAGAGCCGGAGAGGAGGTCGAGCATGCGGCGTAGGAAAGAGCGCCCGGGTCGGACAACCTTGCAGGCATGATTGAGCTAGTAGCCCTATCAGGGACTCGAGTTCGCGTCTCGAGCACGCCTTACGCCCCTCCCACTGCTGCACCATGGATTGTACGCGCTCCAGCTTGTCTTTTGGGAGGCTCAGTGTACCATTCACTGTGTCTATCTGAATGTCTATCTGAATGCCTAGAAATGTCAAGCACGGCGTTGGGCCTTTGCATTTTGCCACTGCCAATGGAACTCCCAACTCCTTGCATGTCTCGACTAGGGTGTGCAAGTCGTCGGCACATCTGGAGGTGCCCGGGGGACCGACAATCACGTAATCATCCAGATAGTGGGCCGTGTAGGCGACTCCCTTCCGCCGAATGATCCACTCGAGTGAATCGGCTAGTGCATTAAAAATCTTTGGGGCCGACCGCAAACCGAACGGGAGCATACAGTCACAGTACACCTTCCCCTCCCACTTGACTCCCAAAAGAGGCCGGTCCAATGGGTGAACTGGGATCAGCCTATACGCGGCTTCAATATCGATCTTGGCTAACAGCGCTCCACCCCCCGCTTATTGACCATACTAGCCACGGCGTCGACAGTGACGTAGGTCATGGAGCACGCGTGCGGGTCAATGCCGTCATTCACGCTCCCACCCGCCGGGGAGGATAGGTCCGTAATCACCCGCCACTTACCGGGCGTGTGACCTTTTGGTATCACGCCAACCGGGTTCACGTGGATGCCCACTTCCGGCAGGGGACCGGTGAAATGGCCGAGACTGAGTTCTTTCCGGAGGTATTCGGAAACCACCGACTCCTGCAGCGTGGCTGATGGCAAGTTCTGCGTGGCCGCCACGAGCCGGGACGACCGATCGAAGCCAATGCGAAACCCATGCGCCAATCCATCGAACAGCCAGTTCTTGAAAAGGGGGTCCGGGTGTGGTGACATGAGAACATGCCACGCCTCTACCCTCAGTGGGGTACTACCCCCGTGCCGGATCGATAGTCCAATCGGCTCCGCCGCTCGAGTCGAGGTCGAGTGCAGCTTAACCAGGTCCAACGTGTACGGGTAGGGGCCCCCCGCATCACCTGCTCATGGAAGCAGGGAGGGCGGAGTCAAATGACCTACACCATGCAAACTAATTATCATTCCATTACCTCATCATGATAATAACATGACGATCACCACCCACCCGACATAATCAAACGCTCAGGTCTTTAACTAGCTGGGGACTCCTTGGTGTTGCGAAGATACGGGTGGTGGCTGCCCTGACCCATGGGTGGGCGATGCTTTGAGCACCGTGTGGCTGGGTGGCCCTCCGCGCATAAGCTGCAAACATGCCGGTATTTGCATCGCTGGACGAAGCAGCGTTCCTCGTTGAACCGGCGACAGGTCTCTTTGTCCCCGCCCGTCGGAGTGGGCTGCCGTCCCACCGGGTTAAGGGCCTGGCTCGGCATGAATGGCCACACCATCGACGTCCATGGTATGTCTGGACACTGGTCGTGCGAGTGTGCATCGCTAAGGCAATGCTTGCACCTCGTCGTGGCCTTAGCACGCCCAGCAAACGCCTCGTTATAGAGGGCTTGGTCCTCGGTGGCCCAGTCCAAACTACGGTTGGCTGCCGCCTGACGCCTGAATAGGCGATCGTACGTCACCCAAGCCTGGCCATCGAATGTCCGAGATGCGCGGACTACCCTGCGCATGTACGCGAACAGGCTGGGGGCTTTGGCGGGAAATCGGCGGGTTAACACCGCGGCCATCAGGCAGAAGCATTCTGACCAGATCGCAATGTCGGTGACTAGAGCGCGGCGAGACAGCTTTCCAAACAGCCCTTGGTCTCGCTCGGAGTTGGTCCCTTCGCTCGTCGACATGCCTCAATCAACAGCTCGTTCATTTCAACGAACTCGAGTGCTTCTATCTTCGCGACGAGCTTGGGCGGGAGCCTTGCTGCCGGGTTGAAGGCAGTTGCTGCGTTGCTCGGGGGCGCTGGCTCGGATGGGTCGGGATGGGTGGGCAGCCAGCTCACGCCCACGCTCGTGCCTGCTGACTGCTGCTCAAATGTGGGCAGGTCTGGGAGCGTACGAGACGCTGTATTCGTCCCCCGTGCCAGGCCACCCCCCGAGCTCCCAGGTCGGTCGTGACTACCATCTTCTGTATTCTCGGTATTGGTCTGAGGGTCAGCTAGGTAAGGAGAGGGGAGGAGGGGCTCAGGGCAAGGGCTATCTCCACTAGAGGGGCGGGGTGGGTAGAAATCAGCAACCAGGTGCCCGCACCCTTCGTTTTGCCGCCCCTGCCCGGCCCACTAGCCCCGATTGCATGCATTGTCCCACTCCCGTGAGCTCCGGAAGCCACTATCGGGCATATGAATGGACGGCGGTCCCTTTGAAGCCACCACTATGGACCACTATGTCAACAATGGCTCCGTGCATGGCATCGATAATGTCTAGACCGGTGGTCTAGTGCGTGTACGCTGCGGGAGCGGCGGTCCCGCTCCGAACCGAATGCTAGGGCCTGGGCCCGTTACGGCAACATGCGAGTTGCAATGACCCCACCGACGAACATGCACGGAGGGAGCGGCGGTCCCCATGAAGTATGCGACCGATTTGCCATCATGCAGCGGGAGCAATACTAGGTAACCATTGTACCAGGAACATGCACAAGAGAGCTGATGGGGAGCAGGCCAGCGTGCCGTGCCGGTCGACGGCCCACTACTGTCCGGCTGGAGCTACATACCTTCTTGCTGAGATGTCGCTGGCGTTGATTTCGCTGCCGCAAGAAACTGTGCCATCCACTCCCTCTGGGCAGGCGTGAATGGGGCCTCAGACACATCCATGTACTTGCGAGTTGAATTTCTTTGCTACCCACGACGGATAATGCTTGCATGCGTTGCTGGCGAGACCGGAACCTTATATGCGACCTTCGGCGCATGCGCGAGGTCCGCTCGAGTTAACTGCGTTTAACCAGGTTAAACTTTATATAGAAGTTTGCATCTCTATTCCTTGAATATACATGCATACCATTGCACTGTATAGGAAGCTTACACTGTAAAAAAAAAAAAAAACGGTGAATGTCCCTCCTAATCCGAAGATTGCGCGTCACTCGGATTGACGCGCACTCTTTTAATTAATAAGAATGAGATAAGCGTGCGATTATTCCATACTGCATATCATATTAATAAATAATACAACAGTACACCCAGCAACCATGTGCACAGACAACAAACATTGCAGCTTCAGGGTGAACTGAATATTGTCATCCTGCCAAGTAATTTAAAATAGTGATTGAATGGTTATAATGATCCACACAGTTGTTACCTTCATGCAGCAGTAGTTTCGTACCCAGGCCCAAAGTTACGCAGCTCTAGGTGGATTACATCATTGCTATGTGTTAATTAGTAGCCAGAAATTTGGAGAACCAATCAGATTAGAGGTATGCAATAACAATAATTGTTTTTTTAAGAGAGGTCAACTAGGAATTTGTGATAGTACGTGTGACAGTCTTCTGTGGCACATGGGCCAACTTGCCAGCTTCTATGGGGGGTTACACTGCCCCTATGTGTGTGTGTGTGTGTGTGTGTGTGTGTATGTGTGTGTGTGTGTACTGTGTTGTGTGTGTGTGTGTGACTCACACATAGTACACACATACACACACGTGCACACATACACACACACACAACACAGTACACAAACACAACTCACACACAAACACACACAGGGGCCACCATAGAAGCTGGCAAGTCAGCCCATGTGCCTTAGAAGACTGTCGCATGTCACCACAAATTCCAAATTAACATCTTGATTATAACGAAGATAAGTTTTATACCTCTAATGACAGAATTAGTACAGCAGTTCACCAGTCCTTACTTACGTATGCATAGAGGTGATGCAATCCACCTGTGGCTGTGTAACGTTGGGTCTGGGTACGAGACTATGGCAGCAGGAGTCAGTCAATCATGTTCACAGCATTCTGAATGTAGTAACAAGGAACACTGAACAATGTGTGCTCAATTATTTTTCCGAATTAAATACAACTAGCACATATGACCAATACTATAATCAAATCAATAACTAATATCATCTGTGCAGACAACCTCTACAATTGGGCTCATTAATAGTAGTAATAGCTATTAACACATTAACTCAATTATGGGCGAAGTCAATTATTGTGGTACATGTACAGGAAAACGTAGTTTGTAAACAACTTACGCTAATATGACCAGGAAACAATGTTTCCTCGCAATGTGTTGTTGACTACAAAAGTCTTAATGGTTTGTAAACAAAGTGGCTTTAGTATAGTACCTGCGGCACAATATTGTTCTGTTGCCTGTGAAAGAGTTTAAAATATTACGGAGGTACATGCAACAGTACACGCACACACACACACACACACACACACACACACACACACACACACACACACACACACACACACACACACACACACACCTTGAACCATACCTTCGATTCCATCAGCAACCAGCATGACCACCAGTTTCTTCTCTGGCCTGTGCAGAGTAATGCTATCTTTTTGATCACTCACTTATTTTGCACTGCTATGGTACCATCTCCCACCAGCTCCTCCTGTAGGGATAGAAAGAAGATCACCACTGGTACACTGTACAAGCACTGGTCATGAATAGTTGTAGTCAACCTGTACTCACACAGCAATTCAGGGCTTTGATTCCGGGCCCGTGACAGCACGCAATATCACCCGGAAGAGCGTGCTTCCGAATTTTGCGCGCCATGTGCTCTCGAAATCGTGAGTGGACCGATTTCATACGAATGATTTCTCGGTCCCGGAGGATTATTTGTATGCGCACGGGATAATTCGAGAGCAACGTCGCGCGCGAACGTGCAATTTTGTACGTGACCGAGGAACCTACCGTGTAAGCGCAATATATAGAACTATCGTCTGACGTAAGGAAAGTTAAATATAGTAGTTAATACTATCATTATTTCTCAGGTTATTGATCACATAGTCAAAAAATTTAATGTTTCAAGTTTACAAATATGAAACATAGAAAGTTGATAAGAGAACAAACCTGTTCGTAGAAAAGAAAGCATAACTGAAACAACACTTTTACCCAAAAATGGCCTTACCTCCCAGCAGTTGATGGTGACGTTGTAACATCTGACTTCAGGTCTTTCTTTAGAATAGTTCACTGCTGTCAACCCGAATGCACGTATAGAATACACCGCCATTTGAGCGAAAGGAAAAGGGTAACAATAACGAGGTGCTGTTACATCACGTACGTTTTAGCGCTCTTGTTCAGCCAGGATGTTTCAGGTAGATCAAGGAATCTAACATTTCTGCCATAATGCAGTAGAGAACACCATTATTCTGTTCCCGACGTTACGCCTTGGAAGCAAACAAAGTGCCACACAAAAACATGTAATTGACAGCTTACCTCGCTGTGTAGCGTAGCCGGCCGTTCTTTCTAACCAACAACCTGCCTGAATTGCTTCGCAGAACGTTATCCCAATACACAATTTCCTGACAAGCAAAGCTTTCAATTCAAAACGAGCGTAGGCTAAAGGTAACTCACCTGGCTTTCGTTTGACGATTTTGGAATAAAATGGCACCTCTCTGACTTACAGTGGAAGATGTAGTGTTCCACAGCGGTCATACATCCTATCAAAAAAAAACATTCTGTGGAGCCATACTTACCGACGCGAGACGAAAATAATCATCACGTGATTCACGTGGCTGCTATAAAATGCGTACCGCATGCGTCGTCATGATGTTTTACTAATGACATGGCGATTGCAGACCTCGCCTGCTGAGAGCGTGAGGCATTCTGAAAGACATTTCCATAATGGGAGGTTGGAGTTGGAATCCTGAGCCTTTGTATAAATGATATGACAAGCGGCCGTTCATAAATTACGTCACCTATATGGACCCCTCTTATACTGATGTATGCTTCATGTATACATCGTCACACTGGCTGCTACCACCCTGCATGCTAGGGACCCTTCGAAGTGACGTAATTTATGGATGGCACCAAAGAAGACACCGAGAGAACGAGGTACATTCTAGCGATAGATTGTTTGCGTGCCCTGCCTCTTTATACGATGCATGTAATAAGTAACATCACGCAGCAGAACATATAATATAGTCTCAAGGGCAAGCTGAAGCATAAACCATCGTCCAAGAAATATATAAAAATGCATTTCTTCATAAAAAATAACCAAGGCATTGACTGACCGCTTTGGTCGCCTCAGCTAATGCTCCCATTCTGAGTCGTTCTTACACCTTGTGCAGCAGGTGGATGAACTTTGTGTGTAATTGTGTGTGGTTATATACTTGTGTAGCACTGTACTCAGAACCAAGTCAACAATATGAAAAACTATTCATTAACATGACTCTGATATTCTTGATGCATTTCCAGTGAGTGCTGCATAGGTCATAAGAAGACCAGTGGGGTGATGTCTCATACCAATGTGAAGCTTACTGGACAAACCTTGCGTCACATACAATGAAATGTAGTGATACTCATGTCAGTATGTATAGTGAAAAACGATTTACCTGATAGCCACACCCTTCAGAATCACGTGACCCTCAGAAGACCATTGGGGCGATGTCTCATACCAATGTGAAGCTTACTGGACAAACCTTACACTGATATGTAGTGATACTCATGTCAGTAAGTATATCATTATTAGTGACAAACGACTCACCTGATAGCCACACCCTTCAGAATCACGTGACCCTCTGAAGACCATTGGGGCAATGTCTCATACCAATGTGAAGCTTACTGGACAAACCTTGTGTCACATACAATGAAATGTAGTGATACTCACGTCAGTATGTATACTATTATTAGTAACAAACGACTCACCTGATAGCCACACCCTTCAGAATCACGTGACCCTGAGAAGACCATTGGGGTGATGTCTCATACCAATGTGAAGCTTACTGGACAAACCTTGTGTCACATACAATGAAATGTAGTGATACTTACGTCAGTATGTATATCATTATTAGTAACAAACGACTCACCTGACAGCCACACCCTTCAGAATCACGTGACCCTCTGAAGACCATTGGGGCGATGTCTCATACCAATGTGAAGCTTACTGGACAAACCTTGTGTCACATACAATGAAATGTAGTGATACTTACGTCAGTATGTATATCATTATTAGTGACAAACAACTCACCTGATAGCCACACCCTTCAGAATCACGTGACCCTCTGAAGACCATTGGGGTGATGTCTCATACCAATGTGAAGCTTACTGGACAAACCTTGTGTCACATAAAATGAAATGTAGTGATACTCATGTCAGTAACAAACTGATAGCCACACCCTTCAGAATCACGTGACCCTCAGAAGACCATTGGGGTGATGTCTCATACCAATGTGAAGCTTACTGGACAAACCTTGTGTCACATACAATGAAATGTAGTGATACTTACGTCAGTATGTATACCATTATTAGTGAAAAACGACTCACCTGAGATAGCCACACCCTTCAGAATCACGTGACCCTCAGAAGACCATTGAGGTGATGTCTCATACCAATGTGAAGCTTACTGGACAAACCTTGCGTCACATACAATGAAATGTACCATAGATTATTTAGACATCTATGAATGTGCTGAGTGATACGTGTATACCATTATTAGATCTAGAGACAAATTACTCACCGAAGATAGCCACACCCTTCCGAATCACATCACCCTAAGAAGACCACTGTGGTGAGGCCTCAGACCAATGTGAGTACATACAACTACATGTAGCTATAGCCTTGTTCTGACCCCTGAGTGACAACGAGTGCACAATGTTTTCGGTTTCAGGCATTAGAAAACTAGCTTTTTTTGACCTCACATACCTTAATTAAAAATTCGTGGGACCTGTCCTCTACTGCAGCTGTAGCCTCGGCGTGTTGTAAACTTAAAAGAGGTATTCGAATTTCAAATTCAATCATACGTGAGGAGAGGGTTAAATGGCCGTTTAATTATATTCCCGTGCAGGATTGGGCGGTGAAATAATGGGACTACGTTAATCGTGAGTGCACGCTTTGTGATATGCACGGATGCATGACTGAATACGTAGTTTGTAATCACCCGCGTGCGGACGGCCGAATTGCTGTGTCAGTGGTGGCTTTGCGGGTACATGTGTGGTGGGTAATGGAGGTGGTGGATTTTAGCTGTCTGCTGGTTACAATCGCGCCAAATTCAATTCCATTAATAAACGTACTTGTATCCAATGCAATGAACATGTCTTCACGAAACAGAAGTCGATGCTAGCATGCAATCAGAAGTTCAGTTATTCAGCTTACAAGCGTCACAATAACTCTTTGTATACTGTCCACCTCGAACCTCTTCTGAGTGAAAGTCTCAAGCCACTCTGCGTATCGTTACGTTGATGGGCCTGATGATGGAAGTGACGAGTCTCAAACCGAAGGACAAGACATTAACGATGGTCGGAATTATAACCAGCCTGAAATAAATGGAGAAGCGTATTATGAAGAAGTGATTCAGAAGTTTCCGATGAATGGAATGGTTCTGACAAGGAATCAGACCCTGAGAATCAGGAACAAGATAATGAAGCACAAGTGGTGGACAATATTGATGACATCAATCAAGAACTGTTTGTGCAACCTAAAGACAGAGTACACGAAAGCAGCTATGAATCCGCATCATTATCCAATAGTGCCAATGTTCTTTCAACACCTGCTAATCAAGATATTCACACCAGGCTGGTGGAGAAGCTCAGCTATCATTAAGTAGCCTTGTGCTCCACCCTTTATTATTATTTTTCCACCTTGTGTACAAGGTATATCAGACAGAGGAATAGAATTTGTGTTAACCGATTATACGTGTACGCTGAATTGTCTTCGTATTATGTAACTAATTGACTTCCGGGAAGGCAATTAAGTGGTACTTGCGTGCGGTGATACAACTTCAGAATGATATGACTTTTCTAAACACAAGTTGCATTCAAAAGACTCTAGAGTCCAGGGGCTATCGATTGGGTGAATGTGTTTGCTTTTAACGCCTCCCCTATTCGTGGTATATGTCCTCAAAAGACGCCGTTAATTAGTTTACTGCTCGTGTTTAGAAATGCTATCCGAGTGAGTTTAGTTTGGTTCCACTTTGTTGCTAAGGCTATTTACACTCTCAGTAGCGGTCATTCGTCGCAACTAAAACGTTGTAAGTACCCTTTAAGTCTTTTAGCACGGGCACGGTCGTAAGAAGTTAATCCTAAAGGCGGGGATGGAATTGAAAACCAAAGAGTAACAGGCCCGTAGATAAAATTGATGATTCCGTAGTTCTTGGAGTAGAACTATTTGAAGAAAGGTGCTCCATATATCTAAAACTAAATATTATAACATACCAATTCACACATTCATACCGTCGTAAGGTATTCTGTTTACAAAGTTGGATAATTAGCAATACTGTCGAATGTTTAAGCATTTAAGTAGAGTTCCACATGGTACAAAATCTGGCGTTTGAAGTACAGGATAGTTAGCCGTTGGCGTAAACAGTATAGGAAACTCAGCTGAACGCTTATCTGCGTATGCAGCGCTTCAAGTACAATAGTTAAGTCATACGCCTATGTGTGTATACCGCGGTTAAATGTTTTCGAAACATTAATAAAAGTAATAGCTCAGTGTGTAAATGATAATAACATCCAGCTTCAATTAAACCAGTTACCAAAAAACGTTTACCAATTGAGAAAAATATTTGGAGTAAACAAAACATGTACAGAGTTGGATAAGTTTGCTGTACATGTATGTCCCAAGTGTTTAGCATGCTAACATCCCAAATAGTGCATCTCTAAATCTGGTTTGCTCTGAAAAAACAGGACCTTGAGACAGGACCTGTAGAGCTGAGCTTATTCGCAACGTAACATGTGGAAAGCAGTATCGGTTTGTCCCCAAGAAAGTTTATGTTTATTGCCTCTTAAAAACGTCATATGCATTGTGCAGGTTATTGTGAAAGGAAGATTTTTTAGCAGAAATTGATCAATGGAGATCAAGGGTGTTTGTTGACAATGTTCTGTCAGATATTTATGAGCCTTCGGCTCATGGTCAATCCTTCTGTCCCTTACAGCCTTCCCTTACGTTTAAATATAGACTGGTTCAAGATTTACAAACATGTTAACTACAGAATAGGACTAATGTACTTAGTCATTGAAAACGTACCTCGACACAAAGATTTAAACTGGACAATGTCATAATTTTGGGGTGCATTTCTGGACCTAATGAGCAAAGTTGAGTGTAAACTCATATTTGATCCCACTTATTGATGAGTTGTTGGAGCTATGGCATGGTACCCTTATAAAGTCAGGCTCTGTTGTTGGTGTTACTTCAATAAATTGCATGCTAACTTTAATTTCAGCTGATATTCCCGCCACTAGTCTTGTAAGTTGTGTGGTTTATGACACACAATGCTAGACGTGGGTGCTCAAAATATTTAAAGGAGTTTGAATGTTCAGAGTTTGGTTCAAAATCTGATTATTCTGGTTTTGATAGGAGTTCATGGACAGCAAGGAGTCATGACATATTCTGAAGCAGATCATGCAGAGACAATCAGGTGTTGAGAAAAAAGAATTGCAATGAACATGGGGAGTTAGGTATTCCGAACTGATAAGACTACTCTACTTTGATCTTGCATGATATCATGTAGTGGATCCTATGCACAATCTCCTGTTAGGCACTGCTAAATACAGGATGTAAATGTGAATCCCGTTTTTCTAACCAAGCCTATAAATGTATGCAGGATGTTATGGACAGAATGAGAGTGCCATCATTTCTGGGTCGTATTCCACACAAAGTGGAATCTAAAGTGTCTTCACTGACAGCTGACCAGTGGAAAATTTGGGTGCTAGTGCATTCTGTGCCCATGCTCCATTCTATTTAAAAACCTGATTGATTATATCCATCTTCACTTGCATTTAACAGAATGTATGTTAGATTATGGACCAGTGTATTCATTTTGGCACTTTCCATTTGAATGTTATAATGGTTTATTTGAAAGTATCCAAATTGCCTTGAACTTCAAATGATGACAACCTTTTTTTAATTTTCAGGAAGCTATCAGTCAATTATCATTGACAGATGCCTGTTTTGAATGGCTTCATGACGGAGAAACATCTTGTCAAGGCTCAATTCAACAGACCCTAGCTTAGGGTGTGTAACCTCCCCTGCATGCATAATGAAAATCGAATACTTTTCGATTTTTCAGGTTTTTGTGGACTTGAAAATCAATTTTTCCGAATTGTTTAAAAAACAAAATCGATTTTTTTTTGAATAGGTTTTGCCATACCTAGGCTATTCAGGTTATGGTGCTTGTGGAGTGCACACTGAGAAGATAATTTATGTCTGAACATAAATCCACCTGGTCTCGCACCCAAACTAGAGTTATTCATGTCAGTTGAAAACACAGAGACACAAGGTCTACAGTAGCATGTGTTTGCCAAATCGTTTAATAGATTGTATGTCTTTACCATGCACTTGTACATTTCAATAGTAGTGTAAACCTAACCATCCAGCACTAACCACTGAGACCAGACATCACCATTAAAAACTCACCCCACATCACCTACAATCACGTACTCCACTTACAATCATCCAACAACACTCCATTCACGTTCTCGCTAAATGCATATGAAATTTCCACACCACTACGATTGCGTAATGCTCTCTAATTCCTATACATACTCAAACAGAGCGCGTATACTTACTTGAAGTGGGTGAGAAGTCTGTCATTTTATTTCACTCGCGAGCACAATACTCAGATATGTTCACTTCGTACCACTGTACAATAAAACAATGCAATACTAGTACCGGTACATAAATTTATTGCTACTACATATAAACACAACTCGTGGCATATACTAATGAACTTTTACTTACTTGAAGACGACGATAAAAGCATTGAGCTAGTACACGCTGTATATTTTGTATCCCCAATTGATGCACATTACATATTTTTTATTATATTACTATCACCTAAATTATTAAAAGCTTCCGATACATTTTTGTATGTATTATGAAATACTCAATTGAAAATCATATCCGGATATCGGTATAAAAAGGTATTCGAATAATGGGCGAATTGTCAATGCTGACGACGAATACCTAAGTACCTCCGAATGGAGAAACATAAACCGGTTATTTCGAATAGATAAAATTCACTAATTGATTTTTCCGAGTAATGCTGCTAAGTTGCTGATCGAACGGATAGGTTTTTGAATAACCCGAATAACCTGATAACCGGTTACACACCCTACCCTAGCTGATCCAAGCATGTTGCAAAAATAATCTACATATGTTTTCTAGCTCAATTGAACGCTACTAATAATTTGATATATGAGGCAACATCAAAAGTGAATGAGAAACTATTTTTATCGGATGAAGTTGAGTGGCTAAGAAATGTGTATTTAGCTCAATCAGTACCCAATGTCAGCAATTACACAGGTGTTTACGGCTCATGTTTTTAATGACGTCAGTATGTTTGGGGAGAATGTTTTGTCAATGAGAGCTAGTAATTCACACAGCATCATTGCATATTGCCCAAAGTCCCGTTGAAGGGAGCAATGTATTATAGCTATCAGTTGTGAATGCCATGCAGGAGAAGTTCAATACTCTTTTCATCATACTGTAGCAATGATGTACCCAGGGAAACCAGAATCTCATGTCACTCATACATTTGCATACGTTCACTGGTATGAAAATCATCTATGAAAATCATCGTTACCAAGACACCCAGCTGTTCCCGATGAAAATATTGCAAGTAATGTAAAATACATGACATGTATGCAATATATGTGGGATAAACACACACATGCACAAACATGTAAAAGTTCCTGATCTTGTTCATAATGTCATGCTGCATGTATCCAATGACCAGACATTGTACCACGGTTTCTGTGCTTATTTAAGTATGTGACAGTAACAGATCCTAAACTAACACCTGTACATGAACATGATTTTGTGTGCGCCTGCAGGAGTGCATGTACAAAACTAGCTAAATATGCATAATTCAGTTGTAGGCATCTCCATCTCTCATGCAAAGTGACCAATGTACATACTTCATACATTTAGCATCTTATGTCATAAGTTGGTCTCAACGATTTTCTGTTATAAGTTCTTTTTTTTTCTAACAGTCTTGACTGCTGATGAGTGACTACTGCCATGGGTGACATTCTTATCGTACCAGAAGTATCTATCATGGAACAAGAAATGGAACACCATATTAGTTTCATATGCTCTCAGTTAACCTTAAGGCCCCACCTTAACCCCATGCACCCCTGATACCACTCACTTACAAACAGAAAAGTTTTCTTTGTCTTAGTCTTCATGACAACAAAGCGCGGATATTGTAAAGATCATTTTATAACATTGTTATTCTGCTGACTGCAGAGGGAACCCATGCTTCAGCAACAGCTATAGGTCGATGGCATTGTGATGGAAGGCTATACTATGTGCTTGTGATGACCGTGCACCTCTCATGCACATTATGAAAGATCAGAGCAAAGAAGGGAGAAGGCAAGGCAGCAACGTATCCAAGCAATAGTTAAACTACAGTCTCTTGTACATTTACCCATCCCTCCAGTCCAGTTGTTGAAAAGACAAGTGGGGTGTAGGAGCCATGCTCTATTTCACATATACGTTGGTCATACAATCTCTGGTCCTTAGAGTTTGGGTGTTGTGATGAAATTACTGATTAATTCAATTAATGTTTTAAAAACATTATCATCGTGCAACACACAATTATTGAAAACTCGTTGAAGGTGGCATTTGTGAGAACTCATGACGGTAGTGTTTTATTTATGTAGTGTTCAGCAGCCACATCATAAGCAACTCTATAGTGCCTTGATATTGTGGTGATCATTGCCTGAGTATGAACACATATGCTTTACACAAAAACAATCATTTGCTCAAATATGTACCTCAGGACACGTAGGTTATTGAGAGCAAAAGAAAACCCATGCAGATTTGGTGTAACCAATTTCTGCATATTCATCATCTGCTAGCTGGACAACATAGTGACAGATCTCCCTATTATCATGATAAACAAATGGTAGACTAGCATGTATACACATACATACATAATGAAGCATCGTTTACTGGACATGTGTCAGCCAGTTGTACTATTTCAGTTCTACTTGGCAATTTGCCCTTTAATATCAAATATACTTCCTTCAATCTCAGTTTATTTGTTTTGCATAAGATCCACAAATGCTTCTTTAGGACATAAAACATTCAGATGGTATGTATGCATGCCTATTTACCTCAATGCTTTTAATAATCTTTCTGACCATGACAACACTTACTGCTACAGATAAAGGACGTTTCCTTTGATGGTGAATGTAATGCTATTATGTGCATCTTTGAAAAGCAGCATTGCTTACTCTGTGTCAAAAGTTGAGACAGCATATTCTTGCTGAATAGATCTGGTTATGGTACTCTGGCTGATTTTGCTGTAACACTTGTGTACTGCACATATCAAAATCATTCACAACTCTGGCATGATATGATATATTCTCTTCATTTGAGGCACCTTCTTTTCCATTCTCTTCATCTGATCCACCTTCCCATGAATTCTCTTCACTTTTAGCATCTGCTCCTTCATTCTATTCATTTGAGGCACCTTCCTTTCCCTGATCCTCCGCCTTTCCATACATTCTCTTCACTTATAATATCTGATCCTTCATTCTCTGTATTTGATGAACTTTCCTTTCCATTAACTTCATTTGATGCACTTTCCTTTCCATTATCTTTATTTGATCCACCTTTCCTTCCATTCTCTTCACTCTTAGCATCTGCTCCTTCATTCTCTTCACTTTTAGCATCTGTTCCTTCATTGTTTTCACTTTTAGCATCCATATCTTCATTTGATTCTTTGTGTTCATCTGGATATTTGTAAACTTAACTTTTATCTTTAAGACAGCTCCTTTCATATATTTAACTCATACACACCTTTTCCAATGCACCGGTTAATAGAATATGGGCCAAGCCAACTGTTATTCATTTTACCACCTTTACGCTGTTTTTGACGAGTATTCTCTTTAAGACTGTAGTGCCAACTTGCAAGCTCATTTGGATTGTGTTTTCTATCACATTATTCCTTCTGCTCTCTTTGGGCTAATGATATGTTCAAACCTGTGGCTTCAAAAAATTCCTCTCTTGTCTGCAAAAGGGTGTCAATCACAATGCTCATTTCACTCTCCATATGATTATATGTGACTCCTCATTATTGCATGTCATTGTCAATAGAAAGGTGCATCTCCTTTTGAAACAGCAAAAATATGAAGAATACTTTATTGAAGCTTGGCAGATGCACTGTAGCCCATGAGAACTGTTTCAATTTTGACATCCCAGTTTTTCTGATCTTCATCCACCATCTTTGCTAGGCACCGATACAGAGTTTGATTAAAACGTTCTGTAAGACCCTTTCCATTCTTGCATTTGGATATAGGTGATACTCCAAGTAAATAAAGTGCCCCCTAAATTCAGTTGAATCATCCTGACTGCTTGTACTACTGAGAGTAGTCCCATCAGCAGCAACCTGAGAAACATCAGATCCAGAATGAATTTCGTTATCATCCTGGGCATTTACACTGTACACTCAAGTAAGGAATTTGCTCCTACATTAGACTAGGATCCATTTGTTCAACACTGGTTTCAGAAATGATCTCCATGCTAACCTCGCAATCTACATGTATATCTGTATTCAATTGGGCAGTTTGGTCATACACTTGCACTTGCTGCAGGTTGAGTTTCCAAGTATTTGATGTGCAGCATCCAGAGTTACGTGGCTACCAATGTCTTGATTGTCCATAGTGAGAGAACTGATCATTGTTTAAACGCTTTCTGCGACACACAGAGCAAATCAGCTGGAAAGCTTCATTGCAATTAACATCCTTGGTACTTGCAGTCGGTCATTGAATGTGCTACGGATTTACCCCAGCCTCGTCTTCAGACCCCATTTTATACTAAATAGGGTCTGAGACGAGGCTAGGGGTTCACCTGAGTGGCATGAAACGTGAGATTTAGAGAATTCATTCACTAACGATTATCTTCTCTCGTCCTTGTTGTGATCCATTCACGTGTGTATGTATGTGCATGTATGTGTGTGTATGTATTGTGTGTGGTGTGTGTATGTGCGCGCGTGTGTGTGTGTGTGTGTGTGTGTGTGTGTGTGTGGTGTGTGTGTGTGTGTGTGTGTGTGTGTGTGTGTGTGTGTGTTTTGGGGGACAACAACCGGCCTAATAGACTAACATGGGCACGAGGCATGGCTAGTGCCGACGACACGGCTGAATACAAGTCCGCAACACTAAGCAACTAAACGAGCGAAGACACTATTATAATGAAATGGCATACTGGTGAGATGCATTCATAGCCAGATATTTGGTCAATAGAAAGGCTCTGCACAAAGTGCCGATTGCGCGCTTTTGTGTGTCTACGTACATGCATGTGTGTTCATAGACGTGTTACTACGTGCTCAAGTAATATGGGTATGTATTCTGTCATAACTTTGATACATGCTAACTAATTAAATTAACAACGAATCTGGAGTATTACAGTGAACCCAGGTTAAAGCCTATCCTGACAAATTACTACTGAAGAACCACACTTTCTTTTTTCCGAAGAAGTGGTGCTCTTACAAATGGACGTGAGGATAAGGTGTTGCATGTTTTGACGAAATGTAGTAGGAGCTATATGACCATGCCATTACACCAACCTGAAGCCTCACGATTAGTAGAAGTGTCACAGCTCTCAAAGCATCGATCATAGCCAGAGTTATTATGGTAATATGGTCATAAAGATACCAGGCATTGATTACATCTGTGGTCAGGTTTTTCACACCTTACACTGAGTGAACCGAACAGCCTAGGTTAAAATAGCAATACTACTCGAAAATATCTGTCAAAACCTGTGTAAATGTACATGCACGAATATACTTGTATCACTGCAAGAATTACTGACTATCGTGCGTGTTTAGGGTTGGGTATATAGACGTAATCTTGAATATATGGATGCGCATGCGCACGGGACCGCGTACTCACATTCATTATATCTATATATGGCAAGGAGAGGTTACGTAGTAGTGTTGAAGTGAAGTTACTATTAAAGTTATTCGTTAACCCACGTAACACATATACATGTAATTATATTATTAAAGATACTAGTCGTATGTTTCGTCAACCTGTTCTTCGCTGTCTAGGTTCCCATTCCATCTTCTTGCAGGTATCCCATTTCTAACATGGGACCTCTCGGTTTAGGATAGGCGGTCGCTGCGCTGTTGAGCTCAAACTCTCCTTCGCTGTCTACAATTGCCCTTTCATCTCCTAGGTATTTCATTTCCACCATGGAACCAATCTCGTTTATCTTACTAGGAGCTCCTTCGTTGTCTAGGCCACTTCTGAGTTCAAGCACACCTGCGTTGTCTCGATTGGCCTCTTGATGGTTGACGTCTTTCGAGAAACCATTCTTGAGAGGAGCCAGACTCTCTTGCTGAACTGCGTTGTGCGGCTTCGGAGCACGAGGGAATGCAGAGGCTGCCCCAAGAGCGAAAACGACGATCAAGAACAGAGAGGCCTTCATAATACGCCCCAGACTGTATATATTTGCACGCGCGAATAGATGACTGCGGATGAAACAGTGAATTCCGTGCATTTATGCGCCTTTATATACGAGTAGGAAAACCCCCAGTTGAACATCGCCGCTTTCCTCCTCTTGTTATTTCCATGGCCATGTATACATTGAATTGACACCAAGGGTGATAAGTCAATACTGAATGCACAACACCATGAAAAACCATGAAAGGTGAGTGGTCCATTATTGTTGATAACGCTGCCTCAATCTACACTGTAAAAGAAAACGAGTGCCCGTCACTCTTTGCTAGCTTCACTCCTCTGGAGTGAAGCGTGTGCAAGGGTGAAGGGCACTCTTTGCTAGCTTCACTCTTTAGCAAAAGACAATCTCTGAAGAGTGACGTTCATTCTGTGGAATTTAGTAAACTATTGGTTGAATTTAGTGATAAAAGGGGTGCCTGATGAAACTATATAGTGTCGCTATAGCGCAGAAGTGACGATACTTTTTGTGGTACTTATTGTTCAACGCATAATATATAATCGTCACATGTAAACTTTGTATCTTTTACCGCCGCATCGATTTCATAGCCTTAACATTTCTAGTATACGTCAGTGTAAAAGAAAACATTGGCTCAAAGATTACTTCACTGAATCAAGTAGTACTCATCTATACCAGTTGTCCCAATGAACACAATGATTACCGACCGAATTAATTATTCTTAATAGCCTCTAGGTTCTGTTTAGTAACGAATGGTGTTTGAGCTACACACAGGAGAAGAATAAAGCGAAATGTGTGTCTGCAAGTTACATTCTATCATTTGTGTACACTCCTGCATATTTTCCTGTATTTGGTCGCGATCACTGGTTTTGTATCGTGTGCAATGTAGTGAAACCAGCACTACTACGCAAAGCTCGGTTTCTTCAGTCGGAGTACAAAGTAGGGGTCCTTTATTGTGTTTCTTGTAATTATGTCGTTGTTTCCAGCTAGTTTTTGAAAAACGATGACAGCAGTTAACGTAAGGCTTGAAACCTGTTAGTGTAGAAAAAAACCGGTTGTAAGAGGTTATTAAAGTTTTAAGAACCGGTCGGTTAAGGTGATTGTTTAAAAAATAACCGGTCGGTTGCGGTTGTTCTCTTTACAACAACCAGTTCTTTCCGGCTTAACTGTTAATTAATTATCAATTTCTCGATGGGACCAAAAGCTAAGCCAGCATAACCTCGGGCTTTGCCACATGACAAAAAAGATGGTCCGCGGCGTACCCCTAAGCATGTCGCGGATCCCGCCGCGTACAAAGACATCTACTTTGTAGAGGATATAATTGCCGAGCGAATGGCAAAACAGCGCAAAGAATGGCTCGTGCGATGGAAAGGGTTTGGCCATGACGATGATACGTGGGAGCCGCTTGAACATTTAAGCGGTTGTGAGCAGTACATAGCTCGTTTTGAGGAAGAGCGTGACCGAAAACAAGCAGAAGATGATGATGCACGGGGACAGAAAAGGAAGAGACGCGATGATGACGAGGAGGCAGGTACATCACAAGAACTTGCATCAATTTGGGTTGGAACTGACTCTATCACCCTAATGCTGAGTCCACGCACACTGTCTGAACGAGACGCGGTGCGCGGACTCACTATTAGAGGTGTTGCATTGACGTCACGCGCGTCTTGATTACTATAGTAATAGTAGTAGTATAATAATAGTATGTTGCTATAATTATATAACAAAGTTGCTATAAATATCACCAGCCTTCTCTCCGTTATTCGCTCTCGTCCGCTGATTGTTTTCTCGTGTCCGGCATTATTGCTAGATGTAATAAACGCCACTTGCAAATCTAGTCTCGTACCCAGACCCACGCCACAGCAGCGGATGGATTACATCACCGCTACGTGGATGAGAATCTTTCAAAATCGTGGCCAGTGGAATGTAATAATTAACGTTAAGTCATACCACTGTCACGCGCTGCGGGTGATTAGGCAATTAAGATGGATTCATTGTGCGTTATGTGTGGCTTTCAGTCGGTGCAGAACCAGAGAAGGATTTTGCACAGTACCTCTACAGTTCACGCATAACCCTTGCTGAGGCGACTAACGCACGATGGAATGGACGTCGATATCGATGCACCTACCAGTGTGCTTTGCATAAGATGTTACACATGTAGGTTGCTTGATAAATGCATCAAATTGAAGCGCAAACTAGATTTGGCGGAGCAAGAAGCAGCAGCTTGAGTTAAAGTGATGCTCCTTCTGTCTCCTCAGAGGTTAATACTCCAGTGCAAAGAAAGAGGTCATCTGATAATCGTGGTGACCTTGTGGGTAATCAATTGTCACCTGCAGTGTTGGTAAGATTAGTTACTGATATCTGCCCTGTCTAGTTGAATGGCATCGCTCCTGCATACACTGCTGTAGCATCTCTCCTTGTTAGTGCATCGATCTGGTCCTTCATTAACGCGCAAGGGACTAACAACGATGACTACTGACCCTCCCGCTCGTCTGTCGAACAGTTTAGGTAGGATCCAATAGCAGAAGGACTTCCCGTATCCAGAAAGAAATGAAGACATCACAACCACTGATAAAGGCTTCAATAGCTGCTTGCTGGTCAGACTGAAAGCCAAGCTTGATTGTAGCGGAGGTGATCTCATGATTACGAACGCGTGACTGTCACGCGAAAAATTCAATTAAAACCACTAATTGCGTATGCTTGCAATCCGATTGTACCGTTGAGAATCGAACGGGGGAGCCACGATTTTGCTCCAGACCCTACTTCCACGTAGCGGTGATGTAATCCATCCGCTGCTGTGGCGTGGGTCTGGGTACGAGACTATTGCAAATCCGGTTGTGCCTTGTGGTTGCTTAAAATTTTAACAACCGGTTGAAGCGGTTATTTTGCTGAAAAATAACCAGTTGAGGCGGTTATTTGATTCTCGCAATCGGTTAACCGTCGGTTAACCGGTTAACCGGAGCTCCGGCACAACTGGTTTCAAGCCTTAAGTTAACTCATTTTGAAGTATAGCGCGCATACCTGCATGCGTACCTAGCTGGGGTGTTGGAGGTGTGTAGGTTGTTGGAGAAATGAGTCTTGAGCGTGTACTAGAATTGTAGGTGGTGTCTGGTGTCAGGGTTGGAGGTATTATGTAGGGTCTTATCTACACAGTTTAACTCTTTGAACGCCATGTGTGATGTATGTCAGTGTAGTGTTTATCACAAAGAATCGCTTTGAATACCATGTTGTACTGTACATTTACATACATGCGTAACCAGCCATGTAAATGCTGAGAGGTGTCTACGCGCATCTTGTGTATCCATCATTACCTCGCACATATGAAACCATACTTATTGTGAAATGGAAGAAGGCAGATGGAGATGGAGTGAACTGGGATTTTAAACATGATGTTCTACACTAATGTGGGATACACATTCCTGTTCTGGGAGTAAATAGCATTAGTGAAGTCATCTGAACAATGTGCTTTTGCGAAGAAACATAATTACTACAGTTGTAAAGTAACCAAACATGTCATGTACTTATGAGGTCACAAGTGCAACAAACATTTGAATGCATCATGAAATTGCGATCCGCACATTTTTTACTTACACTGTCATGTAGAATTCATAATGTATATGCATGCATGCATAAATGAACTAGCATGGCATCCAAAGAGCTAAAATAGTCTATGACCATCACAATTCATGACCGGTGTACCAGTGGTTATCTCCTTTTTATCCCCACAGGAGGAGCTGGTGGAAGATGGTACCATAGCAGTGCAAATAAAAAAGCGTAATGATCAAAACAGAGCATCATTCTGCACTGGCGGGAGAAGAAAACTGGTGGCCATGCTGGCTGCTGATGGAAGGTATGGTTCGAAGTTTGTGTATGTGTGTGTGCTTGTGTGTGTGTGTGTGTGTGTGTGTGTGTGTGCTTGTGTGTGTGTGTGCTTGTGTGTGTGCGTGCGTGCGTGCATGCGTGTACTGTTGCACTTACGTTCATAATATTTTTAATGCATTTATCATTAGAAGTAAACATTAAAAGTGTTATTGAAGAAAGGAAAGATTCTGCTTGGTGAGGAAATGGGTGTTGCTGGGATGTATGGAAATGAGTGATTCTGAATAGCTATTACTATTATTAATGAGCACTTTTGTAGAGATTGTCTGCACAGATGATATGTTTAATGCTGTGAACATGACTGACTGACATGGCTGACTGACTCCTGCAGCCATTGTCTCGTACCCAGACCCAAAGTTATGCAGTCGTGGGTGGATTACATCACCGCTACTCGTAAGTAGGGTCTGGTGAACTGCTGTACTCAATGCTGTCATGGTCACCAGAATTTTGGGGAACCAATCAGATTAGAAGTATGCAATAATTGCATATCTTTGAGAAGTTAATTAGGAATTCGTGACGGCATGTGGTGACATGCGACAGTCTTCTAAGGCACATGGCCTGACTTGCCCGCTTCTATGGTGGGGACTACACTGCCCCTGTGTTGTGTGTGTGTATGTGTGTGTGTATGTGTGTGTGTGTGTGTGTGTGTGTGCGTGTGTGTGTGTGTGTATGTGTGTTAGGGTGTGTAACCGGTTATCAAGTTATTCGGGTTATTCAGATATTCGCTATCCGTTCGAATAGCAATTTAGCATTACTCGGAAAAATCGATTAGTGAATTTTATCTATTTGAAATAACCCGGTTTATGTTTCTCCATTCGGAGGTACTTAGGTATTCGTCGTCAGCATCGCCCATTATTCGAATACTAATATCCGGATATGATTTTCAACAGATAATCAGAGTTATATATATAACATACGTCATTGTTTTACTATTTATAAATAGTAAAAACAACAGTAAATACATACATAAGCAATTTATAATTAGATAGGTATAGAATACTAAATATTTAATGCGCGCATCAATTGGGGATACAAAATATACAGCGTGTACTAGCTCAATGCTTTTTTCATCGTCTAGTAAGTAACGAAGTTCATTAGTATATGCCACGAGTTGTGTTTATATGTAGTAGCAATAAATATATGTACCAGTACTAGTATTGCATTGTTTTATTGTACAATGGTACGAAGTGAACATATCTGAGTATTGCGCTAGCGAGTGAAATAGAATGACAGACTTCTTACCCACTTCAAGTAAGTATGCTCGCTCTGTTAGAGTATGTGTAGGAATTGGAGAGCATTATGCAATTATTAAACTAATGGGAAATTTGATATGCATTTATAGGGAGAACGTGTTGAGGGATGATTGTAAGTGGAGTACGTGATTGTATGTGATGTGGGGTGAGTTTTTAACGGTGATGTCTGGTCTCAGTGGTTAGTGTTGGATGCTTAGGTTTCCATTACTATTGATATGTACAAGTACCTGCTAAAGATATACAATTTATCAACTCTATATATGACAAACACATGCTACTGTAGACCTTTGTGTCTCTGTGTTTTCAACTGACATGCATAGCTCTAGCTTGGTGCGAGACCAGGTGGATTTCTGTGCAGACATAAATTATCTTCTCAGTGTGCACTCCACAAGCACCATAACCTGAATAACCTAGGTATTTGGCAGGAAAGTTGGCAAAACCTATTCGGAAAAATCGATTTTGTTTTTTAAACTATTCAGAAAAATTGTTTAAACTATTTGGAAAAATCGATTTTCAGATCTAAAAAAAACTGAAAAATCGATTAGTGTTTTAAAAGTATTCGGAAAAATCAATTTTCATTATGCTGGGAAGGTTACACACCCTAGTGTGTGTATGTGTGTGTGTGTATGTGTGTGCGTGTGTGTGTGTATGTGTGTGTGTTTGTGTGTATGTGTGTGCATGTGTGTGTGTGTATATGAATGTGTGGGAAGGAGTGTGTATGTAACATGTACTGTATGGTGTTTAATGTGGGTCAGTGTAAGTGAAGGGTGGTGTGCAATATTGTGTGTTGAGCCTATAACTTTGCATTTTCACATGTCAGGTATGCCAATTTCTGTCTCCATGTGTACATGAATTTTTGTGTGTATGTACTGTGTGGTGTTGTATGTATCAATGTGTGTACAATACAGCATGTGTGAAGACTGTACAATATTGTGCTAAGGTGTGTGTTGTTGTGTGTGTGTGTGTATGTGTGTGTGTTTAGATCAGTAACTTTGTCATTTTCACGCATCAGATATATGCCAATTGCACTTGAGTGTGGTGTGCCTTTATGGCATTGGGTACATCTACATGTATATTGTGCATGCACCATATGGTAACATCAGTTTTATTAATCACAATTAATGAATGAACAGGTTCATGAGGTAAGAGTACACAGCATCGTTGGATTCTTCTTCAGGTAGTTCCTCTACTAATTACTAATTACATCTTGGACTTGATTGCTAGTAAAATCCAATCCATGTACAGATGGGTTCTGGCTAGTCATGTTCGATGTGCGACCCTGAGTGCAGGTCCATGTAGTGCTGACACCTGTGAGGGGGGAAAGGTATTGTACATGCTCACTCTACAACTAACAAGACATGCGTACTCACTTGTACACACGAGCAGCACATGTGTACATGTACACCGGGGGTGCCGGAGGTGTTTTGGGTTTGAGAGATGAGGAAAATGGTACAGATGCATTCTGAAATGTACCACGGAAAAATATTTTTAGGGGGTGGAGTTTATTTCTCCCTACCCCATCAGGCACCACACCACTTTACACACAACACCAGTTGATCTGCAGTTACACACACACACACACACACACACACACACACACACACACACACACACACACACATACACATATTAATGCTCTCAACAGCGCAAGGAAAATCTACCATTTTGAGCATCGTCGCTTTCCTCCTCTTCCATGGCCGTGCAGACATTGAATGGACAGCAGTGGTGCATGATTTTGGCATACTGCAATTGCGGTATGCACAACACGCTTAAACATGCATACGGAATATATTGACAGCGAAAAAGACTCCGAACGAGCATCTGCAAGTTGAAGAATCATACGCTGACGTTACTGGATAGAAATCAAAGCAGTGATTATTCCAGTATCACTAGAATAAATTAATACTAGTGTGATTTGAGCTATGAATGTATTGTGCCTCTGCACTGCCCTATGTTGTATAGACCTTTTTCATCACGTGATTTATTTCGATATTTCCGTAAATCTGTGCAGCAACATGGCGGATAGTGCGGTATTAATTTATATTGAGTGAGTGGTCACATGGCACACAAACAAGATCTATAGCAGTCTTAATTATATTTGCATAATGTTATGAATGGCTTGGTTTAAGCATTTCCCATGACAACGCATTGCTTACCGTCGGTTGAAGCTAATACAGCATACAGTGGCAACGCAGGTCAGCCCCTCCACCAACCATTCTACCACCTGTATACTGTTGGCTTATTTCTGATCCCATTGCCTCACACGTCCCACTATATACAGTGTACCCACCACCATCCCATGACAACAGCTGCAAGAACAACAATAACACATTAACACAAACCGTGGGCCCAAATACACCGTGCACACACCATGCCATGCCAATTTAGAAATGGACCCGTAATTATAATATAGTGGCTACCTTATGTAGGTGAAACCTTGCAATACTACCCAAAGCATGCTTGCATGTGTATGCACAGTATCCAGTTGCATGCGTGGTCATGATAGTCGAGGGAAAATAACTCTTTGTTTACTGGCATTGCCGGTGTAGTAGGATAGCTTGTCCCCCCCAAAAAATTGTCCGGCCGGACAACGTATCCTCGGATACGTTGTCCGGCGGACAACGGGTACTAGGATACGTTGTCCCCCCACGGACAATTATTCCTAGGATTACCTGTCCGCTTTAGGATTTGCTGTCCCCCCACTACAACCACCATAGTGCGTGCGTAGTTATATACCCAGAACGTTCGATTGGGAACCTGTGTAGTACTGTAGGTACGCGTGTGTCGGGATTAATGTAACACGCACATTCAGATACTTAGTACTACTACGAAACAGTTCTTTATTTTCTACTATCGATTAATTCCTCATGCAGAAGTGCCATAGTCATACACAAATAGAATCATGCCACCACATGCAGTCACACTGTTTATTTCTTTGCGCACAGCCTGCACTGCCACGAGAAGCTCAGTTCATTTCTTGTGACCCGTTCACACTTCTTGTGAAACTGCTCTTTGCAGTGAGAGTACTGGATCATTCTTCCAGCTGGAAGATCACTTCTCTCTTCTCTCTGTCCAGCAAGTGTCCAGATGTCAACTTGTCTGATTCACTGTGAACTGTGGCCTTGCCTTATGAGTAGAAATAGAAAATATGTATCATTGGACACAATTATTTATGCAGCTAAACAATACAAAAGTATTTACTAAATATTCAGAAATGCATAACATATATAGCGTACATTTTAAAGGTGTGCTGGAATTTGTTTTTGTTTCATTCCATTCTTTTCTTGTGTCATATATCCATTCACAAAGCGCATCCAAATCAGATGCTGTCATCAAGTAATATACTTTATCCATGAGTGTGACCTGTCTTATGGATGTAACTTTGCAGGTCTTCATCCAGTAAGATAAGAGATCAACCTCCCTAACAATCCGGAAATCCTCTTGGTAATCCACTGTTTTCTTGAATTCCACAAAGCTTTCGTACAACCCATCATCACAAATGACAAAATCACCACCATGTACCTCCATTAATGGATGCTCTTTATTGTAATGACGACTCTGTAGCCATAAATCTACCATCAAATCCCTGCTTAATGCAAACCCACCTTCATTGAAATGCAAACTTGAGGGCTGTAAGAGAAAAAGAATGTAAAGTTAAAATTTAAAAATATATCTGTCTTTTGCTTACATCAAAATCATCTTCATCAGCAGAGTAGGAGAAATTAGCAGCACCTGTTCTCCATAAACGCAGCAGGTGGGAGGAATACAGTTGGTCTTTAAAAACAGAATTTGTTGTATCTAACAGTTTTGCATCTTGTCTTACTTGCTTGCTATGAGCATGTTCATCATCAAATAATGTAATACTTTTCTCATTAAATATTACATTTTCATCCCTGCTGCCCAGCACCTGTTTTTCACCCAGGTTTTGACTTAAACCATTGCTATACTCTTTTCTTTCATGAAAAGGTTTCAGTCTGCTTTCATTAATGTTGTTTGCAAGTTGTTTTCCATCACTCAATTTTCTGAGCCTGTACAATCCTTTCTCATGAATGTTTACAATTGCATAAGGCCCTGTCCACCGTTCATCTGTTTTACCTCCCGCCCTGCTTAAATTCCGTATGTTTTTCACAAGCACAAGATCCCCTATCTGATATTTTTCAGGTGTGCATTGCTCATCATAAAATTCTTTTTGCTTTTTCTGTGCTTTTTAAATGTTCACATCAACTTTAGGAAATAATTCCTTCTTAATCTTCTCAAGTTGCGTAGCGTATAACTGCACTGTGTCATTCTCCACATGCAATTCATCTACTACTGATCCATCTTGATTGCGATCAATCAGTTGAAGTTGCACAGGAAGCACTGCTTCTCTGCCATACATCAAATAAAATGTTGTAAACTTAGTTGAAGCATGGACACTGGTGCGGTAGGAGAACAATACAGATTCAATGTGCTCATCCCAATCATCCTGTTCAGTATTGATATACTTTACTATAGCTTTGGTTAAGGTTTGGTTCATTCTTTCATCCAGTCCATTCGTTTGGGGTGATAGGCACTAGATACCTGGTGTTCAACACCTGCTATTTCAAAAAGCTTTTCATTGAGGGAATTAACAAATTCACGGCCTTGGTCTGAAATGCAAACATGAAAGCAACCAAGCCGTGTAATAAGAGACAGAAGAAAGTGTGCTACTTCTTCAGCTGATTTTGTTGGAAGGGCTTGAGCCACTCGCCACTTGGAAAAATAGTCAATGCATGTAGCGAGATATCAAATCAGGTCACGACTTGTAATATAAATTATGCCATTTAAGTACCTGCATTTGTATATGAAGCATTATTAAAATACTATTATTAACAACAGCTTATAGACTATTTCTGCAATGGCAAAGGTATTGTCACTGATGTGGCATTGGCCTTACAGTAAAAGACACTAACGTATTGTGGTTTTTGTGTCTGAAGAAGAAACATGTTTGTGTGTCTTGTGCTATTCTTGTATACTTATGAATGAACTGGTTTTACTCAGCAGGCACAGTGGCAATACTAGCTGCAAACGTGGTCTGGGTGAAGCTATCAAGCAAGCATAACAGTATTTTGTTCACAAACAACCTACTAGTAGCAGAATGCACGAAATAAATAGAACATACCTATTTCCTCTGCGTGTAAGCTTAAGAGGGCCTACAAGATCGATCCCAATTTGATGCCAGACTTCGGTCTTAACGGAAATCGGATGTAGCACTGCGGTCTCCTTAATCATCTTAGGATTGGCCTTCTGGCACTGTTCAAACGTGTTAACATACTCCTTAATATGCTTGGTCATATCGCGCCGAACAGATTTTCTGAAGAGTCTTGTCGCGTCCAAAATGCCCACCGCCTTTTAGGAACATGTGAAACCGGTAAAAATAAGTCGCGACTGTTAATCCAAATGATTATAGCATCGTGACTCACCTAACTTCTGATCGTGACATGACGTGATCACCTTCATTTGACTCTCTTTATCTACGATCCACTGCTTTGCTGTTGAGTCTGCCCCATCTTCCGTAAAATAAAGCAAGCCGTCTCTTAACACAAAACTGCATGCTCTCCTGCGAATCGCTCGCTTGTCATTTTTGGTAGCATTTGGACGATACTCGCTGTCCTTGAAATATCTGTAGATATCGTTGTACAATTGAATCTCTATCTGCTCTGTCATTACGCTGTTCATCTGTTTCCAAACACGTGAGAGAAATGAGGTGTTATACGGTATACTAATAGAAAGAAATCTTAGAAACCAAGTGTTTGCGTCTTGCAGTCGAGTCGGTTGGTGAGATCTAGCATCCTATAAAGCAGTTGCAACTTTAAGCGCGTGTCTAACCCACTAATGATGAAACATATGTACGAGGGGGACAAGCTATCCTAAAGGCGGACAACGTATACTAGGATAGGGTGTCCGCAGGGGGACAGCCTATCCGGGGGGACAAGCTATCCTGTTACACCGGCCAGCATGGGGCGACCACACTTGTCACATACATGCATGTGATTGCTTAATTAATAACCCGTGCATATCCTTGGAAGGGCAATTTGTGTACTTGTGGTGCACTGTACACGTGTACATGTATGTATACCCACGTGATTGCAGTACATGCATGACACAATATTCGTCATTGGGTTCATTAAATGTTTGTGTATTTGTGTGTGTGTGTGTGTGTGTGTGTGTGTGTGTGTGTGTGTGTGTGTGTGTGTGTGTGTTATGGGGTACAAAGTTTTTTCTTGAGCATTATATAAGGTCACCTTTAAATAAAAAATAATATTATTATAAGTCATGAATACGGTTAGGTGGGAAAGCCCAATGGCATGGATCACATCAATGATTGCATTGATCACAGCTAGCTCACCGTCGCTTAACTCACACTCAGACATGTAGTACATTGGAAAGTTTTATATAGCGCCGCGAAGCGCGATATATGGCGCCGAAGGCGTCCCCATTATGCGGGCGAAAGATTGTAAAAAGCTACACTGTTAAAAAAAGGGTGTTGCCACAACACACTTAGGGGTGTTTGTACGCCTGTTTAGGAATAACACCCCATGGAGTGTAGTGGTAACCGCTCAGGAGTGTTACAGCCAACACCCCTGAAGTGTAGCCAGTACACTCTATAGGGTGTTGACAAAGGCATCAATAGTTCGTGCATGCACCATAATCTTACGATACAACATAAATTGATCTTAATAAACTATACAACAACAGTTGATGATTTTAATAAAAAGTTGACAACAAATACAAACATACATGTACAACAAAACTATAAACATGTCTTTCGGGCGCGTATCGGACAATATAAATTGAATATTTATTGTCAATATCATCATTGAATCCACAATATATTGTTGCATTCGTTTTCAAACAATAAATAACTGCAATAATTTTTAATTATTGTTGTATAGCCCACACTTGTATAAACAGGCAAACAGCCCTGCTGTTTGTAAGAAAATGGCGATTGATTTGAACATGTGTGAACCAAATGGCAGTGATTTAGCAGGACATGGCAGCCACGAAATCGTGCTGAAGCTGAATGCTCCGATAAACAGTCAGACTGTAGGTAACAAGGAACTCGTTGAAACATTTTTTGATCTGGATGGCGCTACTTACGAGCACGCTTGTCGTTATGAGGACTGCAAGAAAAAAGAACAAAAAAGTATTGGCCAACACCTCAATAAATATGAAGTTCGTCTGGGTGCCGCCGCCGCTACATGCAGAGATCATATATGATCTCTGCTACATGCGACCTTAATTAAATTTGTACAACTCTACGAGTATAACAACAACGATGATTAGCTGATGTACGGAAAAGTTAACTCGCATGGTCATTTTATTAAGTCAACAATAACCTAAATAATTGTTAATACGATTTGTCAAACAATAAATTATTGTCACTGAACAATAAAATTATTGTCACCTTACAATTTATTTTTTCCGAAGCGCGCTTTAGGGCCTATACGACGATCGAGTAGTCCTGGAGTGTTTCTCTGCATGCTTCGGACACTAAACAAATGAAGGAAACACATGCATATATATAACGGTCAGGTTCCAATATGAGACATGTCTAACCTTTTTAAATGAATCTTGGGTGCAGCCATCAGTCCGATGACGGTCATGTTCGCTAAGCAGATCGGTGACAATAACAACGTCAATCGTACAGATTGTTAAGCTTACCTCGATAGCTTGCTAGAGCCAGCGTGTCATATGACCTTTGTACGGGCGTTTGCGACAAGGTACTTACCTGCCTTAAGCAGTGGCTCATTATAGTGGGTAGCGCAGCACACAGTAGTAGCCGAATTTTCCTTAGCTAGAGCGTATAAACAGGCATTCCGGTCCGATCGCGAACTGCTGTTCTCGATGAACTCTCTTCAAAGCGCTCAACTCGTCTTACTCAAATGCATCGCTCAACGCTGGAAGGAAACAAATAGCTAACCAAAAAGTCGTGTAACACCAAACTTACCTGTCATAAATAACAGAACGTGTTTCTAAAGGTCACGATGTCTCACGATGACAAGAAAGGACACAAATAGCTAGGGTACACTGTGATATAGAGTTGTCCAAATGTGAGGAAAGCTATACAGGACTTTTGAGTAGTTCCAATTGCAAAAAGTGCACTTCTCTCATAGTGTCCAACAGTATTTCTGTGTATGTGTGAATGTGTGTGTACATGTATGCATACACATACACACATGAATTATACACATACACACATGTGCATGTGTGTTAATATGTGTGCATTGTGTGTGTGAATTCGTGTGTATGTGTGTATGTGCATGTGTGCCATGTGTGTATGCAGGCCTGTAGCCAGGGGGTTGGTCAATCCCCCTTGTTTGATGCCTGATTGTGAGGCCCCCCCCCCCCTTTCATATTTGGCTAAATGTGAGGCCCCACCTCCCCCCTACCCCAACAGTCCTGCAGTCCTATTAATCGACCCCCCCCCCGCCAGACTTCCTGCCTACGAGCCTGCATATACATGTGTACATGTGTGCATTGTGTGTGCATGTGTGTGTATGTGTTCATATGTGTAAGTGTGTGCCTGTCATGCACATGTGTGCATGTGTGTGCATGTGTGTGTGCTTGTGTGTGCATGTGTGAATGTCTGCACATGTGTGCATGTGTGCATGGAGTGTGCTTGTGTGTGCATGTGTGTGCATGTGTGTATGTCTGCACGTGTGTGCATGTGTGCATTGTGTGTGCATGTGTGCATTGTGTGTGTGCATGTGTGCATTGTGTGTGCATGTGTGCATTGTGTGTGTGCATGTGTGCATGTGTATGTGTGGCATGTGTGTGTGTACATGTGTGTGATGCACATGTGTGTGTGTGTATACATGTGTGTGTGGTTATGTGTATTTGTGTGTGAGTACATATGTATGTGTGTACGTGTGTATACATGCATGCGCATGTGTGGTTATGTGTATGTGTGTGCAGCTCGTGTAAAAATTTGTACGTATAAGTGCATCTGTTATGCAAACATGTGCATGCATATGGACATTGTCAAACAATTAATAGTTATTGTATTTATCTCGTATCAGTCATTACACCAAACCAGGCATACATTTTGACCGAAATGTCACAAAAATGATATTCAATCCCACAACAACACTGTACCTACAAAAAGGGTTCAAACACTGTCACTAGTGAATTACTTTAGCCTACCCTTACAAGTGTTTGACAGCATTCATATTTCTTCACGATAGCTATCAGGATCTGCATGTGGTATATAGACATATGTAGCCGCATGAATGCATGAACACTTTTAGCATACACCCAATGTTCAAGCTGCAACAGGTCTGTTAAATATTTTTTAAAGGACTACCTACATGCTTTCTGCTAGATGTCATGCAATATGTTGCTTCCTTGAGCTATATGTGATATTACATGCATACATATAATAAATACTTGTGAGTAATAATGTATATGTTCCCATGCCATTTTACTAGGGGGTGGTCTAAATAGAATCCAGATGAATTTTAATACACAGTCACTGTTACCACACAAGCACTGCCATTGTACTTAACCTTCACTCTCAGCACAAAGTGGCATGCAGGATAATAAACAAGCTTGCATCAAAATTGACATTTAGCAGCATACTGGGGTACTACAACACGCTAGCGAACTATACACACAGCAGTGCACATACATGAACATTGCACGCAAGCCTTCATAAGCACATCGGGATTACATGCATGTATACGGTAATTACATGTTGAAAAAGCAGCGTGTAGGCCTACTAGTATACCTACTAGATATCCACACGCGAACGCGCCACTCGGGTCACCAACGCACGGGCGATGGCCAGCCTATGGTAGACGTTTTGTACTGGTACGTTGTGTCACATGTGTGCGTGCATACCACTTGAAGTCCAGTATCACCTCCAACTACGAAGTCACAGCTGCCATCATAGTCATATCATCTACCAAACCACGCCCTCTCCGTCAGAAAGTAATTACTAAACAAGGAACTATCCTACTGGGGTGTAAATGCGGTAAATCAGTGTTATGACAACACACCTTTAAAACGACCTAACACCCCACCCTTGCTGGGGGTTGCTCCTAACAGTCTGCCAACACCCCAAGATGTCAGCGCAACAACCCTTGTGTGTTGCCATAACACTCCTTGGGCTGTAACACCCCTCAAACCTAACACCCCTCGGGCCTTTTTTTTTAACAGTGTAGGGTAAAGAGACGGGTGTAATTTGAGTTGGGATTCGTGATGCGAGTTAAAAGTTGACCTAGTTTTGCGCGCCATCGGTGCGCGTACCCTAAAACGATAAAACCATAAACCCACTTAAACCCTAAGGCCTTCGGCCCACCTCTAATCCTAATTTTAGACTGCATTGCATAGATTACATGTATGTGTATTGTATGAACATGTACAGTATGGGCAGAGACTATGAACATTATCTATGGTGAAAGATGCATCCATTCAATAACTCCACATACCATGCTCTTATATTGGAATGCGTATACTGTATACATGTATGTAAGTGTTTAATGGACACCATTTAGAGGAGTCATGTTGCTAAGGAAAGTGACAATTTTACACTATTCATATGTACTTTACTTACAGATACAGTGTACATGTATACATGTATTGGCACAGCATGGCAGTACTTGCATTGATGGTAGTGGCACACAGTACCTGCAGCTGATGCATTTACAGATATGCCTATAAAAGATGTACAGCTTTGAATGGGAACAATGTGTGATGGGTGTCCCTACGCAGTCAGGTTGTCATGCATGGCAACAGTTTAGTTGCCGTTGTTCCACTAAAAACCTCTACAAACCCAAGTTGTGTTTTGTACAGGTACAGTATTGAGGAAATGTAGTGTGTGGCATGTGCTCGTAAATGATATATTGCTTCTTTCTACCTAATAATACTCACTGTTGTTTATTTAGCTGTCCCAGTTACCCGCCAATGTGACTCGTGAGTAGGAAATCCAACATGAGCGCTGTCCGCCTCTCCTCTCCTCCCTCCCTCTTGCTCTCCCTCTCTCCCTCCCTCCTTGCATCCTTCTACCCACACATCCTCCCTTCCTCCTCACTCTCCCCTCAAGCTCCCTCCCTCCTCAGTTTCCACTTCTTCCTTCCCTCCCTCTCTCTAACCTCCTCTACTCCTTTCCTTCCTCCCTTCCTCCATCTCTCCTCCCTCCTTCATCTCTCCTCCTCCATTCCTCCATCTCTCCTCCCTCTCTTCCTCCATCTCTCCTCCCCTCTCCTCCTTCCCTTCCTCCATCTCTCCTCCCTCCCTTCCTCCATCTCTCCTCCCTCCCTTCCTCCATCTCTCCTCCCTCCTCCTTCCTCCTCCATCTCTCTCTCCTCCCTCCCTTCCTCCATCTCTCCTCCCTCCCTTCCTCCATCCCCTCTCCTCCCTCCCTTCTCTCTCTCTCCCTCCCTTCCTCCATCTCTCCTCCCTCCCTTCCTCCATCTCTCCTCCCTCCCTTCCTCCATCTCTCCTCCTCCCTTCCTCCATCTCTCCTCCTCCCCCCCCTCCCTCCTCTCTCTTCCTCCCTTCCTCCATCTCTCCTCCCTCCCTTCCTCCATCTCTCTCTCTCCCTCCCTTCCTCCATCTCTCCTCCCTCCCTTCCTCCATCTCTCCCTCCCTCCCTTCCTCCATCTCTCCTCCCTCCCTTCCTCCATCTCTCTCCTCCCTCCCTTCCTCCATCTCTCCTCCCTCCCTTCCTCCATCTCTCCTCCCTCCCTTCCTCCATCTCTCCTCCCTCCCTTCCTCCATCTCTCCTCCCTCCCTTCCTACATCTTCCATCTCTCCTCCCTCCCTTCCTCCATCTCTCCTCCCTCCCTTCCTCCATCTCTCCTCCCTCCCTTCCTCCATCGTCTCCTCCCTCCCTTCCTCCATCTCTCCTCCTCCCTTCCTCCATCTCTCCTCCCTCCTTCCTCCATCTCTCCTCCCTCCCTTCCTCCATCTCTCCTCCTCCCTTCCTCCATCTCTCCTCCCTCCCTTCCTCCATCTCTCCTCCCTCCCTTCCTCCATCTCTCCTCCCTCCTCCCATCTCCCTTCCTCCATCTCTCCTCCCTCCCTTCCTCCATCTCTCCTCCCTCCCTTCCTCCATCTCTCCTCCCTCCCTTCCTCCGTCATCTCCTCCCTCCCTTCCTCCATCTCTCCTCCTCCCTTCCGCTCTGCCTCCGCCCTGCTCTCCATCTCTCCTCCCTCCCTTCCTCCATCTCTCCCCTCCCTTCCTCCATCTCCAGCCCTTAGTGGGACAACTGATCCACCCCCTGGACCTCTGGGGGAAGAAACCATCATGTGCAGCCTATGTGGGGACAGCTGATCCAACCCCCTGGGACCTCTGGGGGAGAAACCATCATGTGCACTGCATGTGTGGGGACAGCTGATCACCCCCTGGGACCTCTGAGGGAGAACCATCATGTGCACTGCATATGTGGGGACAACTGATCCACCCCCTGGGACCTCTGGGGGAGAACCATCATGTGCACTGCATGTGTGGGGACAGCTGATCACCCCCTGGGACCTCTGGGGGAGAACCATCATGTGCACTGCATGTGTGGGGACAGCTGATCCACCCCCTGGGACCTCTGGGGGAGAACCATCATGTGCACTCGGTCCGCGTGATCCGGCCGGACCAGCAACCGGAAATGGTCCGCCGGACCGGCGAATTTGGTCCCACGTGTGATTCTTTGGCCCCATTCAAGTGTAAAGTGGTATAAAGCTTACATATCTAGCGAAGCAGAGTCAGAAGATGATCTACGTGAGCAAGCGTATTCCTACAAAGTTAATGGGAGCTATCCTGAAGGATGTACGTTGAACAAAGTAGAGGTCCATAAGAAGGAAGCGGATACGATTGCTTTACAGGATGGTGAAGTGTGCATGAAACAGAAGATGAAAGGGACGAATGAGGAGGTAAACACACATATTGCTGTGTTCAGCAAGCAGGAAGTTGCAGTGATTTCGATTTCTGTAGCCCACTCTCCAGGTGACTGCATCTTTGAATGTGTAATATATGATTGCATTGACATGTTTGGGGGAAGAAGGATCGATAGCTTGTCATTTGATGAATTGTGAGCCATGTATGTTGTTACTAGTAATCTCAATTCTTCATGGTAGTCTTGTGATCCAGTGATGATCAATGAAATGCACTGAAAAAAGCAATTTCCATCTGCTTCCAGTTCGAATGGGTCTTTGAGAAATCCCGATCATTTCATTACGTGCTGCACCATGATGAGGGTTATTGCCATAATGAAAATTCAATCCAAGTGAGTTACACCTGGAAATTTGCCAATCTCTACATACTGGGTTGTATGTAATTGCATCCATACTGTATTTGAAATGTGAGGAATCAATGCAAGGTTCAGTTAACATTGTCACTCTAAACTCCGCCTCATCACAGCACAAGCGCCTTTTATCATGAACCCACTCACAGAATTCATCCAGATGTGTTGAAGACATCATAAAATATCGCCTTCCAAGCAATTGAATTCTGCGTAGAATTACCGTACTAGCTCTACACCAAACTTGAAGTAGTTCCACAACTTCAACAATGCTGTATTCTTTATCCACATATGCATACACTTTGCTTCTAAACTCATCAAACTCCCCGTGCAATTCTTCATTAACGATCACAAAGTCACCTATGTTTGGCAGAAAGCTAGACTACCAGTTGAAGCAGATCTAAGGCCTATTCCAAGCAATTACGATTCCAGGTACAAGTATTGTTCACATTTTTATTGCATGGTGTAGTATTTTTATTTCCCCTATCTTTCAGACTTGCTCATGCACCAAATACATCCAACCAGATGGCGCAGGTAGCCAAAGAAAGACAAGAAATTTGGATGTGAAGCGCAACATCCTCGCTGCACAGGTATACAGTAAATGTAACACCTCTACTATTTAATTAATAAACGTACTTATGATTCTAGGCAAAGCAAAAGCAGCATTATGATGCCAAGCATATATGTACAATAGCCAAATTATTTGATGTTGGTGTGCAGGTACTTACAAAGCATTTCCTTTGTAAGAAAAGAAAAGGGGGAAACTGGATCCTCAATGGTTAGGACCATACATCATAACTCAAAAGCTCAGCAAAGGGGTTTTACTCTTTGCAATCTGTTGCAAATCCTTCTGACTGTGTCAAGCGAGTGAATGGAGCACATTTGAAGGCATTCCATTCCCAAGAACATATGAGTAACTCTCAGGATCTCAGTCAGTCCTCATCACCATTGTCTCGCCATTCCAGTCAGTCCACACCCAGTCACTCAGGTCATTCCTCACCCCATCACTTGAATCAGTTATCATCCCAACATTCCAGTCAGCCTTCGCCCATTCACTCCAGTCAGTCTACACCACAGCATTCCAGTCAACCTCTGCTCATTCACTCCAGTCAGTCTACACCACAGCATTCCAGTCAGTCTACACCACAGCATTCCAGTCAGTCTACACCACAGCATTCCAGTCAGTCTACACCACAGCATGCCAGTCAACTGTCAACCATTTACTCCAGTCAGTCCTTACCTAAGAGTCCTCATCAGTCTTCATCACATTTGTCAAAAGTGATTAGTTCAACTATATCTTCAGCTTCCGGCTGTCCATCAAAAATTATTCAGGTTCCTTTTTCTTGCGATGATAATGAAACAGAATGCTCAGGTGTGCTTCAAATGGAAGAAATAGACTGTTGCATACTTTGGGAACAACTTCATTCTTCTCACCTTATGCGTTTGTGGAGGACAGGAGCCTGTGTTCTTCATTACAAAGCTGCAGAAGATGATGAAGAATTTGATGTAAGTGTCAATTAATACAAATTGCATGGAGTTGAATTTTATATACAATTTCACACAGCAAACATCATTGAGGCTGAAGGAGGGTGAATATGCATTGAGCAAAGACATCACAGTTTGCTTATGGCTAGAGTACAGAAGTTTGAATGGAAGTACTCCACTGAGAGATGTTTCAGGCGTTATATCCACAACACTCGCCACAAAATTTGTTGCATGACCTTTAATCTTTGAAGTTTCACTACTGTGCATGATTTGTTTAAGCAGCCACCAAAGTCTTTCACTTGCTAGGTTGAATTTTATACATGTAATTTGCACCTTCCATATTAGTTGTTCGATTCAAAAACTGAGGGAATGTATATAAGGTAACAAAAAAGCACTAAAAGCCAAATGGTGAAGTGTGAGCTCACCTCTGGAAAGAGGACTTCATAAAGATAGAAAATACCATATCCACGCCGACCATATAACCATGTAAGAAAACAGATGCCCTTGCTATATTGAAATGATATCAAGAGAATAGTAATGAGGAAGATAGCCTATATTTACTAGTACATCCTACAATAAAAGTTGGAACTAGACCTGTAGAATAACTACTACAGTAATATTGGTACTAACCAAATGTTTTGATTGGATCATAGTCATATTCATGACGAATTGCACTTTTCTCTTGTTTGTTACTATACCAATTTATTCAATGCACCTGTGAGCTAGTGTCAGACGGCAATGAGCTCTGGCTATAGAGAGGAAGGGATAATTAAATAATAAAACCATGTTTTACCTTCAACCTATCCATTTCTGTCTTGGATTGAGAAAACAGAGCTCCATCTTCAGGAATACATGTAAATATGTAACAGTGTTGTAAATATTGCAATTGGATGTAAATTTATTACTATGACCCCCCCCCCCCCCCCCCCCACCCCACCACCCCTCAATTACAAAGGCAATATATCCCTATCTATGGTACATGTAATTATTACATACAGACTATAACTGCAATAAATCCCAATCGCCATTGCCACAATTATTTCCGCAGGTTGGCCATTATTAAAAGATTGTGTTACCAAATCTTCTATAGAAATCATCTTGCTCTTTTGGGAAAGGACCTGAAAAGGGTATTTGGCATCGGGCACAGTTCAGTTTGTGGGAGGGTTTTCCCACCCATCCCTTCATCCCGACCTCAAAAGTAACCTCAGTTACATTTCACGTCCATGGTAACGGTAAAGCCAACATATATATACAGCTCTCGATAGGTCTCTAATATCTGTGGCATCCGCCTCCAGTCACTAGAGCTCGTCGCTCGGCACAGCCCTATCAGCTGTAGTACAGTTCTATCCCAGCACTGAATGTGAATGTATACTGCAATGTCAGCCTACGTAGTGCATGTGCTCAGTGTACAGTTCCATAAAAGTTCTATATGCTATGAATTGTCAAAGTCATGCCTTTTTATCACAAAGTATTACATAAATGCGTGTTTTTTGTTTTTCAAACGATCGTAATCCATTACGTACATGTATGCGTTTAAACTACTTTCAGCCGATATATCCTGTACATGTAAGATCTGCGGAGGCAAAGATCTATAATCTGCATTTATCATAAAACTGTATTACTGCCACATTAATTAATACATGAATTTTTACTGATACATTTAGTCACTTAACTGTACAATTACCCATTGTTGCGTTTGGCACACATTACCTGCAGCTGATGCATGTGTACAGCTTTGTATTAGAACAATGGTTGATAGGCATCCTTATACAGTCAGTTCAACAACACCAAAAATGGCAGTTGCGTGGTTGTCATGATGACAGTTCAGGTGTTCTTTTTTTGTTCACCTACAAACCTCTACAAATCCCATATTGTGTTCTGTTTGAATAATGCAACATGTGTACAATGTACAGCATAGAGGAAATGTAGACAAGACATTTAGGGCTACACCACCCTTTACCCACAAATGCGACCTCGTGTATTAGAATCCAACACGAGAACTGTCAGCCCACACTCCCTCCTCAATCCTCAGCTCATCCTTACCTCTCTCGCCATGCCTTTTCCCCTATCCTCCCTCCTTCCTCCGAGGACCTCAGACCCTCCCCCTAGGTCCTCTGTGGGAAAACCGACATGAACACTGCAACGCTGCATACCTGACAAAAATGAACTAGCCCAGTGGTAGACACACCCTCCCAATGGCAGGGCAGATAAATGGCCGTTCACCTATGAGTCTCTTCCTCCCCTCCATGTTGTGGTTTTGCACAATACACTATAGGATATAACCCCGAAATATATGGAGCTTTGCCCTAATAAGGACTGGTCATATCGATGAGCGGGCCGGCCAATATGCATTGAACGGAGTACATGTAGGTTAACAGCCACAACCGGAGTCACATATAAAGGAGCCAGTGATCAGCAAAAGAATTATGCATATATAACTGCAATAAGAATAACTGACATGTATGTTGCGAGTCTTAGTGTACAGCATGGCTTGTACATGCATGCATGTGCAGGGATGTTGGTACCACTATCTACACAAAGCAGGCCCGTACCAAGGAATATAGGGCCGGCCAAATCTGGGATCGTTTCTGCGAATAGGTACCTAAAGCATTTCAATTCTTCTTCTCAGAATTCTGATATGCCCCCTACACATTGCTTCTTACGCACTGACAATCGAATTATCTGTCAAGAAGTTGTAAGGAGATGAAATTTTAACTGGTCATACATTTCAACACAACGTTACATTTCTGCAAGGGGACCTTATACAATGCCCGTTAGTGGATACATGCAAAAGTGAAAAGATTCCTCTAATCAGTGTATCTTATGAGAAGAGATAATCTATGTTATCTGCACGATGCTGGGTCTCATCCTCCATGCAGCTCCTCATCACACTACATGTATAACTGAACGTTCACGTGCGACGAGCGATTATACACGGTTAGTGTTATTGTGTTATTGTTATTGTTTGTCTGTTGTCATGGGATGGTGGGGGGTACACTGTAGGGCTAGATGTGGGACGTGTGAGGCAATGGGATTAGAAATAATCCAACAGTAACAGACGGTGGAAGGGTGGTGGACGGGGGCTGACCTGCGTTGCCACTGTGTGCTGTATAAGCGGCACGCGTGCACTTATTATACATGTAGCTTCAATCGTCGGTAAACAATGCGTTGTCATGGGTGATGCTTAATCGAGCCATTCATAACATTATGCAAATACAATTAAGATCGGTATAGACCTTTTTCGTGTGTCACTTGACCACTTACGTCACAGGTCAATACGCCCCCGCATGCAGTGACTTGAGGAAAAATGTCTATACAACAAAGGGCAGTGCAGCGGCACAAGTATACATTCATAGCTCAAATCACGCTAGTACTAGTAGGAATTTATTCAAGTGGAATTAAGATACAGGAAATAATCGCTGCTTTGATTTCTATTCTCATTGCCGACTGCTTATGATTAGATACTGTCTCGAGCTTCAGAGTCTTCTTCGCTGTCAAGGTTTGCATTTGCATATTCCATTTCCATGGGGCCTTTACGATTCCTTTTATTAGCAGGAAGTTTATCTGCAGTTTTGAGTTCGAACTCTTCTTCGCTCTGTACGTTCTCCAGTCCATCACTTTGGTATTTCCCGGGACCGCCAGGATTTCTCATTATCCAAGGATGAGTGTCTGCAGTTTTGATTTCGAACTCTTCTTCGCTCTGTACGTTCTCCAGTCCATCACTTTGGTATTTCCCGGGACCGCCAGGATTTCTCATTTTCCAAGGAAGAGTGTCTGCAGTTTTGAGTTCGAACTCTTCTTCGCTCTGTACGTTCTCCAGTCCATCACTTTGGTATTTCCCGGGACCGCCAGGATTTCTCATTTTCCATGGAAGAGTGTCTGCAGTTTTGATTTCGAACTCTTCTTTGCTCTGCAAGTTCTCCAGTCCATGCTCAGCATCCTTCATGGGACCCTCATACTGAACTCCGTTGTGCTGCTGTGACCTCCAAAGACGAGGAAATCCGGACACGGTACCTACAGCGCAAACAATGACCAAGGGGAGAAAGGCCTTCATGACACGAGGTAACCGGTGTGAAAAGATGACTGGCACGAAACGCTTCCGTGTTTTATACACCGCTCAACTCCCAGACCCATGTAGCGGTTGCAATAAACAGAAATTTCCTTGTATGCATTCTCGGGGCAAATAATAATGCATGCAGTTAAAGGATTACATGTACATTGTGCATTACCGAGAAATGTGGACAGATGATGTTTTCCTTTTGTAAGTGGAGCCGATGATCGTGATTATTCACGTGAATGTTGATTTGTTTTTCGTGTACATTTATAGCTCAAACTTCGGTAAACAAAAAAGAAAAGCTGTCATATGGGGCTCAGTTTGGTGATATATACATGTACATGTAATTGCCATGCGTTGATGTACATGTATATATTGATTGTTTCCTTAATTCATGACAACACGTATTTACTACAATATGCACTTCAGTGTGCATTCGTTGTTTTTTTTTCCATCGGCGCCCTTACAATTAATAGAGACCAGAGGGTAGCATGGCATAGCAAACCTCATGGGAACACTGCTTCCTATACATGTATGGGAACGTTCCCGCGAAAATTGACCGACATAATAAAATTTCCAGTACGCGCAATAAGAAATGTAACGCTTGCGTTGAAATGTACATGTATGACCAGTTAAAATTTCATCTCCTTACAACTTCTTGACAGATACTTCGATTTTCAGTGCGTAAGAAGCAATGTGTAGGGGACATTTCAGATTTCTAGAATTTCAAAAAAAAAAGAAGAATTGAAATCTTGAAAAACATGCTTTAGGTCCCTTTTCGCAGAGACGATCCCATTTTTGGCTGGCCCCATATTCCTGGGTACGGGCCTGCTTTGTGTACATAGCGGTGTAATGGTACCTACATCCCACATGCATGCATGTACAAGCCATGCTGTACACTAAGACTCGCAACATACATGTATCATTCTTATTGCAGATATATTATATGCATAATTGTTTTGCTGATCACTGGCTCTTTTTTATGTGACTCCGGTTGTGGCCTACATGTACTCCGTTCAGTGCATGGCCCGCTCATATGTTCTCATCGATATGACCAGTCCTTATTAGGGTAAAGCTCCATATATATTCTATGGTGTATTGTGCAAGACCACAACATAGAGGGGTAGGGAGGGAGGAAGAGACTCATAGGTGAACGGCCATTATCTGCCCTGGCATTGGGAGGGTGTGTCCACCATTGGACTAGTTCACTTTTGTCAGGTATGCAGCGTTGCAGTGTTCATGTCGGTTTTCCCACAGAGGACCCAGGGGGAGGGTCTGCGGTCCTCGTATAAGAAGGTCACAGAGTGGGAGGGAAGGAGTTAGGAAGGGAGGGGGGAAGAGGAAGGAGGGAGGATAGGGCAAAAGGCATGGCGAGAGAGGTAAGGATGAGCTGAGGATTGAGGAGGGAGTGTGGGCTGACAGTTCTCGTGTTGGATTCTAATACACGAGGTCGCATTTGTGGGTAAAGGGGACAGCACTGATGTAGCCCTAAATGACTTGTCTACATTTCCTAGATGCTGTACATTGTACACATGTTGCATTATTCAAACAGAACACAATATGGGATTTGTAGAGGTTTGTAGTTGAACAAAAAAAGAACACCTGAACTGTCATCATGACGACCACGCAACAGCCATTCTTGGTGTTGTTGTATAAGAATGCCTATCAACCATTGTTCTAATACAAAACTGTATACATGCATCAGCTGCAGGTAATGTGTGCCAAACGCAACAATGGGTAATTGTACAGTTAAGTGACTAAATATATCAGTAAAAATCATGTATTAATTCGGCTGAAAGTAGTTTAAACGCATACGTAATGGATTACGATCGTTTGAAAAACAAGCATTTATGTAATACTTTGTGATAAAAAGGCATGACTTTGACAATTCATAGCAAATAGAACTTTTATGGAGCTGTGCACTGAGTTCATGCACTACGTAGGCTGACATTGCAGTACATTGACGTTCAGTGCTGGGATAGAGCTGTACTACAGCTGATAGGGCTGTGCCGAGCGACGAGCTCTACAGACTGGAGGCGGATGCCACAGATATTAGAGACCTATCGAGAGCTGTATATATATGTTGGCTTTACCGTTACCATGGACGAGGTTACATTTGAGTTATCCCAGCCCTAAATGAATACTCCATTTAAAGCGATCTCAGTTCAGAACTCTCGTTACCGTAAGGGTCGGTGGAGGGATGGGTGGGAAAACCCTCCCACAAACTGAACTGTGCCCGATGCCAAATACCCTGGATGTGCCTAGCACGGCTTTTTCGAACTGGACATTAGGTTGTTAATCAGACCCGGTATTCTTGGCGTCCTGATGAATGAGGAAGTCATTAAAATGCGGTTAATGTTCTAAAACCTATTTTATTACTTCAAGCGCTTATCAAAAAATATCATTATTGTTTGAAGCATTTCTACATTCATTTCAGCACTAGTGCGCACTGACGAGGCGCTCTACTTTATGTCTATTAACGCCGCGCTGGGCACAGTGTTATCCAGTGAGAGGCAATAAATGTTAAAATCCTTATAGCACAGGTACATGTATAAATACATCTTAATTTTTTTTTACATATGAATCAACAGTTCATTTCGTCCGCCCCACCAGCATCTTCACAGCCGTCCACTCCACCAGCCTCTCTACATCAGTTCACTCCACCAGCCTCTCCAAATCAGTTCACTCCCCAGCCTCTCCACATCAGTTCACTCCACCAGCCTCTCTACATCAGTTCACTCGATCCACCAGCCTCTCTACATCAGTTCACTCCACCAGCCTCTCCACATCAGTTCACTCCACCAGCCTCTCCACAGCAGTCCACTCAACCAATCTATGCACAGCAGTCTACTTTAGGTAAGCAGTGGGAATAAAATATTATTATAACTGGTACGATTATTGTAGTTCACAGAAATTTCCTCTTTTTCAGGTCCTTTCCCAAAAGAGCAAGATGATTTCTATAGAATTAGGTTTGATAACTCAATCTTTTAATAATGGCCACCTGCGAAAATAATTGTGGCATTGGCGATTGGGATTTATTGCAGTAGTAGTCTGTATGTAATAATGACCATAGATAGGGATAAATTGCCTTTGTAATTGAGGGGGGCCGGGGTGGGGGTGGGGGTGGGGGGGGGGGGGAGAGGGGGGTCATAGTAATAAAATAAATGTTGTGGATATACGAAAGACCTTTGAACAAAATCTGAACAGGGATCTACCGCTCCCACCCCTTGGTTTCCTCCTAATTTTACTAACCCACTCCCTGGTTTACACGTGCCATATCACAATTAATTAATCGGGCTGGTCGCACCATTTAATAAAACTGCATGGCGTGCAATTTAACCTATGCGGTTATATCCTTAAATTAAAGCCATGCTCCAATCACTGTAATAGGTTTTGCCATAGTTACATCTACCGTACAATAAAAGAACCAGTTTGAAATGCCATGGTGCATGGAACTAATCCAAATGAATGTATTTAGTGATTATGTTCTCCTTATCACTTACGGAGGAACAATGAAAGCCTGCGATTTTGGATACCATCTCTGAATTTACTTCCCGAAGACTACCATGCAGGATATTGTGGGAGGGAAATGGCTGTCTGACAATGTCATCAATTCTGCACAGAAGCTTTTGAAGGCCAGACATAGCTGACTTCAGAACACTTTGTTAGCGCAGAACATGCAATTTCAGATTGAAAGAGGAAGGTTTGTACACATCTTGAATGTCTCCGGCATTGCCGCTGCAGACTAATGAGGGAAGATGTCTAAATGGGAAGATGTGTCCGTTGCCTTGAATGGTACCACATAACGTGTGATGCAATTCCAGCTTCTGTGTTCATGAAGACGAAAAAAAAAAAAAGGCTTTGTCGTGCTTGCTCCGCTTTGCAGTAACCACTCCGCGTTATAATCAATGAAGAACACAACTTTGGGTGTGTGTGTGCTTAATCACAATTTATCAGTGTATTTATACATCCGTTTGTTCATCATCACCCGTGCTTAGAATTGAAATATACATGTATGCATGCGTGACCATGCAAAATTGTTCGCCATCACAGCATGCAGGGTAAAAAACGCATAGAAGCATTTTGGAATCATAATGCGATTGAACAGTAAATAATCACACGTGTCTGATTTTAATGTTCAATTACACAATGAAAATAAAAATATGATACGACCTATGTTTTTTTTTTCCTGTGCATCTCTAGGTAAGCCTCGCCAGCGATCGAGACAGTGTGGGGGAGTATATTATGGCGTTTGCACTGGATCATGATGCTGAGTGCAGTTTATGATTATACAAAGAAATTGTTAGAATTGGTTGATGGTGATGAACTCTTTCATGTAAATGATGATATGTATGTATTCTTTCATGCACTAGAGATACAAACAAGAAAACATTTACCTCAGTAACTTAAAAGTACAACCATCACAAGGGGTGTACTGATTAAAAGTATTGCAGATGTCTTATTCTTCTGGGCAATGATATCCATTGATATATAAGACCATAGTGATTCGGAGCTGCTGCTGTATATTCTACATGTAGAAGAATTGTGGACAAACATTAGAGGATTTTCCATGACTGCATTATGAATGGAAGATTATAAGAGAGCAACTCAAGTATGCACGACACAATCCATTCTGTCCACGTGAACCACTGTGAGACCAAACATTTCTTGTGGCTTTAATCAGATGTAGCAGATCAAAACAAAAATATCAAAAGATGTTTTCAAAACCATAGGGGTTGGGCATCAGATGTATCATCCTTTTGAAGATGCCCCATCACCAGTAATCATTAAAACCTTGAAATTCAACAGCTCTAAACGTTCAATTGCTTCCCACATTATCGTGAACAGTGTTACACCCAGTGTCTTTGTTGGAAAGTGTGCAAATGGATACTGCAGCTTGAAAAATATGCATCTAACCATAAGGATCAACATATGAGTTTAGTGGATGCTCTATTAGTTTCGCTGCTATAATAGGATGCTTGGAGGTCACATCATTTTGAATCCAGCATATGGATAAATGAGTGTCACCAATGTTGTAAAAGTTATCGTTTTTTGTTTCTAAGATTCCATTGCATGATTTCTGTTGTGCAAATATAGAAAAACATAATATGATTGTTGTGTGAATTATCCATGATCCAATATTCAAGGATAATGTCTATTTAAATAATTTACAGCAAAAACCTAGACTTGATAACAACTAAGTAGTCGAAGATGATACTTCACTTGCGGCAATGAAATCTTGGTGCTCAGTATCCTCTGACATTAGATTCTATACCAAATACAATTATGGTTCCTTGAGGGTTTCAGGAAACAAGTGCATACAATGCATTTTTCCTGACCTAATTACAATATTCCACCAGCTTTAAATCTTGATTCGTGATGGATTTTTCACTTATGGCAACAGAGTTTGGTCCTATACACCATTGTGTTTACTGTGGCGAAAACATGTTTGTTACCTTAAACCTGTCGGCTCCTGGAGGATTTATATAATAATGGATTCAATGATTACTATTTAAAAATGGCAGCCAATGCCATGTATGGCGTTACTCTTGTAACACCCCTCACTCGTACCCGGCCCTATTTGGAATAATTAATAAGCATTATGTTGACGTTGAATGCATAATAGGACCCCGACTATGAAGTCATTACAAACACGCGACCTACTTCTTACGTCATTACAAACACGCGACCTACTTCTAACGAGACTCCCGACAATCGGATCGTTTAGCTTGTTGTTTAAATAGAACGACAAGATAAAAATGAGCAGTTCGTCGTTGTTTTATGTGGCGTTGTAGGAACAAATGCCGTCCTCGTACCCAGTCCCTGAATTATTCTCCTTGACAAGGCATAACTCGGAACACTTTTAAAGAATGACAATTTCGCCAATAGCTTCAGAATTGGTCGGCATTTTGGCTTTTGTAATTAAATAATCTCGAACTAAGTATTGGCAGTTGTGTTATAGCAACTACCAAATAAGATTTGCATGGGTAGTTCAAACGTTACTGTGTCTGACAGGACTCCTGGCCCAAAAATAGTTTAGAATTTAAAATGAAAACTACAAAGAGCTAGTAGTAAGTGATGCAATTTAATTCACGTATACGGTCTACGATGAAAAATTACGGGCTGATACTATGCGGCCTGAAAAGAAACGAACCGCTTGAACACAAGAAGGATAAAGCAGAGCCTGAAAAGGAACGAACCGCTGACATGGAAAGTATCAAGCAGTCGAGCGAATCAGAAAAGAAATGGACCGCTGAACGTAAAAAGTATCAAGCAGAACCAGAATGAAACGGGTTGCTAAAAGGCAACGGTATTGGAAGAGTTCTGAACTTGGTTGCTTGGCGAATAGAGTGCAATTTTAATACCAAGAAAACCCCACCCCACCCATTGATTAATATACTAAATAATACTTAATAAACTTTACTGTTCATCATTTCGCGGCACCGCAATTTAATTCTTACGTGGGAAAGTCAAGGACTTTTAGTCACGATCTCTTACGTCAGTCAGGCACATTATAATGGCTGATAGGTGTGGGCAGACAGCATTGTCAGCGTCTGGTTTTGCTACCCCAAGGTCACGGACCAGTTCTTCTAAACGAATAAGAGCCATTACAGTTTGAAAGCAATCCGCACTGAAGATGGCTGGAATGCAGAGTCCTCTCAAAAGGCTACATCACTTTTAGCAGCAATAACAAAGTTTGAATTTCTTATGTTATTCTCCGTTGTAAATAATGTGTGGGTTTCACAAATGGATTGACTATATCACTGCAGACTCAAGCACAACATATCTGTGATGCATATAATGAAATGGATTCAGTCAAAAGGGTGTTGCAAGACGTACGTAGTAATTTTGACACTATAAGAAGTGGTATGGTTATGCTGACCATCTTCGTGAGAAGGTTCATGCTGGACCTCCAAATCTTTGCACCCGTTCTCGCCAAGTAGGAAGGGCAAGCGTGACAGCTAGTAATCCAGAGGAATATTAGAGATGGGTGATAACTGTTCCATTCTTAGATGAAGTAAATGACACCTTTTCATATTTACAAAAGAAGGCAATTCAAGGGATGTCCATTGTTCCATTAGCGCTAATTACGAATGTGAGTGCATCTAACAGTTATGCATCATTGATTAAAGATCTGGTAGAATTTTATGCAAATGATTAACCATCACTTGAACATGAAATGCATTTATGGCACACAAATATTCAGATAACATTCCTGCCACGCCATCAGAAACTTTGCTACATGCAAATGATGTTTCCCAGCCTTAATTGTTTTAATTTCGCATCATATGCACCCTTCCAGTCACGTGATGTGAATGCCAGAGGAGTATTAGCGTACTTGGACGGTGCATAGATTGAAGACTATGGACGGCGTACCTTCGTGCCACGACAGGAGAGGAAAGGATGAATGCACAATCATACACTACATGTATATGCCATGGATCTAAACCTGGCCGAAGAAATAATAAACTCATTTGCTACACAACATCTCCGTACTGTAGAATGGTTTAGACTGAATTAACAGTGATTGCGTACATGTACATTCTACAATAGTTAAATAACTATGATGCCAACAAGTCTAGATAAAAAAATCAGATTTGTGTGACCTATGGTCTAAAGGCCATTTGTGCTATGGAACATGGATTCAAATCAACAATCTTCTAAACGTGCTTCTCCTCCTGTCAGTAGAAATTCAGGAATTCAAACTGCCATCTCCTATGCTAGAGAGGGGCTCTTTCAAAAGCTTGTCAGGCCCTCCTTTCCTCAGGATTGGCTCCAAACAATCAAGCCACTTGGAATTTATTAGTTTCTAAGCATCCAAAGAGCTCTTCCATCTCCACCTTCAACACCTTCAGCACCACTTCTCCTCCCTCCAGATTTTGACTTGAAAGCAATCTTGCATTCTTTTCCAAAAGGCACAGGTTGTGGTCCATCAGGACTTCGCATTCAGCATTTGATTGAGGTAGCTGGCATCCCAATGCAGTCTTCAATTTGTGCAGCCCTCAGGGATATAGTAAATCTACTCCTCTCAGGTAAGGTTCCTGTTTCAGTGGCAAAGTTTATGGCTGGTGGTAGTCTTGTGGCCTTGGAGAAGAACAAGCCAAATTGTCCCCTCGATGTTCGCCCAATTGCCGTTGGCGAAACTTTAAGGCGACTGGCTAGCAAGTGTATTTGTGCTATAGTTAAGAACAAGGCTTCTGAATTCTTTTCCTATTTCCAGCTGGGGGTGGCATGCCCTTCAGGAGCAGAAAAAATCATTCATGGCCTGAGAAGTTGTGTGGATGATCATTGGCTCGATGAGGATTTTGCTGTTATGAAAATTGATTTAAGTAACGCATTTAATCTGGTGTCTAGACAGGCAGTGCTGAATGCTGTTAATCTCCATTTCCCAGAACTGTTGTCATGATCTACCTGGTGTTATGGGCAATACCCTATACTATGGCACACTCTAGGTTCCATTACATCTGAGTCTGGTGTCCAGCAGGGAGATCCCTTGGGCCCTCTGCTTTTCTGTCTGGTTTTGCATCAGGTAGTGTGTGCCACTGCTACTGACAGTGAGTGTGCCTCTCTGCTGTTTCAAAGGTGGTATATAGATGATGGTGTTGTGGCTGGTCCCATCTCTGCTGTTTTACGTGTGCTTTCTATCATCAAAGACTTGGGACCTCCTCTCGGTCTTCATATCAATTTGTCCAAATGCGAATTATTCAGCGTCAATGACCTAAGTAGGTTCCCAGATGAAATGAAAAAATCCAATGTGCCTTCGATATACTAGGGGCTCCAATAGGAGATTTTTTGTTTTGTGCCAAGTATATTGCTCAAAAACGTACAGACGCTTCCAAGCTGCTCCAGCAGTTAGCCCAGGTAGGTTCTTCAGATCCTCATGTAGCCATGCTTCTACTCTGTCAATGTGGAGGGTTTTGTAGACTGATACATCTGGCCAGAACTATCCCACCTTCTTTAGCTGGTGATGCCCTCAGTCTGTTTGATGATGAGGTGCGGCAGTGTTTTGCAGAGTGTACTGCAGTAGACTTCACGTGGCAGCAAGCACAACTTAGTCTAAGTCGGGGTGGTCTAGGCTTGTGTCGTGTCTCCTACCACTCTCCTGCTGCATATTTAGCCTCAGCTGCCAGTTCAGGCTTATCTTATGAGGTTTGTAGGTACTTGCACCGCTCTATAGACCTTTATAAAAACCTTGTTGATCCACCTGACTCACTTACTCCCGATTCTATTGACAACAGCTGTTCCACACTCACTCAGAAGTTCCTGTCAAACAAAAATGAGGATTGTCAGTACAAGAAACTATTTGATAACTCCACTCCAATCGACAGGGCTCGTCTACTATCCATTTCATCACCCCATGCCTCACTTGGCTATCAGTTACTCCATCCCCAAGCATGGGCCTTCACTTGGAGCCTCTGAATTTCAGGTGGCGATAAAATGGTGGCTCGGTATCCCAGTTGCTCAAGGTCAGAGTTGCTCTCAATGTAATGCTGCCTTGGATGCTTATGGCCATATGCTCTGTGTTACAAGTTGGGGGGTGATGTTGTCTCATGTCACAACAGGTTGAGAGACATCTTCAATGATTTTTGTCACTCTGCATGTCTTGCTCCACAACTAGAGATGGGTGGGTGGTCTAGGAATCGTACTCATCCAGCTGATGTTCTAGTTCCAAACTGGGTCCTGGGTAAGCCAGCAGCTTTTGACCTGTCTGTCACATCAACGCTAAATGCACAACTTTTTCAAGAAGCGTGTGTGACAGCAGGTTCAGCTGCCTTGGCTGCCCAGATCCGCAAGCACCGAGTGAATGACAAAAGGTGCAGGGATCTAGGCTGGGCATGTATCCAACTTGTGGTGGAGACGTACGGATGTTGGGGTACTGAGGCTATTCAAGCTTTGTCAAGACTTGCCACCCGTTTGTCCACTAGGCAGGGACATCCCAAATCACTCGTGAGCAATGAAATCTTTGGAAGACTCAGTTTGGCCCTTGTGAGAGCGAATTCCCGAGCCATCCTATCCCGCTCTCTGTAAACTGTTCATGTTAGGTAATGTACTGTAGGTAGTAGCATATCAATAATAACTTCCATTCGTGTATTCTTATGTATATGTGTATTCATCAATAATAATAAAATAATAACAAACCAGATGCAATATAATAATATAGTAACTTAATAACTTAAAATGTGTCACTGTCCTCAAAAACAAGGCAATTTTCTATAATTGATTTATATGTTATGATTATGAATATAATTACGTTGGATACTCCCTCTCCCCCCTCCCCCCCCCCCCACCCCCCCACCCCCACCCATATTTGACAGGCATATGTCAGCCCAGAACTGTTGATTAATGAAGCCATTATGGTGCAGTAGCAAATTATTATGACAGCTGCCATTGCTCTGTTTACTTTTTGTCTTGAGATTCAGGTGTTTGCTAACCTCACTATGTAACCAATTTTCTATCATAATGGACCACCTTGTGTATCAGCATGGGAGGTCAAGAATTCATGACATGCAGATACATGATTTTGTGGCTAAACACTTAGTGGTCATAACTGCTGACAATTTGAGTGCATGTCTTCATCTCCTTTACTTCTGTAGCTCCTCCCATGTGCACTCAGATAGCATGCTAAGGGAGTATAAAGATGGTCTCAGAAAGGCTATTCTTAGGAATGGTGTGTTGTTAGGATGCCCTTTGCAAGACTCACTCATTGTTTGCAGCTGTTAGTGATGTTAGTCAGTGCAATTGCATTGCTATAATAAGACACTGAGCATGTATATAAAGGTAGCAGGTGAATTTCCTCATGATGTTAATAGCACTGAGGATACGTTACTGTATATTGCGTATTATCATGTGAGCAAATATTTACATTTCTGTTTCAGAGCCCAAACCATAGCATCCTTTTATTAGGATGATCCAGGTATGAGGAGATTGCAAACATATCAGAGGATAAGGACGGGAAAGAGGATGTGGCCAAGGCAATGGAGGACGGGATGGTGTCTCCTATTATACTGAGACTATAAACAGCAATGCTTGTGGTATATGCTTGTGTAAGGTCTGGGAACAAGACTTTTGCACAACTTCCATGGTACTGCATGTCCTTTGTGTGACAATTGTATGAATAAAAATTCATGAAACAAGTAATAAAAACATTCTTTAGATTTAGCATTCACTTTTGTAGGATAATCATTATGTTATTTGTGTGTTAAATATACGACTATTACATTGACCCTTATTGTTAGACCTTTGTTTCCTAGCCTGGTACACTACTATAGCTTCAAATCCTATATATGCCACCAATTTTCTCTTAGAGAAATGTTATTAGTTACTTGTCCAATGCAGTATCGCAAGTACATCATCCAAGTCAGCGCACATGACTTTGTGAACATACACACCAATGCACACATACACACTCGCACACATGCACACAAGTACCTGTATGTAGTGTAAAGCTGTACATAAACGTGCTGTACAGCTACACAACACACACCACCCTACAACCCCCGACCACACACCTACAACTGGCACCACCACACTTCCCTGAGAACATCAAGACCATGCAGTTCATGCACATGTGAACTGTGGATCCTATTACAGGAGGGAGGGAGGAGGATGGGAGTGAGGGAGGAGGGAGGGAGGGAGGGAAGGGAGGGAGGGAGGGAGGGAGGGGAGGGAGGAGGGGAGGGAGGGAGGGAGGGAGGGAGGGAGGGGCGGGATGGGGGAAGGAGGGAGGGAGGAGGAGGGAGGGAGGGAGGGAGGGAGGGAGGGAGGGAGGGAGGGACGGGAGGGAGGGGGAGGGAGGGGCGGAGGGGAGGGAGGGAGGAGGGAGGGAGGGAGGGAGGGAGGGAGGGAGGGGCGAGGGAGGGGAGGGACGGGAGGAGGAGGCGAGGGCAGGGAGGGCAGGGTAATGGAGGGATCGGAGGGAGGGAGGGAGGATGGGGAGGGAGGGAGCGGAGGGAGGGAGGACGGAGGGAGGGAGGGAGGGAGGGAGGGACTCCCGAGGGACGGAGGAGGGATGGAGGGCGGGAGGCTACGGAGGGAGGGTAGGGAGGGAGGAGGCGAGGGAGTAGGGAGGAGGGTAGGGCAGGAGGGAGGGAGGGAGGGAGGGAGGAGGGACGGGAGGGACGGAGGAGGGAGCGCGAGGGAGGAGGGACGGGAGGGAGGGGGCGGGACGGCGAGGGAGGAGGGAGGTAGGGAGGCGAGGGAGGGAGGGAGTGAGGAGGGCTAGGGAGCGGAGGGAGGAGGGAGGGAGGATGGGAGGGAGGGATGGAGGGAGGGATGGACGGGAGGGAGCGGAGCGGAGGGAAGGGCCAGGGAGGGATGGGAGGGAGGGAGGGAGGGAGGGAGGGGCGAGGGAGGGAGGGAGGGAGGGAGGGAGGGAGGGAGGGAGGGAGGGAGGGAGAGGAGGGAGGGAGGGAGGGAGGGAGGGAGGGATGGGAGGGAGAGGAGGGAGGGAGGGAGAGGGGAAGGTCAGAGGGTGAGGAAGGGAGGGAGGCGGGAGGAGGGGGAGGGTAGAAAGGTGAGGAAGAGAAGGGAGGGAGGAGAGGGGAAGGTAGAGAGGTGAGGGGAATGGAAGGGAGTGAGGAGAGGGAAGGGAAGGGAGTGAGGAGAGGTGAGGGGGAGGGGAAGAGGTGAGGAGAGGGGAGAAGATGGTTAGGGAGTATGTGAGAGAAGGGAGGAGGTGAGGGACGAGAGATGAGGGAATTAAGGAGGATGGGTGAGGGGGGAGGAGTAGGGAGGAGAAGGAGGAGAGGTGAGGGAGAGGTGAGGTTAAAGGAGGAGAGATGAGGGAGGAGAGGTGAGGGGGAGGGAGGAGGTGATGTGAGGGAGAGATGAGGAAGGGAGGAGAGGTGAAGGAGAGGTGGAGAGAGGGAGGAGAGAGTGGGAAAAGAAATGCATGCATTTCTATAGGTACAAATTGTGTGTGTTGGTCTAGGAATTCTAACTCATGTGCCAGAGTAATCTCAGTGTGTTCAAACAGCATGACCAAACCATTCAACGCCTTGTAAGATTTCTTAGACATACATTGCTGCACATGCATATATGCAGGTTTTTCATATGAACAAACTCCCAGCTCACAGCACAACTGTCAGTTTCCTAGGCAACATGGAATCTTCTAAATGACATTGGTTAGGAAACCTACACTGTCCATTAAAATTTACACGTACAAATGTATAATAGGTGTATTAATACAAGTGTGAATCGAAAACAGAATAATCTAAAGGTTTAATGGTACATCTTTCACTTCTATTTTAGCCCCTACACCTATGCACATGTACAGCATTAATGCAACAGTATGATGGCGTGTGCGATAGCATGATGGCATGATTGAAACAGGCCACTAAAAGCCAGTGCCTACCATCATCTAAACATCTCGGGCGCATGTCATACCCTGGTTACACACGCACACACACACACACACACACACACTTACACACACACACACTACACACACATTGTCAACTATTGAATCAATCAATTCACGAGCATGCAAACAATTTTCCAAATGCCAACACAAAAGGCGGCTTCTAGCACCCAAATGCTCGACACTTGCTAGCACACCCAGACATATATAACGCTGCCACGTGGACACTACCATATATATAACTTAAAGCGGAATGTACGATACACACTGACCATCGCACAGACTATCAACCACCATGCATGCAGAACACAGCCATTTCAAATATAAACAGTGCACGTCAAGTTTGAAATATTACCGCTTGCAACGCTAGATCAGAGCTCGCAGCAGGAGTTTTTTTTTTGTTACAAATTTACTCCATGTACTTCATGATCAAGTCACAGCTAGCTTACTTTCTTATGAGGGGAGGATAAGGTGTGTATCCAGATAAAGGGGGAGGAGGGGGGATGTTAATTACGTACAGGTACACGATCGATGTTATAAGTTTCGGGAATATTAATGTTGCTTCGGAACGGGTGCATGACTGAGTCGTAGAGGAGAAGAAAAAAACGTAGTTGGGCATGGTCCGACTACCGCGTTACATAGCAGTTGGCCCAACTAGATCCAACTTACATAGCTATTGCAAATTTCTAGCATTTATTACATGTATTTATCATCTATGTTTGTAGCACACGCTGCGTGTGCTAGACTGAATTCAATTGGTTTTATATATTATGAGAGTGGGCACAATAAAACGCTATGCATACCAATGTCGGTTTAATTAACTGTTTCAAGTACCCATTATATAGCTTCAATCGATACTAGTGTAGATAATTATGCAAACATTATTATAATTATTAAATAGCAATTAATTAAGGCATGCGCAGAGGCATGACTACATTTAGTGGTATTACAGACAGGTTCACATTATTCGTTCATGTAGTGGAAGATAATCGCTGCATTGATTTCTATTCGGCGACTCCAGCGCCCACTGCGTATGATTCGCCAACCTGTCTGGAGCGTTCAAAGTTCTCTTCACTGTCAAAGTTTGCATTTTCATATTTCATTTCCATCATGAGACCCGCGTTACGATTCTGCATAGGAGCAGAAAGAAAACCTGCAGTTTTGAGTTCGAACTCTTCTTCGCGATCGCTTTCTAGATTCTCCACTCCATCGTTTAGAAATCGGTAGGGACCACCTGCATTCTTTTTATTTGGAGGAAGAGTCACGCCTTCAATTTTGAGTTCGAACTCTTCTTCGCTTTCTAGATTCTCCACTTCATCGTTTAGATATCGGTAGGGACCACCTACATTCTTTTTATTTGGAGGAAGAGTCACGCCTTCAGTTTTGAGTTCGAACTCTTCTTCGCTTTCTAGATTCTCCACTTTATCGTTTAGATATCGGTAGGGACCACCTACATTCTTTTTATTTGGAGGAAGAGTCACGCCTTCATTTTTGAGTTCGAACTCTTCTTCGCTCTCTAGGTCCTCCACTCCATACTCAGTTTCCTTCACGTGACCTTCATACTGAACTCCGTTGTGCTGCCGGGGCCGCGAAAGACGAGGGAATCCGGACACGGTACCTAGAGCGCAAACCACGGCCAAGGAGAGAAAAACCTTCATGATGCACAGTAATTTACCTGCATGTGCGAAATATGACTAAAATGAAACAGCTACCGTGCTTTATACACCTAACTTCCAGGCCGTGTGTGCAGCATATTTGTGGTTTGATTTCGTAACTACGTTAAGTGCCTGCGTTTTCGTCACTCAGATATTTCCGTGCATCGATGGCGGAAGTGTATATATTAATTTATATTGGGTGACACTGATGTTATCAGATTACGGAGACCCGAGAAAAGCGTCAATAGATGTTCATTCATAGTTTGAAATTGCAATACATCAAGAGGCATTATAAGTCGAAAATGTTTTCCGATTGCGTCATGTACAGAGATCATAACGATGTAGACATTTGCACTGAAAGGAAAATATAGAATGAATGAAGCTATAGCTATAGCTGATAATATGACTGTTGTGGATATGGATGCATGGTGTACAAAAAGGACACAAAGCACTCACAGAACTGATGCTGGACGAAGGTTAGCTCTTCTGAATGCCCCACGACTCCTCCCCATCTGGCTGGGTGATTGCGCCATGCAGCAGAAAATTATTTGCAAGTTGCTCCTGACTAATTACCTATAATTTTGCAGCTGGACAGTACAGAGAACTGAAGCCATCAGTCACATGTTTTATTTCAGGTTTTGGGATATACGTACTTAGCTGGTCATGTTGGTCGCTCAGGTGATGAAGGAGCCTTTCGAGTACTCTCACGTGACTACACTCACTGGGCATCGGGTAGATTGGTACAACTTAGAATACTAACAATTAGAAGTATTGCATGCTACAATGAAACCATCACTGATAACTGGAGTCTTATACCATTCTTACCTGTTGTTAAGAGTCAGATGCTGAAAGTTTAGCATCCATTCTGTCAGCAACTTGTGAATGTGCAGCAGGGTATGTTAGTCAGTAAACAGATGCATGATTTGAACTTCATCCATACATTGGTACTAGTGTATTGTGTTTCAGGAAATCCTCCAGTTGTAACCACAGCAATCCTTCATGCTCTTTCAGCAATCAAACCAACATCATTTAAAACACCATCAAGCATTTCATTGAGTACATATGAAGAGCAACCACTTACAGTGACGTCATATATATGTCAGTGGGGAATGTTCCAAAAAGCAGAAAGGATTGTACAATGTCAGATACTCTGTTTGAAAAGCATGAATATTCAAAGCAGAGCAAGAGGAAGAATAAACTAACGAGTAAATGTGAATACCACCACCACCACCGTATGTGCACACACCAACCGTATGGAGCAGGGGCCAGGATATGATATATGGTCAAACCTAATCTATTTAAATGTTGGTTGCCCATGGGATCGGAAATACAACTTAGGCGAAGCCTTACAACACTGCAATCCAAAAGCATGCGAGCGTTGCGTTCTCTGAGATGTCATATGGGACAGTTATTTGCATACATAGCACACGGTTATTTTACCACTATTATACAGGCAGTATGAAATTAAAGTTTCATGCGAAGGTGCGGGGCTTACACAATTGCAGTCTACGCTGGCAAGCGGAGAGCAGGCGTGTGCTGAAAACACAGGTATCAGGAAAGCAATTAACCCTCCCCCACCCCCACCCCTCCACTCCCTTTTACCGTTCTAGACACATCTTATCCTTCCTCCGTAAAAAATAATTCGATCGATATACCATAGATATTAAAGTAAATATTAATATCGATATACTTTGGCTAGGTGACCTGTTCTATTTATTCGACGAATCAGTGTAAATTCGAAACAAGAATGAGCTCGGATCCAGTGTTGGAAGCGGTAATCACAGTGTAAATTTGAAATGGAATCGATGCGTTTTGGTGGTGGCAGATATTCTGTGTGGTGTTCGGTTTGTATTGTACATTACAGGCCCTTTAAGTTACACATATGTATGTGGCAGCGTGAGTTTGTGTTCCAGTGTGTTAACGTGTGACGTGCCTTTGTGCTTGCAATTGCACAGGTACTTAGCAGCAAGCCGCCTGTCATGTTTGTGCAAAATTGTCAATTGATGAATTCAATAGTTAATTAATAAGGAACAAGGTGTTGCTATTGACGCAGCAAAGGTGTGTGCATGTGTGCACCTGATAGGTTTAAGTGATGGTGGGCACTTGGCCTGTTCCAATCATGCCATCGTGTCTCTGGAATGTACTTGTTAGCCTGGCATGATTGTGTTGTTTGTGTACATGTACATACATGTAGGTGTTAGGGACTATGAGCATTAAATAGAAGTGAACGTTGTATCCTTTCAGCCCTTTAAATTGAAGTGTATTCTGTTTTTGATCCACACTTGTATTGTATACATCGGTACGCTGAATTGTTCAATGGACAGCGTACATGTAATCAATGTCACCCAGAGAAGACCATGTTCCCTTGCTGTGAACTCTACTGGGTCTCACAGTTTTGTTCTTCAAAACGACTTACAGCGACATGCAGCCAGTGTGCGCATCATTACAGTGTATGTTGATTCAGAAGGCTGCAAACAATCCTGCCACACCCAATGGATTTCCTCATGAGGTCTTAGGTTCCCAACTTTTCTTCACGCCATGCATATGCACTTCAAAGGGTACCTGTTATTTTGGCATGGCAACGCAAAGCATTGAGTAGCAGTACAGTATATATTGATGTGCACATTTATTTTAGCCTCATACACATCTACGAATGTGATTTGGAACAAATAAAATAAAAACGTGTGCAAGTCAACGAGCTCCATTGCATGCACATGTACAACGTACCTTTCAAAATGGTTGTGCCACCCGCTGATGGGAGGCCTGAAACAACACACCTTGTATATGGTGGTATGTTTGTGTTGAATGTGGTGGGATAGACAAAATGCTCCAGCTTTGTCTGCTCACAGACGTGAGGAGTTTTGGATGCTTCTGTGGTGGATCCAGTGGATCTGCATCATATGATGTGTATAGAATGTCAGGCCAAATGAAATCCAACCATGAGGCTGCTAGATTTTACACTGACACCTTTATAGCAATCCCTGGTGTGTGTATTGGGAGGATGTGAGGGTGGTGTGTGTATTGGGGAGGATGTGAGGGTGGTGTGTGTATTGGGAGATGTGAGGGTGGGTGTGTATTGGGAGGATGTGAGGGTGGTGTGTGTATTGGGAGGATGTGAGGGTGGTGTGGGTATTGGGAGGAGGAGGGGTGGTGGTGGTATTGGGAGGATGTGAGGGTGGTGTGTGTATTGGGAGGATGTGAGGGTGGTGGTGTATTGGGAGGATGTGATAGTGGTGGGTGTATTGGGAGGATGTGAGGGGGGTGGTGATTGGGAGAGTGGAGGGTGGGGTGGTATTGGGAGGATGTGAGGGTGGTGTGGTATTGGAAGGATGTGAGGGTGGTGTGTGTAGGGAGGACGTGTGAGGGTGGTGTGTGTATTGGGAGGATGTGAGGGTGGTGTGTGTATTGGGGAGAGTGTGAGGGTGGTGTGTGTGTTGGGAGGGATGTGAGGGTGGTGTGTATTGGGAGGTGTGAGGGTGGTGTGTGTGTATGGGAGGATGTGAGGGTGGTGTGTGGGATTGGGAGTGTGAGGGTGGTTGTGTGTATTGGGAGGATGTGAGGGTGGGTGTGTATTGGGGAGGATGTGAGGGTGGTGTGTGTATTGGAAGGATGTGAGGGTGGTGTGTGTATTGGAAGGATGGAGGGTGGTGTGGTGTATTGGGAGGATGTGAGGGTGGTGTGTGTATTGGGAGAGTGTGAGGGTGGTGTGTGTATTGGGAGGATGTGAGGGGGGTGGGTATTGGAAGGATGTGAGGGTGGTGTGGTATGGGAGAATGAGGGTGGGTGGTGTGGTATGGGAGGATGTGAGGGGTGGTGTGTGTATTGGGAGGATGTGAGGGGGGTGTGTGGTATTGGGAGGATGTGAGGGTGGGTTGGTATTGGGAGGATGTGAGGGTGGTGTGGGTATTGGGAGGATGTGAGGGGGGTGTGTGTATTGGGAGGATGTGAGTGAGGGTGTGTGTGTATTGGGAGAGTGAGGGTGGGGTGTGTATTGGGAGAATGTGAGGGTGGTGTGTGTATTGGAGGATGTGAGGGTGTGTGTGTATTGGGAGAGTGTGAGGGTGGTGTTGTGTATTGGGAGAATGTGAGGGTGGTGTGTGTATTGGGGAGGATGTGAGGGGTGGTGTGTGTATTGGGAGAGTGTGAGGGTGTGTGTGTATTGGAGAATGTGAGGGTGGTGTAGCAGTACAGCATGTTTATGTACAGCTTTACACTACATGCAGGTACATGTACTTGTGTGTGTACAGTGTATGTGTGTGAGTGTGTATGTGTGCAGTGATGTGTACATCTACAGTGTGTATGTTCAGAAAGTCATGTGTATTCATATTCATATTCTAGGCCAGTGCTGACTTGGATTATGCACTCGCAATACTGCAGCGACTCACAGTAAGCGGTGAATGGTGTGCACTTAACAGAGTACATGCACTACTTGGATTTATGCTTGGCTATGGCAGATATGTTGTCCAGTTGTGCATGCATGTACTGTGCACGCATCAATGCGTACTATTGTTAGTATGAGTGCATTCATCTTGATAGGAGTTAAGATTACTGAAAAGATTCAAAATCCAAATAATCCAACTTGATTATCAGTCACAAACCAAGGAAAGCTCTATGTGCGTACCAGCAATGATATACATGTACAGGGGTATAAGGTTGAAACGAGGCATGGTTCATTTTGTTCTACAGGCACATTCATGTACATGTACTGCACATGTGTGTGTTAATTAAAAACAACCACTAACCTTACAGAAAATGAGGTTAAATAGTTAGCTGACTTAAGCAGTAAGTTGGTGCACAACAGTGGTAATTTGCAAATGACCCTGTTGTACATGTATGCACATGGACACGTGTTTGACGCAATATCCTCCATCGTGATGTTCCACTTGTACATTATCTTAATTGTTAGAACATTCTTGGCATTGAAACAAGTGGAATCCTTAAAGAGATTGGGAGTCTTGGCTCCTTTGTAGGTTCTTATTGCAAGCTGTACTGCGTTTGTACATGTTGCACTTGGTCCCAAAATACAGCATGTGTAGCCATTTATTAAATTATCCACTGTTTATCCGCATAATGTATGAGGTGCGCGTTCGCATGTGCAATGAATTATTAATGGTTAGCAATACACATATGCATGTACAAAAGGTTTAGCTGTGACACTGTATGTCCATTTTGTGCTATGCGTTCTGAATATACGCTGTACATGTATAGCGACAAACGCCAAGGAGCTTAGGGCCTCCTCCCCAGCCTACCAACCTCACATGTATGGACATGTACATCAAATGCCAGCTGGCCCTACTGGCAAGGCCACTAACCAAACTGAGGTCTGTTTTGTTTTGGTTGTGTGGTTGCATGTGGTTTGTGTGTTAAAATGAAAAGCAAATTTATAAATATTATCATGGACGAGATTGAAAGCTAAGCAAAGTGCAGTTTGTTTGGCTCAAGCTCCATAAGGACACCTGTCTATGCCAGGGAGAGAGAGGGAGGGGAGGGGCATAACACACTTTGCAGGCTAATTTATAGTGTTTGGTACACATTTGGGTTAACACAGCAGCTGCCACAGGAGGGCCAGGATGTTTTGTTTGGCACCGAAAGCACCTTCCCAAGATTAAGCAAGTTGAGGGAAGCTTGATGGGTGTACTGTGGCAATGGATTCAGATTAGTGGACCATAACAAGTGATTAGTTGGCCTCTATTGTAAGCTCACACTAAAATTTCAACTTAATTAAATACAGTAGCACTCCAGCCACTGTGGTAGCAGCAGTACTGAATGGCTCCACCAATCACTAAACCTTTGCTTTACCTTCCTCATACAGTGTACATGTACCTTTAGTAAGGACTTTTCTTTTTTGGGGGGGGATGGGGGGGATGGGGACCCCGTAACTAGGGTTTTGCCCCCAGCATTTAGGGAGGTGTGGTCTCAAGATGGCACCTCCCTTTTTTTGACAGATACCCAGCAACCCACAAGGCTCAAAACAAAATAAAACAACACCATGCCTGATTGCATTAAGGTGCAGCACAGGTGGGCTGAATGGTAGCCTTTGTAATCATTGATCCCAACATCAGAGGTCAAATCCTACATGTACACTAGATCCAGGAAGTGACATAAGGTGTATAGCAAAGGTGTGTCTTGTGGTTTTCTTGCACTTTGTCCATACATGCAACCAGCATGTAAGCATATCTTTGAGGTCACATAAACATGGGGAGGGGATGAGAAGGTGACAACTGGAGTGGCAGCCTTCTGGGCACAACTTGGTAACTGAGAGGCACCTTTAGCTTGCAAGGTATTGCCCGCCCCACTAATCTGTGCTGGTGGTGTTATCATACTTCCTCCCAAAGCCATACTGGAAGCACTCAAGCATACCCATGACGTATATATCATTTTAATATTGGTGCAGAGTCCGTTGTGCATGCCACCAGCACTACATCATACTCCTCCATACACAATACACAGACGCAAGACTGCCAACACATGCATGGGCATGGGCCAGCAATTTAGGGGAATGGGCCCACACTTCCTTCTGAAAAAAACAAAATAAAACTTTTAGCACATAGTTCAAGCTGCTCAAAATGTGGTAGACATTACTGCCATGGCTGTGATGATCTTGCTGTCTGCATTTGTATCGACTGGCTTTAACCTCCGACAAGTACACCTGCATGCTCACAAAATGGAGAGGAACAGCGGGATAGGTCTGCTAGTGGCTGTGAACAATATGCCTGGACTTATTGGAACCCCCCCCCCCCCCCCCTTGCCAAACTTACACAAATACATGTACATAGTCTACAGGCATGATGTACACACCCCACACAGCTGCAGTCTCATTCCACATGACCCACATGCTTATATACCAGTGCACTGCAACCATAGATTAAAGAATACCTGGATACGAAACGCGTCACGTGATCCATTGAATTGTCAATTGTAGGCGGCGAACTCCTTGAAGCTTAGTGTGTTTCGATTAACCCTTTTGTACCGTACGCTTTTTTCCCAACTTTCACTGCTGTTCAACACAAACTTCGATATTTTCGGCAATATTCGTACTCCCACTGGTCTTACTTTCCGGGGACTGGCTAGTCTACACTAAGGTACTGGGGACTGGCCAGTTGACACCAAGGGACTGCCCAGTTGACACCAGGGGACTGGGGACTACACTAAGGGACTAGGGACTGGCTAGTCTACACTAGGGACTGGGAACTGGCTAGTCTACACTAGGGCCTGGGAACTGGCTAGTCTACACTAGGGCCTGGGAACTGGCTAGTCTACACTAGGGCCTGGGAACTGGCTAGTGAGTAGTCTATACTAGGGACTGGGGATTCTACGAACTGGGGACAGGCTAGTCTACAACTACGGACTGGGTACACACTAAGGTACTGAGGACTGGCTAGTCTACAGTAGGTACTGGGGACTGGCTAGTGTACAGTAGGAACTGGGGACTGGCTAGTCTAATGTACATCTAGCCATTATCTGCTGCACAACTCTGTCAAAGGTACAGCAATATTTGCTTAACTCTTTCACGGGCAACAGAGCAATATTGTGCTGCAGGTGCTATACTAAAGCCACTCTGTTTATCTAAACAGTTAACACTTAGCAGACAACAACATATTGATCAGTTGTTTTCTGGTCATATAGTGTAAGTTGTTTGCTAACTATGTTTTCCTGCAACACGCAACACTTTTATTTTTTGCACAACATGTGTACGGTAATAATTGGCTTTGCCCGTGAAAGAGTTAATTACATGTAGATCAAGGTTGACAAACTGATGGAAATATGAGTCTGTTTACTGCCCTCATCTCATCCTTCACTGCCCTCACCTCATCCTTCACTGCCCTCACCCTCCACTGCCCTCACCCCTCCACTGCCCTCACCCTTCACTGCCCTCACCCTTCACTGCCCTCACCCTTCACTGCCCTCACCCTTCACTGCCCTCACCCTTCACTGCCCTCACCCTTCACTGCCCTCACCCTTCACTGCCTCACCCTTCACTGCCCTCACCCTTCACTGCCCTCACCCTTCACTGCCCTCACCCTTCACTGCCCTCACCCTCACTGCCCTCACCCTTCACTGCCTCACCCTTCACTGCCCTCACCCTTCACTGCCCTCACCCTTCACTGCCCTCACCCTTCACTGCCCTCACCCTTCACTGCCCTCACCCTTCACTGCCCTCACCCTTCACTGCCCTCACCCTTCACTGCCCTCACCCTTCACTGCCCTCACCCTTCACTGCCCTCACCTTCACTGCCCTCACCCTTCACTGCCCTCACCCTTCACTGCCCTCACCCTTCACTGCCCTACCCTTCACTGCCCTCACCTTACACCAGTATAGTACATGTAGTTTGGAGCAAGTTCTGTTATTTCTAGCATCTGGCTGTGTGGCTCTGGGCTGTGTGGCTCTGGGCTGTGTTGGTCTGGGCTGTGTTGGTCTGGGCTGTTGCTCTGGGCTGTGTTGCTCTGGGCTGTGTTGCTCTGGGCTGTTGGTCTGGCTGTGTGTTGGGCTGTGTTGGTCTGGGGTGTTGGTCTGGGCTGTGTGTTGGTCTGGCTGTGTTGGTCTGGGCTGTGTTGCTCTGGGCTGTGTTGCTCTGGGCTGTGTTGGTCTGGACTGGGACTTTCTTCTAATGGTACATATTGCAGCTTACACAACTACGGTATACTCTGTACAATACATCATCTCTTCTCTTGTCTTTCTGTTCACTAGTGTTATTCCTAAATACATGTACATAGTCAAAACTACCACTTTGACCTTCATGGAATGTGTTTCACCTATTGTTCAAATTGCTAGCATGGTAAATACCATCCAGACTGTATCTGTGGTCAAGTGTATAAGCTAACTCAGTGCTCGTCATTTAATACACCACTGAAGCCGAAGGCTGTTGGCCAGGACAATAGCTTGTCCACCCCTGCGTCATAAGACGCTAAACTAGTCACCCCCACTCATAGCATGAGCTGCAGTATACCAATCGATAATTTACATGTACGTGTTGACAGATTAATCCTTGTCCTTTCCCATTAATTAGAATTATATCGTTTGTGACCCATTTTTTTCTCAAGTCAGTGTATATTTCTTTGTGATATTTGTTGGTTAGTTCCCTAATCACTGTTGTGTGTGCCGCACATTATTCTGTGCGTACTGTTGCAGTCAGATGGGAATGGGGACCATGCAAGATCAGGGCAAGTGCTGTCCGGAAATGCAGATATGGAGAGACTCCAGGCAGAGAACAAGGAGCTGAGAGACAAATTAGATGTCATGAATGCCACTGTACGGTTGGTAGATTGTTTTTACGCATTCATGTAGATTTACGTGTATGTATATACATGTAGCGTACATGTACAGTATGTGGGTAGAGTCATCTGTATTCTGTACACATGATTTCAGAGGGATGTAGCGTCATGTCAAAAGGTTACGTGCACACGTGTGTGTGTGTGTACAATGTACATGGCACTACATGTACATGGCACTACATGGCACTACATGGCACTACATGGCACTACATGGCACTACATGGCACTACATGTACATGGCACTACATGTACATGGCACTACATGACACTACATGGCACTACATGACACTACATGGCACTACATGGCACTACATGGCACTACATGTACATGGCACTACATGTACATGGCACTACATGTAATGGCACTACATGGCACTACATGGCACTACATGACACTACATGGCACTACATGACACTACATGGCACTACATGGCACTACATGGCACTACATGGCACTACATGTACATGGCACAACATGTACATGGCACTACATGTACATGGCACTACATGACACTACATGGCACTACATGGCACTACATGACACTACATGGCACTACATGACACTACATGGCACTACATGGCACTACATGGCACTACATGGCACTACATGTACATGGCACAACATGTACATGGCACTACATGTACATGGCACTACATGACACTACATGGCACTACATGGCACTACATGACACTACATGGCACTAAATGACACTACATGGCACTACATGTACATGGCACTACATGTACATGGCACTACATGTACATGGCACTACATGACACTACATGGCACTACATGACACTACATGGCACTACATGGCACTACATGGCACTACATGGCACTACATGGCACTACATGTACATGGCACTACATGTACATGGCACTACATGTACATGGCACTACATGACACTACATGGCACTACATGGCACTACACACTACATGGCACTACATGACACTACATGGCACTACATGTACATGGCACTACATGTACATGGCACTACAGTGTACATGGCACTACATGACACTACATGGCACTACATGGCACTACATGACACTGCATGGCACTACATGGCACTACATGGCACTACATGTACATGGCACTACATGTACATGGCACTACATGACACTACATGGCACTACATGGCACTACATGTACATGGCACTACATGTACATGGCACTACATGTACATGGCACTACAGTGTACATGGCACTACATGACACTACATGGCACTACATGGCACTACATGACACTACATGGCACTACATGGCACTACATGGCACTACATGTACATGGCACTACATGTACATGGCACTACATGTACATGGCACTATATGACACTACATGGCACTACATGGCATAATACCATTTTGGAAAGCACATTGAATACAAATAACTCAGTTTTAAGTTAATTTTGTTTGCAGATTACATTCATATAATAATTGTACAAAGAACTTTACTTTTAATGTAATAATAGCTACATGTACACTGTACACATGTCCAGTGTACTGCATGTACATGTATGTGTATGTACCCATGAAAATAATGACACATAGATGGTACATGTATGTGTATGTACCCATGAAAATAATGACACATAGATGCAAGACACAGAGGCACACAGCCATCAACACTACCAGGCCAGTTGGATTTATACATGTAGGTGAGGATGGCTCGAGCATTTGCCCTCATTATGGTCAGGCTTGCCTACTTGACAGCTCCTCCTCACTCCAACACCACTGTGAGGCTGAGCCCATGGCCTACCTCCTGCTAGTACGCTCCAGAGTTTGAACGAGCCTTTTTCTCCTCCCAACCACCTCCCACCCAAGTTCATTACACCATTCCTTACGAGCAGCTGCTAAAGCTCACAGTTGTGCTCGCTCCAAGAATGGAACTTGGGGAGATCAGTACATGTCGCATGTACATGTAGTAGCTTTGCTCACTCACAACGGAACCAGCAGTAAGTGGTCCACATCTTCCCTTCTCAAGCTCTGGAGAGAGCAGAGCACAACGAAAAAAATGAATAATCAAAAACAACATTCAACATTTCACAGAATGCTGTGGTAGTGACTTGAGCATGTGATCCATGTTTGCATGTGGTGGTATGATGACCTACTGTAAAAGTCAAATTCAATTTATACCTTTACAGATGGATACCTCGATTGATGTTAGTTAATAGATTTTAGATAGCAAATTCAAAAATCACTAGCCATGCTGTAAGTATCATAACCATCACTGGACCTGGCTCAAGATAAAGTTGCATCCGTCTGGTTGACAGCTCTACCCATTCATGAGAATGGCTGTGGTGCATTTTCGTGATACTATTGCTTGTAAGATACTGCTACAGGGTTGCCATCTAGCTTACCTTCTACCTGCACTTGTGGAACATCCGTTACAGTCGTACATGCTCTCCTTTGTCCCTGTGGAGGCTTTCTATCTATTCGCCACAACGAAATCTGTGATTTTACAGCTAATCTCCTGGCACAATGTTTCCATGAGCTAAACCTCACAGGAGAGACTTTTTTTTTTACTAAATCAGCAAACACAGAAATTGGTTCTCAGTCAGACATTGCAGCTCAAGTATTTGGGGGTGGATGATTCGAACGGACATTTTTGATGTCTGAGTTTTCAATCCCCATGCTCCATCCAACCACACCTCCTTGCCATCCAGTTGCTACCAAAGACATAAAAACATCAAACAAAGAGACTATGAGCTTTTGCATCTGTGAGGTTGAGCGGGCATCTTTCACCCCCATAGTCCTTTCCATGGGTCACATCATACACTCGGACCATAGGGTGGCTTTGCTGCCGTTTATCCTTTTCACTGTTACGCTCCTCCATCCAATGCATCAGAGGAGCACGATCCGATCAGGGGCATGCTATACACCTTCCTTCCTCCACTGAACTGACAGTCAGTGAACCTGTGATACCTCCATGCAGTTTATTCACGTAGTCATTCCCTAATCTCACAGCACTCGTTATCATGTACAGTATTATATACATAATTATATTATATACTAAACATCATTTAAGTTATTTTCAATCAAACTCTGCATGTGATTCCAATATAAAGCTATAACCATCCGTTCTGCTCATTTGTGCAGCAGAGACCAGTTTCTAAACTTGATTTTAGAGGATCTTGATTTTTGTTACTAACCATAATCTATAACCGGTACTGATTGCCTGGTTTACAAGAAATTCACTTATTTTTGTGTTGGGTGTGATTGTACGTAAATTGTTATAGTGCATAGAAATATCTCAACAACTATTAATCAGTATACATGTATATTAGTTGAGAGATTTGGTGTAAACACATGGGGATTGGTTCCACGAAAAAGGACCTTGCACAAGTTTGTTCTTCAATTTTTTTATAAATAATAGACATCACACAGCGATTCTTACACACTGAGAATCAAAGTATCAGTCATGGAATGTAGGCATTGAATTTTACATTTCAATGGCATAACATTTTAAATGCCATTTACTACAAATTTTTATAATATGCGCTAGGTCCGTTTTTGTGTAAACGATCCCATATGAACAATCAAATACATATACATGATTGAAATGAGGGCCAATATTCAAGATAATGATTAATTTTAAATTTACGGTGAACTTAGATGGTTTGAAGGTTTTTTATGTTCAGGTCTTACAAGGTTTAAGGTAGCTAAACCATGTTAACCAAACTAGCCGGCATAATAAACACCACGTCAGCACATAGCACTACTCAAGATCACACGCATGCTTAAAAAGCAAAATAATTTTCTTGCACATCATCCACTGCAGATGATGTGATTCTTTGGGTGGGATCTGGCACTGTACAACTGGGAGGGGCACATCTTACCACACCCCCAAACATTGTTATCCAATAATAAGCCTGGAGCCCAGTGAAGTTTAAGAGAGTAGGCCTCTTACATCATCACCACAGTGCACGACACAAAGGTTATGTCAAAATGAAAGCAGGTATAATTATTGTAGTGTAACAAATGAATTTGATTTGCAACACAAATTAATCGTGTTACAAGTACTGAACAATAACATACTGTTTGTATTGTCATGTAACTTCAATACAATTACAATCATGAAATGTCTTACTGTACCTGTATTTGATGTGCATTTAACTGCCCATCTACACTAACACCACTCTGTGTTGATACTTCTCCCTTTTCCCCTCATCTGAAATTATCTGGGAAAATGTCTGCATTACCTAAGTGGGCAACAGCTTGCTGTGTGTGTACAAAATGGTCTCATATCGTTATAAATGTGATGCACACCATTACTTTTGTATACAGAGGAATCTCGGCAACACATTTATATCTCATTAAGTAACTTTTATTATTTTCAGTTTGAATAAGTGGGCCATTGCCATTTCATCAACTTGTCTTCATTTAGTTTGTTACCCATTAAACTTATTTTACATTAACTGTACTGAACATTAATGAAGTCCAATAATCTACAGGGTACTGTACTGAATTATTGCTACAGTACATGAGGTACATATACAGTGTAGTTGCAATGTATTAGGCAAAGATTATCAATGACCTTAATTGTAGCAATTGCAGACACTCCTGTGACCGAATCTGTATGCACCACTGATTTGATATAATGTACATGTACATTATGACAAGAAATATGCTTTCATTTTACTTGCACTGTAAAGTACAGTACATGTACATGTATATTTGAGTTGACATTTCCATGACATAAAAACATGTGATTCACAGATTGCAACACATGAGGAAGATTTTAGAAAGGAGAGGGAGGACAGGGTAAAATGTATTGAGAAGTTAGGGCAATCGAAAGCTAGGGCAACTGAACTGCAGTGTAAGCTAGACGCCTATGAAAATATAGAGAATGAAAAGAACAGAGAACTGGCGAAAAAACTGGAGGCAGCCACGGAAGAGATAGCAGTGAAGGTGGCCCAGGTGAAGCAGTACCAGAAACAGGTGGAGGCTTACAAACAGGTGATTTAAACAGCATCGATCTCTACTGTGTCCTATTGGAGTCCCATGTTCATTTAAGGCACAACAATTTGAGCAGCTGTACAATGAGGAGAAGCAAAGGAATGCGCAACTATTGGAAGAAATTGATCAACTAAAGAAGAATCAATCTGAGCTTTTGTACAATAAAGAAAGGCAAATCAATGAACATACGGAAGAAATCCATCAATCTCAGAAAGGTTTTGCCCGGGCATTATCAATCAGAGAAGAAAGAGTAAGCTGCTATATTAATTACTAATTACTAATTACTAATAACTAATGGTATTCTATTCATAACGAGCTGTGTGATGTATGTTTGCTTGACGGTGTATGTGTAGACATGAAGCTCAATACTGAACACTTGAGGAATTTTGTGTGCTTTAGAGTGTCAAAAGACCTCTTAATGTACTTTAACATAAAAGCTAGAGTGCACAATGTATTGATTGCATGTACAGTACATGTACACCTGTACATGTACTTGCAAGCCCTTTGACAGCTTAGATGTACTTGCAAGCCCTTTGACAGCTTAGTTACAAATGTTACAATAAAGTCAATTTGTAGGCAATTTAATCGACTGTAATGTAAATGTGTTGCCGCTGGTTACTGTGGGACTATCTGCTTTACATATCAGAGCATCTCGAACTCATCGCAACAACCTCAAAATCATCCTGAACCCTCGGCCTCAAAAGGTCCCACTTGCACTCAAGTACATAATGCTCAATGTAACCATTATCTCTTCCCAAAATAGCCACTACAGAACCTGCCCACTCTCGAGACAGTGATGATGACCTTCCACCTCCAGTTATGCTGCCCAAAGCATACCATCCACCCAATACATTTAGCCTCCTCCCTCAAAGCAGTAGACCAGCAGCACATCAAGTGGAGGAAGTAACTCAAATGACACCATCTGTGGAAATACCCTTCGATCCCAACCTGCAGTGTCCCATATGTCAGAGAATGTTCAGGAAAGGAGAGATACAACTTTACAGACAACATGTGGAGTTGTGCCAAACTGTTCCAGTCTGATACTCTAATTATCTGTAGGTCGCCATGATCTCATTATATGTGTTCTGTTTATTGTTTATGCACAACATATTGTTACACAATTCTACACAATGGCTATATAGAACCTTTATTTACTTAATAAAGTCAGTCAAGTCAAAAAATAGGATGCATAATGTACATAAAATTCATATAATCCAAGTTCAATGCATCTGCAAACACATATGAACAGGACAGGTTTTAATAGTTATAATAATAGTGAATAAGCTTATTATTAAGTTTGTACACTGTAATGATAATAATAGTGCTTTTTGGAATGAACCCAGGAGCGGGGCGGGGCCATCTTCATGGTCTCCTCCTCCCAGGAGTAACCCCTGTGATGAGCTCTACCACCATGGCTTCTGGATTTGGGAGTCTCAGTCTTGGTGGATGTTGTGGGCAGTGCCTTGGAGGGAGAAAACATTTGAGACAGGTTTAGCGTCATTAGAGTGTAACACTGGTGTGTCCCTATTGTGGATATTATTAGTCTGTACAGTTTGTGTCGTTTTATCATTGGTTTGAGTTGTGGTAAACTCAGTTAGCGTGATGTTTCTGATGCGTCTGTGCGGTATAATGCAATACTCTGTGAGATCCATCACTGCGCCACAGCATTTAGTATGCAGAGTTGTGCAGAGTCTGCATACCAACCATATGCAGATGAGTATCATTGAAGTGTCCATATGCAGACGTTCTGCATTCTAAATGCTGTGGCACAGTGCATGTGTGTTTCAGGCAAATATGCATTATAGGCTCTGTGGGTTTGGCAGGCCTTGTTTCTGGTTGTGTTTTTGCTAATGAAGGCCGTTTTGTGTTTGGGGATCGGTTTGGGGATGGGAGGGAGGAGGGAAGTTGAAATAGGCATCATCTGGGTTTAGGGATAGGACATCCATCTGTTAGTGCACATTTTTGGTGCCATTCTCCCACTTCCTCTGCACATGTAGGAGTTTGTACGCCACAGGCTCTTTACCCATAGGAGGCTCAGTGTTACTTCTTTCTCTTATGAATTGTAAGTTTAGGTTGTTTGGTTTGTACATGAATATGTAGCTAGTAGTTGGTTTGACACGCTTCTTCAGGCAGGTGAATAAAACTTTAAGTGCCTTAAATATTAATGTTAATTAACATGAACTAATAATATGCAACACCTGTATTATGATTATTATTTTTTACTAGACAATAAAGTCCAAAACTATAATGTCAATGAATTATTTCAATTGCTACATTCTAGTTATTAAAAATTCATATCAACTGATCAAACAAACAGAAGATCCCATCTCATCCAGGAGGGGACTTTTAATTTTGCCTAGAAGAGGAAAAGGACTGTTCCATGCGGTGTATAGTGAAAATGGAGTGGCATTAGTTTAAGTTTTATGTGGTAAGGCTCACCAAATGTACCAAGGCCATGGAAAGGGCTGGAAGAATCGTTGATAATGTCCTTGCTGTTGTCGCTACTGCTGATGTTCGCAAGTAGATGGGGTCGCTTGGATAGCGTGGAGTCCCTAGCAGGTTAACCTGGGATGGAGGACCTGTACCACAATTTTGTGCAATTTATTCTTGGGGTGGATGTCCAGCATTTCCTGACTCTTTTGTCCCAAAGAGGATAGCTGATTTAATCATTATTTCTTCTCCCCTCCCTTCTCACGGGAAACGCACATCGAAAAGCAGGCCAAAGGCTGCAAAGAAAGCCTAAGCGACTCTAACAGTCCCACAGCCTAAACGAAACAGCGCATTCAACGAAGTCATAAACTCCCTTCTTCCTTCTCCCCTCCCCTCTCCCTCCTTTCTCCCCTCTCCCTTCTCCCCTCTCCCTTCTCCCCTCTCCCTCCATTCTCCCCTCCCTTCTCCCCTCCCTTCTCCTCTCCCTTCTCCCCTCCCTTCTCCCCTCCCTTCTCCTCTCCCTTCTCCCCTCCCTTCTCCCCTCCCTTCTCTCCTCCCTTTTCCCCTCCATACTCTCTTCTCCTATATCCTCCTTTCCCCCTCTACCTTCCCTTTTCATTCCTCCCTCCCCCTATCCCTCCCATTCAGCTTCTAGTGATAAATCCCTAGTGGTGCATCTAGCTTTGGTGTGTATAATAGGCCATAGCATGCCAGCTGCATCAGCCAGCAAGTATGTACATGTATAAATATACCAGGGTGGTACATAGTACATATTTATGTATTCATCCATTCCTTCCCCTTCCCTCCCTCTACTCTCCCTTCATCCCTCCCAACACTCCATCTATATCCTCCTCTCTCCCCTCCTTGTCTTCCCCTCTCCCTCCCGTACTTCTTTCTCCCTCCTCCCCTTCATTGTTCTCCCCTCCATTCTTCTCCTCCCTCCCTACCCACTCCCTCTGTTCCATTACTCCCATTTCTTCTCCCTCCCTCCCTTCTTCTCCCCCTTCCTCCTTCCCTTCCCTCCCCTTCCATCCCTTCCTTAGATTATCTCCTTCTTACCATCCTCTTTGTCATTCCTCTACCTTCCCCCCTTCTCTTCCTCATCATATTCTTATTTGCTCCAAGCCTTGTCCTTCCTTCAAGGTAATGTCACATAATGTACATGCACTTGCTCTCAACAGTCCACACAAACATTTTATTACTGCATTTTTACAAACAGCAAGGTGGGCACTATTTGGATCAGGGCTTGGCCCAGTGTACACAGCAAACATGTCTGGGTTAATAGTTTTACTTTACCTTTGACCATGGACCCTAATGTGCCAATGTTTAAGGATCAAAATGTTTTTTTTGCACGGAATCAGGCTCGTGTTTCTGTCACCAACTACTCATGTGGTTTGTGGTGCTGGATGTGTTTCTCTACACATGGACTTGAGCTGTGAGCGGACATGGTATCAAGAGTGGTGGGAACAGAACTGCACTGACATCAACATGTTTTCATAATATGCATGTACAATGTACGTGTACATTTTTAAAAATGATTTAATGTTATACTTTTATATGCAACTGCGAGCGGGCCCGGCCCCCTGATGTAATTCTCTGATTTCATTAATTCGCTGATGAGGGTACCACTGTACCATATATATTAAATCCACACACGACAATGCAAATGGTATTGCACAGAATACAGTGCACAGCATTCGCGGTGTATTATTTGGTTTGTCCTGTCTTGCTGTTCAATTCAGCACTTGATGTCCGTGCCTTGGGCATCATTACACCGATGGGCAATTATTTACACAATTCACATAGGTATGCACAAGTGCTACATACATGCAATCCATACAGATACACATGTGCACACATGCATGCACACACATCAAGAGATGAAATGATGGTGCTGTGCTTCAGTTTCCTGTGGGCTTTTCTACCTTACCATGCATGTAGTGCAAGCACACACACATGGGCACACATGAATGTTCACACCTCGTGTGTAAGAGACACTGGGCACATTGAGTCGCTTGCGCACCATACAAGGCACGTGAGTCCTAGTGATAAATTATCTCAAGCATCACCGTTCCAAATAATACCCATCGTTCGTATATACATCGATCGAACCTTACAAAATCACGTCCCTAAGCCATATCGACTTCAGAAGCACAGTCACCTACTTTAGATTTGAGCGTTGCAACATGGATAGTACAGGTACCGGTAGCTAGCATCTACCATTCTATCTGTAGAGGCAATGAATTAATAATCATCGCTGCTCGCAATCTGACCTTCGATCGTATACACTGATGAACTGGATTACTGTACAATAAATCAAAACTAGACTTGCACAAATAATTATGTGTGAGTAGTAATATTAGACCGCGTATACCAATGTTTTGGGTGCGCGCCTATTAAAGAGGTGCGCACACGTACATGTAAGTGCTACTTCGTTATCAGCGCTCGCCTGTGTATACTGCGATGCTTAAACCAGTCAGCAGTTGGAGCCAGCTACTACAAACTCGTACTTGGATCAACCGTTTAACTGTTACAGTATAGAGCATACTGATTACAATATCGGTGAACAATTCAAATCGATAATGTGGATACATGAATGGATAAAAGTGTTTAGTTAGGCTGAAAAGTTCAGTTGAAATTTAAGATGAATAACTTGAAAAGTCATCAGATGAAGATACAAGCGAATGGGGCTGAAGTAATGGACGTCAATCACTAGAAAAGTCATCATCAGAGGAATTAACTGCCATATAGTCATCCCATCCTGTATTTGAAATAAAAGAACACTCATACAACCCAGTGTAAGTTACAAAGATTTGATTACCAGGAGACGTTCGTTTCAATGTAGACTGGGTTATGTTTGACACATTCATGCTGCGGAGAAGATTTACTGTATTTGGAACATCAATAGAGAAACATACACTGCTCCTTGCGGCTGAGGTATGGCACCCGAAGTGTGACCTGTACAAACGAATATGATAAATGGTTGCAACTAGTGTATATAATTAGCAAACATGTAAGCACATGTGTGTACCAAGGGTTTCATCGCTGCATGTGTACAATTGCTTCGGTATACTACAAACATTGTGGAAAAAAGCAACAGCAATAATCTCGGATCAAATTGTGTGTTACTAAAACTTACGTCACTTGGCCATATTGATCTATAATTCACATGGTAAATGGTATACCAAATAATCAGTCAGCATATACTACTGCTAACCTTGAAGCCTGAAGCGTCCGCACTTCTACTATTACTGTACAGTACCGGTGTACCAAATGATTCTGCAAAGTTGCAGCTATGAATTTTCAGTGTACGTGTATATGCATCTAACGTACGGGCAAGTGACGAAAACTGCTGTTGCAGATCACTTGGTGAAGCTATCCACAAGACATTTTGACCTCAAAGAGGCACACTACAAATTTGTACACCAAACAACTAGAGTAGCTGTACTTGAAGTACTGCAAGCTGCTGAAAGCAGTTGCTGCTCTGTTGTTGCTGGATCTAGTAAAGTACTGCAATTAATGAATACTATACTTGTTAACTATGGGTTTTTTCTAACCTGTGTTGAGCATAGTCACAGCCCACTGTGGAGCACCACTTGGCAATTCAGATTTGGAAGGAAGTCCAGCTATCCTTTCCTTTTTTTTGAACCCCTAATGATTTTTCCAGAACCTTTTTTGGCTCAAGGTGCTTATAAAGCTTCGCAATTAGCCGGTTCAGAGCTTAGCAGTAACAAAACATGTAATCTATTTCCAAGCATTTGATTGAATAACTCACCAGCTGATCTCCAAGTTGGTTAGTGTGTCTTCTTAATTGATCGGTTATTGTATTCAGCGTCACTCTCATCGGTCATGTAGAATAGATCAAGCTGGCTCCACCTCTCCTTTTCATGATCTTTCAGAACCGATGCCCTTTGAAGATACAACTGGTACATGTATGTGTTATGAAATGTTGATACCACGTTGTGCGAGTAATTTACTTATTTCTGTGACCTTTTTTTGCTTTTGCTTTAATGTGGTTTTTACATTTTCTTCTCTACCTTCGGCCGAGTCTTTGAATTTTCTTCTACGAGACTCATACATGTAGTATCGATATATTGCTCCTGTTACATGATAAACGGTTGGATTTCACATAATGTACATATCAGCTGTACGTGAGTGAAAATCACTGTACTGTTCTAGCTTCGCCAGTTTTTTTATTTGACTCAGGAGCCACGTGGTCGCCTTCTTGTTGTGATCACTCCTGTAACTGTATAAAATAAGAACGCAGTATTAGTATACATGCATCGCAAGAATTCATAGACCTACTTCTCATGAACTTTGTATTGCTGTTCTTCAGACATTCCAGCGTAAAAACACTTTTTTGCTCCCTATACAATTCCAAAAGTATTGCACATTCCTTCCATAGTACATACGGTTAACTTACGCTAAGCTCTGAAGGAATTCTTTTGCATGGATGGTGGTGGCTGTACAATTTGAGGTTGTGCGTGCGGTGAGAGATGATTTTTCAACTCGACCCTTTGGACCACACTTTGTATAGCTACAACGTTGTGCTGTTGCGTTTTTTGTAGATCTGTAACTGCTTCAGTTAACTTCTCTACCTTTTCCACTACATCTGCGTTTGTAGTGGGGAGCGGTGCAGCCTTGATCCGCCTCTTTTTTATAAAAACCATGAACTGCCAGTGCCATGATATGCAATTTAAAATAAACACCACTTGCATAAAGCATTAATCTTTAATCTATTTTCATCCTTTTAACCCTGCGAAGTTTCAATTTTAGTTCACGAAACTCATAAAATAATACATGTATTTGCATGTAGCGTATTAATACACAACAAGAATGAATGTAGCAATCAGTCAATTCACTCGAACTCAAATACACCAATACAGATGTATGATATGATACTATACGGAATTCTTAATGACCACAGTGCTATTGATGGAATGGCAACTAATACAGTATCGGTGAACGCAGGAAATCTCTGTCACGGAGTCAGTTGAAGGTAAGCATGGGCACAGACAGAAACAATTCTTTGAATTACAGAAAGAGGAGTCTTCGTACTCATTTTTACATACTGTTGCTGACTGACCAAACCAGTGCTGCTGTGCATGAGGCCTGGTCCATTTGACAAATGAGTCTTTGATTCTGTATGGTTTCTGGTAACATTATGTTCAAAAAAATATTGGATACTCCGAAGTGAAGATCTCCTATGCTGCTTTGAGATGCACATAACGTATTCATCTTGTTCTCACCTGTTATAGGCCAATATGCAGATTTTATTGATCCTGTATCGGTTCTTGCCATAGTTGAATGTATGATGTGATTGGAATAAAATGCTCGTCCTGCCATGTAGAATGCAACTGACAGTGAATCAAAATCTGAATATAGGTAGCCATAAAGCATACTTACATGCAGCTCCTCAATCATTTTTGCATCCATATGAGGGAGAAGTGCTTCCATAGTTGTATCTTCCAATATTAAGGTGAAGTTACATTCCGATAGTGATGACATGGGAGACAGTGCCAGCTTACGGGTACTTTGCAATGACATGGACTTCATTGAACCATTTGATGTAAGAGAACCAGAAAGATATTTGTCTTTGCATAGTTGTAAAATATCTTCAAAATCATCTTCAAGGTGCAGAGTCATGGAAATCTGCTGATTTTCATAAAACTTTTTCATAAACTGTGACTCTGTGTTATGATTATTTGTATAGTAGTTTCCAAGGACACCATTAAATCTCTCGAAAGAGAAGCACCAAAAGTGTACACATCGCCATAGTCTAGAATTACATCTTTGAGGTGCAAATGTAAATGCATATTAATAGTACAGTGTTCTGTGCCAAACAATTAAGGTTTTGAACTTCTTCACCAGGTATTCATCGGCTGTAATGACACTCTGTTTTAGTATGGAACGAGATATAAGAATTGTGCAAGCCCGAACATAGAGCAGCCAGCATATGAATTGATTCTGTGGCACAATGCCTTTAAGACATACTGCAGAGTATATTGTTGTCCAGTTTCTCCACTGGTCTGCAGTGAAACCGGAAAAAATTGAAGCAATTTTAGATGGTATTCTGCCAGCACAACGAGGAACATTGATTTTTGCTGCCATAGTGTCAAACTGTGATTTAGAGATTACGTGTATGCCATTTTGTGTCCAAATATGCATCACGTGTTTTGGTGTACCAAGCAGTAGGTTATGCATTGGATCAACAACATGCATTCTAACAATATCAAAGTAAGGAAGGTGGGTAAGAATACATCTAATACCATACTCAGAAACTACTTCATATTGAGCTGATTTTGTTCTTGCTTTCATACACTGCTGAGATTGTATATTATGATTCACAGCTGTTCTATGCTCCCAAGAATCACGATCATAGCCAGAGCAATCCAGCTTATTGGGAAACACATCTGATTGAAACTTTTTAAGGCATTTGGAACAACCACAACAGGCACTGTGTCCTGCAAAACCACAAACTTTTCTTGTTGCAGGTATGTCACACATAACACATATCAGTGCCATGCGGATGGTAATAAACGTTTGAGACATATCTTGCCGGCCATAGTTTGACACCTTCCCAAAATGATAGCATATCGTTGACAAATGGACCTAAGTATGAGTTCATAACTTTTTTAGGTTCAGAAGGCCCTGGAATTATGCCAAGTAAGATAATATTTTCCATGTTGAACCTCTCCTCCCGTGGCAAGTAAAAAATACCTAAGTACAGAACACCAACAGAATACATGTATACATGTAGGTGACATATTTGTATGGTTGGGGCCAGTCAAATCCAAGGCCTATTGCTAAATTATTTGGAAGATAGAAATGGTTTTTCATCAACTGTTTCCAAACTTTACCACCATAAATATCTGACAACAACTTTTCATCTACAACTCTTTTTCGCCAATGATCACACTTTTCTAGAAAATGAGGACGATTAATTAGTATAGTAAGGGCATCTTTTAACAATACTGCTTTTTTGCTTGAAGTGATGATCCCTTAGTTTGGTTTTCTTTGACATGTTTGAGAAGATTCTTTCCTAAACTGAGCTTGAGGATGGTTTTGGGAATTACACATACTTACATTTAGCAGACTCCACCTTTCCATTATATGTTTTAATAACGCATTCATCAAAATTGTAGATAGCATGGCATGATGGACACACCACAAATTGTTCAAAAGATTGGCTTAGCAACCCAACATGTTTTGAGCCATGCATTGAAAAACTTTGTGGATAATTTATCGCTATGTCACACATATATGAACCACATCTGGATAGTAAATTTAGAAAATGCCTTAGGAATTTGAAAGCACTTTCATGGCAGCATTTGATATGGAGAAGCTCAACTGCCATACACAGGAAAGATGTGGTATGAAATTGAACATCTTTTTCTTTGCGAAGGAGTTGTTCTTCCTGTGGAAAGTACTAACTTATCACGGTTATTAACACAATGGTTCGGCAACAAAGGCCGTGTATATGTATGCTACAATGAGGCTACTAGATCCTCTACCTGACCCATGCATAACCCCCTGAAGCCACTCAGCGCTTCAAAGAGTGCATGCGTATATTGCTATAATTATAATAATAAGTATATTGACCACGCGATCGCTGGTTTCAGCGTCACTGCTACATTCGTTCGATAAGCCCTGTTTTGACATTTCATTCTCTATCTCAACATATGACTCTGAATCAGAGCTGTATGGTTTATTCTTGTCTACTGTACAAAGCAAGCAAATAACAGACAGACGTGATCATTATAATCTCCGCCACATTGGTCGAACATGCGGCCTTACACCATCGATGGTGTATTCATGATCAACTTCAGTACTACCAACGTGTTCGTACGCACCAATCAACTGGTGCTCGAAGTACATGTACTGTAGGTCGATTTGCAAAACAAATTCTCCATGCACAGTGATCACAATAACGTCGTTTGTCGCTCATGACTTCACATTCAAAAATTGTGTATTTAGTGTCTTTCCATGCGATTTATCGTATTCCCACGTTCGAAATATCTATACTGTACTGTCCAAGAAAACGATAAACGCATCCCCACGTTTCGCTGTTCGCACGTCGGGTGTAATGACGGCGGGAAATATTTGCCGCACCTATTCGGACGTCACAACCGCTGTGTACATGTATCAGATGGATAGGACTCGTGATTTGTGTATTTTAAAATAAAAATTTGAATTCAGGTTTTCTGCATGTTTCACTGCTGCATGTGTTTACATAGTTGCATAACGGGCGTTTCAAAAATGAAGCTTTTATGCTGGTATTGCTCTCATTCAGATTACTAATTTAATGAAACAGACTACTAAACCTGAACAACATGTGCTGTGTGATAATAACAAACAAAACACATCCGGTCAACAAAACAAGCAAACGTAATAATAACAGTGTGCCCGTTAGTTTAATATACTGCACTTAACACATGTAAGAAATAATATCAATCATGGTCTAGATTCAAATACTTCTGAATGGCCACAGACGTTCTCAGCTGGAAAATACTGACAGGAATACTGTGGAGGTTTACTTTATGTATTTCATAAAAGCGAAGGACTACATGTATGTAAACATACAGTGTATGCACACCTTAGTTGCACGCTTAGCACGTGCATGACATTTGCCACTTTCGCCTTCCTGTGTTTACGCCGTCATGGGACAGTGCTATATACTTATGCCGTGTATGTGTATACAATACTCGCTCTATAATTAACAAAACCGCTTCGCACGCTCAGCACCCATGAAAAGTTGTGAAAACAGTCGAATGTTACATGAAAAGCAACAAAATGGCTGCCTGTAAGTTGCAGTGAAACAGAAGTACTAACTATATACCCAAGCCGACTGAACAAAACGCTCGCTCAAGATAATCTATAGTCTAAACCTTCTGAGAGAAGGAAGCATGTCAGCGGGAGCCGAACAAAAGGGCGACTGTTGCAAGGAAAACCCAGAAAACAAGGAGGACGCCGAGAAGGTAAATGTGTTACCCAGCAGGGCGCTTCGAACGAGTTGCTTTTCATTTATATATATACCGCATGGAAGCGCTAATTGATTACATGTAATGTGCACCATCTATAACTCTATATGTGATTAGAAAATAGCTATGAGCCTGTGCTGCAGATTTAGTATACATAAGTACACGTATATGGATGGCTATATCATTGCTTCAACGCTGTGCAATGCAATATCTTTACTATATAGCGTACCGCGTATGTACTGTACTGTATAGGAAAATGAAATACCAGCTCTGAGAGAAACCATAGCGCGGCTGCAGGCAAGGGTGCGCCAATTAGAGGACAAGTTACGAGACGCTACCACCGCCGACTGGCTGATCGTAGAGGGGTCCGTCCCGCTACAACAGGAGAGGTGCGAACACGAGACGCGGGACGCAAACGGGGACATTTTGACGACCGAAGACGCGGATCTAATTGAGAGACAGAGATCCACTATACGGGAACTGAGGAGCGAGATTGAAGGTTTGAAAGGGAAAGCGGACGGCTATCCCATCTTGGAGCTGTTCACGGGACGGCGGTACAGCGACATGGAGGCGCAATTGGTCGTCGTGACAGAGAAATTGGAACACTTTCGAGCGGCAGACTTGGAGCACACAAGGGAGATCGCTACCCTCACAAGTAAACTCGAGGCGACCCAAACGGAAGCCGAACAGCAATTGCGTCAGCTGGAAGCCCAGCTAAAGAAACGCGGGCTATCACAGCCATGCAATGCGGCGGCGGACGAAGGACTGATCTCGGATGACGGCGGAGTGGATTGCCGCAACCAACGCTCGCACAATGAAAACGGCTCGGCCGAGGTAAGCGTCATGGCAACAGTACTACACATTGCATACGGGCATTTATCAATAAAACGGATTGACACGTATATGTATATCGTACGATGAGCAGAGCAGCAAGTTGCTAAATGAGGTGGAGGCTCTAAAAGAGGATAAGAAAAGGCTGCAACAGGAAATGGTTAGCAAGTAAACACTTATGATTCGTTATTCAAGTGTTATTTCGGCATGTGTCTTATTCGCAGGTATCACTGAAGCAGGAAATAAGACGACGTTCCCATCGGTACTCGAGCAAGGCGGTAGTGAAAGAAGGAAGGAACGACCTCAAGCAGTCGCAGCTGCAGATCGACAGGCTGGAAAATCAAGTGCAAGACCTGAAAAAGAAGTTGGATATCGAGCGCTCACAGGTGCTATAAGCGGGGTTGCACTGTGCGCGGAGAGTATACGGGCCTTGCATGTATTGCCCACCCTTTTCTCGCGCATGCACATTCGTGGTTGCAGTACTTGCATGCACTGCGCTTCTGCGTTTATAAATTTGGGCAACCTGTGAATGCAAACAGAATGATGTCAAATTTAAACTCTTCCACTATGCACAAAAGAAGTACACGTATGTGTTTCCATGCATGCATGTTCGTGTTGAAGCTCCACATTACGCACTTGCATGAAGTCACCAAACAAACATTCAAACTCAGCTATAAGAAAACAAAAACACGGATGCATGCACTTGAATTGACACTACATGTTCATGTGTAAATACTTTTCTTTTTCTTAAAAGTCTCAGGTTTTTAGTGAAGACTTCGAAAAAGAAAGAGATGACAGGATTACCGCGATAGCAAAACTTAATGAGACAGAAAAGGAATTGAAAAGTGTGAAAATAAAACTAGAACAAACTGAAGCTGAACTAGAAAGACACAAAACCATCCTTGCAGATACTGAAACTATTGCAGCAAGAAACAATAAGCAGCTGATTATGGACCTAGAAGCAGCAAGGGAGGAGATAGCAGTAAAAGTCGCTCAGGTGAAGCAGTATCAAAGACAGGTGGAAATGCATAAATTGCAGGTAACATAAATTTCACTTTATTACAATACACGTGAAATAGTTGCACTGCACCACTGAGGGCGCGTGATACAAATACTGCACTCCATAATGCATGCTTGACTACAGCATCAATTCGAATTTGATGCTAGAACTGCTTTAAAAAGGGATGTACAATTGCTGTTATTCTAACTAAAGTAAACACCTTCTTTTCCGAAAACGCCAGGTTGACAAAGATTGCTCAAAGCCCGAGTCCCAACAGAAAGCCGAGCCCACGCCTCCTGTTCTGGACACTTTCGCGACAGGGCGTACCAAATGTTTCATTCCCCTTGCAAGTGATTCGACTGACATGGCCATGCCTGTCAATGTGCGGGCTTCTAACATGGATGACAAGGGCACGCAGACCGCTATAGAGGATTGCGCTATATGTGATCATTCAGAACAGATCGGCCTTTTCCGAATGTCCGAAGATGACGTAAGGAACCTACCTCCTCCAATATTTCATACGGAAGTGTTCAGTCGACAGATACTGATAGATCGGCATATGTTCGCTTCGACAAATGATGGGAGGGACCTTCCGCCCCCGATACACATGCCTCGTGAAGGTCCGATCACTCCAGCTGGTCGATTTGAGCATTCGGTGGAGGAAGACAAATCCACCACGGACGACTTGATCTATAATTTGGATAAGGAGATGCAATACGAGGCGGACCAAGTGCGTGCTTCGGAGAAGTGCAAGGATCGACCAACGCAACACGAGGTTCCCTTGGACTTCAATCTGAAGTGTCTTGTCTGCAGCAAGGTGTTTCGAAAAGGGCAGATACAACGGTATCGAGAACATGTTAGCAACTGCAAAGGTTGTAGGTAGAACTAGCTTATTCATATTGAATCGCGGTACCAACTACTTATATATACATGTGTACATGTACAATCAGCTATCTAGGAAAATGCATTATTGTCCTTAAATTAATTTTTATTTTACTTTGGGAGTCTTGCTACAATACATGAATTAATTTATTTCAGCAATCGCCATACGTACGCATGCCAGAGATATGCAAAGGTACACACAACTAGCAATGCAGAGTCACACACAACTGGCAATGCAGAGGCACACAAAAATAGCAACGCAGGGGCACACTCATCTATTATTACACACAAAATTAGCCTCGCCTGTTGGTAACTAGCTGATCTGTGTATTACTCAGAAAATCGATCGAGCTTGAGCTGCTTATGCACGAAATGGAAAACAGGTATAAAAGGGAGAAGTTGGCTTGGGCATGGCCGTATTGGTGCCAATAGTAGTTGCGTGGACAGCTAGGGGGAATTGGGGAGCGTTGTAAGCTCCTCCATTGGTTGCAGAAACGTTGTTACGTAGTGCTAGATTGTGCGGAGAGAGGGTTCGTGAGTTAATTTTGAGGGCACGAGAGAAGACCGTTGCACGCTACCTCATACATGTACATGCATGCATACATGTTAATATACAGTGTATATCTGTTTTGCATTCCATTTTCCCTACTTAACGGTATGAGCTTATCCAGTGGCTTATGTCATTATTGCCAAGCGCATAAAAAACACATAGCTTCTGGGGCTCCTCCCCAGACCCCAATGAAGGAGCTTACACCGCTCCCCCATACCCCGTAGCTGCGAGATGGGAGGTTCCATCCCTCATTAATAATTCATATCGGACCCCCCCTCCCCTTTCCAGGAATCCTGTATCCGCCCCTGAACCCAGAACAATCCCTCCCCCCCCCCCCCCCCCCCCCCCCCTTCCCCCAACTTTGAAGCGCCCAGTCTAGCAGTCGCAGACCCACATGGTTTTTTGAAAAATAATCCTTGCAGCCCTTGACCACAGATTTCGTGGGTAATAATTTCAAAGTTGGGGGGATTGTTCTGGGTGTGCGTAGTGTTGTATATTGTTGTAATAAAGATACATGAAGTGCGATAATGTACATTGTATTTACAAACGCTAATTTACTAAAAGCTAAAACACCTAGCCTACCTACAACAGTTTTAATTAACTCTCTCTCTCTTCCCATAATGGATCTAGCCACAGACCTCACCAGTGAAATGCTGAGGCAACCATAGATATCCCTGACAACTGAAGACTTGGGTCGACCTTGTCTTAGAGCCAGCAGAGTAGCCAAGCGAGAAAAACACATTGTACAGATAGCCAAGAGCTAGCATGAGCAGCAGAAGAGGAAAGAAGACGTGCCTTGTTAGCAGGAGAGGAGGTCATCAAAACTGCGTGAAAAAGATGACAGTCTAATTTCTTAGACAAGGCATGCTGGGAAGGAGGAGAGGACAAAATAGCTTCTACTGTGATGGCATCACTAGGGGATACAAGGGTGTTGAACCTTAAAATGGCACTCACTAAATGCCTATTGCTAGCACTATGTATACCGATACCTGAGAATGCTAAAGAAGAGATGAAAGCAGCACAGCAGTGGTGAGAAAGAGAACGAAAACCTAAACATCCAAAGCTGAGGCTAAGTTGTGCTTGCTGCCAATGAACATCAGGAATATCTACTGCCAAGCATGAGGAGAAACAATGCCTTACCTCTTCATCAAAGAACTGTAGGGAATCATGGGAAAGACTTGGAGGAGTAGTTCTGGCTAGGTGAACTAGTTTGCAGAAACTGCCACTGATTCGAAAGAGAGAAGTTGCCTCATGGAGATCAGCTGCAGCTACCTCCACCAGAGCTGATAGCAACACCTTAGCTTGGGAGATTTTCTCACTTACATGTATGAAGTGGGATAGTCACCTATTGGTACCCCAAGGATGTCATTATTATTATCATCATTACTATTATTATTTTGATACAAATAACATAATACTAAACATAGATTGTACACAGCACCACAGCAGGTAATGCACGCTATTACTGCTATGTAAATGAGCACACACAAAATACACAACGACTATGTCTGAACAGCTGAATGTCGACCTATAGTTAAGCTGGGATGTCAGAGCCGACGCCATATGCTCGGGATAGCAGTGCCCTTGCATTTGCTCTGACTAGAACCAAGTTGAGCCTACCATACAGTGTTGAGGTGGCATGCTATTTGGAGCAATTTAGTCTAGCAGCCAGGCGAGAGGCAAGGCGTGAAAGATGTAAGCGTGCATCTGCTCCCCAGCAACCATAAGTCTCAACAGCTAACAGCTAAAGGTATGCATGACCAGCCTAGCTCTGAGCACTTAACATCGTTGGAGGCATGCTTCAGATGATCCTGCTGTCACACATGCTTCATTGAGGATGCTTTGATAAGCGGTGATGCAACAAGTTTCCCCAGATCCCAATTTGGCACCAGGACATCAGCTGGCCGGGTGCGCCATTCATCATGCCCCAAACCACTTCCTACCTCCATTTGTCCACCAACACCAGCCTGTCTGCAGGATTCAAAAAAGGTATTCCTAAGTTGGTTGTGGCGTGACACTACATCCCCATTATATTTACATGTTAGGGCGTGGTGACCTAAGGGATCTAACAACTGGGTTGAACAAGATGGGCACCTACTACCACCAAACATGTCAATACCTAGCCACCATTTTAGAATTCAGCTGTGTCAAGGTGGAGGCGGACCTCCTCATCAAATAAGTGCAATCTTTCCAGTGCTACAGAAGGAGGGGTGCATCTGGCAATATGGACCATCCGACAGAAACCACCGCATTGGTGTAGCAACAACAGAGCAACTTGGGAGTCAACTGAACCTACTTCTTTTAGCAGTGCCAAAAACTTAGAGGCATGTGCTCTTTTCTCCGCAATGGACTTGGCACAAAAGATTGGGTCTACTATTGGCACCCCTAAGATTTCAAAATTCAGTGCATCTGATATCTTCATCTCATCAGGAAAGCCTCTAAGGCCTTCTTTACTGAACATTTCATATTGATAAAGAGACCCAGTGGAGGACCAAGTTGTTTAATAATGCTGTGTGCTTGTAAAGCTGCCTGTTTTGGCCCAGCAATAACCATGTACCAGGAGTGAAATGAAAGCTGTGAGCAAATTGAGTCCACTGCAACAGTAACCACCTTATGGAGAACCAAGCAAAAGAGTAAAGGTCCTAATGGGTCTCCCTGCTGGACTCCAGACTCTGATCTCAATGTACCCATGGCAGACAACAATAAGGGGTGATCACCATAACACCCAGCTGCCCATTGGAAGAGCTCAGAAAAATAATTAATAAATTGAAACAAATACAGCAGAATGCATGAATACATGTACGTTAGAACTACTAAACTATACATACAGGAGTAAACAATGTATATCAGGCTACATCGTTATTCTTATGACTAATACATATATGGAGTAACTAGCATGCTCTGCTTAGGAGAGCTCTGGCATTGCACCTCACGAGGGTTACGTATAGCCTCCCATAGATGTCTACCAAGAGCTTCTTTTTTTAATAATCGTTCATAATATATATCACAATAAATCAAACATCTTAAAGTTACTAGACAAAAACATCATCCGGAACAACTTGCTCGCAAGAAGCAAAGTGAGACCTGCTGAGTATGGCTCTAGCATTGCACCTAATCAAAGTGAGGTTAAGACGACCATATAGGCTGTTAAGCATTTGGGATTTGTAAGTGTTGGTTCGAACAGCCAGTTGTGAGGCCAACTGCGACAAAGCCTGCCTCACCTCTGTGCCCCAACAACCATAAGACTCCACCACCATTGGAATGCAGCGTCATCCCAACTCTTCACACTTTGCATCATTGTTCCTATGTTTGCGTTCCTCTGTTGCCTTTGCTGCTGCCCCTGGTGATATGCCCGCTTCTACAATGTGTATTATTATTATTATTATTATTGAATAAATCATACTTACATGTATACAACAAAACACCAGAATAATGAATACAGCAGGTTGGCCTCTCTCCCAACCCTCCACAAGGACGTCAGCTGGACGAGAGTGATTGTTATCACGACACATACCATGTCCTGCTTCCACCCTAATTATTATTATTATTATTTGGGACAGTTTCCGCGAAAATTGCCCCACGATTAAAATGTTATAAAAATGCATCGCGTTTGAATCGCTATAACTTCCCAACAGATAACGCTATCGACTTCCTATTTTCAACACTTCATACTACACCATTTCACTATGAAGTGTTGAAAATAGGAAGTCGATAGCGTTATCCGTTGGGAAGTTATAGCGATTCAAACGCGATGCATTTTTATAATATTTTAACCGTGGGGCAATTTTTGCGGAAACTGTCCCATTTATTATACGTGAAGAGAATACATGAATTCATGTACAATGCAGACATATTATTGCTATACTGTTTATTTTAATGAATCTACAGTTCTGCTTACAGACACACCCTACAGTTCCAACTTATAACTGATCGATCTAATCATATAAAATCGATTCACTACACATCTTTCTATGATGTTTTTGTGTGAATGATTGACATATTTGGTCAACAGATAGCTGAATATCAAATCCCAGAAAAGCTATTACTGCCAAATTTCCCATGCAGCCTTTCATTAGTCATGGTGGAATGGAGCCACGAATGTATCTGTCTTAGACAGGAAAATGAAGGGGGTTATACACCCATCATTTAGATGCTGATTTAGATCTAGACCTAATTCCCGATCAGAATCTGTATCGTCCTCGACAAATTGGGACTCGCAGGATACACCAGTAGTTACTGGTAGGCCAGATACTGATGGCTCGCTTTGATCAGGACCATCGAGTATTTCATGCACTTTCCGAGTTAAACTCGAATTGTCCAATATGGACTTGCACTTCGCCATATCTTTGACGGACAGCAGGCAAAATGAACTCCAAAAACGCGCACAACGATCATACGATGAGGGCGTGGATGTCCAATTTGTTATGGAAGTTAATTTTAAAAAAATATCCAGTCCTCACCCGTCCGTAATCCGTCGGGCGTTCTGGTCGGATTTTCTAAAGGAAACGCCTATTTAATGCATAAGATATCTACCTTCAGTTAAAAAACTTCCGCGCTGCGGGAGGGGGATCATCCTCCCGCACCCGCACCCTTCTAATAACCCCGGGTTCAGCCCCCCCTCCTAAATTCCTGGATCAGCGCCTGAACGCTATTTGACAATTTATTGGATATGATGATATCAGTAGTACATGTACAGCAAATACTGCATTGACCCAGTTGCATGCTTTGAACGTTCTACACATAATTTGCACTTCCATGACAGCTTTCTGTTTCTGAGACTTGTATGGAACAGAAACCCGGTGACCCGGTTAATCAACCGGATGTCCGCTTTGCCTTTGGTAACAGACTGACCAGTTGAGTAAACGGACATTAATTTTACATCGGGATAGAACATATACACGTACATGCATGTAGTTTAATTAATCATTTCTCCTGTCCCAGTCTGGGTTGACCGGTGATTTATTGTAATTGGGACAGTTTCCGCGGATATATAATTATAAAATGTTATAAAAATGCATCGCGTTTGAATCGCTATAACTTCCCAAAGGTTCATGCTATCGACTTCCTATTTTCAAAACTTCATACTACACCATTTCACTACGGTGAAACATATTTTGGGGCCTTGCACAAGTTCCTTGCTGATGCTACGAGGTCCGATACCCCATAGGGTTCAAAGCCGCCACATCTTCACGTAGGAGCAGTCAAACCGCTTCAAATTCAGTATGCGCGTACAGGGGTCCTGTTGCTATTGATATGTTCAGTTCGTTAATTTTTACTCTATCCGTCGCGGAGATACAGCTGTGCAAAGTCAATGCACATTTCTCGCTCGATTGCACGATTTTTGCGTGCAACCCGCGTGTTCCATTCTCCCAGAGATAATTCTATATATTCCAATCCACAATACATTTTCATAACTTCTTTGTTCCGCCCATTCTCCTTTTAAATAAACTAAGCTAGCCGTTCCCAACTGTTTTTGTCTCACTCAGGCAGTGAGTTTATGCGGGAAAATTAAAAGAAGAAGTCTGCTCACTTTGCTAGACGGTCGTACCAAATTAACGGATCCTAGTGAATGGTTGCAGTATAATCTTGCGCCTCCCACGTCGCCGACAGTATTCAAAACGGCACGCGTAAGGCTATTCGCTACGCACTCACATCATCCTCTAGTCGTGTAATAAAGTTTTCCTATTTGCCATCAGGGCGGTGAGTCTGTGCCGAGTGTGCATGGTGACATCGCCGATTCGTTTATGATTCATTGAACATTATGCCATTGAACAGTCCATAGCATTCAAGCTATTGATTGGACCTTTATTTATTCATGTACTGTAATCGTGTCACTGCAATTTCATTTGTCGATCGATTGATCAAAATTCACGGCCAGACGAAATTCAATCGCTAACATACAGATAAGTAATTTTAGTCCATTAATATTATTTATTTATTTTAAAAAAGTATTAAGGAGGGGGCCTCTCGTGAGAGTTATTACCCGGGCCCCAACCTGGCTCTCAACGGGCCTGCTAGTGTGTATTTCATGCATGTGTGTGTGCATGTGTGTCTGTGTGTGCTAGTGTGTATTTCCATGTGTGTGTGTGTGTGTGCGTGTGTGTGTTTGTCATACATGTATGTGTGTGTCGTGTGTTTTGTGTGTCCATGTGTGTGTCTGTGTATCTGTGTCGTCTGTGTGTATGTCATGTGTGTGCGTTTGTGTGTGTGCGTTAGTGTGTCTATGTGTGCGTGTTTGTATGTGTCTGTATGTATGTCATGCATGTGTACATGTGTGTCTGTGTGTGTGTTAGTGTGTCTATGTGTGTGTGTTTGTGTATGTCATGTGTGTGTCTGTGGTCATATGTGTGTCTGTGTATGTCATGTGTGTGTCTGTGTGTGCGTTTGTGTGTGTGTGTGTGCATTAGTGTGTCTGTGTGTGTATGTCATGTGTGTGTGTATGCCTGTGTGTGTGCATGTGTGTGTTATGCAAGCTTAATTTTGGTACAGAAATTGAAATGGTGAATACATGTGTGACAATGTTTGTGAGTGAGAGTGTTTGTACCACATCAGACAGGTATATTGTTTGCCACATGTATAACAGGTGTGTACAAGTACGTTGTACATAAGTGTGTGTGCGTGTGTGTGTGTGCGTGTGTGTGTGTGTGTGTGTGTGTGTGTGTGTGTGTGTGTGTGTGTGTGTGTGTATGTGTGTGTGTGTGTGTGTGTGTGTGTGTGTGTGTGTGTGTGTGTCTGTGTGTGTGTGTCTGTGTGTGTGTGCGCGCGTGCGTGCGTGGTTGTGTATAACAAAATACGCCATACGATAGTATACAGGGCCATGTACGCAACAATGCAAGTGTGTGCACACGACTGAAGGTGAGCCAGAATGAGTTCATGTACTATGTGTGTCCTGAAAGCTGTGTGAGACCGAAATCATTGCAATCGTAGCCGAGTGGGCGTGGCAGATATAAGACGATGATTTCAGCAACATGATGGCAAATAGGAAAGCTTTATTACACGACTAGAGGATGATGTGAGTGCGTAGCGAATAGCCTTACGCGTGCCGTTTTGAATACTGCTGGCGTCGTGGAACCATTCACTTGGATCCGTTAATTTGGTACGATCGTCTGGCAAAGTGAGCAGTCTTCTTCTTCTTTTAATTTTCCCGCATAAACTCACTGCCTGAGTAAGACAAAAACAGTTGGGAACGGCTAGCTTAGTTTAAAGGAGAAATGAGCGGAACAAAGCAGTTATCAAATTTTATTGTGGATTGGGAGAATGGAACACGGTTGCATGCAAAAATGGTGCAATCGAGCGGGAAATGTGCATTAACTTTGCACAGCTGTATCTCCGTGATGGATAGAGTAAAAATTAACGAACTGAACACATCAATAGCAACAGGACCCATGTACGCACATACTATTTTGAAGCGATTTAAACTCTCCTAGCTGAAGATGTAGCGGTTTTGAACCCCATGGAGTATCGGACTTCGTAGCAACAGCAAGGAACTAGTGCAAGGCCCCAAAATAGGTTTCCCCGTAGTGAAATGGTGTGTAGTATGAAGTGTTGGAAATAGCACGTCGATAGCTTCAACCGTTGGGACGTTATAGTGATTCAAAGGCAATGCATTTCTATTACATTTTATTATATATCCGTGGAAGGGGGGGGGGGGGGGGGGGGGGGGGGGGGGGGGAATTATTTCTATTTTACTGGCACGTGATGGCGCAAAACGAACAGTTCTATCTCCCTGAAGTCGATAGTGTGAAATTCGTTTTCAAACGTACGGAGTTGATTCGATTACAGTACGATGTCACCGTACGCGGGGTAAATTGTATAACACTACTTTGGACAAGTACCTCGCCACGGTTACAGACGGCCCCATTTCAGTGAAGGTTTCCATCCTCCGCGATGTGAGTCGTGGACTACAGTACCTGCGCTCTCAAACACCGCCCATAGTACACCGCGAGCTCATTGCCCAAAACGTCCATCTTTCATTTGACATGAGAGCAAAGATTGCTGTCGTTCATGGCGTATCGGTGCCCTGTGACATCAAACAGATACAAAGTACTGATATTGCTGTTTACCTGCCACCTGAAGCGTTAACTGGCACTCAACAATGGAGTACAGTCTCGTTCAGACTCAGTGATATTGCTGTTTCCATGCCGCTTGAACCACTAAAATGGGATATCTACTCGTTTGGTGTTCTCTTGGCGTACACTGCACTGCACAAGCTTCCTCTTTACAAAACATCTCTTGTCAAATGGATGGATGAAATGGGGTAGATTCATCCTCTGTATACCCTGGCCCGTAAGTGTGTGAATGACTGCCCATCAGAAAGATTGCCCATTGAAGACTTGTGCTACGAATTGGACACTCCGAGTCCCTGCAGGAATGTCCAAATCACTACAAAATCGATATGCACGTAAAGGAGTCCTGTCACTATTGATTTCTGCAGATCGTTGATTTTTACCTTATCCGTTATGGAGATACAGCAATGCAAAGTAAAGTCCACGTTTCCCGCTCGAATCGCGCCTTTCTCAGTCCCACTCGGGAGAATGGAAGCGGTTCAAGGACTGAGAAAGGCGCGATTCGAGCGGGAAACGTAAACTTACTTTGCATTGCTGTATCTCCATAACGGAAAAGGTAAAAACCAACGATCTGCAGAAATCAATAGTGACAGGACTCCTTTACGTGCATATCGATTTTGAAGTGATTTGGACATTCCTGCAGGGAGCTACCTGGATTTTGAACCCCTCGGGGTACTGTGCCTTGTAACGTCGGCAAGGAGCAAGGGTAAGACACCAAAATATATTTTCGTAGAGAGAAGTGGTGTGGCACGAAGTGTTCGAAATAGGAAGTTGATTGCTTAAACCGTTATGGAGTTTTAGCGATTCAAACGTGAAGCATTTTTATAACTTTATATATATATAGCCACTTTTCATTTTCTCGGAAACTGACCCATTTTATGACATGGCGTTTATCTGGCCAGCCAAAATGGCATTATTTTATTATCTCCACATAGATTAGGTCAGAGGTCTACGATGAGCAGTACCTCTGTAATGTGTTGTAGGTTGTAGAAAGATATTTTATACTTTCCATGACGGGAAGTAAAGGTTTGTGATCTATTTTGATGCTAAACTGCTTTCCAGTGAGGTAATCCTTAAAAACTTCTCGTAGGCCCAGGTGAAGCAGTACCAAGTGTTTTGTACCATTTTTTGTGTCCCACGACACACTTCATGCTCAGTGGTCATTAGATCGTTTGAATACATACATGTTTACATGTAAATATCTGTTGTTTTTTTTTTTAACTCAACCTTACAATCCGCAGTACTACATGTATGTCCATAAGTCCAGTAAATGCTTCAGTGTATTGTTTAAGCTGTTGTAGAACCCTCAGTGTTGTTGGGCACTTCTGTGCATTGATCATTAAATACATGCATGAGACAAGTAGACAGGACAGCTCTTTCTGTTTTACATAGCAGGCCTAAACATAAAAATACACAATACTTGAAACCTGAATGTCAATTTTTCTACATGTTATTAGGACAAATATACTTGTCATTCGTCATGATGTGCTGTGTAGGTGTGAATGAATATGTATGCTCGTCATCGTTCACTAAATCATTGTTTCTGAGGCATCTGAGGATAGGCACGAGATGCATACCGTGTAGCTGCAATTTCTTTATGTGTACTGAGGGATAGAGAGATGATATTAACTCAGTCTCACTTCAGTTTCCCTACAAGGACGTGACAGATGACTGAGATTGTGACCAAGTCTACTTTCTATCAATAGTAATTATAGCCCATGAAGCTCATTTCATTGTTCTTAGATTTCAACATCACCCGTATTTAAGGACCAACACCCTTAAGTTTATAAGGATGCTTGAAGATTAAACGTTTCTAAAAATTAATTTGGATGGTTGTGAATTATTAGAGTTGCCTATACAGATCCCTGTATCAACTACCGGTGTTCTCTCAGCTTTGCTGTGAGAAATGGCACTGCATGTGCACAATTGTTGCACACATGAAAAGAAATTGCAACAAAACCTGTATTAACTGTTGACATGTATATACATGTATGTTTGTATTCTTTGCCCTCACAGTGTAGATAAATGCGTCCTGAGATATATCGTCACACCCACGTACAGGTACACACAATCCCTTTCTTGGAAGGCCTTGATCGGAGAGTGGAGATAGGACGTGGTTCCTTTGGAGCTGTTTATGAGGTCAAGCTGAATGGCCTACCCTGCATTGCTAAGGGACTACATGAAATACTGTTAGGATTACGAGAGAACTACCAAGTTGCTGAGACTGACATACAAGCAATACGACAAAGGTTCTTAAATGAATGTTTCTTATTGAGCAAACTGAAGCACCCCAACATTGTACAGTTTCTTGGAGTTCATTCTACCAAGGACAATGTGTATCTTGTCATGGAGTACATGCATATGGATTTGGAGGAGTGCTTAAAAACATACTGTGATATACCTGCTTCAATTAAGGTCTCCATCCTACATGATGTGTCATATGGACTGCTCCATTTACACTCTCAGGATCAACCCATCATTCATCGTGACCTTACAGCCACTAACATCCTCCTTACACAAGACATGAGGGCCAAAGTAGCAGATCTTGGAGTGTCAAAAATATTTGACCTTCAACAGCTCCAAACAGCCTCAGTGCAAACTACAGCACCTGGTACAACAGCTTACATGCTACCAGAGGCCCGGAGGCTTCATCCAAAGTATGACCTTAAATTAGATATATTTTCATTTGGAATATTGTCCTTGTATACAGCCATTCAGGAATTTCCTATTGAGCATGAGCATAAACTTACTGCAGAAGTTGTTGAAAAGGAAATCGTTCAAATACATAGACGACAGCATTGGATTGAAAAGATGGGGGTGGATCATTTTCTTCATCCATTGGTGATGAAATGTCTTCAAGACAGACCAGAGCTAAGGCCTACAACTAATGAACTTTGTGGAATGATTGAAAGTATCCTTCCCCAATATAAAAAGGAATGGAAAAATGTTTTAGAGGTAGAGTCTACATCTTTTTGACCATTGTACAATACTAGAAATAAAAAGTGACCTTGTCATTCAGTAATACCAGAAAGTTTACTATTTTATATATACAAAGTGGCATGCACTGTATGCATCTTACACAAGCAATAATGAAGCCACAAAGGTAAATTGTCTCCATGCAATGAGCAATTAGTCTCATCTAGTTTACATGAATATTACTAAATTACATGTAATACAAATTGAATGTTTCATGCATTCTAAAAAATTGAATGAGTTAGATTCTGTCTAAGCAAGCTGTTACAGTCGGTATGTAGTAATATATATCAATACAAAATCGGCATGATATATGCTTTCTTTTTTCCTACAATATTATATTGATGTATAATTATTCATATTTGTATCTTGCAGCTGAGCAGTCAAGTTCAGATGTTAAAATGTTTATCAATTCAGCACAGAATACAGCTACAGGTAATCGGTGCAGGAATCACCAAAGTGCCCATGGGTGTGTCTGTGCATTTGAGCCTTTGAATGCACTGCGGGTTATGTAATTTTTTCATTTTCATTATTAGCAGGACTAGCCAATAGTTGCGTTTACAATGCCACATTGTTTCTATGTGTTTATTTTAAACCAGCGTATTTAGCTTTGCATACTGACCCACTTACAGTGTACTTTGTTATGAACCCCATACTTACACTGAAATGCCATAAACACTGAATGTAGTACATATACCTACACTATTGCATTGGTTTGTATTGATGCTTGTACCACATTATTATATTGATTACATTGACTGATCCTTACCTTTCTGCAGGGTCCTTCTGCTAATGACCGGCTACCACATCAAACTATATCACAGTCCAGTTTTGCTCCGATAATTCAACCTAGAAGGAGATGACAATTTTCTAACCACCCTAGTTAGTCCCAAACAGTTTGATGTACTTTATGAATTTATTCCAGATGAGCTTTAGAGGCCACACTTCTCAAACAATTAGCATATTGCTAGAATCAAGCAAAGTTGGCTTGTGTGGTTTGAGCTATGCTACAATAATTACATATAATACCTGCGGCATCCTACATGTATCAGATGGACTGCTGATTTGTGTGCTGAATTCAGCATGTTTCACTGCTGCATGTGTTTACATAGTAGCGGGTGTTTAAAAAATGAAGCTTTTAAGCTGTATTGCTCTCATTCAGATTTTACTTTTATTGTGCTAATTTAATGAGACAGAGTACAAAACCTCAACAAGCACACATGCCATAACAAACAAAACACATCCAGTCAACAAAACAAGCAAAAGTAATGATAACAGTGTGCCCGTTAGTTTAATACTGCACTTAACACATAGGATAAATAATATCAATCATGGTCTAGATTCAAATACTGCAGCTGCTATGTGGTCACAGACGTTCTCGGCTGGAAAATACTGACAGGAATACTGTGGAGCTAGTACCAAGGGCAGTTAGGGTAATATTAAATTATTTTAATGGCGGTTGATCGATATAACAAAATCATAGCTATAGTATAACTCACTGCTAAGTTAATATAATTAAACTCATGAACAAATTTTTATTCAAAGTCAATAGTCATTAAAATTAACCAATTTTTTAATTAGAGGGCTTTAGATTTAATTAGTTATGCAACTGCTTTATCGTTATCCAATGCAAATTAGTGTACAAGTACTTGTGTAACGAACTGGAAGAAAACGATCATCTAAATGAGAATCATGCAATTTGAGTGGCTGTACAATAAAGAAAGGCAAATCAATGCACATATGGAAGGCACACATGGAAGAAATCTCTTCAATTAGAGAAAAGGGAGATAGTGATATAAGCTGCTGTAAAATAAAATTAGTATTCATAAACGAGCTGTGTGGTGTACATTGTATGTTTGCATGTATGGCAGTAGTACTGGGCACTTGAGCAATTTTGTGAGCTATAGACCTCTTAATAATGTACTTAACAACGCAAAACGTGTGCATGTACATATACTTGCAAGCCCTGTTTGACAGCATAGAGACAAATGTTACAATAAAGCCATTGTATAGGCATTTTTATAGACTGTAATGTAAATGTTACCGCTGGTTACTGTGGCTTTACGTATTCAAGCATCTGGGACTCATCGCAACAACCTCGAAATCGTCCTGAACCCTTGGCCTCAAAAGGTCCCACTTGCACTCAAGTAAATCATGACAATTATCTCTTCCCAAAATAGCCACTACAGAACCTGCCCACTCTCGAGACAGTGATGATGACCTTCCGCCTCCAGTTATGCTGCCCAAAGCATAACATCCACCCAGTACAGTTTGCCACCTCGCTCAGAGCAGTAGACCAACAGCACATTCGGTGGAGGCCAGCCAGCACCACAATGTACATATAGAAGCAACTCAAATGACACCATCTGTGGAAATACCCTTTGATCCCAACCTTGTGTGTCCCGTACCATGTCAGAGAATGTTCAGGAAGGGAGAGATACAACTTTACTACAGACAACATTTGAAGTTGTGCAAAACTGGTCCATTCTGTTGCTCTAATTATCTGGCGGTTTGCGTAATTTCCGTAATCGTTCCATACACAGTGGGAAAGCATACCAAATGTTTGTTTTTTACAACTTAGCTCCTGACAGATTGTTAGTGCGGCACATTTGGCAAGATTTTGAAACACGTCACCATATTTTTCCCGAATAAGCCAACGGTTCCATTGAATTGTAGGGTTCTTTTTTCAAATGTTCATGAAGTCAACGGGGTGAGTTCCTCATCACAAAATATCCTCTATTACGTCAAAACCTTAATTAAAGATCTACTGTTAGCTCCTGACAGAAACATATAGCTGATATACACAGAGCAACTATTCTGCGCTTTTAAACGTAGTCTTCGTATTTGAAAATTTGGTTCCATACTCCACAGAAGTATTCCTTCTTGGATTTCATAGTGTCCCCGTACAAAAATTGAAATACGGACATACACTGTACGTAATACGTTAGGCATTCCTACTAACATTACCAAAGGTTTGTTGATACCTATTGTGCGCTGCCGCACGCTCATTTAAGTAGTTTCTAGGCTACTGCAGGGTGAAGCGGTGATGCTATGGTATGTACTATATATAGTAGCTTGTACATATCCAGCGTCGTATCCATAACGCTTACCCGCGGCTGCCAGCTCTTGCTGGAGCACTATACTCCTCGGTACCCTGCACAGTGGCATGCGCTTAAACCTTGAGCACTGTAGTGTGCATGTAGGCCTATGTTGTTTCTAAATAATGCACACGGTACGGGGGGGGGGGGGGGAAGGGGTAGGTGTACGCGGCTTAGCGTAGCTTGCTTGAACTGTTCTGTCGCGTTTTGCTGTACATGATTTGACCCATATCTTTTGGGTCGCCAATATTCAAATATGTACATTATCCCACACCATTTATAGGCACACGTGACACCATAATCGTTTGCAACTCACCCTCCACCTGACCAGCAAGCTAATGAAAAAGAAAAATGCAGTAGTACATCGTGCATGTGTGTATGTGCTTCTGTGTGTGTGCATGTGTGTGTGTGCATGTGTGTGTGTGCATGTGTGTGTACATGTGCGTGTGTGTGTGTGTGTGTGTGTGCGTGTGTGTGTGTGTGTGTGTGTGTCTGCATAGAACCAGTTTAGTACCAATATGAATACACATTGTTAACTTGTGCAGCATCATGCAGTTCAACAATATAGCCTGCCTAGATGAGTTACAAACAAAAAACTAACAACACCACCAAATTCTCCAAGAGCCAGTGCATGTGTGATATATACTTTCTTCCCATCCCAAAATGAACTTGAGTATATACTACAATGTGGTACACCATGCCAAATTGAAATTATCCACAAGGTGTATCCGCCCGTTATACACGTGTTGTACGCGTGTGTGTACATGCTGCGCATACATTTGATGTATAACTTGTGTAGTCGCTCGAAGTACACATGTTATCCACTATGGTGTATAACGCGCGTTGCTCTAGATGTATAACAAGCGTTTCAGTCTACTTACGCATGTTATACACCGAGGTGTGGATTGCGTGCTTACACTTTTCGTATAACGACCGCATTCAACCTGGATAAGCTTTGTATATCCTAAGGCGTATAACCGAGAATTTAACTTGTCGTTATGCCGGGGATGGGCATAGTGACACGACACAACTGCAAACGTGATTGTATTGCTGCATGACTTTTGCCGTCAAGTAACGTTAGCAAACAAGTGGTCAGTATATTTCATGCTGGGTTCGTCCGAAACATCAATACGAGAATGCATGCTTCAAGGAATACTGCACAATTCCAAATATGTATGATGCAGTAGTGTGCAGGTTGACTTTCCCATCAGAATCATACCAGGATGCCATAACCACTGCAGAACGTTGAGATTTTGATTTTGCTGAAAAACGTTCTTGGTGTATTTCAATATCACTGCAAATCAAATGTCGGCGAGAAACTGCATGGCTGCTTAAATTGGTTTATATTGGGATATAGTATGTGATACACAGCCGACAAAGCAGTAAGTACTGTGTCATTTTAAATACCTTTCATAACACTTTGAAAGAATTGCATGATGGTTTGATGCAAATACTGCATTGATTTTATCACCATACATATTTAAATTTATACCTTATCCATATCGCTGCTCTCTTCTTCCATATCAACGCTGAAGTTATTTCTTTCTTGTGACGTATTAGTATTCTTTGTCGTATGACATTCCTTTGTCGGCATTCTGACCAAAGCGGAACATCCATTTCGTCGCATATGCCTGTAATAGACAGATCGTGATAAGTCTTGTTGACACATCCAGCATCTATATCGCTTATTTGGTCCTTCCATGTTTTGTACGAGGGTAAAAATAAAGCTGAAGTGAAATTAGAAATTTGAAATTATGACGAAATGCACGTGCGCATGGATGGGCAGCTGCGGAGTATGATTCATTGAAAATCGACTGCTCGAGTCTTTTGATGGACAGCTAGTATTCACCAAGAAGATCATTATATTCTGGTCCTAACAGTTTCGTCGACTCCGATGAAGTTTCACCTGAGATAGGCCTGCAAAATGCTGAATCGTTTTACGGATCAGCTGGAAGATCTTCGTCTCGAATTTGTCACATAAATATGTTACACGTGATGGAATACAATGTTGCATGTGTTCTAATATTCAATAGAAACGAGTGAAGTAACACCTCCGGCAAGAATACCCTCCGCAGATAGTGTGTGTGCGTGCATGTCTGTGTGTGTGTGCGTGTGTGTGTGTGTGTGCCGGTGTGTGTGCCGGTGTGTGTGCGTGTTGTGTGCGTGTGTGTGTGTGTGTGCGTGTGTGTGTGCGTATGTGTGTGCCGGTGTGTGTGCGTGTTGTGTGCGTATGTGTGTGCCGGTGTGTGTGCGTGTTGTGTGCGTGTGTGTGTGCGTGTGTGTGTGCCGGTGTGTGTGTGTGTTTGTGTGTGTGTGTGTGTGTGTGTGTGTGTGTGTGTGTGTGTGTGTGTGTGTGTGTGTGTGTGTGTGTGTGTGTGTGTGTGTGTGTGTGTGTGTGTGTGTGTGTGTGTGTGTGTGTGTGTAAAGCACTTCCTTATAATGATGACCTCGCGTCACCAAGATCTGTCATCTCTCGCGGTAGTAGAACACCAGCTCCAGTAGATCATGACGTCAAATCACTTGTCGCCAATGAGATGGCCAAAGTGAATGAAAAATGGAGGGAAATTGAGTACCCCTGAAATCAAAGTGCAGGCGTTAGAGGCTGATAAAGGGACGTGTACATCAGAGGCCCCAGCAGAGCCTGCAAAAAGGAAAAGACGTACTCCGTTGTGTCTTCAGGTTTGCCAAGCTAAATTAGCAGCCATTCATTTGCTCAATGCATGTATGCTTTCAATCGAGTAAAGCAGTATGCACAAACGTTTAAAATCTTTCGATGATGGTTCACAACTCAGAACCGAAGAGCCGTAAGTAAGCATGCTTTTGTAAATTCTGCTAAAAGTTTTATTCACATTCATATAGTTTGGAAAGTCCCCACAACGAAGGAGTTTGTAAGACTTCATCAGGAATAGAAGTACAGTGTAAGTCACATGTTCTGTTTCAATTCATTCATTTGTTTGATTTATTCAAATAGCTACTGACGACCGCCAAAGACGAATAAGTGCGCGAGCAAGGCAGCAAAGGGTACGTTGTGATATAATCATAGCGTTACGAATGTAGTGTCTTTGGGAGCGCCGCAGTAAAGTCCTTCCTTACAAATGAAGAAATGGAGGCATGGAAGTGCATTGCAATTGGCATGATGTCGGAGGAAGAAAACTACGGGTGATGGGAAAATAGAAAGAAGACGGCCTAGCTGGAGATCGGAAGAATACACAATTGGATGGATGAGCTGGATAGACGGGGAACAGACACATAGAAAGTGGCCAGGAAAGAAAGGATTGATGGATCTCTTCTCCAGTTATAGGCCCCGGCTGGTTTGCAAGCCTGGATGGTGAAATCCTAGCCGCGAACACTGAGACTTTAATTTGGTGGCTTCTCAGATCATGTGCTCATGCACTGTATTTACATGTTCCTGCATATATACGTTTTGATTTGATTAATTTTCTTTTCCTACTATTATAAAAATAAAAATAAGAATATGCGATCGTCACAACGCGTCATAAATATGCGGAGTTATACAGAGATAGTTTCGTGTTGCATTCACTCTAAATACGCTTGTTGTACGCTTGTTATCATCTCCATACACGGCGTTATACACAGTTGTTATCCATAAGTTATACACTAGAGTGTAAGACAGTCTCCTTCCACTAGTTATCCACTGCTGTATACACCGTGTTTACCGCAAGAGTTAAACACGTGTAAGCAGAGTGCATACACGCATTCTACACGGTTGGAAAACATTTAATTGGCGCAGTGGTAGAGGGGGATGGATTTATAAGGTGTGATTGTTTACAAATGGGTTATTGTGTCGGTATGTGTTCTATGTGGTATGTTACGTGTATCAGACTTTGTTAAGGGCATGCAGTGTAACATTGCACATTTGCGTATGGACATATGTAGAAAGTTGGCGACTGACTCAATGAATGTTGTGTTGTGTATTGGACTATTGTATTCATTGTTATCAACAAGACCTTTCAATTGGTAGCAGAGAATGCAGAGAATGTCAGTTTGTGTGTGTGATGTGTTTTAATGTTTGTGTGTCAGTTGTGTCATGTCGAAAAATCACCCATTCATTGGTGTCATCTTGTGATTTATTTCCAATTGATTCTTTAATAAGCTTATCAATATATGTGCATGCCCATATGCATATCTCTGTATGTGGACTAATTTTTGTTTGTGCATATTTATGTGTGTTTGCATTATTTGTGTTTAGATTTCACAATAATGTGGACAACATTTCAACATCAGAAGCCCTTCGCTGCTGGCAGAACACACTGAGTGATCTTGAGCCTGAATGCAACAGTGAAGCCAGAACAGTGTAAGGCTGTGTGTGTACATGTGTGTGTGTGTATATATATGTGTGTACATGTGTGTGTGTGTGTGTGTGTGTGTGTGTGTGTGTGTGTGTGTGTGTGCATACATGTAGTTGAGTTAAATTATACATGTTGTCATTGCAGTGGCACATACGATACCCACATTAGTAGTAAGGTTATGTTAATTTTCTATGTATGGGTTAAAGAACACTTGGTTAAAAATAGGCTTATTAGTATACCATTGGGAAGCGTGATACCCATTATTTGTAGGCTTTGTTTATAAACACGTGTGTTTGCGTAAGTAGCTGTTCAGTTATTATGAAGAACAAGAGGGGTGTCCTGCAATGGTGTAGTGCATTACAGTTATACTATATTTTTTTGATGATAATAAGGTTCAAAGAGGTCTGCCTTCTACATACATGTATGAGTGCTTACTGTGGATCTCTCTTGCTAGAACTATGATAGTTTCTCTTGGCTACATCATTCAGTTTTTCAACACCTGTGCATGTGAGAGTAAAGTAAATTAGTTACGGCAATTTACACACTGTCTATACCTATACCTTGGCAGCTGAATTGTTTCATATTGCTATGCAACCTGATCATATGTGGCATATGCATTGCCATAAGATGCATGTACGGAGTCACTCTATCCTTTTGATAGCCCTGTGCCACAGGAGACAGGGCAACAAAATCTTTGATCCACTGCTTTGCCTTGATGGAGAGGTAGTGCAATTGTAAACATTGTTGCAGCTTGTTTATAGGGTACTTCACCTTTGATTCAATGACATCACTGTCTGGTGTCCAACTGCTTATGTTTGTGTGCAGCTCTTCAAAGTCCTAGTAAGCCCATAAAATCTCAGAACAGAGCAAGGCATGCTAATTTAGTACTAATTTCTCACATGTACCTTCCATAGTTGGGTAATGCATTCACTGCAGCAAGATGTCTTTGAAATAGGTAGGTATTCTGGAGACTCATCCCTGCTCCTCCTAGTGATGTCCAATCCAGTGCAGATGAACCAGAGTCCTTTCGCCAAATCTGAAATGGTACACCACACGCCTGGCTGCAATACTACATGTACATTCTCAAGCAGAACATCCATAATGTGTAGGAACCAATGCAGCTCATCTGGAACAACATGGTCAAGGTCAATAGGTAGCAGTGGACAGTACTTCACACTGTATGATTCCCCTGAGTTGCCAGCACATGATTCGATATCCTCGATGGTTCTCGCCTTATGCTGTTTAGAAGTATTCCAACTGTAAAATAATAATAATAATACCTTTATGAGCATTGATAGTTATCTGGACACAGTGCAGCCTTACCGGTCAGTTGGTGGCACCACAGATTTAAACCTTGTATATTGTGATACATATGCACACCTTAGTTGCAATACATGTACGCTTAGCACGTGCATGACATTTGTCACTTTCGCCTTCCTGCTGTCATGGGACAGTGCTATATACTTATGTATACAATACTCGCTCTATAATTACCAAAACTGCTTTGCACGGCTCAGCACTCATGAAAAGTTGTGAAAACAGTCGAATGTTACATGAAAAGTAACAAAATGGCTGCCTGTAAGTTGCAGTGATGCAGAAGTAGTAAGTATATACCAAAACCGACTGAACAAAACGCTCGCTCAAGATAATCTAATCTAAACCTTCTGAGAGAAGGAAGCATGTCAGCGGGAGCCAAACGAAAGGACCACAATTGCAAGGAAAACCCAGAAAACTAGGACGCCGAGAAGGTAAATGTGTTATCCAGCAGGGCGCTTCGAACGAGTTATTCCGCATGGAAGCGCTAATTTATTACATGTACTGTGCAGTATCTATATTACTATAATTATATGTAATTAGAAAATAGCTATGATCCTGTGCTGCAGAGTTCGTATATGGTTGGCTATCATTGCTTCAACGCTATACAATGTACATGTATAATATATATACTATAGCGTACCACGTATGTACTTACTGTCTAGGGAAATGAAATACTCGCTCTGAGAGAAACCATAGCGCGGCTGCAGGCAAGGGTGCGCCAATTAGAGAAGTTACGACATATGGAGAAATGGCCCATACATAGGCGGTCATCTTGCTTTTTTTTTTCAAATTGAATTTCAAACACGTTTATAATTTACGATAAATCAGATTGATTGTGAATCTGTGCTTGATAAGATTGTACAATTAACCATTCGTAAACTACAATCAAGACAAAATTTTAATTTCTACCGCGCATAATTTATTCATAAACGAACTGCAGATGGGGCACTGGGTGTTGAAGGAAAGGCATTCATGCGCCTCCTATCAGAAAAAATTGCTGCAACTTGGCATAAATCAAACAGTGAAGTGATGGGTTATGTGCGGGCAAGGCTGATGTTTGCATCCTTCGTGCTACAAATTTGTGCATTCGTGGGAGTTGGGTGAAATGGAGGAGAAGGATGGAGATAGAAGACGGAGCAGGACTTCCATACATGCAGGAGTGACTTTATTCAATTAATTTTTATTTGTTTGTTTTTTCTTTTGATTTTGGTAATTATTATTCATACATGTTAAAAAAAAAAAAAGTTGTCATTACATAATACCTTGCGTCATCTTAGAATAAAGCTATATGTCGGCTAGCTAGCTAGTAGTGGTTATAAACTTTAATGTCTGTAACGTAACTTAACTATCAATACAATTTGAATTACAATTATAATTGAACCGATACACAAATTAAAACTGCTATGCGTCACTTGCACTGGAGATGTGGAGCGCATCAATTAGGCACAATGATGCATGCAGGGATCTAACTACGTATGCCCTTCATGCTTTCATCTTCTGAGACGCAGGTGTTTTGGTGAGTATACTATGTGAATTTAGTAGCGTAGGGTATGTTCGGCAGTGCATGGGTAGTGTTCGGCCCTATGTGCATATCTTGGAAGGAGTAGATATGGCCTTCTCTCTATACTAGCACAGTTGGCCATCTCTCTATAATGGTGCACATCTCCCTGTACTGTAACCAGTGGTAGCCTTCTCCCTTTACTCCCGAACCGTAAATTGCCCGTCTCGATCCTTATACTGTTGGTCTTCTTCCTTTATTGTTAGACTGGTAGCCTTCTCCCTGTACTGCTGGTCTTCTCCCTATACTGTTCGCCTTGTCTTTATACTGTTGGCCTTCTCCCTATACTGTTGGTCTTCTCCCTATACTGTTGGCTTTCTCCCTATACTGTTGGCTTTCTCCCTATACTATTGGCCTTCTCCCTATTCTGTTGGCCTTGTTGAGTGTGGATATGGTATACTGTTGGCCTTCTCCCTGGGTTATTCAAATTAGGGGCAAACCAGGGGGTGGATAGGGGGTGGGAGCGGTAAATCCCTGCCCTGTCCAATACCATACACTGTATATGGACTACAACTGTTTACAGCGTACATACTGGTACAGGCCTGCACATCCGGTGGGTGTGGCCAAAGCAACTCCAGCAGCTTGAAGACATTACAAGCCATGCCCACATTCCAGGCTGCACCCAATGTTACTGCTCTGAACGCTGTGACTGCACTGTCGGCCTGCTGATCCAGTATGATAGGGGGACAACTTTCTTGGGGAAACCCCACCCTTTGGAAGTGTTTGATCTCTGATTATAATATATACCCCACCCATTTATTGTGACCACCACTTGTATTTGTAGCCAGCTCACGTCGCATGCTGTGTAAGTACATGTAGGTGCCACACACCCTGTATTGCAATCAAAATCAATGTGAGGCACATGTGTGTGTGTGTGTGTGTGTGTGTGTGTGTGTGTGAACATATGTATTCATGCATACTCACATTCACACATGTATCACTCGCACACATACTCACATACATGTACATGTACATGCACACTGTCGTGTGTGTGTGTGTGTATTTGTGTATGGTTGTCACATCTTGGTCCCTTTCACAGCACCATTGGGGGTTCCAAGCCCTCAGCTTCTGGCACTCCCCTCTTCCTCTGTCAATGTGATGTAGTTTAACCCCTCAGTTCCCAATGGGATCATCACAACCTGCAATGTTTCCGTACTGGGGAAATTCCTTCTCACTACCTCCAGTGTCCCGTGGTACATAACCTGCAGCTGTCAACGCAGTACAGCTTTGTGGAAGCAGCATGCACCACAGCTGGATGTCAGACTGGTGGTGTTGCCAATGTCACAACACTGGATAGTGGTATGTATACGTTGTGTATGTGTGTGTGTGTGTGTGTGTGTGTTGTGTGTGTGTGTGTGTGTTGTGTGTGTGTTGTGTGTGTTGTGTGTGTGTGCATGCGTGTGTGTGTGTGTGTGTGCATGTGCACATGTGTATGTGTGTGTGTGGGTGTGTGTTTACATGTATGTGTGTGGATGATGTTTGTGTTGCAGGTACATGTACATATGTATGATTTGGTGTTGTAGGTACATGTTTTATGGCCTTCTCTTCTTGCCTTGCGTAAAGAAAATGGCAATCATCATTCAGTTTGTACACTTAGCAGACACAAGCAGCATTTGCATGTACATGTATGTGTGCCATGTGCACATGATGTGTGTGTGTGTTATGTGTTATGTGTTCAAATTATATTCAACAAAGCCCCAAGTGGTCATTGACAACCACTTTGTATCTTTCTCACACCCTTAGCACCTGTGGGCCAAGCTCCCCCCTCATCCTCAATACCAATTCCTCTTCCATGTCCCTCCAATGGAATGCTCCCCTCCAACCCGACTATGTCATCACTGCCTACACCTTGCACCATCGAGTCCCCAGCCTTAAGTCGCAGTCAGAGATGTGGGCACCTCCTTCGACGGTAGGGGTCTGGCTACATTCAGCGGGCACATGTTCCTTTGTGGTTTTATTAACCAGGCCACAGTCCAGTTCCATACCTACAACCCCAGCGGCATTCTCGAACTACCAGATCAACAGTGTAATGACTGACTTCCTGTGGGTGAAGCTTCATGGCGGGTTGCCATGGTTAATGTTTGCTCAATGTGGGCTCTGGACCAGAGCTCTGTCGTTGGATCCAACAGTACCAGAACCTTCAACGATGGTCAGTGGCACACTGTGAGCTTCAGAACTCATCGGTAATGTTGAGCTTGTACGTCGGTGCGGTGTGGTGCAGTTCCCTCCTGTAACCTCTGTGATGGCCAGGGGTATGTGGTACTGTTTGAGCAGACCTCCAATACCTTCTACGTCACCGTGGATACGGTGCACGCGGCGGCCATCACTGCCGCGATTGTCCCACTGCTGACCATGAAAGTCTACTGGGTCAAGCCACATCAGGACAATCAAAATTTTACATGACTTGCACAATCTTTTCCAAAATTAATTGACATGCACTTATGATTGATAAGAGCTAAAATGCAAATTTGGGAGTCTCCAGCACTTAGCACTTTCAAATTAGCCCTTGTTAAACACATGACCTTTTGGGCTGCACTGTGTAAACAGAGGGGGTGTTTCTAGTTATAAATCCCAGTGTAATTTGTATTTGGGTGAGTACAGTATGCCAAATCATAGTGTGCCATGTGATCTTAATTGTTGCCTGCTAGTTTTTAATAACCATTAATGAACTGTTTTTCAAGCATCATTTGAAGTGTATCATGTTCATTTGGGAAATTGTAAAAGTGTAAGAAGATCAAATCAAATAATTTATATCCACATCACCCTTGATCCTTGAGCTAGCTGAATCAGCAACAAACACTTAGGGACCTCTAAGGGTTTTGGAGATATGATGTTCTAAAAGGGAAGGATCCAAATGTTGTGATCCTTCACCATTGTTTACTTCCTTATAAGGCAATTGGTAGCACTTCTGTGGGCAATGGTTTACATAGTGGTTTCACACACTTAAAACCAATGATAGGCTATGAATCAATCTATCGTTGATTTGTCTAGGAGATAGAGCCTTCCCTTTTGTTCGTCAACCTTTTCACACAGCCGCGTCTTTGTGCGCTTGTGAAGTTGGCCGCTTCCTTATTGCGTCTCTATGTGCGCGTTTTTGTGTGAATGTCGCCGTCTTTTTATCCTATAACTTCGCGCCGCTTCGTTTTTAAGCTTATAAATTAGGTCAATTGTAGTAGCACCTTGCGCATTTGTGCTTTGGAGATGGCTGTTCGTTGTAGTTGCTCGCTTGGTGAGATTCTATCGGGAAAATGTGATGCTGAAACTGTTCAAGAGGTTACAAATGATGAAAAGAGGCTGTTGCATTTGAGAACTGGACACAATGTAGCAGACATTTGTACTTTACACAGGAAAGTGTACCTACAGCATTACTCATGGACCCAAAAAAAAGTGCTGTGATCCTCTGGGTCATCATCCAACAAAGGCGGTAACTCGTAGTCTCCGAGTCATAACAGACAAGATGGCAGAGAGGTGGAGTACAGATGAAGTCACATTAGTTCCAGGAAATAAGTTATGTACCCTCTGTAGGAAAAGCGTGTGCCATCCATCTGAACGGGAAGATGCTGGCTCGACAACACTTATAGTCAAGGCTTAATGGATGATGATCAGCTTTTCAGCCTTATTAGTCAACATAGGAGAGTCACCTATTGACAAAAGGAAGATAGGACATGGAAAAAGATATTCGGAAGATACATGTACACCCCTGTAAAATAAATGATAAATAAAAGACGATATTTTGTTCATGTTCTCAACAGATATTTTGATGAAGGCAACCCAAACACACCCACTGGTCGAGTTTACCACTTGACATGTGCCGAAGCTGCAGAAGCATCACGCCTACTTCGATTAAAGTGTTTTTAGGTTTCTACTTATTTATTGTGTATTAGTTAGTATCATAACTGTTTAACCACTACACTATTGTATATAGGATGTACATATTTGGTGACTTGTCTAGCAAGTTCACTATTTAATATACAGCCACCTTCATGCAGGCTACTGCCTTGTATTTTAAGCATGGTTTTACAGCTCAATATATTGACAGAACGGTTAATCTAAACTTCATGAACAATATGTAGTGGTTAAACAATGAATAAGTAGAAACCTAAAAACACTTTATTCGAAGTAGGCGTGATGCTTCTGCAGCTTCGGCACATGTCAAGTGGTAAACTCGACCAGTGGGTGTGTTTGGGTTGCCTTCATCAAAATATCTGTTGAGAACATGAACAAAATATCGTCTTTTATTTATCATTTATTTTACAGGGGTGTACATGTATCTTCCGAATATCTTTTTCCATGTCCTATCTTCCTTTTGTCAATAGGTGACTCTCCTATGTTGACTAATAAGGCTGAAAAGCTGATCATCATCCATTAAGCCTTGACTATAAGTGTTGTCGAGCCAGCATCTTCCCGTTCAGATGGATGGCACACGCTTTTCCTACAGAGGGTACATAACTTATTTCCTGGAACTAATGTGACTTCATCTGTACTCCACCTCTCTGCCATCTTGTCTGTTATGACTCGGAGACTACGAGTTACCGCCTTTGTTGGATGATGACCCAGAGGATCACAGCACTTTTTTTTGGGTCCATGAGTAATGCTGTAGGTACACTTTCCTGTGTAAAGTACAAATGTCTGCTACATTGTGTCCAGTTCTCAAATGCAACAGCCTCTTTTCATCATTTGTAACCTCTTGAACAGTTTCAGCATCACATTTTCCCGATAGAATCTCACCAAGCGAGCAACTACAACGAACAGCCATCTCCAAAGCACAAATGCGCAAGGTGCTACTACAATTGACCTAATTTATAAGCTTAAAAACGAAGCGGCGCGAAGTTATAGGATAAAAAGACGGCGACATTCACACAAAAACGCGCACATAGAGACGCAATAAGGAAGCGGCCAACTTCACAAGCGCACAAAGACGCGGCTGTGTGAAAAGGTTGACGAACAAAAGGGAAGGCTCTATCTCCTAGACAAATCAACGATAGATTGATTCATAGCCTATCATTGGTTTTAAGTGTGTGAAACCACTATGTAAACCATTGCCCACAGAAGTGCTACCAATTGCCTTATAAGGAAGTAAACAATGGTGAAGGATCACAACATTTGGATCCTTCCCTTTTAGAACATCATATCTCCAAAACCCTTAGAGGTCCCTAAGTGTTTGTTGCTGATTCAGCTAGCTCAAGGATCAAGGGTGATGTGGATATAAATTATTTGATTTGATCTTCTTACACTTTTTACAATTTCCCAAATGAACATGATACACTTCAAATGATGCTTGAAAAACAGTTCATTAATGGTTATTAAAAACTAGCAGGCAACAATTAAGATCACATGGCACACTATGATTTGGCATACTGTACTCACCCAAATACAAATTACACTGGGATTTATAACTAGAAACACCCCCTCTGTTTACACAGTGCAGCCCAAAAGGTCATGTGTTTAACAAGGGCTAATTTGAAAGTGCTAAGTGCTGGAGACTCCCAAATTTGCATTTTAGCTCTTATCAATCATAAGTGCATGTCAATTAATTTTGGAAAAGATTGTGCAAGTCATGTAAAATTTTGATTGTCCTGATGTGGCTTGACCCTACTTTGAGGGATTTCCCAGCACGTCGAGCAGATATGGCATTGCAACCCCTTACAGCATGTGTCTTATCCCCTCCTGAATGGTACCTCGGTGTGTGTGATTGTGTGTGCGTGTGTATGTGTGTGTCACTGACTGTGTATACATGTACATGTATGTGTGATGTCATTGTGTGCATGTGATGTCATCCTCTCCCCCCTCCTTCCTCCAGCACCGGATGGATTTGATGCTGTGTCGGTGCAGAATGTGGGCTCCACCTACATCATTGTGTCTTGGGACATGCCAACTGACAGTAATGGCATCCTCATCAACTTCAGTTTGTATTACAATGGTGCTCTGGCGGGTGTCCTGCCCCTTACTGTGATCAGCTGCAACACCACCGGCCTCCTCCCCTTCACTTTGTACATGTACATGTATGTCTTCTCTGCTACTGTGTGCAACATGCGCAAATAACAGTGTGCATGGTACATGTATATGATCTGTGCTCAGTTACGTTATCTGTTGATGGACAGGTCCTCCAGTCACACCCACAGGCACTGCACTCCAGTTGGAACATGGTGTTGGGCGTCATAAGTGCTGCAGCCAGCCTGCCCAGGTACATTATATGTACACTTCAATCACTTAGTTTGTGTTCCATCTTTCTTTGCACTTATCCTCTCTCCTCCTTCCTTTCTTTCTCTCCTGTCTCACCTACTCCCTCCCTCCCTCAGCACTTTCTCCTCCCTCCCTCCTCACTTTCCCTCCTCCCTCCCTCCCTCCCTCCTTCTCCCATTTCTTCCCTCCCTACCCTCCCTCCCCCTCACTTTCTCCTCTCCCTCCCTCCATCCCTCCCTCCCTCCCTCCTCCTCCCTCCCTCTCCTCCTCCCTCACTGTTCTCCCTCCCATCCCTCCCCCATCCCTCCCTCCCTCCCTCCCTCCCTCAACTCCTCTCACCTGTCCTCCTGTAGTCATGTACATGTACACCAGCAGGGACATCTGTGGCAAATTACACATACCATTTATCCTCCCTGTACTGACTTGTTGGAGTCATGAATGTTTGGGGCAGTATGCTCCACTAGCAGAGAGGAGAGTTGTAGGAGAAGGGTGTAGTGTAGCCATGTACTATTAGCGTTGATATGGTATACTTCTTAGGTACTGTTGTTTATGTTGGCCTTGGGGCCTGACCACTACCACAAAACCCACAAGGACAGTCCAAGGTGTACACAACCACTAAAATTAATACAGCATCTTGTGAGCTGTGTTTACTGACCTTCACTTGATTGGCAGATAGTGTGGCAGATACCTTTACATGAAGATTGGATTTCTTGTGGAGGGTGTGTGTGTGTGTGTGTGTGTGTGTGTGTGTGTGTGTGTGTGTGTGTGTGTGTGTGTGTGTGTGTGTGTGTGTGTGTGTGTGGTAATGCCAGTGGTTATCTTATCTCACATCAATGGGAGGAGCTACAGGGCTTTATCTGTGTACATGTACTGTAGGCACAAGTGATTCCATACACTCTTTGACTTGTTGAAATATGGGTTGATGTCTGTAGTATCCTCTTCCGAGCACACGCACGCGAAACGAGAGACCCCGAGCAGCTTGCGTAGCGATAGTTAAAGTAACAACTAACAACTATCCACAGTACAACAAGATACTGAACAGAGTTTAGCAAAGACACACAACGTACATATAACCATTGTGTACATGTATGTCTTCTCTGCTATCACCCAGCCAGTAATGTGTTGGCTGAGCGTGCAGTGCACACTGTAAATGAAGCGCTTAAGAAGACCACAGGAGATTTACATATGCCTAAACCCATTCAGCTTGACAAAGGTCTGGAATTGTGCACTTGTGAATGCTGACCCGTTGTCTGAGACCAATACTTCAGGCAGCCCATGGGTTGAAAAGACATGTCGTAAGACCCGTATAGCTTGTTCTGCAGAGGGTGAGCTGACAATAGAGGCCTCTAACCATTTTGAGTGAGCTTAGTTGGCCACTCCCAAGGATGTAAGGGGGCTTTAGGAGGAGATTTCCGACTACTTTGACAAGCTACGCATTCTTTCACCTTGCTCTCCAGTTGAGAGTCTAACCCTAGCCACCAGACCACACCCCTCGCCAATGCTTTCATCCTGGAGATCCCAGGATGCCCTTCATGCAGCAACCTAACCACAGCCTCTCTACCAGCAGGTGGTACCACCACCCGTGAGCCCCAAAGAGCACACCCATCTTCTACGCTTAGCTCATGTTTATGCTGTTCATACGGTTGGAAATCCACTCCCTCCTGCTGTTGCCATCCATGGAGAACCATTATTCTCACCCGGGAGAGAACCGCATCTCTTGACTTTATGGCAGTGGCTGATACTGCTGAGCCCATGTCTGAAAGTGCCTCCATCATCAGGACAGTATCCCCTGGCACGGGAACACTGCTGAGCCCATGTCTGAAAGTGCCTCCATCATCAGGACAGTATCCCCTGGCACTGCTTGGACTTTCCCTCATTGGTAGTCTGCTTTGGGTATTAGCAGCTACCCATATGTAAAAAAAACGGTGAGAAATGGAGGTTGTTGTTTTTTGCTAAACTATAATCTCATTAAAAATTCATTATACCATTAATCCATGCATAGTAATTCAATTAATTTTACTTCTTATGGGTGCAACTCCATAATATCCTTTGTTGTGGGCAAAAAGCCCAAACTTATACATGTCAAGGCTCAAGCTATCCTCTTTTGAAATGACGAAGGTCATAGAAAAATTAATTATTCAGCAAGTCATTAAACGAGACATCATAGAGTATACATGTGTATGGCAATTTTGCTTATATCTTATGGGAGAATATTATATGAGAGTGGAATGTCAATATGAGAGGGTGAGGTATTTAGGGTGGTACATGGAATGACCTATATAATACATGACTGTATAAAATGGGACAGTTTCCGCGAAAATTGCCCCACGGATACATGTATATTATAAAATGTTATAAAAATGCATCGCGGGTGAATCGCTATAACTTCCCAACGGTTAACGCTATCGACTTCCTATTTTCAACACTTCATACTACACCATTTCACTACGGGGAAACGTATTTTGGGGCCTTGTACCAGTTCCTTGCTGATGCTACGAGGTCCGATACCCCATGTGGTTCAAAACCGCCACATCTTCAGGTAGGAGCATTCAAATCACTTCAAATTCAGTACCTCCGTACAGGGGTCCTTTTGCTATTGATGTGTTCAGTTCGTTAATTTTTACTCTATCCGTCACGGAGATACAGCTGTGCAAAGTTAATGCACATTTCCCGCTCGATTGCACCATTTTTGCATGCAACCCGTGTTCCATTCTCCCAATCCACAATAAATTCTTTGTTCCGCCCATTTCTCCCTTAAACTAAGCTAGCCGTTCCCAACTGTTTTTGTCTCACTCAGGCAGTGAGTTTATGCGGAAAAGTTAAAAGAAGAAGAACACTGCTCAGTTCCAGACGATCGTACCAAATTAACGGACCCAAGTGAATGGTTGCAGTATAACCTTGCGCCTCCCACGTCGCCGGCAGTATTCAAAACGTATGGTGCGGAATCCGTGCCAAAAATAGAAATTTTTTATGAGGGGGAAATTTTTCGTGACATACCTCGTTAATCGTGCCAAAATTACCTCGCGGAACTCATGAGGGTGAAATTTTTTATGAGGTACCTCGCGGAACTCGTGAGGGTGAAATTTTTTATGAGGTACCTCGCGGAACTCGTGAGGGTGAAATTATTTATGAGGTACCTCGCGGAACTCGTGAGGGTGAAATTTTTTATGAGGTACCTCGCGGAACTCGTGAGGGTGAAATTTTTTATGAGGTACCTCGCGGAACTCGTGAGGGTGAAATTTTTATGAGGTACCTCGCGGAACTCGTGAGGGTGAAATTTTTTATGAGGTACCTCGCGGAACTCGTGAGGGTGAAATTTTTTATGAGGTACCTCGCGGAACTCGTGAGGGTGAAATTTTTTATGAGGTACCTCGCGGAACTCGTGAGGGTGAATTTTTTTCTGACGTACCTCGCGGAACTCGTGAGGGTGTCATGCTGTACCTCATGGAACTCACCCGATGGTGAAATTTTATCCTCTCTATTAATGAGGATATGCAATACCTTTAATTAGAAACAAAAACGTTATATTAATTTCTCTATTGTGAAGTCCCCATTATAACCATAGATATTAGAGTCTACTCTAATATCTATGTTATAACTAAAGACGTACCGCAGTTGTATTATCACGAGAAGGAAGAAGGATTGCACTAGCACTTTATACCTCGTGCCGATTACGATATTAATCAGGTCTGTGTTACTTACCTCCTCTTCTGTCGCTCTCCCATTTTGGGCATTAAGTAGAATTAATCAAACTGCCATTTCGATGCCTTCTTGCTGCCGCTGCAGCTCTAAAGGCACTAGTAGCAACTGTGCATGTTGTAAATCAGGCAGCCTATGTTCTTCATATACACCTGGACGTCTTGGCCATTGTGCAAATCATGGCTCCCACTTCTATTTCCATCGTGGCTCCACCCAACACTACTGTTACATCTACCATTTCTACTCCCATCATCCCTCAACCATCTGCATTGCTCCTAATACTGACTGAAACAATTCAACAGCAAGTTGAAGCCCAGAAGTAGTTCAAACAAAAAAAACCATGCAGGATAATGCTTTTAGCCTCTGTCCCCAGCTAACTAATTCCACTCATCAACAATCAATGGACTGGCTCAAGACAAAGGTGCATCCAACAGGTTGACAACTCTACCCATTGATGAGAATGGCTTTACCTTACATAAATCATGGCACTTCGATCAGAGTTTTCAATCCCTATATTCCCTCCAACCACACACTCACTATCCAGCTGACATGAAAACATCAAAAAGTTAGAATATGAGCTTCGTATCCGTGAGGTTGAACGGGCATCATTCACTCTGATAGTCCTCTCCTCAACTGGAGGGATGGGCAGCATTGCCATGACAATCTACAATATTAGTACCTACAATACATCATACAGACAGACCATGGGTTGGCTTTGTGCCATCTTTCCTTTTCACGGTTATGCTCCTCCATCCAATGCATCAGAGGAGCACGATCCAATCAGGGGCATGCTATTCTCCTTCCTTCCTCTGAACAGACAGTCAGTGAATCTGTGATACCTCTCCTCTGTCCATATGAGTATACATGTAGCCATTCCCTAATCGCACATGTATATATTATTATTATGTAACATTTTCGTGGAAAAAGGTTTCCCATTCCAGCCACAAATACTGTACTTGTACTATCACCCTATAGAATTGTGTAATCACCAGTGGTCCACCGTACGTAGCTGCCTATATTCACTTATGCGACTTCACTTGTAACTCAAAACGCAGTCATTCATGTGTACTTGCACTGATGGGTGGAAATAAATGTGTACAGAAAGTACCATGGCTTCACTGTTCAGAAACGGCACGTCAGTGCTATTGAAACAAAATAGACAGAAATTGTTTGAGTATTCAGATTTAGGCTCTAAAGATGAGTGAACTTGACTATTATCCACATAAAGCACACGCACACACACACACACACACACACAAATGCACACTCATTGAGTTGAGGCAAGTCACTAAAAAGCTCTGACAACATCTGAGGAGCTGAGATACATATAGTGTGTTCTATAGACACTATGGTTGTGCTGCATGCTGATTCAGAGCTCCACTGAAGGCTCCTGGTCCCTGAACTACTCTGACCTGGAGAGTGCAGTAAGGGCAATCTTCTCTTTTCTCCTTTCCCCTCACATACTCCCTCCCTCAAAGCCCTTCCCAGACCAATGGCCTGGTTACACTGCTCTCTGCAACGGCTATACCCAACACCACCAGCTTGCGCAGTACAGTTCAATTTAGGGGCACTTATAGGCAACGGAGCAGGCCCTGTCAGTATGTCTGTCGAGAGGCGACTTTAGATGTTGGTCTGAGTCTCTATGATTAATGTCTAATTTACTGGATGTCATCGGGGGGTACATTTGTTTACTGTGTAGTACGGAAAATAAATTTATTCATGTTCTTCATCCCTGACAGTGCATGCTAGTTGTACAAGTCCTTTGGAGCTTGGCCCATGCAAAATTGCCAAGCTCTGATTCCTTATGGAGCCCCACCCTTGACTGACTAACACCACAGAAACTAGAGATATGATTTGTGGTTGCTGGTTACATACAGGTCACAACAGCCTGCCATCCTTTGTGGCATCTGCATGTTAGGTGGTGCAATGTGGACCTCCAGCACAGGTAATGTTGAGTAGCACTGCACGAGGACTCTAGCAGGTAATAAGAATGACATCAACAAGTGCAAGGCAACATCATTGCCATGGTTATGCAATACAACAGGAAATTGAGATTTGTGAGTCCCAAAGCTTGAGATACTTGCTCTTGTAACTTGGGGTGAGATTTAAATAGGAGTAATTATAATTAAACACACTTTTTCAGAGCAACAGTTATGCAGACCCAACCCCTGACCTGGTTTTTATATCACAGGTCTAGGGTAAATTCATGATGAAACCATGGGATTGAGTGCTTCCCTTACATCCAAGATGGGAGATTAATCAATCCTATTCATTTGAATTCTCTGGGGGGGGGGGTGAATCATATACCTGGATTATTTTAACCAGCAATTGCATGCTCCAAGCCTATATCAGTCGTGATAAATGAGATTTACGGAAGGCTTAACACCTGCCTCATGAGATCCATTTCTTCGGCTATCCTCACCAGGATTGTGCCCTCATGAATTGTTATGTGTATGTAATTGTGCGTCAGTGTATTTTATATTGCATATCTTTTGAATTGCCATGTATACTTTGTGTTATGTATATGAATTAACTCTTTTAACCATGAGTAATTTTTGCTTGTTTAAATTAACTGCATATATGATGTCATTTTAGGGTAATGATCCAATGCCAAAAGTTGAGAGCATCAATAACAACAATATAATGTTACATGTGACAACACATAAAAGCAAATGAAGGAAACCTTTTCCAAGTGATTGCAAGATCTGCTAACATATATGTATATTGTCATGTGGAACTGGAACAAGGATACTATATTTGGGAAGCTGATACTAGTAATGCCGGCAACTAATTTGATTGGGAAGAGGTCTTATGTTAGTAATGCAGTGATAATAAATACGTTTGTGGAGGAGATCAAGAGAAAGCTAGTGGGTAGACAAAGAAAATCCGACAAGGCAAATATGCAATGCAGGAAAATGAGTTTACATGGCTGAGTTCAAGAAGACAGGTAGTGCAGTAACAACGCCATAGTGTGGAACTGAAAGAGCTGTACATGTACACTGACTTGGCATTATGCAAATGTAGTGTGAACCATTGAGTAGAAAAAGCGGTTTACATTTCACTAGCAAACAGAAACTGCTTGGAAGACTCATACTTTGATAAAACAGAGTGATTAGTAATCATGTATTAAAAAAAGTGGAAATGACAGCAGCAAGCATAATGTTTCCCTCTGAGTGAATGATCACAGAAACAGGAAAAACACCCAAAGTCTGGAAATGCAGCCAATTCTGGCAAATACTACTGCAAGTCATATGCTGATATTGGGGTACCTCATTTGTGGCCTTATGCAAGAGTTAGCGTGAATAATTTTTTGTGTGCTGAAACATTTGAATGCCAAGATTATTGAATTACATACATGTTAAAGGATGCAGCTATTCTCTGCCATTTACATTACATGTGAAATATGTATTACATAAATGGGCTTGGGTACAGAAGTGATGAGGGTAATAAAAAATTGCCGCTGAGCTATAAGGAAGCACTCTGCCAATGATGCCAAGTGTTCCGGTTGGGGTGGACTTGTATTCCCCTTGTGGCCGAGTCATATGGAGCTTGGGGCAGCGAAGCGGTGCAAGCTTTTTCACGGCTCGAATCATACCTTACCCCAAGGACCAACTCCCCCAAATCCAAGGTTGTCTGCAGCCTGTACGGCCGCCTTAATTTGACCCTTGTGCGAGCCAATGCCCGAGCCCTCCTCTTACGATGTGGATGTTCCCTTCAGGAGGGGGATATTTCATCATCGTAACTTTCATAGATAGTGTGTCTCAGTGTGTCGGGGTATGTATGTATGTATGTATTATATTATTTAATTATCCAATGTTCTTGTGTATTCCGTCCTATGTTTTGTAACATTATAGTTATAAAAATGCTCTGCGCGTGATTCGTCGTAGCGTCCGAACGGTTAACGGTTAATGCTGTCGACTTCCTATCTTCACCACATGATGCCACACCATCTCTCCATGGATAAATCGAGTATTGTCTCTTAGCTCCACTCCCTGGGAATAATACAAGAAGTCTTACCTCCAGGGGTTCGAAACACGAGTATTTCCCTTGCAGGAGTGTCGGCATTGCCTCAAATTCGGTTTCCAGTTAGAGAAGCTCTTGAGGTACTTAAATATTCTTTTCGTTAATTTTTACTTCAACAGGTGATAAGATATTTGCTTTCTAAGTTAAAGCACATTTCCCGCTAGTTTCGCGGTTAGACCCACCCGCGGAAATGTGCTTTAACTTAGAAAGCAAATATCTTATTACTGTTGAAGTAAAAATTAACGAAAAGGATATTTAAGTACCTCAAGAGCTTCTCTAACTGGAAACCGAATTTGAGGCAATGCCGAGAGAAATACTCGTGTTTCGAACCCCTGGAGGTAAGACCACTTGTGTTTTCCCCAGGGAGTGGAGCTACAAGCTATTGGTATCAATCGCGCTTACCAGATCAACATTGGTTTTTATACCTGTGTATCACAAAGCGTCTTTATAGGGCATAGTCAATACAATTGTGATTGCAGAGTGATGATGGTACTGGTGTTTGGCTAGTTGAAAAAGGTATGGCAGATTGGTGAAAGAAGTACTGACCGGTTTTTGAGTCATCTTCAACTTTAGAGATGATCATTGTTATGGAATTATCTGAATGTGTTGAAGACATTGATCAGTGCAAATGTACAGTATATAAATAAACAATCCAAAACATGAAGCTATAGTTAATAAGGTTAACTCCTTGGACACTTGTAAATGACATCCAGATGGCCATATCCGTATGTAACACTGATTATTGCATACTTGACTTCCTCTCACTTTTTTGTTATTAGTAGACAATGTTTCAAACATAGTTTCAAATAATCTTTTAATTAACTTTTTTAAATATATAATGATATGGGACAGTTTCCTCGAAAATGTCCTATGTTTTATAACATTATAACTATAAAAATGCTCTGCGCGTGAATCGTCGTAGCGTCCGAACGGTTAATGCTGTCGACTTCCTATTTTCACCACATGATGCCACACCATCTCTCTATGGTTAAATCGAATATTGTCTCTATGTTTTTACACAATAAACAGACAGCATGGATGTGCATTGAGGCAAGGACGTACAACATTGTTTCATTGGGCTTGTACCCACATTGGGCTCCTAGCTCTGTCCCTTTGGGCTTGTGATAGCAGTATAATATGATAATGCTTATGTAAGAGTAACTCTGATATATTGAATATGTCTGAACAGTGCATGTAGTTGCAAAATTATATATCAGTGATGAGGCCTGTGGCTTCTACTTAGATATCACTATAATTATCTTCAACTGTGAGCCAGCATGCTTATACAGGTATTATGCATTATAGCAGTATAATCATAGTAATCCTGTTCTAATTTCTATACATATTGAAAAACCATCTCTCAACTATACTATATATTGTGTTCTTCATTTGTGCCGGTGAATATAAATAATATAATTATGCTTATTTAGCAATCATGCACATTGCAGAAGGTCACACTGAATCATTGAATTAAAAGCAGGCATTTTTTTCTCGTGTATGGGCGGTACCGAAGTAATCGACTCAGTGATGCACTATTTCTTTCTACAACTAATTTTTTTAGTATTTTTACTTGATTTTAGTGCTTCGATATGATTAAAGTCAAGTGTCTAAGCATGCTTACACTGCCATATGGAACTGTATGTTGTTTCATATAAACCTGAACCATTGCTTGACCAGTGTGGGCATGGTATAATTATAATATATAGATTCAGTAGTTTGAACAAGTCACAATTAAAGGAAGCTTTGAATACTTATACTGCAATGAAATATTTGGACATGATAATAATAATAATAATGCCCAGGTCACCTTGGCCACCATGCAGTTACCTGCAAGTATGGTGGAGATGTGGTCTCTCGCCATAATAGGATTAGGGACATCCTGGTAGAAACCTGTCGTCGGGCGCACATAGGGGTTAAGGTAGAAGTTGGCAATAATCTAAGCAGAGACCACAGCAAGACCCGTCCAGCTGACATCTTACTTCCCAACTGGTTCTTGGGCAGAACTGCAGCATTAGATGTGAGTATCACCTCACCGCTTAATCCTGTCACTTTGTTGGAAGCGGGAGTGTCGGCCACTGCTGCAGCCCAGGCCACCGAGGCTAGGAAGCACCAAGCCAATGACCCTAAATGTTCTGAACTAGGTTGGGTATGTTCCCTATGGTAGTGGAAACCTATGGGGCTTGGGGAAAGGAAGCCACAGCCATCATCTCTTCTGTAGCCTCCAGACTTGCCACCTCCACATGCCGGCCAAAGTCCACCATACTCCACGAGATCTATGGTCGGCTGAATCTCAACCTTGTGTGTGCCAATGCCACAGCTATCCTTTCTAGGATAGCTCCTCCGCCATAAACCTTTTATTATCTGGTGCATTTATATTGAAATAAGGATGTAAATAATAATGTGCATTTATTTGAACATTCAAAAAAAAAAAATTAAAAATAAATAAATAATAATGAAAAAAAAAAAAGACATATATCACACAATGGCAAGTAATGGCATAAATGAGTATGCACTAATATACTGCCGGTCCTAAAATGGGTAACACTTACAAAATGGAGACAAGTCTACGTTGCTGAGTTTAGACCTCAATATTTTTTCGGAGGATGCTGTAACCACTGAGTCTGGTAATGAATTCCAAATGTGTATTACTCTGATTGAGAAAATGTTTGAGTGAAAATTATGGTGAGGTGATGACAAAGGACTAAGTTTGATTGAGTTCCCTCTTGTACTGTATGGTGACAGATTGATACGAAAGAAAGCTGATGTATCAAGATCTACAAGGTTTTTCACAATCTTGAAACACACTCTACGATACTCCAATGAATGAAGACCTAAATTAGCAAGACGATCAGTATAGCTCATAGTAGGCAGCTTTACTCGTACAAAAAGAGCTCAGCGTTGAACTCTTTCAACACATTTAATGTCTTGTATGAGCCACGGATTCCACACTGGAGTATTGTATTTGAGAATTGGTCTCACATATGAAATGAATACTCTACAAAGCGTTGAGATATTTAGCATTTGAAGACCTTTAAGTAGAAGGGAACACCTTTGGAAGGCCTTTGCAGCAATAGATGAACAATGCAAGCTGGGTTTAAAATCAGATGTAATATGAACACCTAAGTCACAAATATCAAAAACCCTATTTAGCAGTACACCACCCAGGGAGTAAGAATTGCTTGCAGAGTTATGTCCGAAGGATATTACACTGCACTTCTGAAAAGCTCGACAAAGACAGAGACAAAGGTGAGGATGAATCAGAAGAGTGAGTAGCATAGACTTTGGTATCATCTGCAAATATTTTAGCTTGAACTGGTGGCACTAAACAATTAGGAAGGTCATTGATATAAATGAGGAATAATAGAGGTCCAAGCACTGATCCCTGAGGAACACCACTGGTAACAGGTAAGGAAGAAGATAAAGACTGACCAATATAGACTTTGCTGAGAACGATTCATAAGAAATGAAGATAACCACCTCACCAAGAGGGGAGTAAACCCATAGCACTCTACCTTATATAGCAGCTTTCTATGAGAGATAGAATCAAAGGCTTTAGCAAAGTCTATATACACATGCAGAATCAATTTTAGAACGAATATCAGTAAGGAGAGTCCATTCATTAAGTGTGATTAGCAATTGGGTACAAGTAGAACGCCTGGCAAGAAAGCCAAACTGATCATTGGAAATAAGGCTGTTAGAACGAAGAAAGAGTACCATTGACAATAAACTCCATTACTTTGCAACAAACACTGGTAAGAGAAACCGGATTATAATTGCTAGGTGATTTACGGGAACCTTTTTTGAAAATGGGACAAACAATTGCCTGTTTCCAACCCTGAGGTATACACCCGCAGTCCATAGACATTGATGTTGAATATAATAGCTTCGCACTTCTTTTGACACTCCAAATCTGATTACAACCTACAAGCATGCAGCAAAACCCACACATGCAGCAAAAAACACACATGCAGCAGACACACATGCACATGCATATAAATTCTTTACTAGAATAGCCAGGGGTTTGCATAATCGACGCAACAGCACAGGTTCTGGAGGTTGAACAACTGCGCTTACACGGATCGGGTGGCAAAGGTTTAGACCTTGAAAACCCAAACCAGGGGGTTGAGACTAGCCAACTTATTGAGGTGTCTGACATCATTCCTCCAATCTGTGCTATACTACAGATCTGTTAGTCTGAGGACCTGCATGCAAGAAAGTAGGGAATGATGTAGTCATGATTAGATTTACGTGGACTAAGCTTTCGTGATATGAATATCAAAATACATATGATATCATCAAAAAGAAAAGCTTTTGTAAACTTATGCACGAACGCAGCAGATCCTAGATTTCCAGACTAACGCTATATAGCTGGAATGTACGTGGTAGTGTAACGTTCTTGCACAAAGTCATTGGTTACAATATCCACAACTCTTTCAAACAGCTTTCTAGCTCGATCACTACTGCATGCTTATTCCTTCCATAATCGGCTTTACTGCTCTTGAACAAAAGTCTACGGTTTTTATTCATTTATTCTTGCGCATGCGCTTTCATCTAGTATAAGCGCGGTTGTTAGAAATCATAACGACAAAGCGTGGTTGATGGTCGCAATTCTGACATCAAGTACCAAGGTATGTGTACCAAGTATAAAGTAAGCGCATTGCCACTAAGGGTGAAGCTGGAATATCTGATTGTAACACCGCTTTTTATAAATTAAACGATTTGGATCTGAGGAAAGTACAGTGAGGTTTTTATACTTGCATAGTAAATACATGTACGTACCTAGCTTGTTGAAAACTGCTTTAAAGCAGCGAGTCATCACGATATTCTATCATCTGTCGAGTTATAAGAGTGAAATGCTACCACTACAATGATGCTATCAGATTGGTGAACGCGAGTGCACGGCTGTTTGCGGCTGGAAACTAAGTCCATAATTAGGATTTACGGTCGAAGTATTGTCACTGTATGACCTTTTGCCTCATTAATTGATAGCCTCATTTACACATCTGCTTCGTTCTAACCATGTACCAAACAGACATATTTTTATATACAACATACACGCCTATCTATCTTCTACCAAAATCGATACTGTGCATGCCGCTACGTACATCCCTACGGAAGTGTGCTGATGCTTTAGCTAAAGGGTTTACGACGGGTTAATTTTTCGGGGTAGGAAGATGTGTCCCTAGCTTCGATCAGAAGGTTTTCCTAAAAGTCTCCGCGACATAAACAGGTAGGACAATCATTAGGCTTGTGTTTTATGTGCACCACAACCCGCGGCCAGCATTTTCCTGCATGCAATAAAACAGCTCATTTTATGAATTTTATGCAGTCGAGTGAAAATAATCAACCAGACAGGATGGAATATCACAGCCAAAAAGTACAACAGCACTGCAGGGTGTGTGGGAAAATGATGGTTGTTGGAGGGAAAGCAGCTTCAACCATATACAAATGCCAAGAGTTTGCACAGCAGCTGCAGGATGCCTTTGGCATTACTATTGATGCTGAAGAAGATCCAACCACTTTTCCATCTTGCTTCTGCAGTTGTTGCAAGCGTACAATGGATAAAAGAATCACTGCAGCAGCTCAAGGTGTGCCTCAAAGATGCTCCACTGTCACATTCCAATGGAGCAACCACAGTAACGAGAATTGCATGGTATGAAAAAGTACTTATAAATGTACATGTAGGCATGCTGACAAATTTATTTACATGCAGGTATGTGAGCATTTTGAGAAGCTGAGAAAAGGTGGAAGGCCAAAAACAGTGCAACATACTGGAGGGCATTATTCCCAATATGCAAACCATCTTATCAGGCACATTGATAGCATCTCACCACTTTCACTCAATGCTCCTGGAACGCAGCCTCCTTCAGTATCTGACAATAACAACTTGCCAGTTCTGGATCATCTCAGGTGTCCACTGTGCTTTGAGATCCTTGACCAGCCTCTGGAGTTGAGTTGCAATTCAATAGTCTGTGCCAAGTGTCTCAAAGCTTGGCTAGTAGAATCTGCAAAAGTTGAATGTCCATGCTGCTTCAACCATGATCATGAGCCACTTGCACCCTCTCATATTAAAACAGCACCCACCTTAGTGTTGAACCTATTAAATGATGTTGTGATTCACTGCAGCCTGTGTTCCAGAGATATGAAAGCCAGTGGCTATCAAGGGCACATTTGTGAGTTGTCTCCCACACAAGAAGAGATGAGGAGTGCATCTCTGATTCTTCAAAGAGCAGCTTCCTTAAGTCCAGAGCAGCCAGTTCTGAAATTCTCTACTGGAGGAGCAGTTAAGTTGTAAGCTCAATTATAAGACATTTATGTATTCTTTCAACACAGCCACTAACATTTGTGCATGTTACCAATGGGCGAAATCCCACAACATCCTCCTGCACTAGAACTGTGAAGCAAAGGTGCAGGGAGCTGGATGCAATTCGGAGTATTGTTAGTGGTGGTGAGCCCTCAGCCCTGATGCAAGAGGAGCTACGTATGCTGAGTGATAAAGAGAGGAATGATCTGCTGGAGAAATCAGGAATTAGCACCCAAATTGAGATCAGCGCAGAGCAAGGTTTGGCCATAAAAGCTGGACTATCACTGCCATGGTTCAGGCTGAGACATCTAAAGAGGTTTGATAAAACTTGTAAAATGAGAAATTAAAATGAACTTCAGTTATTGCAGATGGTTGAAAGCTTCAGGTGTATGCATTGGCAATGAGGAAAAGATGCGACAAATTGCTAAAGGGATAATTAGAGACAACCTTAAAGCGGAAGTGGCACCATTTTCTTTTCCTTTGGCAAGTGGGGGAGAGGAATTGAGAGGAGCAGTGCTGGTGTACATCCCCAACCTCGTTGACAAAGTCATTCAGTTACTAGATGATAATGACAGGTACATTGAAATTTGTACACTAAATGAATTTACACATCTACATATACTGTACCCTGTGGTGCATGTAGGGCTGGTCGGCTGACATGGCATGGTGTGATCCCCCCTGGTGAAGTGTGGGTGAAGATAGGGGGTGACAAAGGAGGAGGTTCATTTAAAATGAACTTTCAAATTGTGAATGTACCCTCGCCAAACTCTCCTCAAAACACTTGTGTTTTCTGCTGTTTTGAAGCCAGTGACAGCATCACCAACCTGCACATTGCTTTGGATCGGTTTCGACCACAAATTGAACAACTTCAAACTATGAAGTGGAGGTAAACACACAAAAATGCACATATAACTCTGATGTGCATGTGACAATAATTCTCAATAGGGATCACACAATAAAGCTTATTCTTTGTGGAGACTACGACTATCTGGGCAAGATGTATGGCTTATCAGGAGCCAGTGGTATGCATGCAAATTGCTATGCCAGCTAACATTATAATGTGTGTTAATATGCATGCCCCAGGGTCATATCCATGCCTTTGTTGCCATATTCCCAACGACCAAATGAATACTGCTCTTCATGCTCGTGGTTATGCTTCAAAGAGATCACTTGAAACCATTCAGAAGGGACTTGAGGGTTTCATGGCAAATGGTGGGAAAAAGAGAACTGCAAAGCAACACTATAATTGCATATCAGATCCTATATTTAACATTCCCATCACCCAGGTATGTGTATGGCATAGCATGGCTAAGATTAATTATTCATTCATTCCTTGTGCACCATAGGTGTGCTTACCAGGACTTCATATTACACTAGGAATATTTACAAAAATGTTCCACCTACTTGAAGACCTGTGCCACAAGTATGATTTGCAACTTGCGGCTGCATCTTGTGAAGCCACAGGAACATCTAAGGTGTTTCAGAAGTACATGGATGACCTGAGAACACTGCAATCTTCACAGGCTGAACTAGCACGTGCTCAGGAGTCCCTGATAATCCTGGAACAGATAACAACATATTGTGTTGTAAAATTTGGTGAGTCAACACCTCTGACATGCAACCTTATGCAGCAGTGCTCAGACAAAAGGGACAAAATGACTCAGCTGGTAAGTAAAACTGCTCAATAAGTGCACTAGTATCTTACCTGTAAACAACTTTTAAGGAGAAAAGCATACAAGGGTTAAAAGTCCACTTGGAAAAGGGATTCCCATACAAGGAGGGACCCTTTGTCAAAGCTCTGGATGATGCACTTCAATCTTTCAGTGTACAGAGGCAGCAATATTTTGGTGGTGCATTTATAGGAAATCATGTGCACAAAACTCTGAAGGTAAAAACAAACAGTTTGGGGTAAAAGTGTATAATTTTATTTCTTTTCCACATACATGTAGGAGTCAAATATTGAGGCCCTTTGCAATTCCATAGTGGATGTTGCACAGCGCCACCCTGCCTTACTGCCCAAGGTTACTGCAACTTCCTTACAGTTCAAGAAACTACTGAAGTTGTTTGGACAGTGTCATAGCATATATGACCGCTCATTTCTTGATGACAATGCCATTCATAAACTTGGTATGTGATGAAAAATGGTTGCAAGCATTCAAAACTACATACTTTGAGATTGTGCATTACTTTTCTAGAGCAAGCAACAGCAGAGTTCCTTCAAGAAT